>CM038676.1:15812224-16421595 GCA_021605205.1 Aegilops longissima | reverse complement strand
TCTGCTCGGCCGGGTGTCGTGTAGGGGATTAATAGGCGAATCGGCCTGCTAACCGGCTGATTAATCAGTTAATTCGCTACTCGGTCACCCTTTGAGCAGGGATTGCTTGGCTACTTAACTAATTAATCAGCCAATTTTTCAAACATCTGTTCCACTAGTAGTGTACTGATAGGCAGATAATATATTCTAAGCTGGAGCTGACTAAATGTTCAGTACTTCAGGCTATTTCAATAGCATTGCCTAGTTTCGAGCAAACTCTCGTAGAATAATGTTTAAGTTTTTTTTTTTGAGCAAAGGATAATGTTTAAAGGCATGGAGGAAAGAGAGCCCTAACTGAAAGTCTTAAGCCCCTGCACCACTATTTTTGTATAATTGTTCTGTACTTGTGGATTACTGAAAATTCTGTGGCCTTATTTCTGCACCTGCGTTATTAAGGTTCAGGCGACTATCTATCATCTATCGTCCACTGATGTGGTATTCTGGTTTTTTATGCAGCTGAAGAAAATGTGCAAGGAGGGTGCATATTGGGGTAACTAAGTAGAAGAACATCTCTCTGTTGTCTTATTTGGCTCAATATATAAATGTGTTAACATGAATCGTTCATCCGTTCTTCTAATTCTGGCTGACAGATTCAGATGCATTTTTGACCAATCTGCAGGTGCTGTTGCTGGGGTGTATGTAGGCATGGAGTATGGAGTGGAAAGGGTCCGTGGTGACCGCGACTGGGTAATGGTTCTCTGAAAATGGATCTTTCATGTTTCTTACACTTAACTGAACCTTATGTATTACTGTTGCATGTTTTGTGTTAGTCTTAGATTGTTTATTAATCACTCTCTTTTCCGGTGCTCCTTTAGAAAAATGCGTTGCTAGGAGGCATTGCAACCGGTGCCCTGGTCTCTGCCGCGAGCAACAACAAAGGGAACAAGATCGCCCAGGACGCCATCACCGGAGGCGCCATCGCGACCGCCGTCGAGTTCATCAACTACCTCACCTAGCCGTGAGGCCATCCATATTCGCAGCGATGTTTTTATCGGACAAGACTGAATAAGAACTTCTTGACTGAAGCCAAGCCATCACCCTCTGTGTTTAATAATTGGAGCCGTTTCCTCCAACGTTCTTCCATTTTCTGTTGCCTGCCTCCTCATGTCCATGTTCTGAACAATTTATTCTCCTTCGTGGTTTGCATCCTTCAGTTATGGCATCCTTTGTGCTGGCCTAGTTTGGTACCATAGTTCTTTCAAAATCGTGGCAGGAATGACACAAATGCCCTCACTAACCGCACAGTGATTCCGGTCACGGGTGTCTAATTAAGTAAGCTCAACGCTCCATCCATACATTCAAGGACTCCGTGGCCCAATGGATAAGGCGCTGGTCTACGAAACCAGAGATTCTGGGTTCGATCCCCAGCGGAGTCGCTTGATTTTTGTACTCCTCACTCCTTTCCAGGTAGTGCCATTATTTTTGTTCAGAAAAGTTTATGTCCTAATTACCGTTTAAGCAAATTTGTTTAGTCGTCTTTTTCAAAACTATGTTTCGAAACTAAATGATAAATTGCTTCTTTTGTGCTTTCTCTGTCTGGAATTACTCGTCGCCTAAACGGACATCTAGCAATTCGGGACGTAGGGAGTATTATTTTTTTTCCGAAATGGCTATGTCCTCATTACCGTAGATATTATGAACAGCCCGAAACTAAATGATCAATTGCAATGCTAAACTTTGCAACTTATTTAACTCTAAAAGTGTAGTGCCATTATTTTTGTTCAGAAAAGTTTATGTCCTAATTACCGTTTAAGAAAATTTGTTTAGTCGTCTTTTTCAAAACTATGTTTCGAAACTAAATGATAAATTGCTTCTTTTGTGCTTTCTCTGTCTGGAATTACTCGTCGCCTAAACGGACATCTAGCAATTCGGGACGTAGGGAGTATTATTTTTTTTCCGAAATGGCTATGTCCTCATTACCGTAGATATTATGAACAGCCCGAAACTAAATGATCAATTGCAATGCTAAACTTTGCAACTTATTTAACTCTAAAAGTGTAGTGCCATTATTTTTGTTCAGAAAAGTTTATGTCCTAATTACCGTTTAAGCAAATTTGTTTAGTCGTCTTTTTCAAAACTATGTTTCGAAACTAAATGATAAATTGCTTCTTTGTGCTTTCTCTGTCTGGAATTACTCAAATCGCCTAAACGGACATCTAGCAATTCGGGACGTAGGGAGTATTATTATTTTTCGAAATGGCTATGTCCTCATTACCGTAGATATTATGAACAGCCCGAAACTAAATGATCAATTGCAATGCTAAACTTTGCAACTTATTTAACTCTAAAAGTGTAGTGCCATTATTTTTGTTCAGAAAAGTTTATGTCCTAATTACCGTTTAAGCAAACTTGTTTAGTCGTCTTTTCAAAACTATGTTTCAAACTAAATGATAAATTGCTTCTTTTGTGCTTTCTCTGTCTGGAATTACTCGTCGCCTAAACGGACATCTAGCAACCGGGACGTAGGGAGTATTATTTTTTTTTCCGAAATGGCTATGTCCTCATTACCGTAGATATTATGAACAGCCCGAAACTAAATGATCAATTGCAATGCTAAACTTTGCAACTTATTTAACTCTAAAAGTGTAGTGCCATTATTTTTGTTCAGAAAAGTTTATGTCCTAATTACCGTTTAAGCAAATTTGTTTAGTCGTCTTTTTCAAAACTATGTTTCGAAACTAAATGATAAATTGCTTCTTTTGTGCTTTCTCTGTCTGGAATTACTCTCGCCTAAACGGACATCTAGCAATTCGGGACGTAGGGAGTATTATTTTTTTTCCGAAATGGCTATGTCCTCATTACCGTAGATATTATGAACAGCCCGAAACTAAATGATCAATTGCAATGCTAAACTTTGCAACTTATTTAACTCTAAAAGTGTAGTGCCATTATTTTTGTTCAGAAACGTTTATGTCCTCATTACCGTTTAAGCAAACTTGTTTAGTCGTCTTTTTCAAAACTATGTTTCGAAACTAAATGATAAATTGCTTCTTTTGTGCTTTCTCTGTCTGGAATTACTCGTCGCCTAAACGGACATCTAGCAATTCGGGACGTAGGGAGTATTATTTTTGTTCCGAAATGGCTATGTCCTCATTACCGTAGATATTATGAACAGCCCGAAACTAAATGATCAATTGCAATGCTAAACTTTGCAACTTATTTAACTCTAAAAGTGTAGTGCCATTATTTTGTTCAGAAAAGTTTATGTCCTCATTACCGTTTAAGCAAACTTGTTTAGTCGTCTTTTTCAAAACTATGTTTCGAAACTAAATGATAAATTGCTTCTTTTGTGCTTTCTCTGTCTGGAATTACTCGTCGCCTAAACGGACATCTAGCAATTCGGGACGTAGGGAGTATTATTTTTGTTCCGAAATGGCTATGTCCTCATTACCGTAGATATTACCGAAACTAAATGATCAATTGCAATGCTAAACTTTGCAACTTATTTAACTCTAAAAGTGTAGTGCCATTATTTTCAGAAAAGTTTATGTCCTCATTACCGTTTAAGCAAACTTGTTTAGTCGTCTTTTTCAAAACTATGTTTCGAAACTAAATGATAAATTGCTTCTTTTGTGCTTTCTCTGTCTGGAATTACTCGTCGCCTAAGCGGACATCTAGCAATTCGGGACGTAGGGATTATTATTTTTGTTCCGAAATGGCTATGTCCTCATTACCGTAGATATTATGAACAGCCCGAAACTAAATGATCAATTGCAATGCTAAACTTTGCAACTTATTTAACTCTAAAAGTGTAAACTAACAATTACCTCTGTTACGTGGTCAAAGTATAGACATTCGACCTTTGTTTAGTACTTCCTTCATTTGTACTTACCTCTGTTAAGATTATAGAAAACAAAATTGATCCTTTTTTGAGATGAGATGGTCCTATCTCTAATTGAAACTTTACCCGATCCAATAATCAAATTGATCCTATTTTTGTTGTCATTGATAGAACTAGGATGCACACTCCCCTCTTTCTTCACTCGTACTCCCTCCGTCCCATAATGTAACGTCTTACATTATGGGACGGAGGGAGTAACTTTTTCAAGGGTGGGCAGTGATCATACTCCCTTGATGTTTGATATTGGGGCTAGAAAGATCAATAGCCCTAAAATGTTTAGGTTTGAGAAATGACGGTTATCTCAACCTGGTTTTGTTCAATTAGTTCATGATATATGTGGACTTCTGTCTCTGACAATACCTCTTCTGTTGATAATTCGCAATGCAAAACTAGGGTTCTTAGGAAGAAAATTAAAGGCTGCAGTATAAATATTGAGGCTGCCATTAAGAGAAAAAGAAGGCCCTCCTTATGGAGTTTAATATGTTAGATGTCCTATCTGGATCTAGCCCACTTTCTACTACAGACTATGAAAGAATGAAAGATATTAAGACTGGATTAAGTGAGATTTAGAAAAAAGAGGAGTGCCTTATGGCAGATATCCAAAAAATAGAAAATTTCTTGAGGGAGATCGTAATAATGCCTACTCCCATTCTTTGGCTAATCATAGACACTGTAAAAACCACCTCTCAGAATTGAATGGACCTCAGGGTCCTGTTACCTCTACTTCTGACATGCTTAATGTTGCAACTACTTTTCATAAAGACATTTTCTCTTTAATTAGAACCAAAACCTAATATCCATATGGATTCTGCTTTCTGCAATGAGAATGAAAGACAATGCCTTATGGGGAAAACCCGTTTCTAAGGAAGAAATAAAGACTGCCATTATGAGTTCTTATGCAAGTGGTGCTCCTGGACATGATGGCCTCTTTATGTTATCAAACTTTCTACGACTTGATCAAAAATTATTTTATGTGGTTGGTGAGGGATTTTGAAGCTGGTACCTTAGATTTTTATCGTTTAAATTTTGCTATTATTACTTTAGTCCCTAAAGTTCCCAGTGCCAAAGATATGAAAAACTCCTGACCTATTAGTCTAAGTGATTGTGCAGTGAAAATTGTCTCTAAAGTTATGACCACTAGAGTCTCTCCTATTTGTGACAGATTGATATCTCGTAACTAGATTGTTTTTATCAAGGGTAGATTCATTTTAGAAAGTGTGGTCAAGGTGCATGAAGTCATTCATGAGATTCACAGGACTGACACCAATGGCCTAGTCCTGAAACTAGACTGTCAGAAAGCCTACAATAAAGTGAGTTGGGATTTCCTCGTGGAAATGCTCGCTTCTAGAGCCTTTGGGCAAAAAAGGATTTGTTGGATTTGTAGTTCTCCACATCAAAGCTCATTTTTGTGCTAGGATTAATGACACTAATGGACCCCACTTTGCAGGGGGAAGGGGTTGAACAAGGCGACCCTCTTTCTCCATTGCTTTTTAATCGGGTGGATGGTGTATTTTCTAAAATGCTTGCTATAGCTATGAATCAAAAATTGATAGCTACTCCCTTCGTCCGGGTTTATCAGACCTAAAGAAAACTTCTCTTAGACCAAGACACATAGTAATTTGGTCACATTCCATTCCACTCCCAATGCACTCTCTCACATGCATGCAGCCAATGAAAAAGCACGCATGAAGTGTCACTAGTAGAAAAACACCTATTAGTCCCGGTTCGTAAGGGCCTTTAGTCCCGGTTCATGAACCGGGACTAATGGGTCGTTACTAATACCCCCCCCCCCTTTAGTCCCGGTTCTAACACGAACCGGGACAGATGGTCCTCCACGTGGCCGGTGCGTCGAGCCCAGGCAGGGGCACCAACCGGGACCAAAAGGCATCCACGCGTCAGCATTCCAGTGGCTGGGGTTTTTGTTTTTTTTGAAAGGGGGGGGGGTTTGGGGGGTTTTGGGGGGTTAATTTAGGTGTTTCATATATTGTGTTAGCTAGCTAATTAATAGAGAGAAGTGTCCTCTCTTTTGTCCGTGCTTGGTCGACGCTACGTACTATACATACGTATAGAGAGGACTAACTAGACACGCTAGCTAGCTAGTAAGCAAACGAAGGAAACAGAAGATCGTCATGAACATATATGCATACAGAGGGAAGTGATATCGACCACCTCTACTTCTCCGAGAGATTGGTCGAACAACAAGTTCTCGTATATCTATCCGACACTACCGGCTACATATATACAACAATTATCTTTTACAAAAATAATCTCCTAACATACGGACGTGTGGTCCACATAGTATTCTCCGTCTTCAGCGATCACGTGGTCAAGAAAGAATGCCGCCAATTCCTCTTGAATTGCTCGCATGCGATCTGGTGCTAGTAGTTCATCCCGCATCCGAAACATCTAATTTTAAGAAGGGGGTCAATACATATATATATGAATGAATGAAACTCAACACAAATGACGATAATAAAATAAAATTGTGAATATTGTTATTTACGCACTTCATATTGTTTGTCAGAGTAGCCCCGCTCACAGGTCGTGTGGCGGATGGACTCGCAAATGTAGTATCCACAGAAATCATGCCCTTATTCCTGCCACAACCACTTTACAAGAAATAGAGGTCAATCAAACTGATAATTAGCAAGCATGTTAAATGGTATTGATGAAACTAGCGCTTGAATCACTAGGAGATGCGTGGAATATGCTACTATAGTACTTACTTTCGGGTGTCTAAATTGCAGCTTCTTCGGCAGTCCCGGAGCTTTTTTGGTGAATTTTCTCCAAACCCTGCCATACAAAGAAAACAATTACTTGATATCAGAAATGAACAAAGTTGCTGATATGGTGGATAATGATCGATTTAACTTACTTCTCGAGCATTTCAGTCATGTCCGCATACTCCTTGGGATCTTTTCATTTGGAGTCTAAGACAGTTACTACTCCATGCTCAAGCTTAATCTCTAGGAGAATATAGTGGTACCTGCGCATGCATGCATAACTCATCAATATTACATTACTATAACCCGGACTAATAAGGGAAACCGAATATGCCACAAGACAGTAACACTCACTTGAAGTTGTAAGGAAAGAGTATTATATCCTTGTGTTCATTTATTACCAACGATTGTAGCAAGTTGGCCTCGGTATTTTTGGCACGAAATTCAACCTCAGTTGCATCTATGAGATATGTGTTAATGAACCCAATGGAACCCACTTGCCTTTTCTTCAATTCGGCGATCTTCAATCTGATAATATAGTGAGGATAATTATAAATACATGCAATGAAAGAGCTGAATTATATAGAGAGACTTAATGACAGAAGTAGTACTACTTACGCACGTAGCAGGTGACCGTTGCTTTATAGAGGGCCAATTGATTGAAAACTGATAGAACTCCTCAAATGGAATAGGCATCAGTTCAATTCCAACGAGGTCATGCTCCTTTTAACTCTCACATACAAAGTACTCCTCCCTCGGACTCTCTCGCAGGTTTTCATGTACCAATCATGCAATCTTCGATCATCGTTGATAGAGAGCTTTCATCTTTGACGAGAGGCTTCCCGTATCAGATCTTTGTATCTCGCACCTCCAAGAAATCAAAATGTACATCGTCGGGCAGGTAATCTTCAGGATTGCCATAACCGGGCACCATCCTCGGATCGACGATGTCGCTAGCAGGCACCTTGAGCGGGGGGCACGATTGCTTCGCTTGTTCGCCGAGCTGGGCAATTTGTTTCCAAGCTCGTCATTCTTTCATTCTTTGATCACTTTGAGTACGTCCCGACCTCTCCGCTTCGACAAATGCCTTTCCAATAATACGCTCATAGTTGCCTTTCGGCGGAGACTTGGGTGGTTTCCTCAGGGCAGCCAGAGTGCGCTTCGCTTTCACCGAATCTACCTTCTCCTCCGGAGGTGGACGTCTCTTTGCTTTCAACCCTGCAAACCAGTCATCCACTTCGTCTGCGCGATCTTTGCGTTTTCCTCCTCGGTCATCTCAGACGGTAACTTCTCCGAGTCTTGAGAGAAGGACCAGATCAGATTTCCTCCCGCCTTTGGCTGTACTTGCTAGACGCCGCAGAGCGAGACGGAGCGGATGTCTTTTTTTGCTTGCTTACGAGGCGGAGGAGAAGGACTACGACGCCGGAGCAGCCGGAGCGGCGGCGGGTCTCTTCCGCCCTTGCCGACGAGGCGGAGAAGGAGGAGGCTGGCTGCTCGGGCGCGCCGGGCGCAGCGGAGAAGGAGGCGGAGTGCCGCCACGCCAAGAAGGAGGCGGAGTGCCGCCACGCGTGTTCCCGATCGCCACTCGCCGGAGGAGGAGGCGGTGGAGGAGGCGGAGTGCCCTGACTCACGGGAGGAGGAGGAGGAGGCGGAGGCGCCCAGCCTGAAGGTTGATGAGCTCCTTCCGCCATAGGCATGGAGTCTTGAGCGTAACCCAGCCTAGTCTCCCTTCACCGGTAGGGTGGTCAAGCGGGAGGTCCTCAAATCCCTCCGTTATTTCATCCACCATCACCTTAGCATATCCTTCGAATCGGTGGCAGTGATAAGTTGTGCCGGGTGCACTAGGATAAACTTGGCCAACAGCCGCCTTGACCGTCAAAGTCATCCATCGCGCCATAATGTGGCAACTTTGAGACTCGTGATACCATCCACGGATAGCCGACAGAGCCGCCAAAACATGCTCCGGCTGAAGCAGCTCGGTGGAAGCCACGCTGCTTCTCCGCCGAGATGGCGGGGTAGCTTGGGGAAGCTTCGCAGGTCGCTTGCTGCGATCTGCCGCTTCTCGCCTTCTAGCCCCATTACGCTTTCGCAGCAGCGCTGCAGTTGGTCCTGCTCCAGTTTTTCCTCCTCACGTGGGTTTTGTAACCCCTGCGTCCGAAAACCAACCTTCCACGAAAGGGAGCTAGGCGTGCCTCGTGTCTATCCAGGGTGCTCAGGATTCCCAAGGGCCATTGTGAGCTCGCCCTTCTCCCTGCTTGAAGGAACGTCCCTCGCTGCGCTTGCATCGATATAGTGTCAAGCTTCCTGACTGGTATTTGCAGTTGCTCGCCCGTCCACCGGCACTTCCTCATTATAGGTCCAAGGTTCTGCCAGCCCAAGAACCAAGTCCAAGAACGGTCCGCCAAGACATTGTCTCTGGTTCGATCCCTTTATCAAGCAGATCATGCTCAGCCTTGGACCACTTAGGCCGGGCTTTGAGGTAGCCACTTGACTCCGTGCGATGGTGAAGCTTCTTCTTCGCAACATTTTTCTTGTTTGTCGCCGACATCTTCTTACTCTTTTCCGATGTCTTGTGGGCCACAAATGCGGGCCAGTGATCTTTGATCTTCTCATATTTGCCGATGAATTCTGGTGTCTTATCTTTCTCGACAAACTGGTTCAGCTCTTTCCTCCACCTCCTCATTAGGGTCGCCATCTTCTTAAGAGCAAAAGACTTGATTAATTGCTCTTTAAGCGGCTTCTCCGGATCCTCCTCTGGCGGTAGGGTGAAATTTGCCTTCACTCAAAGGCAAAGATCTTCTTTCGCATATCATTAACATAAGACACCTCGTGGTCTTCCTCCTTAGGCTTATACCATTGATGGATGCTGACCGGATCTTGTCCCTAACAAGAACCCCAGACCGAGCAGAAAATGCATTCCTTGTCCACATGGGTTCAATCGGTTCGCCGTCGGGCGCGATTTCTATGATCTCAAACTTTTCATCCGAGCTCAACTTTTCTTTGGGCCTCGCCTCCTTACCAAGTTGTGCTCGATCCGAGGGCTAAAATTTTAAGGAAGAAAGACGAGAGTAATTAATATGTGTACATATACCAAAACAATGGATGCATCAATTAACTAGTCAAGACGGGCTTAATATATATATACCGGCCGGACTCGGTTCACCACGGAGCATCAAGACGGTCTCCTTCTTCTTGTACCTCCATTGTGTCACCGGAGCCATCATGAACATAGTCCTCTTCTTGTACCGCATTAATGGGTCGAAGCCATCATGAACATAGCCCTCTTCTTCACCCAAGACGGTGTCGTTGAGAAATGACGCAACTTCATCACTTCCTTGTGCGATTATGTGCCCCAACATCGCTCTCATTTCTTCATCTCGGAGTGCTCCATAGTTTCGCAAATATTTACAACATGTCAATTATTATTCAAACATGGTACAGATGGATATATATATATATATATATATATATATATATATATATATATATATATTATCGGGCAAACGAGAACTAGCTAGCTAATCACAATAAGGAATCATGTTAGTTTGGGTGGCCTCAGAGAGTTAATTTGTCGGGTAGGGGCGGCGGGAGGGGGTAGGAGACCAACACCGTTTTTCTCTAGGGTTTGGGGTCGCCTCGACACAACGCTCAAGGGTTAATTTGGGTGGCCTCGAGAGAGTTAATTTTCGGGTAGTGGCGCCATGGGGGGGGGTAGGAGACCAACATCGCTTTCTCTCTAGGGTTTGGGTGTCCTCGAGAGTTTTGGTCGAGCGAGAGGGCCGAGGGGTGCTGCCGCTGTATAAGTTATCACGGTCGAGAGGGGTATATATATCGACCGCCTCATGTCGGGTTATCTCGAGGGGTTATATCGACAACGACGCGACATACATATACATGGGAAAATAATGTTATCGGGGAGGGTATCGGTACCCCCCTCGTGTTGAAGTTTCTTCTTTCTCCTCTATTCCTTTCTTCTTCTTCTACATACAATACTAAAAGAGGAAGAAAAAAAAAGAAAAAAAAAAAGAGGAGAAGAAGAAAGGAATAGAGGAGAAGAAGAAAAGTAGAAAATTTTGTTCTACTCGTGCAAAGAGAACTACGCATAGACCTAGCTCATGATGCCACTGTTGGGGAACGTTGCAGAAAATTAAAATTTTTCTACGGTTTCACCAAGATCTATCTATGAGTTCATCTAAGCAACGAGTTACGAGAGAGAGTTTGCATCTACATACCACTTGTAGATCGAGTACGGAAGCGTTCGAGGGAGTGGTGATGATGAAGACGTTCCCAACGTGATTCCGATCACCGATGACCAAGTGCTGAACGGACAGCACCTCCGCGTTCAACACACGTGACGGGATTTACGGGCTCTCTTCGCCTTGATCTAGCAAGGAGGAAGGAGAGGTTGAGGAAGACCACTCCAATGGCAGCACGACGGCGTGATGCAGATGGAGTGACTGATCTCCGGCAGGGCTTCGCCAAGCTCACGCGGAGGAGGAGAGGTGTTGGGGAGGGGAAGGGCTGCGCCTTCAATGGTGTGTGCAGCCTCCCTCCACCCCTCTATTTATAGGGAAGGGAGGAGGGCGGCCCCTCTAGATGCATCTAGAGGCGGCCAAGGGAGGGGGGGGCTTGCCCCAAGCAGGGGCGCCCCTTAGGGTTCCCCCTCAACCCTAGGCGCATGGGCCAAGGGAGGGTGCGCCCAGCCCACCAGGGGCTGGCTGCCTCCCACACAGCCCAAGTGGCCCCCGAAGGGGTGGCTCTCCCGTGGTCCTCCGGAACCTTTCCGTGGACCCTCCATAAAACCGATATGACCCAAACTTTTCCGGTGTCCGCTTGACGACTTCCCATATATAAATCTTTACCTCCGGACCATTCCGAACTCCTCGTGACGTCCGGGATCTCATCCGGACTCAACAACATTCGTAATCACATACAAGTCTTCCTATTAACCCTAGCGTCACCGAACCTTAAGTGTGTAGACCCTACGGGTTCGGGAGACATGTAGACATGACCGAGACGCTCTTCGGTCAATAACCAACAGCGGGATCTGGATACCCATGTTGGTTCCCACACACTCCTCGATGTTGTCATCGGATGAACCACGATGTCGAGGGTTCAAGCAACCCCCGTATGCTATTCCCTTTGTCAGACGGTATGTTACTTGCCCGAGACTCGATCGTCGATATCCCAATACCTCGTTTAGTCTCGTTACCGGCAAGTCACTTTACTCGTACCGTAATGCATGATCCCGTGACCAGACACTTGATCACTTTGAGCTCATTATGATGATGCATTATCGAGTGGGCCCAGTGATACCTCTCCGTCATACGGAGTGACAAATCCCTGTCTCGATCCGTGTCAACCCAACAGACACTTTCGGAGATACCTGTAATGCACCTTTATAGTCACCCGCCACGTTGTGACGCTTGGTACACCCAAAGCATTCCTATGGTATCCGGGAGTTACACGATCTCACGGTCTAAGGAAGAGATACTTGACATTGGAAAAGCTCTAGCAAAACGAACTACACGATCTTTGAGCTATGCTTAGGATTGTCTTGTCCATCACGTCATTCTCCTAATGACGTGATCCCGTTGTCAATGACATCGATGTCCATAGTCGAAACCATGACTATCTGTTGACCAACGAGCTAGTCAACTAGAGGCTTACTAGGGACGATTGTAGTCTATGTATTCACACGTGTATTACGATTTCCGGATAATACAGTTGTAGCATGAATAAAAGACAATTATCATGAACAAGGAAATATAATAACAATGCTTTTATTATTGCCTCTAGGGCATATTTCCAACAGTCTCCCACTTGCACTAGAGTCAATAATCTAGTTACATTGTGATGAATCGAACACCCATAGAGTTCGTGTTGATCATGTTTTGCCCATGAGAGAGAGTTTAGTCAACGGATCTGCGACATTCAGATCCGTGTGCACTTTACAAATTTCTATGTCTCCATCTTGAACATTTTCACGGATGGAGTTGAAGCGACGCTTGATGTGCCTGGTCTTCTTGTGAAACCTGGGCTCCTTGGCAAGGGCAATAGCTCCAAGTGTTGTCACAGAAGAGTTTGATCGGCCCCGACGCATTGGGTATGACTCCTAGGTCGGTGATGAACTCCTTCACCCAAATTGGTTCATGCGCTGCCTCCGAGGCTGCCATGTATTCCGCTTCACATGTAGATCCCGCCACGACGCTCGCTTGCAGCTGCACCAGCCATCGCTCCACCATTCAACATATACACGATCCGGTTTGTGACTTAGAGTCATCAGATCGTGTCGGCTTAGCGCCGACGTAACCTGTTACGACGAGCTCTTCGTCACCTCCATAAACGAGAAACATGTCCTTTGTCCTTTCGGTACTTCAGGATATTTTTGACCGCTATCCAGTGTTCCTTGCGGGATTACTTTGGTACCTTCCTACCAAACTTACGGCAAGGTTTACATCAGGTCTGGTACACAGCATGGCATACATAATAGATCCTATGGCTGAGGCATAGGGATGACACTCATCTCTTCTTTATCTTTTGCCGTGGTCGGGCATTGAGCTGTGCTCAATCTCACACCTTGCAATCACAGCAAGAACCCTTTCTTGGACTGATCCATTTTGAACTTCTTCAAAATCTTATCAAGGTATGTGCTTTGTGAAAGACCTATGAGGCGCCTCGATCTATCTCTATAGATCTTGATGCCTAATATATAAGCAGCTTCTCCAAGGTCCTTCATTGAAAAACACTTGTTCAAGTAGGCCTTAATGCTGTCCAAGAATTCTATACCATTTCCCATCAAAAGTATGTCATCTACATATAATATGAGAAATGCTACAGAGCTCCCACTCACTTTCTTGTAAACGCAGGCTTCTCCATAAGTCTCAGATAAACCCAAACGCTTTGATCATTTCATCAAAGCGAATGTTCCAACTCCGAGATGCTTGCACCAGTCCATAAATGGATTGCTGGAGCTTGCATACTTTGTCAGCATTCTTAGGATCGACAAAACCCTCCGGCTGCATCATATACAGCTCTTCCTTAAGATATCCGTTAAGGAACGCTGTTTTGACGTCGATCTGCCATATCTCATGATCATAGTATGTGGCAATTGCTAACACGATTCGGACGGACTTAAGCTTCGCTACGGGAGAGAAAGTCTCATCGTAGTCAATCCCTTGAACTTGCCGATAACCCTTAGCGACAAGTCGAGCTTTGTAGATGGCGACATTACCATCCGCGTCCGTCTTCTTCTTAAAGATCCATTTGTTTTCTATCGCCGCCAATCATCGGGCAAGTCACCAAAGTCCACACTTTGTTTTCATACATGGATTCTATCTCGGATTTCATGGCTTCTAGCCATTTGTTGGAATCTGGGCCCGCCATCGCTTCTTCATAGTTCAAGGTTCACCGTTGTCTAACAACATGATTTCCGTGACAGGGTTGCCGTACCACTGCAGTGCGGAACGTGTCATTGTGGACCTACGAGGTTCAAGAGCAACTTGATCCGAAGTACCTTGATCATCATCATTAATTTCCTCTTCGGTTGGTGTAGGCATCACAGAACACTTTCCGAGCTGCACTACTATCCTGTTCAAGAGGTAGTACTTCATCGAGTTCTACTTTCCTCCCACTTACTTCTTTCGAGAGAAACTCTTTTCCGTAAAGGTTCCGTTCTTGGCAACAAAGATCTTGCCCTCGGATCTTAAGTAGAAGGTATACCCAATGGTTTCTTTAGGGTATCCTATGAAGACGATTTTTCCGACTTGGGTTCGAGCTTTTCAGGTTGAAGTTTCTTGACATAAGCATCGCATCCCCAAACTTTTAGAAACGACAGCTTAGGTTTCTTCCCAAACCATAATTCATACGGTGTCGTCTTAACGGACTTGGACGGTGCCCTATTTAAAGTGAATGTAGCTGTCTCTAGAGCGTATCCCCAAAATGATAGCGTAAATCAGAAGAGACATCATAGACCGCACCATATCCAATAGAGTGCGACACGACGCTCGGACACACCGCTACGCTTAAGGTGTTCCAGCGGCGTTAGTTGTGAAACGATTCCACATTTTCTTAAGTGTGTACCAAATTCGTGACTTAAATATTCTCCTCCACGATCTGATTGTAAGAATTTTATCTTTCGTCACGTTGATTCTCTACTTCATTCTGAAATTCCTTGAACTTTTCAAAGGTCTCAGACTTGTGTTTCATCAAGTAGACATACCCATATCTACTCAAGTCATCCGTGAGAGTGAGAACATAACGATATCCTCCATGAGCCTCAACGCCATTGGACCGCATACATCGGTATGTATGATTTCCAACAAGTTGGTTGCTCGCCCATTGTTCCGAGAACGGAGTCTTGGTCATCTTGCCCATGAGGCATGGTTCGCATGTGTCAAATGATTCATAATCTAAAGACTACAAAAGTCCATCAGCATGGAGCTTCTTCATGCGCTTGACACCATTGTGACCAAGGCGGCAGTGCCACAAGTATGTGGGACTATCGTTATCAACTTTACATCTTTTGGTATTCACGCTATAAACATGTGTAATACTACGATCGAGATTCATTAAGAATAAACCATTGACCATCGGAGCATGACCATAAAACATATCTCTCATATAAATAGAACAACCATTATTCTCGGATTTAAATGAGTAGCCATCTCGTATTAAATGAGATCCTGATACAATATTCATGCTCAAACTTGGCACCAAATAACAATTATTAAGGTTCATAACTAATCCCGTAGGTAAATGAAGAGGTAGCGTTCCGACGGCGATCACATCGACTGGAACCATTCCCGACGCGCAGATCGTCACCTCGCCCTTCGCCAGCCTCCGCTTATTCCGCAGCTCCTGCTGTGAGTTACAAATATGAGCAACGGCACCGTATCAAATACCCAGGAGTTACTACGAGTAATCGGTAAGGTACACATCAATTACATGTATATCAAATATACCTTTGGTGTTGCCGGCCTTCTTGTCCGCTAAGTATTTGGGGCAGTTCCGCTTCTAGTGACCCTTCCCCTTGCAATAAAAGCACTCAGTCTCAGGCTTGGGTCCATTCTTTGACTTCTTCCCGGCAACTTGCTTACCGGGGGCGGCAACCTCCTTGCCGTCCTTCTTGAAGTTCTTCTTGCCCTTGCCCTTCTTGAACTTAGTGGTCTTATTGACCATCAACACTTGATGTTCTTTCTTGATTTCAACCTCGGCTGACTTCAGATAGAGAATACTTCAGAATGGTCTTTACCATCCCCGCATATTGTAGTTCATCACAAAGCTCTTGTAGCTTGGTGGGAGCGATCGAGGATTCTGTCAATGACCGCCTCATCGGGGAGGTTAATATTCACTGGGTCATACGGTTGTGCAACCTGCACATCTTGAGAATGTGCTCACCGACAGTAACTATTTTCCTCCATCTTACAACTATAGAACTTGTCGGAGATGTCATATCTCTCGACCGGCGTGAGCTTGGAAAACCAGTTTCAGCTCCTCGAACATCTCATATGCTCCGTGATGCTCAAAACGCTTTTGGAGCCCGGTTCTAAGTGTAAAGCATGCCGCACCGAACGAGGGAGTAATCATCAAGACGAGACTGCCAAGCATTCATAATGTCTTGGTTCTGCAGGGACGGAGCGTCACCTAGCGGTCCTTCTAGGACATATTGTTTCTAGCAGCTATGAGGATGATCCTCAAGTTCCGACCCAGTCCGTATAGTTCTGCCGTCATCTTTCAGCTTGGTTTTCTAGGAACACGTTGAAGTTCAAGTTGACATGAGCGTTGGCCATTTGATCTACAAGACATATTATTCAAAAGTTTTAGACTAAGTTCATGATAATTAAGTTCATCTAATCAAATTATTTAAATGAACTCCCACTCAGATTAGACATCCTCTAGTCATCTAAGTGTTACACGATCCGAGTCGACTAGGCCGTGTCCGATCATCACGTGAGACGGACTAGTCATCATCGGTGAACATTCTCATGTTGATCGTATCTTCTATACGACTCGTGTTCGACCTTTCGGTCTCCGTGTTCCGAGGCCATGTCTGTACATGCTAGGCACGTCAAGTAAACCCTAAGTGTTTTCGCGTGTGTAAATCTGTCTTACACCGTTGTATGTGAACGTAAGAATCCATCACACCGATCATCACGTGGTGCTTAGAAGCTTACGAACTTTAGCAACGGTGCACAGTTAGGGAAACACTTCTTGAAATTGTTGTAAGGATCATCTTATTTACTACCGTCGTTCTAAGTAAACAAGATGTATTAACATAATAAACATCACATGCAATTATATAGTAGTGACATGATATGGCCAATATCATAAAGCTCCATTGATCTCCATCTTCGAGGCTCCATGATCATCTTGTCACCGGCATGACACCATGATCTACATCATCATGATCTCCATCATTGTGCCTCCATGAAGTTGTCACGCCAACGACTACTTCTACTTCTATGGCTAACGCGTTTAGCAATAAATTAAAGTAAGTTACATGACATTCTTCAATGACACGCAGGTCATACAAAATAAAGACAACTCCTATGGCTCCAGCCGGTTGTCATACTCATCGACATGCAAGTCGTGATTCCTATTACAAGAACATGATCTCATACATCACAATATGTCATTCATCATTCATCACAACTTGGCCATATCACATCACATGACAATTGCTGCAAAAACAAGTTAGACGTCCTCTAATTGTTGTTGCATCTTTTACGTGGCTGCAATTGGGTTCTAGCAAGAACATTTTCTTACCTACGAATAACCACAACGTGATCTTGTCAACTTCTATTTACCCTTCATAAGGACCCTTTTCATCGAATCCGCTCCAACTAAAGTAGGAGAGACAGACACCCGCCAGCCACCTTATGCAACTAGTGCATGTTAATCGGTGGAACCGGTCTCACGTAAGTGTACGTGTAAGGTTGGTCCGGGCCGCTTCATCCCACAATACCGCTGTTGCAAGATAAGACTAGTAGCGGCAAGTAAATTGACAAGATCCACGCCCACAACTAAATTGTGTTCTACTCGTGCAAAGAGAACTACGCATAGACCTAGCTCATGATGCCACTGTTGGGGAACGTTGCAGAAAATTAAAATTTTTCTACGGTTTCACCAAGATCTATCTATGAGTTCATCTAAGCAACAAGTTACGAGAGAGAGTTTGCATCTACATACCACTTGTAGATCGAGTACGGAAGCGTTCGAGGGAGTGGTGATGATGAAGACATTCCCAACGTGATTCCGATCACCGATGACCAAGTGCTGAACGGACAGCACCTCCGCGTTCAACACACGTGACGGGACGACGGCGTCTCCTTCTGCCTTGATCCAGCAAGGAGGAAGGAGAGGTTGAGGAAGACCACTCCAATGGCAGCACGACGGCGTGATGCAGATGGAGGACTGATCTCGGCAGGCTTCGCCAAGCTCACGCGGAGGAGGAGAGGTGTTGGGAGGGAGGGCTGCGCCTTCAATGGTGTGTGCAGCCTCCCTCCACCCCTCTATTTATAGGGAAGGGAGGAGGGCGGCCCCTCTAGATGCATCTAGAGGGGGGCGGCCAGGGGAGGGGCTTGCCCCCAAGCAAGGGGCGCCCCTTAGGGTTCCCTCAACCCTAGGCGCATGGGCCAAGGGAGGGGTGCGCCCAGCCCACCAGGGCTGGCTGCCTCCCACGCATCCCAAGTGGCCCCCGAAAGGGTGGCCCCTCCCGTGGTCCTCCGGAACCTTTCCGTGGACCCTCCATAAAACCGATATGACCAAACTTTTCGGTGTCCGCTTGACGACTTCCCATATATAAATCTTTACCTCCGGACCATTCCGAACTCCTCGTGACGTCCGGGATCTCATCCGGACTCAACAACATTCGTAATCACATACAAGTCTTCCTATTAACCCTAAGCGCCACCGAACCTTAGTGTGTAGACCCTACGGGTTCGGAGACATGTAGACATGACCGAGACGCTCTCGGTCAATAACCAACAGCGGATCTGGATACCCATGTTGGTTCCCACACACTCCTCGATGTTGTCATCGGATGAACCACGATGTCGAGGGTTCAAGCAACCCCGTATGCTATTCCCTTTGTCGACGGTATGTTACTTTCCGAGACTCGATCGTCGATATCCCAATACCTCGCTTAGTCTCGTTATCGGCAAGTCACTTTACTGCATCAGTAATGCATGATCCCGTGACGGACACTTGATCACTTTGAGCTCATTATGATGATGCATTACCGAAAGGGCCCATGATACCTCTCCGTCATACGGAGTGACAAATCCTCGCCTCGATCCGTGTCAACCCAATGACACTTTCGGAGATACCTGTAATGCACCTTTATAGTCACCCGATTACGTTGTGACGTTTGGTACACCCAAAGCATTCCTACGATATCCGGGAGTTACACGATCTCACGGTCTAAGGAAGAGATACTTGACATTGGAAAAGCTCTAGCAAAACGAACTACACGATCTTTGAGCTATGCTTAGGATTGGGTCTTGTCCATCACGTCATTCTCCTAATGACGTGATCCCGTTGTCAATGACATCTGATGTCCATAGTCAGGAAACCATGACTATCTGTTGACCAACGAGCTAGTCAACTAGAGGCTTACTAGGGATGTATTGTAGTCTATGTATTCACACGTGTATTACGATTTCCGGATAATACAGTTGTAGCATGAATAAAAGACAATTATCATGAACAAGGAAATATAATAATAATGCTTTTATTATTGAGCTCGGCGTCGTCGGGCGGGCGGGGCAATCGGCGATGTGTTTGTCAAATTTTCCTAAGTGTTGTATATATAGCAAGAGATTGGTCCGGTCAGAGCACAAACGGGACTAATGTTTCCTTTAGTCCCGGTTGGTGCCACCAACCGGGACCAAAGGCTCTTTTCGCAGCCCAAAGGGCGGGAAGCGGGACCTTTGGTACGGTTGGTGGCACCAACCGCACTAATGCCCCCTTTAGTCCCGGTTGGTGGCACCAACCGGGACTAAAGGCCCTCTGGCTGCACGCGTCGGGCCAAAGTTTAGTCCCACCTCGCTAGTTGAGAGGCGCGTGGTTTATAAGCCCCACCGCCGCACCCTCTCAACCTCCTCTCCATTGCAGGCTTACGGGCCTATTTGTTCTTGCTATGCTCGATGGGCCTGCTGGCTGGCCTGCTGGCCTCTGAATCCTGGCCCATGGATGGGTTTCTAGTCGATTCAGCTGTGGTGGCCCAAGAGGTGGCAACTTTTTTTTTTTTTGTTTTCCTTACTTATTGTTGCTATTTTTATTTTTTTCCAGTTTGTTGTTTTGTTTTCTGCATTATTTATTTTCTTTTGTTTTTGCTTTATTTTTTAATTTTTTTCTTTTAGTTTTAGTAAAATTATAAACTTTCTGTTAGTGCCATTACTTTTCAAATTTGAAAACACTTTTTTGTTTTTTGTTTTCTTTCTTGCTTTATTTATTTTATTTTGTTTCTACTTACAACAAAATACTTATTGTTGTTTTTTTGTTTTGATTTCTGCATTATTTATTCTCTTTGGTTTTTGCTTTATTTTTTAATTCTTTTTGCTTTTAGTTTTAGGAAAATTATAAACTTTCTGTTAGTGCCATTAGTTTTCAAATTTGAAAACACTTTTTTTGTTTTTTTGTTTCTTTCTTGCTTTATTTATTTTATTTTGTTTCTGCTTACAACAAAAAACTTATTGTTGCTATTTTTAATTATTACGAGGGCCGAACCATAAGACATTAAAGCATTTCGTATTCCCACATATAGGGCATGGACAACACATAAAACCATTCTGCTTGTTTGCCTCAGCCACTTCGAGAAAATCATGCACGCCCTTAATGTACTCGGAGGTGTGTCTTGAACCGTACATCCATTCCCGGTTCATCTGCGTGCATTATATATAATTAAGTGTGTCAAAAATCATTACAGAACATCATGAATAGATAATTAAGTGACCAAATTAATAGAAGTTCATCATCACATTAAAACCAAAGTACATACATAGTTCTCATCTAACAACATAAAGCTCTGCAGAGTATCTAAATTAATTAAACCATACACTGAAACTATGTAAAACATTTCAATGCGAAAACAAATGCGATAATAATCGCAACCAGTGTAACAACTGATCCAACGGCATAATGATACCAAGCCTCGGTATGAATGGCATATTTTTTCTAATCTTTCTAATCTTCAAGCGCATTGCATCCATCTTGATCTTGTGATCATCGACGACATCCGCAACATGCAACTCCAATATCATCTTCTCCTCCTTAATTTTTCTAATTTTTTCCTTCAACAAATTGTTTTCTTCTTCAACTAAATTTAACCTCTCGACAATAGGGTCGGTTGGAATTTCCGGTTCAACAACCTCCTAGATAAATAAAATCTATGTCACGTTGGTCAGCATAATTGTCATAAACAATAAATGAACCAATAGTTATGAAAAGATAATATATACCACATCCGAATCATAGACAGGACGAGGGCCGACGGGGGCGGATACCAAAACCATCGCACTATATAAGATGCAATAATAAAAGTAAGAAAATTATATAAGTATCTATATAAACATACAAGTAAGAATTTTTTCCTTTCGTAAAGAAGATAAGATAAGAACAAGAGGCTCACCACGGTGGTGCAGCGGCGACGAGATCGGCGCTGCAGGCGATCGACGGCGGTGAAGACGGGACGGACGTGACGGACCGCTAAACCTAGACAAATATTAAGGAAAATGAAGCTTGGAGGTCGAGCTTGAGAGGAGAAAGCTTAAGTAGTGTGGCTCGGGCATTCTATCGAACACCTCGTGTGCATAGGAGGTGAGCTAGAGCACAACAAAGCTCTCCCTTGCTCACATTTAAAAACAGAGCACTGGAGTGCTCGCTCATGGCGAGGGCTATATATAGGCAACTAATTGTCCGGTTGGTGACTCGAACCGGGACTAAAGGCAGCCTTTGGTCCCGGTTCGTCCCACCAACCGGGACCAATGGTGGTGGGCCAGGAGCGAGGCCCATTGGACCCGGTTCATCCCACCAATCGGGACCAAAAGGTCCAGACGAACCGGGACCAATGGCCCACGTGGCCCGGCCGGCCCCCGGGGCTCACGAACCGGGTCCAATGCCCCCATTGGTCCCGGTTCTGGATTGAACCGGGACTAATGGGCTGGCCGGGCCTGGACCATTGCCCTGTTTTCTACTAGTGTGTATTAATTTCTCAGCCATGGCACCAACAACAATGTCTTTCAATGCAACCAATGAAATGGTTGCATGCATGCACCTTTTTAAAGCGAGGCCTTATAAAAAGGAACATGCTTGTGATGCTAAGAGGCCTAATAAACCCGGACGGAGGGAGTAGTCTTCTACCGCATGTGGTCCCTTGGTGGTGTTGTCAGCCTTCAATATGTTGATGACACCATTCTTTTCTTAGAGGCTTCTGCTGAATATGCTAGAAATTTGAAATGGATCCTTGCTTGTTTTGAAAAACCTTCTGAATTAAAGATTAACATCCATAAGAGTGACCTCCACACCATACATGTGGATGAAGAGATGTCAAAATGCTTTGCTCAGATTTTCTGCTATACATAGGGGATTTCCCCTTTAATACCCCGGAGTCCCTCTTCATTATAAAAAAACTGAGGAGGGAAAATCTCCAACCTATTGTTGATAGGATTATTAAAAACATTGTTGGACGGTTTGGTAGGAATTTATCCTATAGGGTAAGTTAATTTTAATCACTACTTGTATTGCTAGCATCCCTACCTATTTGATGTCTATGATGAAATTTCCTAAATGGGCAATTGATGCCATCACCTCACAAATGTCCCACTTCTTCCGACAGAATTTAGGGAGGAACATAAATATCATCTTGCAAATCGAGGGCTTATCTCTATGAGAAAAGAGTTTGGTGGGACGAGTGTCCCCAATCTGAGAGATTTTAATATGATCTTAGGCCAAATCCAATGCATGACCTCAAATGGTCTGGCAGCGTCCGTATGGAGATAAACGGGCACAAATCATGCCCCAACGCGCGGGAACAAACGGACAATGTCCTTTCTTTGTCTGCCGCCGACGTATTTCTGGCCCAAATTTGTGCCGCGTTTGCGTCGAAACAGACAGCGCGCAGACTGGCGGGATGCGTGCCCTTGTCCTCCCCTTTCCCGGCCGTCGCAGACAGAACGCGCCTGCTTTTCCTGTTATTCCCCAAAACCCTCCCGCGCTCCCCTCCCATCCCTCTTCCATGGTCGGCGCCATGAAGAATCCACAACCGGCGACCCGGCCGCCACTACCGCCCGTCCCGCAACGACGAAGAAGAAGAATCCGTGATCGGAGCTCACGTTGGCGGAGGTCGCGCAGCGCGGCATTGAATCGGTCAAGAGGAGGGCCGGGCGGACTGTTGCGGTGGCTAAGAAAGCCGCTACCGACTTCGCCGCCGAGACCGTGGCCGCGCAGCATAAGGCTGTCGTCGCCACAACGAGGCCATCACTTCCAAGGCCACACAGGCAGCAACGACGCAGGCCCACGTCATGATAGGGTTGTGCTGACCAAGCCGACCATTCTCTCTGCCACTGCCATGGCCGTGGCAAGCACATGCTTTTCGGTCGTTCGCCCTCCGCATTACCAGACATCAAGCTACTCCATAACATCAGAGATGCCCGGTTTTCATCCACTGCGGCAGCATGCTCAGACCCGGTTCTCCACGTCGCCGGACGACAGCGTGATCGCGCCGGCCATCCCCGGCGCCATGTCTGTCATCGACGTCAACGTCATGCCTGGGTACAGTGGCTCTAGCCAGTCGCCCAACGAGATGCAAAGGAAGCAGCCCCGATCGATTCCTACGGCCAACCTTCCAAGCGCCCGCAACTTGTTCGACTAAATGCCAATCCCGACTTCGAAGGCCGACGACCCTGACTACAAATGATGTGTCCGCGCGTTGGGTGCACGGCCAACACATCGAGGAAAATGGCCGGACGCCGCCCCATAGCCCTACCAAACAGACAAAATCCGGACAAAACAGACGTGGTGGGTTCGAGTTGGCCTTACTTGCTCCGTGGAGCAAAAGGTTCTTTGACGAGAGGGAAAGTGATTGGAAGAAACTTGTACGTTTTAATTTCTTTAGTGGTCCTCATGCTTTAAACATGTTGTTAACAAACCTTGTTTACTTTGGGCAAAACCTGGTTCTCCATTCTGGAAAAGCATTGTATCTGTGTGCAAAAGTTTTCTACAAATGGATGGGTCCCTCGAATGGGGGATAACGTGGCCTATCTATCTTCTTGCTCTGTATCTGTGTGCCAGAGTGCTTGACGAGAGAGAGAGAGAGAGAGAGAGAGAGAGAGAGAGAAGAGGGAGGTCGGCCGAGAAGGTCCTGGAAGGATGCCTCGCGCGGGGTTGTCGGCGGGGTCGAACAAGTTGGACATCGCCATCGACCTCGGGAACCCGCTCCTCAACCGCACCGTCGACGGCTTCCTCAAGATCGGCGCCGTACGCACCCTCCTCTTTCATCCAATGTCTGTATACTGAATAATGCGTCTGATCCGGCGCGGTTGGCCATGTGTGCAGGTCGGCGCCTGCAGGGTGGCCGCCGAGGACGCCTTCGACTGCCTCCAAAGTGGTAACCGCGCATCCCATCTCTGATAGATCCATTCCGGGAGAAAATTCGGGATTTTTTTTTTCTTTTCTGAATGATGAAGGTCGCTTGCGTTCAGAACCGCCCAGATTTTAATTTGAGCATCAGTATTTGTTGGCGCTGTGCAGACAAATGTGACATCAAATTATCTCCTTTCGCTTTGCAGGGAGTGTCTCGAAGCGCAAGCTTGAGCAGACAGTAAGTACTGATTTCCACTGCGTTTGTTTTTCTCTCACTTAACTTAATTGTCCTGAGTCTTGCCACTATCTGAATCTGAATGGCAAAACAACTAGATATCAGTACGTATTACACTAGTATATACAGTATAATAGTATTGGCCTGATAGGCAGATGATACATTCTAAGTACGTTGGAACTGACTAAATGTTCAACAGTTCAGACCTTGAATTAGAAGAAACATCTGAACTAAAACTCTAAGGCCTTGAACCACTACTTTTGCATAATTGCTCTCTACTTGTGGATTAGTGAAAAGTCAGTGGCCTTGTTTCTGCACTTGCGTTAAGGTAACTATCTATCTATCATCTACAGTGTACTAATACGGTATTCTGGTGGTTTTATGCAGCTGAAGAAAATGTGCAAGGAGGGCGCATATTGGGGTAACTAAGTAGAAGAACATTACTCTGTTGTTTTATTTGGCTCAAATGAATGCATTGACTTCAGTCATTCGTCGGTTCTTCTTATGTTCGCTGACGCATTCGGATGCTTCTTCGACTAATCTGCAGGAGCTGTTGCTGGAGTGTATGTAGGCATGGAGTACGGAGTGGAAAGGGTCCGCGGTCAGTATGACTGGGTAATGATTCTCTGAAAATGGATCTTTCATGTTTCCTGCACTTAACTGAGCCTTAGGTGAAGGAATATCTATCTACATTTCTGCCTCTGCCCGTTTGACAGTGGAGGTCCTTTCTTTAGTTGACTATGAGATTCTTGGCTAATTAGTGTACGAGAAGAATCAATCAGATTCATTGCATCTTATAAATCATGATGCTAGTTTTACTTCTGTCTCCACACCCTGTTGTAAGATTATGTAACCCTAATAGTGTGCTAGCAGTTTAGATATCTAACACATATAAAAACATTCTCTCTTTTATAAGCAACATTATTGTTGGCATGTTTTGAATCAGTCTTAAGAATATTTATTAATCCCTCTCTTCTCCGGTACTCCTGTAGAAAAAAGCGATGGTTGGAGATCACATGATTCTATCTGCTCACAAACAATATTATCTGCCCACAGATATCTACTCCCTCCGTCCCATAATATAAGAGCGTTTTCGACACTACACTAGTGTTGAAAACGCTCTTATATTGTGGGACAGAGGGAGTAGATCCTTATCTTTAGTTGACTAAGATTCTTGGCTAATTAGTGTAAGAGAAGAGTCAATCAAATCACCGGCGTCTCATCATCATGATGCTATTCTTTACCTTCTGTCTCCACACCCTGCCCTAAGATTATGTAAGTTTAATATAGTGCTAGCCCCTAAGAGATCTTACCCATAAAAACATTACTGCTTTTATAATCAAAACATCATTGTTGGCATGTTTTCAGTCAGTCTTGAGAATATTTATTAATCTTTCTCTTTTCCGATACTCCTGTAGAAAAATGCGTTGATTGGAGGCATCGCAAGCGGCGCCCTGATCTCTGCTGCTAGCAACAACAAAGGGAACAAGATCGCCCAGGATGCCATCACCGGAGGTGCCATTGCGACCGCCGTCGAGTTCGTCAACTACCTCACCTAGCTGTGTGACCAGATGCATGGCAATGCTTTTTTTTATCAAAGACGAATAAGAACTTCTTGACTGATGCCATCCGCCCTCTGTGTTTAATAATTGGAGCCGTTTCCTCCAATGTTCTTCCATCTTTTGTTGTCTGCGTTCTCATGTCCATGTTCTGAACAATTTATTTTCCTTCGTGGTTTGAATCTTAAGTTATGACATCCTTTGAGCTGGCCTAGTTTGGTACCAGCATAGTTTTTTCATAGCCGTAGTAAAGGATCACACATAGTGCCCTCACTAACCGGACCGTGACTCGGTCAGTGGTACCTAATTAAGTAAGTTCAACGTTCGACTAAATCATTCAAGGACTCCGTGGCCCAATGGATAAGGCGCTGGTCTACGAAACCAGAGATTCTGGGTTCGATCCCCAGCGGAGTCGCTTGTTTTTTTTTTGTCTTATTATTTTTGGTCAGAAATGGTTATGTCCTTGTTACCGTGGATATTATGAACAGCTGAAACTAAATGATAAACGGCAATGTTAATATTTGCAACTTATTTATAACACTAAAAATGTGAAGTAACAAAATATAGATATTAAACATTTCTTTTGTATTTTTGGCTACAAATTAACCATTTCTTTTCGTACTATATAGAAGCTTCGATCCCTTGTGGAGTCTTTCTGAAGGGTTTTCTTGCTTGAAGAACTCACTACCGCAGACATTATAAACAACCCAAAAACCTTCAGGAGCTCACTACCGCAAACATTACGAACAACCTGAAACGAAAAGTTGAACGGGCAGGATCAAATTTTGATAGCCATCTATCTCCAAACTATGACTGTTATGAAACTAAAACACATAAATCTAACTTAGACATGTGAGTTTTCAAAGGATCTTAAATTGGAACTATTTTTACGTTAATAGATGGCTAAAGAGTCTTTCTTAAGAGCCTTACTTATTTTGAGTGTCCAAACTTGTTGTAAGCGTAGTGAAGCAACAAAGGTACTATGGGCAACATAAATGTTGTATCATTTTGAGCAACGTTATTATTTCTTGAATGTTGGCAGGAGAGCTACCAAATCCATTGATTAGAAAGGGTATTACAAGAACACCCCACAGACGGAATGCACCGCATAAAGACTAGTGCTAAAAAGAAGAAAGAAAGGATAATACTCGGTTTATCAAGGAAAACTGGACGAAAAACTAAACAACGCCTAGCTAGACTAGGCCTAAAGCACCACAATACATACAAGACAGGTCTGCCAGGGTACTACAGGTTTAGTTGATGAGGGCATCTCCAACACTAGCCCCTAAAACCAACACATTATCCGCCCATGTACCACGTCCCATGCCTGACGGCTGACCCAGGAACTCCATTGAGCACAAGTCTACAAGAGGTTGTGGAAAGGAGCGTGGCAACCCAATCTGTAAATTTGACAGGAAATAATCTACACCGCAAAAGGTTAAGCAAGTAGTCCTAGCGTATAGTGTCAAACACTTTCTTGAAATCCAACTTAGTCAAAAGGGTTTGCTTCTTGCGGTTCTGCAATATGGTTATAAAGTTCCTCGCAAATATGAAGTTTTCATGGATACTTCTTTTCTTGAGAAAGAACTTTGTGCAATGGAGACTAAAGCCCTAATGAAGGGAGCCAACCAGATAGTCAAGGTTTTTGAGATGATTTTCATAATGGCATGGATCAAATTAATGGGTCTGTAGTCAGTGATCTCCTCGGCACCATATTTCTTGGGGGAGAAACACAATGTTCGTCGAGCTGAGCCATTGGAAGTTAGAGGTTTTCCTATCAGAGAAAAGGCGCACAACGACCACGATGTCTGGAGCGACAGTGCCCCAACATGATTTGAAGAACAGCCCGGTGAAGCCATCTGGGTGGGCCTTTCCACTATGCATGCTAGCCACATCCACCGTAACCTCCTTCTCCTTTGATGCATCAATACCTGCAAGGCTGCATCCGGGAAGGTCAATAGTTTTCCCAAAGAAAGTCTATTTGGTTGCGCAACGGCCGACCCAATGTGTTAGCAAAGTGGCTTCAGGTGATTCCGTCTTTCTCATCATGCCCATTTCCCACTCGTTGTTTTGCTTAAGGCGGTGAATGTTGTTTTCCGCTGTCTTCCGTTGACCCGCAAGTGGAAGAATCTAGTATTACCGTCGCCCTCTCTGAGATGTGTGAGTTTGGAGCATTGCTTTTTCCTTGTTCGCTCAAGCACCGTGAGACTGATAACCCTTCGCTTCAACATGTATCTAATGTCAGCTTCATTCAGGTGAGGGTGTGGTTCTCCATGGCCATGCCAAGGTGTGGGATCACCTAAAGGGCCATGTGAAGATGGACCTTGGCAGTCAAGAACATACTTTGACCGTAGGATTTGAGTTGTCAAAACCGTCCTTCGCAACTTACGGAACAAAATAGGCTCGGAATGGGTGGATTCCTCGTTCCAAGACTTTTGGACAACATCTTTGAATCCTGGCACCTTGACCCAAATGTTATGAAGGCGGTCTCCTCGGTCCGAGGCAAGCAAAAGCGGACAGTGATCCGAAAGCGAGGAGGAGAGGGCATGAAGGATGTGGCTGCTCAAGTGAATGTCCCAATGTTCGCTGCATAAAAAAGCGTCCAACCTGCTCACTATCGGGTTGAGGTGTTCATTCGACAAGTGAAACGTCTCTGTGTAGAACTAAAATAAGAAGTTGTTTGGAGGGGGGAAAATGATCATTCGCCACACTTCACTCCCCACTTCTATAACTTGCCTCTCTCAGAGTACCGTGACACTGGTTTTCAAATACTCCATCTGTCCCATAATACAAAATTTTGTTACAAACTTTTTTTTTGCAGGGAAGTATGTATGGTGGATTTGGATAGAAGATGGAAGGAGGAGGGAACAGCTCGTCCTTGTCAGGGTGCTCCAGGTTCGGTTCGCGGTGTGATCTTTGAGATGCCCAAATCCTTTCCCCAGCCAGCCCTATAAACCTCATCAGGAAGTTATCCAAACCGTTGCTTGCACATCGGACGGCTGGCTTCCTATGCGCGTGCCGAGCGAGCGTCTCGGGGTCGGGGGTTCAGTTTACGCCGTCCTCTGTTCCGTTGGACTCTGCTCTTGAGCCTAGACATGCTCCGCTTCAGCTCTCTTCGCCGCTGCATAGGAGATGGGACATACAACCTCTATTTGTTTCCAGAGGGAGTATGTAAAAACATAAATATCACCAATAATTATGAATCGTGTGTGCTGAGTCAGACCAAGCAAGGGGGTGAGATCAACTGTACAGTAGTACGTTTCCTGTTGCCTCGCTGTTCCAAATATCTACTCTAGACTCTAGTACACCATCCAATCCAAGGCAATAATTGATGTGCAATAGTAGTACTACAGTTTCCTTCCCGCAAGCAAACTCAGACGATGGACATTGCACAGTGCTTGCCCGTGAGCCGTCCTCCTCCTCCCTTCCTTACTTTCTCTCACCCCTGCGTCCATCCAAGCTTTTTCTTTACCAACAATGGCGTACGTTTTGATTCCATAGGCAACCCCGGCGAGTGGAAGCTGCACGCATCCACTTGTCATATCAAAAAATGAAATGTTCGGTACGGTACGAGAGAGAGAGAGAGAGAGCAAGTAGCTTAGGTTTTGCTCGTGAAAACGCGCTGGTAAAAAAAGATTTACACCTCACGAGGCCGTCGGCAGCAGTGAACCGACAATGATAATTATATATCACTGCTGGCAAGCTAAGTGAGCAGCGGGAAAGCGGAGGCTGCTGCTGACAAATCATGTCCGCGCGCGATGCTTTCGCCTGTGAAAACTGTTGGAAGTGATTGACATGATCCGATGATTAGACGACGACTAGGGGGCTGGTACAGTGAAAACCTTGGGCGTGAGTGAATTATTGGCGCTTCAATGAGTGAGCGAGCGAGCCTTCTCTCCTTTGTTTAACCACTGTAACCCTGCCCAACCCGTCAGCTGGCGCTTCAATGGGTGCGTACGTGCTGCTCGTGCTAGTGGAGCCGTAGGCCGATCATGCATGCATGTTACACTGTGGAGTAGATATACGTATTTCCAATCGTATTTCTCTCACGCTTTATAATCTCTTCTTACCTTACCTTGCCGCTTGCCTACGGTGGTGGAATCAAGGGCCGGCGGGTGGGCAGAAAGGCAAGGCGTGTGGGAACCGCCGTCGTCTACCTACAATATACTACTGGTGCTACGGCGTCGACCGACGTTGATGATGATTCCTCTTCCCGATTAAAGCTGGCGCGGTGGGGCAGCGCGCGCTCCCCGCCATCCTTTGCCGCCCCCCGCCCGGCCTATTTATAGCCCCCCTCCTCGCCTTCTTCCTCCTCACCAAGCACACCGGCCTCCTCCCTCACTCACAGCATCTTCTCAGTCCTTAGCTTCTTTTTCACCACTCACAGTCAGGGAGGATGTCTTGCTGCGGCGGCAACTGCGGGTGCGGCGCCGGCTGCAAGTGCGGCAACGGCTGCGGCGGGTATGTGCTCTGCTCCTGTGCTACATACAGAGCGACGCCTGAACCAAACCAACGTTTCACAAGTTCAGAGTAGGCGGTACTGACTCGTTTGCATGTGTGTGCGTTTACGTAGGTGCAAGATGTTCCCCGACGTTGAGGCCACCGCCGGCGCCGCCGCCGCCATGGTCATGCCCACCGCCTCCCACAAGGGGTACGTGTCGTACGCGCCGACTAATTAATCCACTCTTTCGTTTAACTGAGAACGTGCATGCATGGATCGACTGACTGGTGGATGGACGGGCGTGGTTGTGCTTGTGCAGGAGCTCCGGCGGGTTCGAGACGGCCGGCGGGGAGACCGGCGGCTGCGACTGCACCACCTGCAAGTGCGGCACCGCGTGCGGCTGCTCCTGCTGCAGCTGCAACTGAGCCGGCGCCCGGGAGGCCGGCCGGCAGAGGCGAGCACGAGGATGAGGAGGAGAAGCAAGCAAGCAAGCACCACCACCATCACCACCGTACCACCCAGCGTATCATCACCAGCCGCCGCATGCTCTCGCGCGCGCGCGCGCTGAATAAAATAAAACCACCGTTCGTGTTCCGTAGTTCTGTACGCCCATGTCGCGTGTGTTCGACCAGTGTCCTCCCTCATGCCTCCACTTCTAATAATGAATATATGGCGCCTCAACTTTGAATGATCTTGCCTGTTTCTGAATCTGAACTCCTAGTGGGGAAGAGAGCAACTTAATCACTCACTCGGCATGTTAAGAGAACTCCGGGCAAAAAGAAGATCAACTTAATCCTGAACTCCTGATCGACACGAACGTGCAGATCGATCTCCGCAAAAGAAAAGGGATGTAAAAATGCTCAAATGACACAAGAGAGAAACGAAGAACGGATACGGTTTGTGGGAGTAGTTTCTGCATGCTGTTGGCTGCCTGCCTGAAGATCGATCTCTTCACCTGTTCAACCTTGATGAACTCTGAACGGATGGCAAGAACGAACGGACTGCATGCAGAAGCGATGAGGAGAGAAGGCTGTGCCGGTGGTGTACAGTTCCGATCGATGCACGATCGATGATGATCATGGCGGTGACTGTGAGTAGGCGCTAGGCGCTAGGCGCTACGAGTGCATGCAGTGCGGTGTGGTGTGTCGTAGCTACAAATTAGCTGAGTCAGCGATGATTGGGATAAGGACATGGGCACGGGCGGTGGCGAGGGCGACGCCTCTCTAGCTAGGTCGGGGTACGTAGAGGTCACATGCGGTGTCGCACTCGCACGCCTACCTAACTCGGAGAACAAACAAAACACCAACGGAAAGTCGTTTTGAGAGAGCATTCTTTCCTAACCTAATCAACGGACGGACGGGCGTGCACGGGCGGGTGGCGCACCCTCCCTCAACCCATTGCTTGTTCTGCGCAATTTCTTTCTTCACAAACACTTTTGTTTTCGGTAATGTTACCAGGCTGACGTTCGCCTGGAGGGGGGGTGGCAAGCGAACACCGACGTCAGTTTTAGCTGTGAAGAAATATCGAACGGCAACACGAAAAATGCTTTCTCTCGAGAAACTGCCATGTCGCTCTCAAGAAACCGCCATCCCCGCACAACTAAAAATGCCACCTGAAACGTTCGCAAATGCCACCCTCCCTGACGAACGCTCGCCGGTTACGAGCGTCCTTTGTTTTTCCCAACCGCTTCTGCTTCTTCTTCTTCTTCTTCTTCTTCTAATTCTAGTTAACCATTCTGAACCTAATTAACAACATGACCTGCTTGAAAAGTAAATCTTCAGAAAATTATGCTTTGGTCCCCGGCTGCAAAGCCGTTTGTCCGAATGATACTTGTTCCACCCAGGTGCAACTTGACGGTTGCTATTCTGGGCGATCAACCCTGTCTATGATCTCTTTAACACTTTTTCTTTTTGAAGGTAAGGCCATCATGACTAGCTTTACTAAAATCAAATCACACTTACATCATCCGCCAAATATTTTGCGGGGCTGTGTTTCGTCCATATTCCTGAAGAAAATGGTTTGCTTTGGCATCTCCGATTCTTCCACCACGCAATCATTTGATATAATAATCTTGAGAGAAAGGACAACCAGGAGCATCCACTAGTCCAAATCCTGTATAGGAATCCAGGTCCATCTCCACGCATGGTACTACACTCGTGCACCAAGTTCTTTTGCCTTGTTGCACACCAGCATCGGTGAAATAGCAAGAAATCATATTTGCATTGCTCAAGTTACCACCAGACTATCAAAATATTACTGATCCATCGGCAATACTATCAAGAATCTTTTAGAGGAAGAAATGCCATATATTATTGCCTTTGCATTGGCTGATGCGCATAATCATAATTTTGTTTAAGTTGATGCAAGACAACCAGGCTAAAGCGTCAAACAACCAGAGTGCATTGACTATAAAACAAACAATGGCAGGACCATGACAAGATATATGACATAATCGCCTTCGGTTATGATGAGTAGGGGCTCCGCGCTAGTATGCAAACAGTAGACAAATATACACATAAGAGACATAATGCTAGTACTGCTAATGCGGAAATAAACATGAGCGGGATAAACGTGTTATACACTCCAGTAGGCCAGGCAGAAGCCGCGGCGGCGGTGGCGGCAGCAGCAGCGTCCTCGGCGGCCTTCTTGTCGGCCTCGAGCTTCTCGACAGCAAGACTGTCGGTGTCGGACTGAGACAGGTGATGATGAAGGCGACGTCGACATAGAGGAAGCAGACAAACGGAGGCGAGCAGTCGCGTAGTCGCTTTCCAAAAACCTATTCGCCCCTCTCCCGGCCATACAGGATCCAGAGAGGCGGGGTTTCGGAGACCTGCTCTCCCGTTGACCGTGTACGCGGCGGAGGGGATGGAGTCACCGGCTGCAGCAGCAACAAAGAAACGACGGTGGGCGGTGCGCGTGGAATTATTAAGAAAATATACCTGATTTTGAAAAAAAAATCCGCATATTAAGAAAATGTTATCATTTTAAATAAAGTGTTCAAGAAATTTAGAAAATGTTCATGATTTTGAAAAAAGCTGTGAATTCAAAAAGTATACATGAACTATTAAAAAAGTTAACAAAATTAAGAAAATGTTCATGAATATATTTTCCCATTTTTCTTAAAAAATCAATATTTCATAAAATGTTAACTGAATAAAATATGTTCATGACTTTGAAAAATGGTCATGCATTTCTAAAATTGGTTGCGCATTTCAGAAATTGTTCCTAATTTCATAAAATGGTTGCCAATTCAAAGAAATGTTCACAAGTACTCCCTCCATTTCAAAATAGATGACTCAACTTTGTACTAACTTTATTACAAAGTTAGTACAAAGTTGTGTCGTCTATTTTGGAACGGAGGGAGTAAACAATGTTCCCAATTTGCAAAAATGTTCATGATTTTAGAAAGTGTTCAGCAATTTGTAAGAACTGTTCATGAATTCAAAAAATGTTCATGATTTTAAAAAGGATTCACAAATTTGTAAGAACTGTTCATGAATTCAAAAAATGTTAATGATTTCAGAAATGTATCTATTAATTTTAAAATGTTCACGGTTTCAGAAAATGTTCATGAAATTTGAAGATACTCTATGAACGTGGCGCATACCAAGGACGTGGCACATGACGACGGGATGTGTGGGTCTCGTGTCGAACATGTTACGCTGGAGAAGGGAGCCCCTCTATTCAGTGACCTGTGCACTGTGTACTCAGCGAACACGCACCCCTGTCCGTCCTCCGTGCACGATTTTGGCCAACCCATGTACCGGCGCATGGCGCCCAAGTTTATTTTTATATTTTTTCTTATTTCATACTTTCTTTCCTTTTTTTTACTTTGGAAACTGTTCATGAATCTAAAAATCGAAAAAATGACCTGAATTTCAGAAAAAAAATTAATTTCAAAAGTCTTTTATGAAGTTAAAAATATGTTCAGGAATTCAAAAAATGTTCATGAATTATTAAATGTGTTATAAACATGAAAAATATTAAATTTGAAACCTTGTTATGAAGTTCTAAAAAACTCCCATAGACACAAAAAATGTGCATGAATTCAAAAATGTTGTGAAAATGCCCATAAATTTCAGAATTGTTTGCCAAATTTCAAAAATGTAAAATGGTTAAGAAAATGTTCAATGTTCACGGAGGTTTCTTTTCACAATTTCAAAAATATTCATGGATTTGGACATTATTAATGATTTCAAAAAATCATGAATTCAAAAAATGCTCGCAATTCAATAAAATGTTCAGAAAATGAAAAGGAAATAATAAAGATAGATGGAAATTGAAAAATACAAATTAAAAACATACTACATGAAAAAACAAAAAAAAAGAAAAAGAAAAATAATAATTGAAAGCAGAAGAAAATATAAAAAGGAAAAGGAAAAACAAAAAAGACAGAAAGAAAAAAACAGAGAAAAAAGGAAAAAAAAAATCTCAGTTTAGGCAAGTTCGTAGAAGCTTCCCAAAACTGGTGGAAAAATAATCCATATGCGCCAAATGGGAATCGCCATGGAGGGGTACATTGAGCCAACCTAGGTCGGGTTCCCTTCAATGATACTCTCTCCATTCCGAATTACTTGTCTCGGATTTGTCTAGATACAGATGTATCTAGACTCATTTTAGTGCTAGATACATCCGTATTTAGATAAATCTAAGACACGTAATTTGGAACGGAGGGAGTACTATCGGCTTCCTGAGTCACCGATGCAATATCGGATCTGGAGCTATCTCTCTCTCCTAAGCAACATGTCTTCCTATGCCCTGTGCGACACGCGCATTGTAACCGCGCCCGACTAGGCAGTGTCGCCACTCGCTCCGACGAGGGGTTTTGTTCGCTGCTCCCCACGTATGATGCGTCGGCCTGCTGACCATGGTATAGGGACCTTGTCGGCCGGCGCCTTGACTCGCGCAAGAGGAATGCCCTGACGGTGCATCAACCGTCAGCTTTGCCCATCGGCAATCCGTAGCGACAACAAGAGGGAGTGGATGAGGAGGAGCCTTGAGCGGTGACTAGAAGTAGGGTTTGCTGCCCGAGTCTTCATTGGACGACGCAAGGGCGGGATCAGATTTCCCCCCTCTCCTTTACATTTGAGTGGCTCAATGTGGTCTCGTTTACATGACAATAATACTAGTACTCCTACCAAACATGTTCATTGTAAAATTAACCTCGAATGAACCTGGACGTGAAAACGGGGACAAAAGGAGAAAGCAGGGAAGAGGTGATTTCAGAACTAAAGGCACCATAGCATCCTGTGTGCACGAGCATCTAGCTGTCCAGTCGTGCCTAGGAATCCAGGCCCATGGCTCGCCTGCGCACCGGTCTCTTTTGCTGTTGCTGCAGATCAGCATGAGCAATACTATAGTAAGCAACCATGTTTATGTTTATAGTATTGCTCAAGTTGCAACCAGACGCTTGAACAACTCGCCAAATATAAACCCCTCTTGCACACTAACTGCCTACCCACACACAAAAAAGATTCACATAGATACTGTCAATCATGCAAATCTTATAAGTACTCACCAGCACATCTCATCTACTGATCCACACGATGGAAACCATAAACTTTTAATTATTTCCAATAATAGCACGCCATAGTAAATAAATTAAGCAACTTGATCATGGACGCCGCAAGCTGATGGTCACACAAGATCCACAGGATATCCGTCGTCGTTGCCCATCACACACTTGGATTACAAAAGAAGCAACATGTAGAGCCACTTGCTCCCCAAGAATTGTATGAAATATGAACCAATATACAACTGATCCAGCCTGGTGGCGATTTGACTTGTCCCTCCCACCCGAATTGATTAGTGGGGTAGATTTGAAACTTCAAATTGGTCAATTAATTACTAGCACTAGTATGCTTTGTTTAGAGGGTAGAGCCCACCTTTTGCTAGCTAGCTAGCCCGGCTGGTCATGAATGGATGCCTTTGGTCCTCTAATCATAATTAGATCCTCAACCTTTCGGTTGACACGGAAGTCAGAAGCTGGCTGCAGATATATTTGGGCATGAACGCATGGTTACCGTAGTGCGCATGCCGTGATGCGTTGCCGATGTCGGCATGGCGTAGCAGGATGGCAACCGGCCTGACCAGGTGGTGCTCCGGGGAGTAGATAACGTCCTCGGATCTCTCACACTACGTGAGCAGCTAGTTCTGGCGGAGAATGAAATCCTACGCGTTTGCACCATTGAGGTGAGCACGGGCAGCTTCTGACTTCAAGTCAGACTATTATATTAGTATTTGGTTTTTTAATTTCGGTAAACGTATCTCCAAAAAGTTCTGTAGCATTGCAGAGTTTTTCAAGAACAAAAAAATGCTTGGTATTTACAAAAAGATGACACACCAACCAATACTTGTATGCACGTATTGCCTTCCTCGGTTTGTATTTCCATTCTTTAATCAATCCCGACAATCAATTTTTCCATGTATAAGATGCATGACTTGGATAATTACACAACAAATTAAAATTATGATGTGGCAGACATGCATGACTGTGAGGTGGGGGGTCTGTTCTAGGATTAAAGATAATGGATGTGGTGCATGACTGAAAAATAGTGCTAGTAGATACTGACATGGCACACTTGGTGAGGTGGAAGGCCGCATGTTAAGACAATGGCTTGTAGTGAGGATGAACTTCTTAAGAATATATATAGGATACAAGATATGTGGTGCATAATGTAGTAGAAATAACTACAAAATACACTTAAATTAAACGTGAAGTAAACATGGACTTTTGGCTCCATCAGTGCACATGCATCCGGATGAACAGTAATTTAAGGGGGGAAATTCAAAAACTTCTGAGTTTCTTGTATGACAAACATTTCTTGGCTTTTCACTTGTGTGCAAAGGTATCGTGAATAAAAAAATACTATACATAATGCTTTGGAAAAAATATATGCTCCAAAAGGCTGTTTTTAAATTTTGGACCACTAATTTTATTTGTTTTGTCTAGACCGCCATGTGAGTCATTCCATCACAGTGCACGTCGGTAAAAAAAGCAATGTTTCCTGCCAAAAAATCATTTTTTTTAATTTGTTGGCTATTTTTTAAATTTTGCCATTCAGGAAGAGGGGAAATAAATAGAGAATGGAGCCAAAAATTATAAGTCAAATATAAAAGAGTCCAGATTCCAAACGAAGAAATGGAAACTCAAAAAGAATCTGTAGCGATGTATATATGCAAAGCTAGTAAATGGACATTTCATAATACACTTGTTCTGCAAATGTTTTCCAAAAAACAAGTTCAATGGGAGCATTTGAGCGAGGGATTGGAATGACACATAGTCGAAATTTGTAATGTAATGGTACTCCTTCCGTTTAGTTCTTCTCTTCCTACAATTCTAACCACGTATACAAGGACAACTAGGTTCCTTTTTTAAGGAAAATTTATCAGGGTATTTACCGTGGTTGATAAGGTAGTTTTATCTTAAACTCGTCATGTAATCTATAAAAGAAAAAATAATAATAATGTACAATGGATAATTTCTCACTTTTATCTCTGATAACTAGATATACTGTCGGTGCTGGTGTTTGGTGGATCAGTTTGGATCGGGTCTTCGTTCCTCTTGGTTTGGGTGTTTAGAGGTTTGATACTTCCAATCTACGACTTCCTTCATCGACGATTGTTGGTGCTCTGGTCCGCTGGTCCAACGGGGCCTTAGCACGACTACTTCTCTATTGTCCACTACAATAAGGTTTTTCCGGCTCCAACGAGAGAGGGGCGATGCCGGCGGCGCGCCTTTGGCTCTCTCCTGGTTGTAATTTTAATTACCTCCGCTGTTCTTTGTACTATCATGATTTAAGATGAATAGATTGAAAGTTTCTCAAAAAGAAACTAGATATTCCTAAAGGAGCGTCATGACTAATGTCCGTTATGTTTTTAGTCATTCTACCAAACCGTTCCAAACGACTCAAGCGAGCGTTGTGCCTCTCTTGCTCGATTCTCCTGATTTTTTCCACGTCAAAAATTGACAGGACTCGAACCTTGGTCTTGTGTGTGGATAGGCCAAGCACAATTGCTAAGCCCAATAAAAACACGCCGAGCCTTTGTTTGTAACAACTTGGATGGAAACCAATCATTTTAGGACTGTGCTAAGCGACAGATCCGGACGACTAGGAATCGATCCACGCCACCCCCTTTCGATCCACGGCACCTCCTTTTTTTTTTTCTGGCGCAATAAAAAGAATCGAGTTGGCAGAACTGGGAATCGAACCCACCACCTCCTGGTAGACCAGGATAGTTGCAACCACCCGGTCTAGATTAAGCCAGTGATTAGATTGAGGTTACATAGTATTTGTACTGGAACTTAGCGCAACCTGAAAATGAACCATTTTTCTTTTTTTCTTTCATATTTTTTATCCTATATAGATGGCTCGGCTGCTCTGTTAATATTTACAACATCATGGTAACTTTAACGTAGTAAAAATTGTTGACATATCCCAGTAACTTCGTTGTAAATAGCATGCCAGGGTACACAGTTTTTTTTTTCGAGGGTACGAAAGTTATCAACACTCTGGTACGTAACTTATGATGCTTTTTATACATAAATTACCGGGGAATATTTTTAAAAAAAATCTTGGGTCAGAGTTACGGTAGGTGTTGTACAAAATTATTATGCTTTGCAGTCTGTAAAAAATCATGATATTTACACAAAAGTTATCATGGCAGCGGTACATAAATTATCATACTATTTACATAGTAATTATCAGGGTACGTTTCAAGCACCCCTCGTGTTGAAATATTACCGTCATATTTGTATCTAAATTATCAGGGCTGCAGTGCATAAATTATCATGTCATTTACACAACAGTTATCCTGAGTTATGTTTTTCAAAGAGAAAATTTTCAAAATCAAAGTTATCAGCTATGTTGTGTGTATATTATCATGTTATTTGCACAGAAATTACCGGGGTATGATTTTCAACAACTTTTATCCTGGGGTCAAAGGAGTTACCACGGTGTTCGTACGTGGGTTATCAGCTTTGTTGTGTGTATACTACCATCCTATTTACACAGAATTTACCAAGGATTGTTTTTCAATATTTTTCCTCCGGTCAAATGGTTACCATAGTGTTTGTACGTGAGTTATCAACTTTGTTGTGTCTATATTATCATGTTATTTACATACAAATTACCGGACTAAATTATTTAACATTTTTTTGGGTAGAAAGGTTATCATGGTGCTTGTACGGGATTTATCATCTTTGTTTTGCTTATATTGCCATGATATTTGCACAAAAGTTACCAAGAGTATTGTTTTCAACAACTTTCATTCTAGGGTTAAAAGAATTACCGTAGTGTTTGTATGCGAGTTATCGGCTCTATTGTGCGTATATTACCATCATATTTACATAAAAGTTACCGGGGTTTGTTTTTCCACTAAATTTTTCCCCTGTCAAAACTTACCGGCTCTGTTGTGTGACCACGAGTGTTTGTTACATTATCAGGTCGTGCCTAAATTACTGTGTTATTTACACAAAATTGATGTGTATATTATCTTGTTGTTTAGACAAAATTATCGGGATATGTTTCAATATATTTTTTTCGGGTCAAAATTACCATGGTATTTGTATGTAAGTTATCAGATCTACGATGCATAATGGTGCTATTTACCCATAAGTTATCACGGTCTTTGTATCATAATTTACTAGGTCCGCATGCGTCAAATACCATGCTATTTACATGCATGCTCTCGGTTTTGTCACGTGAGAGAAGCGGATCGAGTTGTTTTTCTTTTCCACTCATTTAATAAGGTATAAAATACATGTAATCTGCATAAAAAACTAGAGGAGACAGTTAGCTCAGCTGGTAGCGTGCTATGGCCTCAATCAACAGGTTCCCGGTTCGATTCTTGCAAGCGCCTTTTTTACCTTCCACGCGCGAAACCTGCGCGGGAGATGCAGGGAGATGAAAAAAAAAGCGATCGAGCGGTTGTTACGCGCGAGGAGCGGATCGCCAGGTCGTGGTCGTACGTGCCTGTTGCTAACGAACAGTCGGCAGGAAATTAGCTTTATCGATCATATTTTAACCCTTTGTACTAGTACTATCTAAGTACATAGAAAGACGATTTCTGATTTCCATTTTAGTGCTCTTTATAAGTAAACTTTTGGATGGACTTCTCTATAATTTTTTGCTTATCAGGGTTCGTTAGAACATGTGGCTTTTTTTTAATTGTTTGGATTAATAAAAGCCACCTGTTTACATGTGTATGTGTCATATTTTTTGCTAGAGTTGAATGCATGATCTACTTTAAAAACAAACAACGAAGAGAGACAAGAGCGGAGTATTTACAAAGAATTTACACGGGCTTGTTTCGACACTTTTTCCCCACCGGATCAAATTTACCACTGCATGCGTAAGTTATCTGCTTTATTGTACATATATTACCATATTATTTACATATAATTTATTGGGTTGTGTGTTTCAACAAAAAAAGATCCCCGCGTCAAAGTTATCGTGGTGTTTGTACATAAGTTATAAGGTCTACGGTGCATAAAAACACCTAACTATTTACACAAAAGTTATCGAGGTGTGTTTCACCAACTTTTTACCACAGTGTCAAAATTACGGCATTGTTTGTACATAAGTTTATCTGGTCTGCGGTGCCTATATCACCATGTTGTTTATATAGAAGTTACCGGGGGTGTGTTTTCAACAACAAAAAATCCTCTCCGGTCAAAGTTATCATTGTGTTTGTGTGCAAGTTATCAGATCTATGGTAAGTTATCATGCTATTTACGCAGAATTTGCCGGGATATGTTTTCAAAAACTTTCCCCCAGGGTCAAGCTTGGCACAGTGTTTTATGTAAGTTATTGTGTTTACAACATGTAAACTACCATGTTGTTTACACGGAAATTGCCGGGGAATGTTGTCAACAACTTTTTTTCCTTGAGAGTCAAAATTATAATGGTGTTCATACTTAAGTTATCAGATTTGTGGAGAGTAAATTATATGCTATTTATACAGAAGTTACCGGAGGTATATTTTCAATAGAAATTCCCCGGGTCAAAGATATAACGGTGTTTGTATGTCAGATTTCATGTCTGGTGCGTAAATTATCATGCTTTTTACCACCCCCCCCCCCTCCCGGGTTCAAAGTTATCATGATGTTCGTACACAAATTATCAGATCTACAGTGAGTAAATTATCATGTTATATACATAGAATTTATTGGAGGTATGTTTTCAACAACTTCCTTTTCCCCATAACAAAGTTACCTTGATGATCGTAGGTAAGTTGTCAGGTCTGCGGCAAGTAAATTACCATACTGTTTGGACAGAGGTTATGGGGGTATGTTTGAACAACATTTGTTACCGGGTCGAAGTTACCATGCTGTTTGATCGTAAGTCATCAGCTCTACAGACTACAACGCGTAAATTATAATGTTATTTACACAAAAGTTATTGAGCACAAAAAACTAGAACTTTTTTACTATGTTTAAATAATTTTTCTAGGTCGACAATTATCAACCCGACACTATAAATTTACCAATACTGTTTCATATGTTGTTACCGGCAAAAATTGTGTTAATGCTTGATAACAAAAACATAAAAAAAAACTTCTACAAAAGTACCATCATTGTGAAATTTCAAAAAAAACATGTATACCACCGGGTTGCATGGAAAGAAAATCACTAGAAGCAGATGAACTACTATGAAACATGCAGACAAAAAAACAATGAAATCATTGGCCCTACTTTTTCTTTTCCAATTTCGCAGTAAAGCTTAGGCAAGTTGGTGGTTGTCGTAGGAATCAATACATGAGGGCCCCAGATCGATTTCCATCGATTCCTATTGTTAAGAGATTATCTCTTGATTAAGAGAAGACAAGTCTTTTCATAATTTTTCTTCTTCACCTTAGCATTTATATTATGCAGCATTACTAAGGTAACACCATTGTACACGTCCTCAATGTGGCATCAGTATTTTGCCTATTTAACTTTCTCGATTCCTATTGTTAAGAGTTTATCTCTTAATTAAGAGAAGACAAGTCTTTTCATATGATGTCTTTCTTCACCACCTTAGCATTTATTATATGCCGCATTACTAAGATAACACCATTGTACACGTCCTCAATGTGCTAATCTTGCACCATTATAACTGTCCACACGTTTGATTGGCTCTACTCATTCTATCCCATGCCTGCTGGTGTTTGACTGCCAATTTGCCATGCATGCACGCGAGAAGGTGAGTAATTAAGAGCGGGTAGCAGCAGATTTGAAAACGGCAACCAACCTGGAAAAATTAATTAAGAGAAGACATCTTTTCTTATGGTGTCTCTATTCCACCTTAGCATTTATCCTGTGCGATGATAGTATCATTGTAGGGGCTTCTCGGCTTCTTCCGTTCAACACGAGCGATTTGATCCATGACATCGTTAGCATGTGAGATTGCAAGAATGACAGATGGTGATGCAATGACTTAGGAGGATTTGTAGTGTGTGTGTGTGTGTGTGTGTGTGTGTGTGTGTGTGTGTTACGCCCAAAGTGAATGACATGATGCCGCTTGGGATACAGGAGGCATTGGCAAATGGTGGCTCCACAGTGGTTCAGAGCGGCCCGAGTGATGAATGAACATTTTCGCCCTTTTTATCGTCAACTTCTTCTGGAACTTTAGTCCGAGCTCTCTATGCCGTCCTTGTGCCAGACGTAATAGTTGTGGGTTGATTTTCCTTGTGCATCACGAGTAGGCCAGCACGGTTCTCCGCATGAGGAAGCAATCCTACAATAGAGATGGTGGATGGTGGCATTGATGGTGATGATCTTATCCCTCTTGTTTCATTCACGCCTCCTCTAGTGAATAGAAATGATCTAACCCTCACTGGCTAGATCAAAATGAACTAGACGTACGTGCATCATGGTTGAAAGCATCGCTCAAGCCTAATACTTTTTCCGGAGTGATACCCGCAAGTTACACCTGTTGCCGTGCTATATCAATGATGCATCTTTGTCTTTGAAACATAAGATTGTGGTAGACGATAGAAAATATAAGAAGGTTGTTGCGAGCAGATTTCAATGACGATGAGCTCAACACAACATTATTGTATCTGGTTCCATTTTTCTTTCAGATATGATTTTGCTCGACTGCGATGCATGGTATCTTCCACGGTAAGTTGTGGTAGATAAGAACTCGTGGCAGACAAGGACCTCAACATAATAGCTCGTTCTTTTTTCCGATTCGCTCGACCGCGATGCCCGGAATCTTCCACGATGATAAGTCATGGCGATGATGTACTTTTCCTTGGGCAACAAACAAATTTGTGATGATAGCTATAGCTGATACTCCTATAAGTTAAGGTTGAGTGGGGAGAAGTGACGTGTAGCCTTGTGGGTTTTGATGCAGATGGCCACCCTGAGGTACCACCGGCACCATATCATACTCCTCAATGCAAAGTCAACTTGGCCGAGGAAGGAAGGAAGGGAGGAAACAAATGGGAGATCCTGGTCAACTCCTTAAACAACAACGTTCCAAACGAGCGCCAATGTCAACTCTACCCGTCGTCTCCCCCTTCTCGGATATGTCGCCCATTTGTCTCGGCCCCGATGCGCATCCAGATCCGGCGACACGCCGATACGCCGCCGTCTCCTCCTCCACCTCCACCACCTCGGCTTCGTCACTTTCATGGGCAACCGCGCGGCGAGGCTCGCCACGCCCTGCTTCGCGTCGGGAGGCCGGTCAGCCGTGGACGCGTCCGCCGCGGCGAGGGCGGTCGGGGCCGGCGGGGGCGATGGTGGTGACTGCGGCGTCGGCCAGATTCTCAGCTTTGACGGCTACGACGCGTTCGACGGCGCCACCATCCACGGCGTGCTGCTCCCGTCCAACCAGTCCACCATCGGGGCGTCCTCCTCGGTCGGCGGCGACGGCGACCAGACGTCCTTCTCCGGGTCGTCGTCGTGCGACGGCTCCAACTCCTTCTCCTTCCGCACGCTCCAGCCGGGCCTCTTCTCGGGGAGCCTGGACTACTGCGCGTCGCCGTCGTCGTCGTCGTCCGGGCCGAACTCGGGCGTTCTGTCTTCGGCGGCGTCGCGGCGGGGCGCGCGAACTGAGGAGGACATCATGGCGGACCTCTACGCCACGCGGCGCCGGCGCCGGTGCCAGCTCGAGGAGGCCGCGTCCGGGAGCCCGCTCCTCGACCGCCTCCGCCGCGCCGTCGCGTCGGTGCTGCGCGTCGGCAGGCCGCCCAAGAAACAGCAGCGCGACGAGCCCGCGGTCGTGACGACGGTGGCTAGAAACGGCGGCGGCGCGATCAGGAGCAACGGCGAGAACGGGCACGCGGCGGACGACGGCGACGCGAGGGTGCAGTGGGCGCGCGGCAAGGCAGGGGAGGACAGGGTGCACGTCGTCGTGTCGGAGGAGCGTGGCTGGATGTTCGTCGGCATCTACGACGGCTTCAACGGCCCGGACGCCACCGACTACCTCGTCGCCAACCTCTACGCCTCCGTCTGCCGCGAGCTCCCCGCCGACCACGACCCTCCTCCGCCCGACGACGAGCAGCGGCGGCCGCCGTCGTCGTCCTGCAACGACAGAAACAGCGCCGACCTGATCCGGCGGGGGCGGGGGCGGCACGGCGCGGTGCTGGACGCACTGGCGCGCGCGCTGCGGCGCACGGAGGAGGGCTACTTCGCGGAGGCGGAGGCGCGCGCGGCCGAGTGCCCGGAGCTGGCCATGATGGGGTCCTGCGTGCTGGTGCTGCTCATGAAGGGCGCCGACGTCTACTCCATGAACGTCGGCGACAGCCGCGCCGTGCTCGCGCACCGGGCCGAGCCCGACCTCACCAGCGTCATCATGCCGCCACGGCACCGGCACCAGCACAGCGCCGACGGCCACGGCCACGTCACGGAGGAGATCAGGCGGCAGTTCGACGAGTGCGACATGACGGAGCTCGTCGCGCTCCAGCTCACCATGGAGCACAGCACCACCGCCTACAAGGTAGTGATCCCCCGAGATCGCCAGCACCCTCCATTTCTTCGCATTATTATATCATCAACTGCCATGATCGTTTGTTAATTAGATTGATGTTAATATCCATTGATGGATGCAGGAGGTGAGAAGGATAAGGAGTGAGCACCTTGATGATCCTGCCTGCATACTCAATGGCAGAGTGAAGGGCTCCTTGAAGGTCACAAGAGCATTTGGAGCTGGCTACCTAAAAGAGGTTTGTCTCTCTGTCAACTGTCAAGTAGTACCAACCAGAGTTCATGCACATATGTATGCAACCAAATAAAGTTTCTCTGATATAAGAATAAGTAGGTAGAATCATCAGTTTGAACTACCAATTAATTTTGCTTATAGAAACCATTACTAATATGGCGAAATTCGATGTTGCAGCCTAGGTGGAACAAGGCTCTCCTAGAAGTTTTCCAAGTGGACTATGTTGGTGTCTTGCCTTACATTACTTGCAAGCCATTCCTCCGGCACCACTGCCTCGGGCCGCGGGACAAGTTCCTTATCCTCGCCTCGGACGGGCTCTACGAGTACTTCACCAACGAGGAGGTGGTGGGGCACGTGGAGGCGTTCACCTCCAGGTTCCCCGATGAGGATCCTGCCAAGTACCTCAGCCACGAGATCCTCCTCCGCGCCGCCAGGCAAGCCGGTGAGCATGCAACATTTCACTTACCTAGCTATATTTTGGGTTAATTAGATACGGAGACATGTTCTTTTAGTTGTTTTGGCAAAGAAAAAAAATCTTCTTTATACTTGTGGAAAAGTCGTATGATTTTTATTTTTGTTATGATGAAGGAATGGGGTTCCATGAGTTGCTTGAGGTAAGGCAAGGGGATCGACGACAGTACCATGACGATGTCTCCATCATCATCATCTCATTGGAGGGGAAGATATGGAGATCTTCGGCCTGAAAATTGATCATGATCTATTACAAATTGTAATTGACTCTAGTGATAGTATACATGGTTTCCTTATGGTTTTCAAGGATTAGCCCATGAGCAGAGTAGTGCATAGCAAAATTTTGTACTTAAAAGCGTTGATTTTTTTTTCTTGTTTGGATTGTGCTTTATATGATCGAACGCTTGATCTTGAGCTTATTTGGGTATATCCGCAAGGTTTACCCATCAATGGTAAACCAATGGATCAAGACAGTAAATTTGTTTTTCGAAAACACCGCTAGCTGCTCAATTGAAGAAACTCACGGGCCGCGGTGTCGTTGCTTGCCTCCTCCCCCCGCCATCTAAAACAAGCGGTCATGTACAATGCATTTTGTTTGTTTGCTCATATTTCGTGATTGTTTGAGAAAAAGTTATTTCTAGGCCAAGTGGGTTGCAGAAAGTCAAGTCACGACTTAAAAAAAGTGTCCCATGGAACCTTAGGTGTAGAAGTGTGCAACTGTCGAGTTGCACAATTTTAAAATTTTAATCAAGCATCTAGTTACCCAAGCCCTCTTAGATGCATGATCAACGTTCAACATTATCAATAAAAAACAAATTCGTACCAGACTTAAGATTATAGGGTCGTTTTATGAATACACTAATTGTACAGAGCATTTTATGGAAAAAATAACTTACATAATTTTGTGAATAATCCCATAAGGCCACAATAAGATGATTTCGTCCATGGTGTATCAGAAAAACAACAAACTAGTTAAGTGCACCAAAGATGGAGAAAGAACCTAAAAACATGTCGTAGTACCTAAAAACTAGCAAAGTTTGATTTTGTAGAACACCGCTAGAGAATGATCATCTGGTCAAATGAAGAAGTCTCATGGTGTCTGTGCTTGCCCTCTTTAGTTCAAGTATCTACACTCGCAAAGTAGTTGGCCTCACCCTTCTTCAGTAAAAGAAGTGTGCAATGTCTTCTATCTTCTTGCTATTTCATTAACACACATATATACATGTTGGATGATCATTGGGCAGTCTACAATTATTTACGTTCCCTAATTTATCATGCCATGGTTCTAACCAGTGAGAGTATAGTCCGGAGAAAAAAACAGTGGGAGTGGTTTGACTGACAATTGGTATGCATGATCACCCCCCTCTCACGCCTCCCTATGGTCTAAAACAAGCAGTCATGTGCAACTTATTTTGTTTGTTTTGGGAGTACAACTTTTTTATCAAGCACATTTTCGCATGAAGAGATTGATGGAACTACATCTAATGTACACAACACGATTAACATGCCTTAAAATTCTAGAGCTTAACAATATGTTTAGTTCACATTACAAGACATATTCATATTTTTGGTTGTTCGAGAAATAATTATTTCTGAGCCAATTGGGTTGCACAAAGTCAAATCAAGACTTACACAAAAGGTGTTCCACGAAACCTAAAGTGCCATACAATCACTAAATCATCCAGTTACCCAAGTCCTCCTAGATGAATGACAAACAATCAATATTGTAAACTGAAAGATAAATATTTCGTATCGAACTTAAGAATATAGGGTCCTTTTATACACTAATGATATGAAGCATTTTATGGAAAAAAACTTACATAATTTTGTGAATATACTCCCATGAAGCCACACTAAGATGATTCCGTACATGGTGCATGCGAATAACAACAAACTAGCTAAGACCTCAAAAGCTGGAGCAAGAACCTAAAAACATGTCTTGGTATCTTATAGACCGTTTCATCTCATGTGGGTCACGTGGAATTCATATTGGCATTGTTTAAATTTAACATGACATAAGCAAACGCTTTCTCAAAATATGATCACCTAAATAACTAGACATTCAACCTGAATTGATATCATCAAAATGTCTATCATGGATCCACTTCATTTGGGGGGGGGGGGGCTCACAACCATACATGAGTGCCCATGCCTTTTTATGGCAGTATCGAACTACATGCGAACATCTATTACATGGTTGTTGCATCAACATGCATGGTGGTTTCAGATGTTTGTATAATGGTGCCCCTATTTAAGTGTGAGAAGAGAGATGGAATATGATCAAAGTTTCACAAAATAACCCATCCTTCAGACCCAAGGCCAAGGAAGGGGTAGAGCTTAACCTCTTGTAGATCCAAAATGGAACACATCACATACATAACATACTCAACTATCAGACTTGAATGGGATTACTTTTTAATGATGTTTAGCACCCACGAGCATCCTAGGATTTGGAAGCATCGGGATTAAGAACCTCTGAAGACGCAAGCAAAGTCGTACCGGACCAGATAACTGACAGGAGCATTACTAAGGCCTCCTTTGGCTCATAGGACATGCATATCATAGGAATAGGAAATCTATAGGAGGCGGGAGGCACCTATCCCAGAACCAACGAATACTATATGTATCTCAAATCACATGAACACTAGGAACAGATGAATAGAAAAAAGATGTCATTTGGGTCACATGATAGAACATTTTCATTGAGTCCGAGTTAATGTTTTTCCTTTGAAATACATGGGATATGAACAATAGGAACAAGATTCTATTCTTGCAAACCAAAGGGCTCCAAAGAAAATTTTTCTACAAAAACATTTCCTATTCAATTCATTCAAAGCTTTCTCACAAAAATAAAAAAATTCATACTAATTTTATGTAAACCTAAGGAGGCCTAACTGTATCTCCATCCCAGGATAGGTTCGAAATTGCGCCTGACAATCATAAGTTCCTATAACCAATTGAAGTTTTCGAGTGGACTCTATCAAAGGCTTGCTATACATTACGGAAGCCATTCCTCCAACACCACTTGCAAGACGTTCCTCCAAAACTTGCATAATTTAATATACTCCCATGAAGCCACAATAAGATGATTCCGTACATGGTGCATGAGAATAACAACAAACTAGATAAGACCTCCAAAGCAGAGCAAGAGCCTAAAAACAAGTCTTAGTATCTTAGAAACCGTTTATCTCATGTCGGTGACATGGAGTTTCATATTGGAATTGTTTAAATTTAACATGACAGAATAATAACACGATGTCAGAATAATAACAAACTAGTTAAGAGCTTCAAAGCTGGAGCAAGAACCTAAATCCATGTCTTAGTATCTTATAGATCGTTATCTCTTGTCGGCCACATGGAATTTCATGTTGGCATTGTTTAAATTTAACATGTCGGATGAAAATGCTTTCTCAAAGATTGTCATCTAAATAAACTAGACATTGAACCTGAACTGATATCATGAAAATGTCTACATGGATCTACTTCATTGAGGGGTATTGGGATTCTCACGACCATACATGAATGCCCATGTGCCTTTTATGGCAGTTCCGAACTACCTGAGAGCATCCATTGCGTGGTTGTTGCATCCACATGATAGTATGATATGTCAGTATAATGGTGCCCCTATTTAAACGTGAGGAGAAATGGAATACGATCAAAATAACCCATCCTTCACCTAAGGCCAAGCAAGGAGCAGAGTTTAATCGTTTGTCTATCCAAATCAAAAAACATCACATACATAACATACTCTACTACTAGACTCGGATGAGATTACTTTTCTATGCTATTTTGTACCCACAACATCCTAGTATTGGGAAGCATTGGGATTTATAACCACTGAACATTTTCAAGAAATTTGTGCTAGGTTGTGTTGTTGACCAGACTATTACTAAGGCCTCCTATGGATCACATGAAGGAATATCATAGGAATGTGAAAGCTACATGAGGTGAGATGGCATGTATCTCAAATCCTATGAATACTACATGTACCTCAAATTATATGAACACGAGGATTAGAGAAATAGAAAAAAATTATGATATTTGGTATAAATGTTTTCCATTGAGTCTGAGTTAATGTTTTTTCTTGTAAATACGATGGATATGAACTACATGGATATGATTCCATTTGTGCAAACCAAAGCTCTCTAAAGAAAATAATCTACATAAATCATATGCTATAGATTTCATAGAAAGTTTACTCGCAAAAACAATAATTCATACAAAGTTCTTTTAAATCAAATGAGGCCTAAGTGTATCTCCATTCTGGGATATGTTCCAACTTCCACCTGACAAACATAAGTTTCTATAAACCAAATAAAGTTTTTCGAGTGGACTATGCCGGAGCCTAGCCATACATTACTTGCAACTCGTCCTATTGACACCATTGCCTCGGGCCACAAGACAAGTTCCTTACACTCGTCTCAGACGGCCTCTACGAGTACTTCACTGACGATGATTCCTTTTGTTATTGGTCAAATCATGCTTTATACAATCGAACACTAGATCTTGAGATTCTTTAGGGCAATCTACAAGTTTTACCCATGAATAGTAAACCAATAGATCAAAATTGTAAGTTTGATTCTGAAAAATGTTGCTATAAATAGTAAGTCTCATAATGTGCACGCTTGCCCTTTTTGGTTCAAGTATCTCTAACGCTCGTTCTTCGGGTATCTCGCCCTCCCTTCACTATAAGAAGTGCATAGAGGCTTCTTCCCTCTTGCTGTTTCATTTGAAAAACACCGGTAGCGGTTTTACTAACACATGGGACAATCCAGAACCCTTTTACTTCCCAATTTTAGAATAGTCCGGTTCGAACTTCTTATGGAAACCGAGCCAGACCGTACCTCTCTGAAGAAAACATTTGCCAACCTTGGCCATCTCATTTACATTTTTCATGAATCAAGTAGACACCATTAAAACTCACTTTAAACATTTTTGAACAATTGCTTGTTACCAAAATTAAATTATCGCCCATTTTGGAAAGTGTTTAGATTATTTTGTCATGAAATTAATGGTCACAAACCATGGATAGCATAATTTCTTAGCAAAATTGCAGTTGTACCATAGTGGTACCACCACAGTATCGACCACTCTCCTATTTTTTGGGAATCGATTTGACACGAACGGATCAAGCAGCCTCCGCCAGCCCCATGCCCCCCGCTGCTTCCGCCCCGGCGAGCCGCCACCAGCGACTCTGGTGGTGCCGCCGCGGCCGGGCCAGCTCCGTCACGGCCACCTACGCCATTGCACTGCTCGCCGCGGCCCTCCTGCTCTCGCTCTCCTACTTCGTCTCCCTGCCCCTCGCACCCAACACCTCCCCCTCCTCCTTCACCACCCTCGTCAAATGCAAATGCTTTCTCAAAATATGGTCACCTAAATAAACTAGACACTGAACCTGAATTGATATCATCAAAATGTCTGCCACGTATCTACTTCATTGAGGGGTGGTGAAATGCTCACGACCATACATGAATGCACATGTGGCACCCATCATACGGTTCTTGCATCACATGGTGGTGTGAAATATTAATATAATGATGCCCCTATTTAAGCGTTAGAAGAGAGATGTAATAAGACTTTCTTTTTTATTTACAAAATGACCCATCCTTTGTACCTAAGGCCAAGCAAGGGGTAGAGCTCAATCGTTTGTAGATCTATATAAATCGGAATACATCAAACACATAACATACTCAACTATTAGACTCGGATGAGATTATCTTTTGATGCTATTTTGGACCTAAAAACATCCTAGGATTTGAAAGCATCAGGATTTATAACCACCGAAGACTTTAGTTGAACTTTGAGTGAGATGTGTTATATACCTCGTTTGTGAGCATGACGCTATCCTCTCGAGAGAGTCTAGGGGAAGTCTGTTTTGTGGTTCTTACTCGTCTGCAGATGGGAACTTTGCGGGACACAATCATGGACCCGAAAGGCCTGCTCACGGCTATATGCGACACGACATGGGTTAAAAATCTGCTAGTTTACTTTAAAGCATTGGATCGGATCCCAGAGCCCTTTTGCTTTCGGTTTTAGAATGGTCCGGTTCCAATTCCTGACCGAAACCGAACCGGGCCTTTTTGAACAAAACATTTGCCAAGCTTGACTATCTCAATTTCATTTCCCATGAATCGAATCGACGCCATTAAAACTCGCTTTAAACGTTTTCGAACCCATTGCTTGTTACCAAAATTAAAATTATCGACTATTTTTGAAAGCATTTAGATTCCTTTGTCATGAAATTAATGGTCATAAACCATATAGATAACATAGTGTCGACCACTCCCCTGTTTTTCGAAGTCGATTTCACGCGATCGGATCCAGCACCCTCCGGCCGCCCCATGCCGCCGTCCCCCGCCGCGTCCGCCCCGGCGAGCCGCCACCTGCGCCTCTGGTGGCGCCGCCGCGGCCGGGCCGGCGCCGTCGCGGCCACCTTCGCCGCCGCGCTGCTCGCCGCGGCCCTCCTCCTCTCGCTCTCCTACTTCGCCTCCCTGCCCCTCGCGCCCCCCTCCTCCTCCGCCCTCGTCGGCCTCACCCTCCTCCGCCGCGCCGAGGAGAAGGGCGCGCGTGAGTCCCCCTTCTCAGCTCCTCTCCCCCCCTCTGTTTCCATTGGGTGCAGTACACTTCGGCTACTGCAACACTCCTTGCTAGTACTGTCTTAGTCAACTACTAGTAGTTGCTGGTGCTTGTCGTGCTTGACTGAATTTTTTCAGGGTTGTAGTGTGATTTCTGAAATTTCGTGCTTTGGATGATGCAGTGTGCTTGGACGGGAGCGCGCCGGGGTACCATCTGCAGAGAGGGTCAGGGAGTGGGTCTCAGAGCTGGCTCATCCACTTGGAGGTATGCAGATTATCATTACCAAATTTTGATACAGAATAATGAGTTTCTTCGAAGCTTGGCGTTGATCAGTGCTCGGCTTAGCTTGGACAATGACTTGTTTGGATTGGTAGTCCCTGAAGAGGTTGTTTCATGTCTCAACAGTGAGAGGAGTGTTCAGATTAGGACAGTGTTGAAAACAAATAGGCACTGTTTGGATATCTTGAAAACATATCGTTGGGTACATACATCATTAGTATATAGTGATGTGACTTCCGTGTGGATAACGACATCACAAGGTTATTCATCTATAGTGAAACATAATGCTATGGCTGGTAGCCAGAGGGACTATCACTTGCTAATTTGATGCACTCAACTGTCAGTTACTAGTTTGCACAGTAGTTTATGATGTTAGTGATTGTTTGTTTGTTGTTGCCATTAGTTGTCCCACGGTAATGCTTTCATGTTCTTAGATTCTCTATGTTGTATGAGCGTCAGGGTGGAGGCTGGTGCCGAAATTTGAAGTCATGCGCTTCGCGCCAGAAATCGATGCTTGGTTCTTCCCATTACATGGAACGTCAGGTTGAATTTGCTGGGATGTTGAGTGATGATGAAGATCAGAATCCAGGTAACTATGTTTCATCTTATATATAGATCAAAGGATCCAAGGCGTAACCACATTTTTGAACTAAAGCTAAAGATTTGCTCTTTAAAGTTACATTTTATTGATGTGCAATGTCGCTAATCTTTTATGACCAAATTAATCAAAAGTTCAACCACTAGCTCAATCTTAAAGTAGTATTTGCAGCAGCAAGTCCTCATTGAGTTTTTCCATCAGTTCTTGAATTGTTATCTTGCAGCAGCAGATCATATTTCACTGATCAGTTTTTGACAAAAATAAAATATTTAACCATCACGTTTGTACCTAGCAGTGTGTTCGTTTATATCATTTGTATTGGGATGTTAAGTTATAATTGCTCTGTTTTAGTAGTATACGAGTTATACATTTGAGCTGATGATCTCTGTTTCATTTCATATTATTCTCATTGTCCATTTGCGCTGATGGGACCTTATGGAATTTCTCACCAAAAATATTAAACCCCTTATGCCATATACTTCACTAGTAAAGTCGCCATCTTAAAGTACTGCAACACTCTTTCCAGTTACCTATAATTCTGAGGTTCTCATTTAACATATGTTTCAATGTGCAGATTTTCACAGCTGGAATAAAGTGAAGATAAGGTATTGCGATGGGGCATCATTTTCTGGGAACGTCAAAGACGAGTTTCAGGTCTTCTTTGCCTATTTCCAACAGATGCTGATTAATCACTCAGAAGGTATTCTGAGAATTTTGTTATTCTTTGCAGAATGGCACAAAATTCTTTTTCCGAGGCCAGCGTATCTGGGAAGCAGTTATGGATGAACTTCTACTGAAGGGGCTCAGACATGCTAAACAGGTCATTCTTGCAAGCACAGCCCTTCCCTTTGATTTTCATGTAGACACATGATTCAAATGTATGAATCAATCATACATCTTAAAGATGTAAATCTGTTCTTGCTCTTCGGTTAACTGGATAAAAGTATGGAAGGTTGTATCGATCTGGTTATTATTTTGGTTACCAGTTGATATTATTTTACTGAAATGATGCTTAAATGTTTCTGAGAAATACAATTAGGAGTGATTTGTGGCACTGATAAATAAATAGCATGGATCCACTAGATGTCAATGACAGTAATATTGCTTTACTTTTGTGTTTACAAACATTATCTGTTCAGTCTTTATGACTGTTAGTGAACTATTGTAGGATTATTTCAATATCTTGACCGGTCTTTTTTCTTACTTCATCATATGTACTTGCATGTTTACAAAATGACTGGATATGATCTTATAGACGCATTACTTTGTCTTTGCCCATTCAAGCATTTTGACTACTGTAGTGATGGTGTGATGCTGATATGCTATTTCCAGCCTTCAGGCTTTTCTAACAGGGTGCTCTGCTGGTGGGTTAGCCACTTACATTCACTGTGATGGTTTTCGGGCACTGCTGCCAAAAGATTCTAGGGTTAAGTGTCTTGCGGATGGTGGTTTTTTCCTTGATGTGTATGTTTTCAGATCACCTTTGACTGCTTTGGATGTTTTTCCAAAAGACTTCTTTGGATACTATTTGCAACCACCAGCCTTTATTTTGATGTCAGTTTTTCACATACATGAATGGAATTATTGATCGGTGTCCTCTTTAATACTCAACAGTACATGCATCTCCAAACGTTAAAACAAAAGTTTGAGCATAAAGACTTTGAGATCTTAAGCTAAAGCACTACAAAAATAAAACTGAGAGAATATTCTGTGTACCTAATTCTTAAATCATTAGATGAATCATCCCTGGATTAACCAGAGGTGGTGCATAGGCCCCATTTCTGACGTATACTAGTTCATTTTGAGACATTGCGCATCAGCAAGCAGAAATATTGCATGTATTCGTAAGTGAACTCTTTTTGTAAGTCAGGAGTGAGAAAGCGTCTATATCCTTGTGATGATAATCGTTTTATGCCGGTTGTCCTCAGATTCTATCTACTCGTGTATGTTTTTTTCCACCATTACAGAGAGGACATTTCCAAGCAAAGGACCTTGCGGGCTTTCTACAGTGACGTTGTCCGTCTTCAGGTCCTTTTCTCCTCAAAGAATGTTCATTTCCAATTCAAAAGTTCTTTCCTAAATGCATAGTTTCAGGATCTCAAGAGGAAGTTTTTGCACTGCAGTTCAAGCATGGAACCGGGCCAGGTTAGTCTCTGCGTTCCTCACAAATGACATTGCAACCATCCGTCACATTTCTATCATTACTGTTGCAGCCTTGCGACCGTGGAAGTTATGTCATGCTAAACACTGCCTTCATATTGTATGCCAGTGCTTCTTTCCTCGTGAAGTTGTTAAAGACATCAGGACACCAGTATTTGTTCTTAATCCAGCATATGATGCCTGGCAGGTATGGTCATCTGTTCCATGAGAACTATTCTATTATTGTGTTGAATTGTCAGTATTCAACACAGTAAGGTTTGTTTCAGGTACAACATGTGTTGGCACCAGAAGCATCGGATCCCCTACATTCATGGCAAGACTGTAGGTTGGATATTAGCAAGTGCAGTCCTGACCAACTTGAAATACTCCAAGGTTGATTCACCTTGCATCTTTTGACAGACAGAATGTACCTTACATCTTTCAGGGTCTTCTTACATGTTTTCCTATGTCAAATAAAATCTTTGCAGGTTTTAGGGAAGAACTGTATGACGCGATGAGAGAAATCAAGCAGAAAAAGGACTGGGGTATTTTCATTGACTCCTGCTTTATACACTGTCAGACGTTGAACTCTGTGACTTGGCACTCTCCATCTTCTCCTAGAGTCAACAACAAGGTATCACTTCTATCCTCTAGAGATTAGAAAACGGAACAGAAGAAAAGTAAACATTACATTCATGTCAAGGTGGCAAAGTATATGTTATCCTGTGTTGAACAATTAATTATGTTGACCATAATCTGGCAGTGTTTTAGAGATCGGCCATCTGGGTTTAATGAGAACTCACGGTGTGTAGAAAAAAAAGTACGAATGTCTTCATTTTTACACCAGCCCTTGATGTGCCCACATGTTGTAGACTGCATGCCTGAACTTAGCCTACATTCTCTGCATAGAGTGCTTATCAAACCGATTATGACAGTGGTGATATTCGAGTGTCTCAGTCTCCAGTCATTCAACTTTACCTCTCGAACGTTAATCATTCTAGTGAATATGCAGACCATGGCAGAAGCAGTTGGAGACTGGTTCTTTGACAGGAGAGAGGTGAAGGAACTAGATTGCGAATACCCGTGCAACCCAACATGCCACAACTTGGTTTTTTCCAAGCCCTTCAAGGGATAAATTTACAATACTTTTTTATTTTCTTTTTATCTTTTCACTGTGATGTATCACCTAGCAGTTGTAAAAATAGCAAATTATACATATGAATATATCTGTACTGCAGGTAATTGTTACCAACTTTTCAGAAAACAATATAGAGACCATGGTTTCATATTGGCAAAATGCCCCAATTATGCATATGAATATATGTTGTCTATTATTATTATTTCTGTTTTCTGTATAGATTTTAGTTGGATTATATCTCCAGTGGACTTTCCGCAGTCATAGAAGCAATTTCAGGCTGAAACTGGGAGGACTCAGAAGCTGATTTTGGTGAGTTCATTCCAGAGGAGCCGTATAGTTTACTGTAAAGCTTTAAATATTTCGGAGTTCAATGATCTGCTAGTACTCACCTTAAAACTGCTGTCTATAAATTGCTTCTCGCTTGTGGGCCCCACTCGTTAGTGGGATACCTTTTTTCTTCTTCTCCTCCCCATCTTCTCCCTCCCCCCTTCATTGAGGTGTGGCGGGATGCCGACGACCCTACGTGAATGCCCATGTGCTCCTTATGACAGTATCGAACTACATGAAAGCATCTATCTTGTGTCACATGGTGTTATGAGATGTCAGTACAATGGCGCCCCTATTTAAGCAAGAGAAGAGAGGTGGAATAGAATCAAAATTTCACAAAGAGGCCATCTTCATACCTAAGGCCGATGAATGGGGTAGAGCTTAATCGTTGGTAGACTCAAATAAGAACACATAACATACACAAGTATTGGACACTGATAAGATTACTTTTGCGATGCTATTTTTGAACCCACGGACATCCTTGGATTTGGAAGCATCAGGATTATGAGCACCGATGGTGCCTATGAGGTTGTAGTTGTACCCCGGTGGACTGTCGACAAGACTATTACTAAGGTCATTTGATTAATATGACAAGAATATCATAGGACTAGGAAAGTCTCATGAAGTGCAACGTCATGTATTTTAAATCCTATGAGTACTAGAATGGAGGGTTGTGAGAAAAAATGCCATTTGGTTCACATGATAGGATTTTTTCCACTAGGACATGCCCATGTTTTTTCCCCTTTGAATTACAAAGGATGTGAACAAGATTATATTTATGCAAACCAAAGGGCCTAAAGATTGTTTTTCTACATCCTATCTCATAGAGTTCCTACAAAGTTTGTGTAAACCAAAGGAGGCCTAAGTTTATCTCCATCATGGGACATGTTCCAACTTCAAAATACTGTGTTTTTATCATTTGCGCCTTAGATATTAGTAGCAATAGTCGATTACAACAGTCCTTGGCATCAGATGTCAAACGAAAATCAATTAGGACAATGGGTCAGCAATGACGGCATTGCCTTATGGGGTGTAATGCTCGATCCAAAGAAACCGACCATGTTTCACTGCTGCATCCGTGACAGAGTAATCATATACACCTTTCAGTTCGTCTCGAAGGGCAATGATTTGTGGGAGTTGGTTTCTTATAGTTTTGAACTTTTAAAGGTGTTGGTGAGATGATTCGCCTCCTTTGGCCTTTGCTTTTGAACTAAGCTTCTTACGGAACCGAACCAAGTATTTTTCTGCAAAACTTAAGGTCATGACAAATGAGTGGCATTTCCGTGACTATTTAGATTCTTGTCACGAATTCGAAATTATTGGTCAAATAAACTTCAGTCCAAGCTTACCATTTTCGGTTCAAGCGATCAGATCTAGCCTTGTGGCGCCTCATGCATCGTCTCTGTCGCGCCGTCCCCACGAGCCGCCTTTGGTGCCAGTGCCGTCATGGTCACCTTCTCCACCACACCCTAACTACTTTGTGTTAATTAGATAGAGGGGCTTGCTCTTTTAGATGTTTCAACAGCAAATCAACTTTTTTATGACAAAGTGCTATCAAGCATGCACACAGACACACTTAGTGCCCAAACACCAGAAGCTCGAAACAAACTATCTAAGCGAAGAGCTCCACACATTGATCTTGCGCGTCTTGCCTTCAGTGGCGGTGATGAGATCGACCGCTGAGACCAGAAGCTCTCCAGGACCGACGCTGGGCTCAAGTAGTGCGCCTTCTCGCTTTTTCGATCAGGAGAATCAAATTGTGGTGTCTCAGGTCTCCTTTGTCTGAATTGGGGTCAGGGGTTCAAAGGTAGCTTCGACAGCCATTCATTCGTACCCATAGTTAGCCACTCAGGATCTGCACAGGTTCTTGCAATCTCCTAGTCAAGAAGATGGAGAAAGCCTTCAGCCTCTTCTTCTCCAGATCTGGTGAAAGAATTTGCCAATTTTTAACTGTTCTCAAAATCCTCTCTTACACCTGTTCACAGATAAGCATATGGCATTCTCAAAGATAATGGAATTTCTAGTTTTCCATAGACTCCATTGGCAGCTGCACATGTTGTATTTAAGGAAGAATTATTTTTAGCGGATAGCCAAAATTTAGAAGTAGATAGATAAATCAGTGCCCAAGGATAGTCTAAAATGTTCATTGATTACACTGCAGACATAACTAGCACTAGTAGAAAACAGGGCTTTCGTTCGGGCCAGATAAGGCCATTAGTCTTGCTTCAATCACAAACCGGGACCCATGGGGGCATTAGTCCCGGTTCATGCGGCAAAAGGCATTAGTCCCGGTTCAAATAAGCCCTTTAGTCCCGGTTTGAGACACGAATCGGGGCTAAAGGGCATCGCTCCCTTTAGTCCCGGTTCGTGTCCCAAACCGAGACTAAAGGTCCCATTTTCAAACTCTACCCTCCCCCCCCATTGGATTGCCTCTTCAGTTTAGTAAAAAGCAAAAGAAAATGATAAAAACTTCAAAAATTAAAATCCTTCGAGATGTAGTTATGTTACTACATCTATTAGTTAGGAAAATTTAAAAACTTAAATTTGGACATGTTTTGCAAAAAAGTGTTATGAAAAAGTAAAACGGCCATATCTTTTGCATACGATGTCGAAAAAATGCATAATATATCAAAAAAATCAGCATGAAAAATTCAAAAAAAAATTTCAAAAAAATTTCCTTTAGTCCCAGTTGGTGTTACCAACCGGGACTAAAGGTGGAGCTCTAGACAGCAGCCAGCGGAGGGGCTTTACTCCCGGTTCATAAAAGAACCGAGACTAGGGTGGGGGGGCTTTAGTACCGACCCTTTAGTCCTGGTTCCAGAACCGGGACTAAAGGCCCTCACGAATCGGGACGAATGGGGCTTTTTCTACTAGTATATCTACGACACACTCAAATGTCAAGTGGTTCATTGATTCAGTCGTTTAGTGAAAGATCAATCGCTTTATCTTGAGATCCTTTTGGGTCAAGTACTAGTAGAAAACAGGGTTTTTGTCCAAGCAGGGAAAGCCCTTAATCCCGGTTCACTCATGAACCGGGACCCATGGGGGCATAGGTCCCGTGAGGCCAGGGGACCGGCTGGGCCTCGTGGGGCATTGATCCCGCTTCGTCTGGCCCCTTTGGTCCCGGTTCCAGGCACGAACCGGGACCAATGGGCCTCGCTCCTGGCCCACCACCATTGGTCCTGGTTGGTGGCTTAAACCGGGACCAAAGGTTGTCCTTTAGTTCTGTTTCCAGCCATGAACCATGACCAACGAAATACCCCTTGCCCGCGAGCAGAGCAGTGGAGTGCTCTGCTTTTTTTGGGTGAGGCGTGTGAGATGTGTGTTGTGCTCTAGCTCACCTCCTATGCACATGAGGTTTTCGATGAAATGCCCGTGCCAGACTTAAGCTTTCTCCTCTAGAAGGTCCTTGTCCAAACTCCATTTTACTCAAGATTTGTCTGGGTTAGGTTGTCCGTCCTGTCCCATCCCCATCCTCACCACCGTCGATCGCTCGCGCCCGTCGCCGGCACCACCGTGCTGAGCCTCTTGTTCTTATCTTCTTTCTAAAATAAAAAAGTTCTCACTTGTATGATTTAGATAGATACTAGTGTAGTTTTCTTGCTTATTATTGTTTGTTATTATATAATGCGATGGTTTTGGTATCCGCCTTCGTCGGCCCTCATCCTGTTTATGATTATATATATATATTGTAACTATTTGTTTCATTTAGTGTTTATGACAATTATGCCGAGCAACGTGACATATTTTTTTTATCTAGGAGGTATGTGAACCAGAAATTCCAACCAACCCAATTGTCGAGAGGTTAAATCTTGTTGAAGAAGAAAGCAATTACTTGAAGGAAAAATTGAAAACAATTGAGGAGAAGATGATATTGGAGTTGCATGTTACGGATGTCATCGATGATCACAAGATCAAGATGGATACAATGCACTTGAAGGTTAGAAAGATTAGAAAATATGACATTCATACTGAGGCTTGGTATCATTATGCTGTTGGATCAATTGTTACCTTAGTTGCGATTATGATAGCATTTGTTGTTGCATTGAAATGTTTTAGATAGTTTTAATGTATGGTTTAATTAGATGCTCTGGAGAGCTATATGTTGTTCAATGAGAACTATGTATGTACTTTGGTTTTAATGTGATGATGAACTTCTATTAATTTGGCCACTTCTGTATTCATGATGTTTTGTAATGGTTTTTGACACACTTAATTATATATAATGCACGCAGATGAACCGGGAATGGATGTACGGTGACAGACACACCTCCGAGTACATTAAGGGCGTGCATAATTTTCTCAAAGTGGCTGAGGCAAACAGGAAGAATAGTTTTATGTGTTGTCCATGCCCTATATGTGGGAATACAAAGTCTTAGTCCGAACGAAAAATCCTTCACAACCACCTGCTTTATAAGGGTTTCATGCCACACTATAATGTTTGGACCAAACACGGAGAAACAGGGGTTATGATGGAAGACGGTGAAGAAGAAGAGGATGATGATAACTATGTGCCCCCTAAATACGTGATGCTGCAGCTGGGGAAGCTCAAGATCAAGAGGAACCAGACGATGTGCCCGATGATGATCTTATTTGGGTCATTGTTGATGAAAATAGACAATGCAAAAGTGTAAAGGAGAAGCTGAAGTTTGATCACATGTTAGAGGATCACAAAAAAGGGTTGTACCCCAATTGCGAAGATGGCAACACAAAGCTCGGCACCACACTGGAATTGCTACAGTGGAAGGCAGAGAATGGTGTACCTGACAAAGGATTTGAGAAGCTACTAAAAATATTGAAGAAGAAGCTTCCAAAGGATAACGAATTGCCCGATAGTACGTACACATCAAAGAAGGTTGTATGCCCTTTAGGATTGGAGGTGCACAAGATACATCCATGCCCTAATGACTATATCCTCTACTGGTGTGCGTACAAGGATTGGAACGCATGCCCGGTATGCGGTGCACTGCGGTATAAGATCAGACGAGATGACCCTGGTGATGTTGACGGCGAGTGCCCCATGAAGAGGGTTCCTGCCAAGGTGATGTGATATGCTCATATATATAATACCAAGGTTGACACGTCTGTTCAGAAACAAAGAGCATGCCAAGTTGATGCGATATCACAGAGAAGACCGTAAGAAATACGGGAAGTTGAGAGCACCTGCTGACGGGCCGCAGTGGAGAAAAATCGAGAGAAAGTACTGGAAGGACTTTGCAGGTGACACAAGGAACGTAAGGTTTGGTTTAAGCGCGGATGGCATTAATCCTTTTGAGGAGCAGAGCAGCAATCACAACACCTGGCCTGTGACTCTATGTATCTATAACCTTCCACCTTGGTTGTGCATGAAGCGGAAGTTCATTATGATGCCAGTTCTCATCCAAGGCCCTAAGCAACCCGGCAACGACATTGATATGTACCTAAGGCCATTAGTTGAAGAACTTTTACAACTGTGGAACGGAAATGGTGTACGTGTCTGGGATGAGCACAAACAACAGGAATTTGACCTACATGGGTTGCTGTTTGTAACCATCAATGATTTGCCTGCTCTTAGTAACCTTTCAGGACAGACAAACAAGGGATACCACGCATGCACACAATGTTTAGATGACACCGAAAGTATATACCTGGACAAATGTCGAAAGAATGTGTACCTTGGGCATCGTCGATTTATTCTGACCAACCATTAATGTCAAAAGAAAGGAAAGCATTTCAAAGGCGAGGCAGATCACCAGAAGAAGCTCGCCGTCCGTACCTGGGATTTTTTTGCACCGAAACCTTCACCTCCGAAGGAAACGGTAGATCCGATGAAAGTGAAACGGACTATCGATGCCCTGAAGCGACCACCACCGCCTCCATCGGATTCCAATATGTGCGCACTATTAAAAAGGCATATAAGGAAGCGGAGCGGTCGAGAAGTACTTGCAATGATGAAAGGATAGCAGCACGAAGAAGTGGGAAAAATTCCCAGCTCGGCGAACAGTGAAGCAAATGTGCCCCCGCTTAAGGTGCTTAGCGATATTGTTGCTAATCATTTGGGGATGGTGCCGGTACCAATCTTGGTGATTACCTGCCCGATGATGTACCCATTGAAATAATGCAGGTGGACAAATTCAGATCTGATGCACGGGCAGCCTCTCGTCAAACCTGATCATCCTCGTCTAACAATGATGATGCGAAGACTCCATGAATGATACATGGAAAGATGCAGGCAGTCTGTGAGGCATACTTTGACGATGAGAATTAAAGAAGAGCACGGCCTCATTGGAATGAATATTTTGAATATTGAATTTGACGAGTTATTCCAGTTATACAATCAAAAGGACCTCGACAAAACACTCGTGACTTGCTACTGTCTGTAAGTACTACTTCTGTAATTAAGTTTCTATATATAGCTTTGCTCTTCCATTGCATGTATACATAATTATCCTCACTATATTATGCAGGTTGAAGATCGTTGAATGTAGGAAAGCAGATATCTATGACATTGGGTTCATTAACCCAAATATCATACATGAATGGACGGTCAAACACAATGTCAAAGAGATCGAGGACAACTTGCTACAATCGTTGCTTAAAAATCAAAACAAAGATAAAATACTCTTTCCTTACAGCTTCCAGTGAGTGTTACCGTCTTGTGCATATTCGTTTCCCTTACTCGAGGTTAATTATAGTAATGTAATTGATGAGTTATGCATGCGTCTGCAGCTTTCATTACTGGAAACAGGGAATTTGCCATCAGTCAGCTCTTTGTTGTCTGCTAGCGGATGACAAAGAAGGTCTTTGCCATCTGCTTGCAAAAAACAGATGGTAAAGAACTGACAGACGGCAAAGAACCTGGTTGCCATCAGTCAGCTATTTGCCGTCTGCCAGCAGATCGCAAAGAATCTTTGCCGTCCGCTGGCAGACGGCAAAGAGGTGCCCCATGGTAGCCACCCCCTCTCTCTCTCTCCCCAGCCCCACCACACCGGCCCGCTCCACTCCCACCCCACCACCCTGTCTCTCTCTCGTCCCTAAAAAAACTCTCTCACGAACTCACCCCCACCCCTCGGTCCACCCCACCCCGGCTCCTCTCCCCATGATCTCCTCGCCGTCGCCACCACCCATGCCGGCCGGTTCCCGCGAGCACCGGCCGCGCGCATAACTCCCCCAAGCTCGGCCCCTCCCTCCCCTCCGTCCAGATCCGTGCCTCAAGGCCTGCACCCTTGCCAGCGGCTAGGGTTTGGTGCCTCCGTGTTCTTGCGGAATCCACCACAATCGGCGATGGCGAGACCGAGCTTGCTGAATCCGTCACCGGCGTTGCCAGGTAGGCCCTTACCCTCCTTCCTTGCTCGGGCCCACCTCTCCTCCTCACCTTGCCTTCCCTACCGATCCGTCCCTTTGCTGTAGGTCGCCATGGCAGCCGCCGCCAGCCCCAGCAAGACATGCGCCGTTCTCGACAGCTACGAGATGGCCGCAGCCACCCCGCTGCCTCCGAGGTCAGGGTTGTGCGGTGGAGAACGATGGCGTCATAGCGTATGCGCTACAGGAGGAGCTCGCGCAGGTCGCCATGGCCGAGGCGTTCGGGGCCGACGGCGGCGAGGCTGAGCAACGCGCCACTGTCCTCGCAGGAGCCCTCCGCCAACCTCCCCGTGAGCATCCCCTTCCGTCCTCCCTTCTCTCTGTATGTTTCCCCTTGCATAAATCTGAATCAAATGTGCGTCCTCATAAATCTGAATCAAATTGTGGATTCTAATTGTTGTGAACTCCATAGGCGCTCACATGCTAGTGGCCTTTGATGACATTTTAAGTTCTTGGCTGTTGTCTTTAATGCCAGTGTGTAGCAGCAAAAAAATTGTACTTGGAAGTGTCAAAATTTATCATTTATAATCAGCCATAGTAATATTGCTATAGATATATACACACTGAAAGTATGAAAATTTTCTAGTAAATATACATATCAGCTGCCATATCCGTTGCTTTGTCCCTTATTCAGTGTTTTTATCTTTTCTTGTTTTGATGTTACAATTTTGTTTGTTCATAGATGTTGATTTTATTTTCTCTGTAGTTGAAAAAGTTATGTATCAAGCTTCTATGTTTTGTCACAAGGATGATATTTTTAGAATGCTACAAAACTTCATATCTTAGTAATGTTTTAGAATTTTTAAAACAGAATACATTAGTTGACATCTATTTCATTAGCTTTTATACTAATGTTTTACTTCTCCGAACTTAATTCTTGCAAATCAAAGTGATCTAGTTACTTGGGGCCTGTTCGGCAACCCACCACAGCCACGACATCCTCAACTCATATTTAACTGTACAGAGAGCATACAGAGAACAAAAGCCTCACATTTAGCATAAGTTTGCAAATCAAAAAGGCACATACATGTCTCAGTGTGGGCAGCCATGCCTTGCCATCAGTGTGAGCAGCCATGCATTGCCACCAGTGTGAGCAGCCAAAGCCTTGTGCAAATTTCATATGCAAGCCCCGAAAATATGCGGTGTGCAGTTCACATATTCTTCCCATGTTTATCAGATCTGTTAAGCTAAATTACTCTGCACCTAATATTCACATTGGTTGCTCAAAGTAAAGAATATGTACTCTAGACTGAATATGTACTTGTTGTCATATTTTTTAGAAGTATGCAATATGATGTCAGAAGTAGTAACAGGTGAAGCTCCCTCTCTTCTCTTGTAATCCTGCAGGAGGGACAGCCTCAGGGACGCTAGCTGCCTGCTTAACTGAACCTAGGGTTTCTCTTTTGGTTGCTGCATGTGTGAGTGCAGGAGATCAACTTCCTTCTCAACCGATGGGTGGGTAAGCAAGCTCCCCATCCATTTAATTTATAAACAAGCAGATAATCATTTGGGGTGCTACCCTGCTATTTCTTCTATGCTATAGTTACTTTACTCATGAACAGATACTCACTTGTTCTTAGTTGTTTTACTTCTAATACTGATATGAACAAATACCACTTGGTTTGGCTATTCCTATTGGTCTCTTTCTAATAGCCTATGAACAGATGCTATACTTGGTTTTGGCTGTTACTTTCCTAGTTTTCTACTGATAAGACAGATACTACATCTGATTTGGGCAGTGATGCTGGTCTGAGCCCCCCTCTCTTAGGCTTAATTTACATGTGGCTATCCCTGTGCTGTGATGAACTAGCCCTGGCACTTCCAGGCTGTCTGAGCACATAATCCCTCAAGTATACCTTGAGGTCTTCTGTAGCTTGGTCTTCTGGATTCTGGTAAACCTGCTTCTTGTGGACAGCCTGCTCCTCCTAGCTGCTTCACACTATCTCACAGATATGGTTTTGGGCCCAGTCCTGTTTGATGTTTTGGACACCAAGTGTCTAGCAGACCCTACTCTACTGTTGGCTGCCCTATTTATACTGGCCTGAATGGTGTGACTAAGCTGTGTGTGTGTGTGTGTGTGTGTGTGTGTGTGTGTGTGTGTGTGTGTGTGTGTGTGTGTGTGTGCTGTCCTCACGGGTGGCCTCAATGAAGTCTAATCTTTGGCTTTAATCACTATTTTTTAGTTGGCTTAATTCCTGGAGCTAGTACTGATAGTGGTCTTTGTGTTGGCATTTAACTTACTACTAATTGTGGTGGCTTCTTGATTGGGTCCTTGGCGGGTTCTCTCCTTTGGCTCTTTGGTATTGGTTTACTCTATTTGGCTTTCTAATTAAGATCACTTTGAAAATCAGGATCTTAACTAAGATTATCTTGATCTCAAGTACTTGCTCCTACAACAATGCATTTCACCAGGTGAAATGCTACATTTCTACTCCTAACCCATTCTCTCTTTCTTAGTGTTTTTGTTATGCAGGTTGGAAGAAAACAAGAAGATCCAGAGAAGATCTTAGTAATAAGATAGTTTTTAGGAAAATAGATATTTAGTTTTAGGTCATTCCTTGTAATATGTGTTGGATAAGTGTTCATAGATATGTGTTGGATATATATGTGTTCATGACTATTGGTAACATGTGTTGGATATGTGTTGGATATATATGTGTTCATGACTATTGGTAATATGTGTTGGATATGCTATATTGGTCATATATATATATATATATATATATATATATATATATATATATATATATATATATATATATATATATATATATATATATATATATATATATATATATCTTTGTTTGATTTTCTGTGAAAATGAATTGATATAAAATAAACAGAATTAATGCCTATTTGGTCTCTTTGCCATCTGCCAACAGCTGGCAAAGAGCCTGCAGCCTTTGCTGTCTGCCAGCAGATGGCAAAGAGCCATTCCCTTTGTGGTCCGTCGGTAGATGGCAAAGAGCCATGCCCTTTTGCCGTCTGCCATTGATGGCAAAGGCCTCTTTGCCATCCGCTGCAAAAACAGACGACAAAGAAGGCCTTTGGCGACCCTGTCTTTGCGGAGCTGTTTTTCGTCATGGGCGGACGGCAAAGGCCTTGCCGTCCGCCATCCTAGCCTTTTCCGTTCGCTATGGCTGATGGCAAAGTACCAGATTCCTGTAGTGTTTCACTTTATTTTGCTGGAGATTAAGCTTGAAACTGGAATAGTAACTATCTTGGACTCGAGAAGAAAAGTCCCGAGGAGTATGCGAACATGACTGATATGCTCCAAGTAAGTTCAATCGATCATTATCGCACCATATCAGCAACTTTATTCATTTCCTGATATCAAGTAATTATTCTCTTTGTGCGGCAGGGTCTGGAGACAGTTCACCACCATTGTTTGACTTTGTCGAAGGAGCTGCGATTTACACACCAAAGTAAGTACTACTAGCTAGTTTCGCGCATCTCCCATTGATTCTACCTAGTTTCATCAAAACCATTAAGCATGCTTGATTATCAGTTTGATTAAAATATATTTCTCATAAAGTGCTTGTGGCAGGAAGCCGGGAATGATTTTTGTGCATACTACGTTTGCGAGTTCATCTACAACTCGACAAAATCTAAGCGAGTCTACTCTAAAGAAGATTTTGATGTACGTAAACAAAAAAATTCATAATTCTATTTTATTAACAGCATTTGTGTTGATTTTCATTCGTATACATGTATTGACCCACTTCTTTAAATTAGATGTGGGAGATGCGGGATGAACTCCTACCACACGATCGCATGCAAATCAAGAGGAATTTGCGGGTTTCTTTCTTGACCACGTCATAAATAAAGACAGAGAATACCATGTGGAAGTTCACATAGACCTTAGAGGTTAGGGTTTGTAAGAGATCTTATATTTGTATATATGTAGCTAGTAGCGTCGGATAGATATACGGAAACTTGTTGTTCGACCAATCTCACGGAGAAAGAGTGGTCGATCACTTCTCTCTGTATATGTTCATGACGATCTTGTGTACTTAATGGTTTCTTCATTTGCTTACTAGCTAGCATGTCGAGTTATCTCTATATTATGGTAGCTAGCGTCGATAAGCACAGAGATAAGAGGTCACTTATCTCTAGCTATTAGCTAGCTAACACAATATATGAAACTCCTAAATTAACCCTCCAAAACCCCCAAACACCCCCCTTAAAAAATAAACAACCCCAGCTCCTGAGCTGCTGACGCGTGGATGTCATTTCGTTACCAATCGGGACTAAAGGCCCTCCTGTCTGGCCTCACCGCAGCGGCCACGTGAAGCACCATCTGTCCCGGTTCGTAGGCGAACCGGGACTAAAGGTGTTGGGCTTTAGTCTTGACCCTTTTGTCCCGGTTCCAGAACCGGAGCTGATGGGCCTATGAAACCGGGACAAATGGACCGTTTTCTACTAGTGAATCTACACGTTTTAACCGTAAAACTAAATAAACAATAGATCAAAATCATGAGTTTTATTGTGAAAAGCGCAGCTAGAGCTAAATGGCAAATCCCACAGATTATATACAAGAGCAGCAGCAGTCGTTCTGTTGAAGATGAAAAAGAGGAGCAGTAGGAATCGCAGGTGGTCAGCGCCATCAGCAGCAAGCAAGCTGGGGTCCATCCTGTCATAATCACGATTAGTTTCGACCCAAGCGGTAACTGATGCAACCTGGTAGTTCTTTGCGAAAAGGTATCCCCAAAGTGGTACTCCTCAATCCCATAATATAAAAACGGTTTTTAAGTTATGTATTTAATAAATGTTCTTATATTATAGGACGGAGGAAGTAGCTTTTTGTCATGAGCTGCCAAAGTGGTAGTTTTTGGCAACACTAGCCACAAGAGTGAGAGTTTTTGTCTATATACCCGATGAGAAGCCACCACTGCTTGATTCTTATGCGGCAGCGCTCGATCTCTCCTTCCCTTCAGTCTCGGCATAACGGGTCAGCTCCGACTATTATAGTTTTACTGAACGGAAACAGCTTCAACGTCCTTGCAACGGCGCTGAAATGATCAGAGGATGACCTTCAACCTCTTTCCAAGGGCTCCTCGAAAAGATGTACCTCCAGCTCCTTGTAGTCCTCTTTGAAAAAACTTAGGTACTATTACCTTTGTATCAAAATGTAAGACGTTTTGGTAAGCTATTTTAGCCTTTAAAGAGGTGTAATATTTTGATACGAAGGTAGTGTCTTCGTAGCTGTAAATTTACTTTTTTTCGAAAAGGGGGGACTCCCCGGCCTCTGCATCAGAAAGATGCATACGGCCACATTTATATAAAAATAAATAAGTTCAACAGAGTCTAGCGGTCTGCTCGAATAAGAGCTGGCTCACAAAGAGCAACAAAAGCAAAAAAGCCCCAAAAGCCACAACCGGCTGGCAAAAGATGAATAGGTAAACTAGTCACCTATCCTATTACATGACCGCCATCCAAACCGGTTGAAAATATCCGTGCTATCATCTCCCACCGAGAGATCCAGTAACCAAACGCTCCCTGGCCTCCGTCGGAGTGAGTAAGGACCACTTACGAATTAGCGCGGTAGCCTGGAATAAAACCTGCAAAAAATGAATAGTTGTTGTTCTGTTAAAAGCCAAATCATTTCTACAGCTCCAAATTGCCCATAACAACGCACACGCTCCTACGCGAATTTGTCTAGCTGTTTCGGACTCTATCCCAACCAGCCACGTTCCAAATAATGACCTGACCGAATGCGGAGGAGGAATGTTAAAGGCAACTTGCACCGAATGCCATAAGACCTTTGCCAACGGGCAATCAAAGAAGAGGTGCTTGATATTTTCATCCTGATCACAGAAACTACACCTAGTAGATCATGTCCAGTTTCGCAACAGATTATCTTTCGTTAAGATAACTTGTTTATGTACAAACCACATAAACACTTTGATTTTCAGAGGAACCTTAACTTTCCAAACATGTTTGGATGTAGGAATCGCTTTTCGAATTGATGACATCAATATACATCGACTTGACTGTGAATTCCCAGATCTAGTAAGCTTCCAACACAACTTATCGGGCTGATGCGTAAGCTGAACCTCCATCAGCCTACGCACTAGATGAAGCCAGTCTTCCCACCGGTCTCCAACAAGCACCCTCCTGAACTGAATATTCAGGAGAGTGGACTGCAAACTCGTTGCAACCAGAGCATCACGACGCTGCACAATACGATAAAGCAAAGGATACTGAAGCGCCAACGGCGCATCCCCCAGACAAGTATCCTCCCAGAAGCGAGTATTGTTGCCATCACCAACAATAAAATTTGTTCTGTTAAAGAAAGTGGCTTTGACTCTCATTAGCCCTTTCCAGAAAGGCGAATCAGTCGGTCTGACTGTCACCTGCGACAAAGTCTTAGAGTGGAGGTACTTGTTACGCAGAATCTGTGCCCAAGTAGCTTCAGTCTCAGTTGCTAACTTAAATAGCCACTTACTGAGAAGACATTTGTTCTTGACCTCAAGATTTTCAATACCAAGACCCCCTTGGTCCTTCGGTCGGCAGATGACGTCCCATTTGGCTAAACGGTACTTTCTCTTAAGTTCATCACTTTGCGGAAGAAACAGGACCGATAGAAGTCCAGCCTTTTCCTAACTCCAACTGGTACTTCAAAAAAGGACAAAAGGAACATAGGCAAGCTCGTGAACACCGAATTAATAAGAATCAACCGGCCTCCATACGACATGAGTTTGCCCTTCCAGCAACTCAGTTTCTTCTCAAACCGATCCTCGATACACTTCCATTCACTGTTAGTCAGCTTACGGTGGTGAATGGGCATGCCTAGGTAATTGAACGGGAGTGCTCCCAATTCACACCCAAACAATTGCTTATATGCATCATGTTCCTCTTTGGCTCTACCAAAACAGAACAACTCACTTTTATGGAAGTTAATCTTCAGACCGGTCAATTGCTCAAACAGGCACAGCACCAGCTTCATATTTCTCGCTTTGGCCAAGTCATGCTCCATAAAGATGATTGTATCATCCGCGTACTGTAGGATGGACACACCACCATCAACTAGATGAGGCACCAAACCACCTACCTGGCCGGCCTCCTTTGCCCTACCTATCAGGATTGCCAACATGTCAACGACGATGTTGAACAAAATAGGAGACATTGGATCACCTTGTCTCAGGCACTTATGTGTCTGGAAATAATGACTGATATCGTCATTCACTTTAATTCCAACACTCCCTTTTTGCGTGAAGGATTTGACTTGTCGTCTTCAAACTTCATCGAAACCCTTCATGCGTAGTGCCTGTTGAAGGAAAGGCCATTTGACTTTGTCGTACGCTTTCTCGAAATCCACCTTGAACACAACGCCATCAAGTTTTTTGTGTGAATCTCATGGAGTGTTTCATGCAAGACCACAACCCCTTCAAGGATGTTCCTGTCCGGCATGAAAGCTGAAGGAAATATGCCCTAGAGGCAATAATAAATTTATTATTTATTTCCTCATATCATGATAAATGTTTATTATTCATGCTAGAATTGTATTACCCGGAAACATGATACATGTGTGAATACATAGACAAACATAATGTCACTAGTATGCCTCTACTTGACTAGATCATTAATCAAAGATGGTTATGTTTCCTAACCATAGACATGTGTTGTCATTTGATTAACGGTATCACATCATTAGGAGAATGATGTGATTGACTTGACCCATTCCGTTAGCCTAGCACTTGATCGTTTAGTATATTGCTATTGCTTTCTTCATAACTTATACAAAGTTCCTACAACTATGAGATTCTGCAACTCCCGTTTACCGGAGGAACACTTTGTGTGCTACCAAACGTCACAACATAACTAGGTGATTATAAAGGTGCTCTACAGGTGTCTCCGAAGGTACATGTTGAGTTGGCGTATTTCGAGATTAGGTTTTGTCACTCCGATTGTCGGAGAGGTATCTCTGGGCCCTCTCGGTAATACACATCACTTAAGCCTTGCAAGCATTGTAACTAATGAGTTAGTTACAGGATGATGTATTACGAGCGAGTAAAGAGACTTGCGAAGAACGAGATTGAACTAGGTATTGGATACCGACGATCGAGTCTCGGGCAAGTAACATATCGATGACAAAGGAACAACGTATGTTGTTATGCGGTTTGACCGATAAAGATCTTCGTAGAATATGTAGGAGCCAATTTGAACATCCAGGTTCCACTATTGGTTATTGACCGAAACAGTTCTAGGTCATGTCTACATAGTTCTCGAACCCGTAGGGTCCGCACGCTTAACGTTACGATGACAGTTTTATTATGAGTTTATAAGTTTTGATGTACGAAGGTTGTTCGAGTCCCGGATGTGATCACGGACATGACGAGGAGTCTTGAAATGGTCGAGACATAAAGATCGATATATTGACGACTATATTCGGACACCGGAAGTGTTCCGGTGATTTGGAGAAACCGGAGTGCTTGGGAGGGTTACGTAACTCCGACGGGAGGAGTATTGGGCCTTATGGGATTTAGTGGAGAGAGAGGGCAGCCAGGATGGGCCGCGCCCTCCCCTCTGGTCCGATTAGACTAGAGAGGGGGGGCGCCTCTTTCCCTCTCCTCTCCCCTTCCTTTCCCTCCTAGTAGGAGTAGGAAAGAGGAGTCCTACTCCTACTAGGAGGAGGACTCCTCCTCCTGGCGCGCCACGAGGGCCGGCCGGCCTCCCCCTGCTCCTTTATATACTGGGCAGGGGGCACCCTAGGACACACAAGTTGATCTTCGTGATCGTTCCTTGGCCGTGCGGTGCCCCCTCCACCATATTCCACCTCGGTCATATCGTCATGAGTTTAGGCGAAGCCTGCGTCGGTAGAACATCATCATCGCTACCACGCCGTCGGTTGACGGAACTCATCCCGAAACCCTGCTGGATCGAGTCCGGAATCGCCATCGAGCTGAACGTGTGCAGAACACGGAGGTGCCGTACGTTCGGTGCTTGGATCGGTCGGATCGTGAAGACGTACGACTACATCAACCACGTTGTCATAACGCTTCCGCTTTCGGTCTACGAGGGTACGTGGACACACTCTCCCATCTCGTTGCTATGCATCACCATGATCTTGCGTGTGCGTAGGAATTTTTTTGAAATTACTACGTTCCCCAACAGTGGCATCCGAGCCAGGTTTTATGTGTTGATGTTATATGCACGAGTAGAACACAAGTGAGTTGTGGGCGATGCAAGTCATACTGCTTACCAGCATGTCATAATTTGGTTCGGCAGTATTGTTGGATGAAGCGGCCCGGACCGACATTACGCATACGCTTACGCGAGACTGGTTCTACCGACGTGCTTTGCACACCGGTGGCTGGCGGGTGTCAGTTTCTCCAACTTTAGTTGTACCGAGTATGGCTACGCCCGGTCCTTGCGAAGGTTAAAACATCACTAACTTGACGAACTATCGTTGTGGTTTTGATGCGTAGGTAAGAACGGTTCTTGCTCAGCCCGTAGCAGCCACGTAAAACTTGCAACAACAAAGTAGAGGACGTCTAACTTCTTTTTGCAGGGCATGTTGTGATGTGATATGGTCAAGACGTCATGCTATATTTTATTGTATGAGATGATCATGTTTTGTAATCAAGTTATCGGCAATGGCAGGAGCCATATGGTTGTCACTTTATTGTATGAAATGCAAGCGCCTGTAATTGCTTTACTTTATCACTAAGCGGTAGCGATAGTCGAGAAGCAATAGTTGGCTAAACGACAACGATGCTACGATGGAGATCAAGGTGTCGCGCCGATGGCGATGGTGATCATGGCGGTTCGGAGATGGATCGCAAGCACAAGATGATGGTGGCCATATCATATCACTTATATTGATTGCATGTGATGTTTATCCTTTATGCATCTTATCTTGCTTTGATTGACGGTAGCATTTTAAGATGATCTCTCACTAAATTATCAAGAAGTGTTCTCCTGAGTATGCACGTTGCCAAAGTTCGTCGTGCCTGGACACCACGTGATGATCGGTGTGATAAGCTCAACGTCCATCTACAACGGGTGCAAGCCAGTTTTGCACCATGAATACTCAGGTTAAACTTGACGAGCCTAGCATATGCAGATATGGCCTCGGAACACGGAGACCGAAAGGTCGAGCGTGAATCATATAGTAGATATGATCAACATAGTGATGTTCACCATTGAAAACTACTCCATCTCACGTGATGATCGGTTATGGTTTAGTTGATTTGGATCACGTGATCACTTAGATGACTAGAGAGATGTCTGTCTGAGTGGGAGTTCTTAAGTAATATGATTAATTGAACTTAAATTTATCATGAACTTAGTACCTGATAGTATTTTGCTTATCTATGTTTGTTGTAGATAGATGGCTCGTGCTGTTGTTCCGTTGAATTTTAATGCGTTCCTTGAGAAAGAAATGTTGAAAGATGATGGTAGCAATTAAACGGACTGGGTCCGTAACTTGAGGATTATCCTCATTGCTGCATGAAGAATTACGCCTGGAAGCACCGCTGGGTGCCAGCCTGCTGCAGAGCAACGCCAGATGTTATGAGCGTCTGGCAGAGCAAAGCTGATGACTACTCAATAGTTCAGTGTGCCATGCTTTACGGATTAGAACCAGGTCTTCAACGACGTTTTGAACATCATGGAGCATATGAGATGTTCCAGGAGTTGAAGTTAATATTTCAAGCAAATGCCCGGATTGAGAGATATGAAGTCTCTAATAAGTTCTATAGCTGCAAGGAGGAGAATAGTTCTGTCAGTGAGCATATACTCAAAATGTCTGGGTATAATAATCACTTGATTCAACTGGGAGTTAATCTTCCGGATGATAGCGTCATTGAAAGAATTCTCCAATCACTGCCACCAAGCTACAAGAGCTTCGTGATGAACTATACTATGCAAGGGATGAACAAGACAATTCTCGAGCTCTTCGCAATGCTAAAAGCTGCGGAGGTAGAAATCAAGAAGGAGCATCAAGTGTTGATGGTCAACAAGACCACTAGTTTCAAGAAAAAGGGCAAAGGGAAGAAGAAGGGGAACTTCAAAAAGAACATCAAACAAGTTACTGCTCAAGAAAGAAACCCAAGTCTGGACCTAAGCCTGAAACTGAGTGCTTCTACTGCAAGCAAGCTGGTCACTGGAAGTGGAACTGCCCCAAGTATTTGGTGGATAATAAGGATGGCAAGGTGAACAAAGGTATATGTGATATACATGTTATTAATGTGTACCTTACTAGAGCTCGCAGTAGCACCTGGGTATTTGATACTGGTTCTGTTGCTAATATTTGCAACGAAACAGGGACTACGGAATAAGCGAACACTGGCCAAGGACGAGGTGACGATGCGCGTGGGAAATGGTTCCAAAGTCGATGCGATCGCGGTCGGCACGCTACCTCTACATCTACCTTCGGGATTAGTTTTACACCTGAATAATTGTTATTTGGTGCCAGCGTTGAGCATGAACATTATATCTGGATCTTGTTTGATGCGAGACGGTTATTCATTTAAATCAGAGAATAATGGTTGTTCTATTTATATGAGTAATATCTTTTATGGTCATGCACCCTTAAAGAGTGGTCTATTTTTGATGAATCTCGATAGTAGTAATACACATATTCATAATGTTGAAGCCAAAAGATGCAGAGTTGATAATGATAGTGCAACTTATTTGTGGCACTGCCGTTTAGGTCATATCGGTGTAAAACGCATGAAGAAACTCCATACTGATGGACTTTTGGAATCACTTGATTATGAATCACTTGGTACTTGCGAACCCTGCCTCATGGGCAAGATGACTAAAACACCGTTCTCCGGTACTATGAAGAGAGCAACAGATTTGTTGGAAATCATACATACAGATGTATGTGGTCCGATGAATATTGAGGCTCATGGCGGATATCGTTATTTTCTGACCTTCACAGATGATTTAAGCAGATACGGGTATATCTACTTAATGAAGCATAAATCTGAAAAATTTGAAAAGTTCAAAGAATTTCAGAGTGAAGTTGAAAATCATCATAACAAGAAAATAAAGTTTCTACGATCTGATCATGGAGGAGAATATTTGAGTTACAAGTTTGGTCCACATTTGAAACAATGCGGAATAGTTTCGCAACTTACGCCACCTAGAACACCTGGCGTAATGGTGTGTCCGAGCGTCGAATCGTACTTTACTAGATATATGCGATCTATGATGTCTCTTACCGATTTACCGCTATCGTTTTGGGGTTATGCTTTAGAGACGGCCGCATTCACGTTAAATAGGGCACCATCAAAATCCGTTGAGACGACTCCTTATGAACTATGGTTTGGCAAGAAACCAAAGTTGTCGTTTCTGAAAGTTTGGGGCTGCGATGCTTATGTGAAAAAACTTCAACCTGATAAGCTCGAACCCAAATCGGAAAAATGTGTCTTCATAGGATACCCAAAGGAGACAGTTGGGTACTCCTTCTATCACAGATCCGAAGGCAAGACATTTGTTGCTAAGAATGGATCCTTTCTAGAGAAGGAGTTTCTCTCGAAAGAAGTGAGTGGGAGGAAAGTAGAACTTGATGAGGTAACAGTACCAGCTCCCTTATTGGAAAGTAGTTCATCACAGAAATCAGTTCATTTGACACCTACACCAATTAGTGAGGAAGTTAATGATGATGATCATGAAACTTCAGATCAAATTTTTACTGAACTTCGTAGATCAACCAGAGTAAGAACCGCACCAGAGTGGTACGGTAATCCTATTCTGGAAGTCATGCTACTAGATCATGGTGAACCTACGAACTATGAAGAAGCGATGGTGAGCCCAGATTCCGCAAAATGGCTTGAAGCCATGAAATCTGAGATGGGATCCATGTATGAGAACAAAGTGTGGATTTTGGTTGACTTGCCCAATGATCGGCAAGCAATAGAGTATAAATGGATCTTTAAGAAGAAGACTGACGCTGACGGTAATGTTACTGTTTACAAAACTCGACTTGTTGCAAAAGGTTTTCGACAAGTTCAAGGGGTTGACTACGATGAGACCTTCTCACCTGTAGCGATGCTTAAGTCAGTCCGAATCATGTTAGCAATTGCCGCATTTTATGATTATGAAATATGGCAGATGGATTTCAAAACTGCATTCCTGAATGGATTTCTGGAAGAATAGTTGTATGTGATGCAACCGGAAGGTTTTGTCGATCCTAAGGGAGCTAACAAAGTGTGCAAGCTCCAGCGATCCATTTATGGTCTGGTGCAAGCCTCTCGGAGTTGGAATAAACGCTTTGATAGTGTGATCAAAGCATATGGTTTTATACAGACTTTTGGAGAAGCCTGTATTTACAAGAAAGTGAGTGGGAGCTCTGTAGCATTTCTGATATTATATGTGGACGACATATTATTGATTGGAAATGATATAGAATTTCTGGATAGCAGAAAAGGATACTTGAATAAAAGTTTTTCAATGAAAGACCTTGGTGAAGTTGCTTACATATTGGGCATCAAGATCTATAGAGATAGATCAAGACGCTTGGTTGGACTTTCACAAAGCACATACCTTGATAAAATTTTGAAAAAGTTCAATATGGATCAGGCAAAGAAAGGATTCTTGCCTGTATTACAAGGTGTGAAGTTGAGTCAGACTCAATGCCCGACCACTACAGAAGATAGAGAAAAAATGAAAGGAGTTCCCTATGCCTCAGCCATAGGCTCTATCATGTATGCAATGTTGTGTACCAGACCTGATGTGTGCCTTGCTATTAGTATAGCAGGGAGGTACCAAAGTAATCAAGGAGTGGATCACTGGACAGCGGTCAAGAACATCCTGAAATACCTGAAAAGGACTAAGGATATGTTTCTCGTTTATGGAGGTGACAAAGAGCTTGTCGTAAAGGGTTACGTCGATGCAAGCTTTGACACTGATCCGGACGATTCTAAATCGCAAACCGGATACGTATTTATATTAAACGGTGGAGCTGTCAGTTGGTGCAGTTCTAAACAAAGCGTCGTAGCGGGATCTACATGCGAAGCGGAGTACATAGCTGCTTCGGAAGCAGCAAATGAAGGAGTCTGGATGAAGGAGTTCATTTCCGATCTAGGTGTCATACCTAGTGCATCGGGACCAATGAAAATCTTCTGTGACAGTACTGGTGCAATTGCCTTGGCAAAGGAATCCAGATTTCACAAGAGGACCAAGCACATCAAGAGACGCTTCAATTCCATCCGGGACCAAGTCCAGGTGGGAGACATAGAGATTTGCAAGATACATACGGATCTGAATATTGCAGACCCGTTGACTAAGCCTCTTCCACGAGCAAAACATGATCAGCACCAAGACTCCATGGGTGATAGAATCATTACGATGTAATCTAGATTATTGACTCTAGTGCAAGTGGGAGACTGAAGGAAATATGCCCTAGAGGCAATAATAAAGTTATTATTTATTTCCTCATATCATGATAAATGTTTATTATTCATGCTAGAATTGTATTATCCGGGAACATGATACATGTGTGAATACATAGACAAACATAATGTCACTAGTATGCCTCTACTTAACTAGCTCATTAATCAAAGATGGTTATGTTTCCTAACCATAGACATGTGTTGTCATTTGATTAACGGGATCACACAATTAGGAGAATGATGTGATTGACTTGACCCATTCCGTTGGCCTAGCACTTGATCGTTTAGTATATTGCCATTGCTTTCTTCATAACTTATACAAAGTTCCTACAACTATGTGCTGGATAAGTGTTCATAGATATGTGTTGGATATTTAGTTTTAGGTCATTCCTTGTAATATATATATATATATATATATATATATATATATATATATATATATATATATATATATATATATATATATATATATATATATATATATATATATATATATATATATATATATATATCTTTGTTTGATTTTCTGTGAAAATGAATTGATATAAAAATAAACAGAATTAATGCCTATTTGGTCTCTTTGCCATCTGCCAACAGCTGGCAAAGAGCCTGCAGCTTTTGCTGTCTGCCAGCAGATGGCAAAGAGCCATTCCCTTTGTCGTCCGTCGGTAGATGGCAAAGAGCCATGCCCTTTTGCCGTCTGCCATTGATGGCAAAGGCCTCTTTGCCGTCCGCTGCAAAAAACAAACGACAAAGAAGGCCTTTGGCGACCCTGTCTTTGCCGGAGCTGTTTTCCGTCCGCGGCGGACGGCAAAGGCCTTTGTCGTCCGCCATCCTAGCCTTTTCCGTTCGCTATGGCTGATGGCAAAGTACCAGATTCCTGTAGTGTTTCACTTTATTTTGCTGGAGATTAAGCTTGAAACTGGAATAGTAACTATCTTGGACTCGAGAAGAAAAAGTCCCGAGGAGTATGCGAACATGACTGATATGCTCCAGAAGTAAGTTCAATCGATCATTATCGCACCATATCAGCAACTTTATTCATTTCCTGATATTAAGTAATTATTCTCTTTGTCTGGCAGGGTCTGGAGACAGTTCACCACCATTGTTTCGACACTGTCGAAGGAGCTGCGATTTACACACCCGAAAGTAAGTACTACTAGCTAGTTTCGCGCATCTCCCATTGATTCTACCTAGTTTCATCAAAACCATTAAGCATGCTTGATTATCAGTTTGATTAAAATATATTTCTCATAAAGTGCTTGTGGCAGGAAGCCGGGAATGATTTTTGTGCATACTACGTTTGCGAGTTCATCTACAACTCGACGAAATCTAAGCGAGGCTACTCTAAAGAAGATTTTGATGTACGTAAACAAAAAAATTCATAATTCTATTTTATTAACAGCATTTGTGTTGATTTTCATTCGTATACATGTATTGACCCACTTCTTTAAATTAGATGTGGGAGATGCGGGATGAACTCCTACCACACGATCGCATGCAAATCAAGAGGAATTTGCGGGTTTCTTTCTTGACCACGTCATAAATAAAGACGGAGAATACCATGTGGAAGTTCACATAGACCTTAGAGGTTAGGGTTTGTAAGAGATCTTATATTTGTATATATGTAGCTAGTAGCGTCGGATAGATATACGGAAACTTGTTGTTCGACCAATCTCACGGAGAAAGAGTGGTCGATCACTTCTCTCTGTATATGTTCATGACGATCTTGTGTACTTAATGGTTTCTTCATTTGCTTACTAGCTAGCATGTCGAGTTATCTCTATACGTATGGTAGCTAGCGTCGACCAAGCACAGAGATAAGAGAGGTCACTTATCTCTAGCTATTAGCTAGCTAACACAATATATGAAACTCCTAAATTAACCCTCCAAAACCCCCAAACACCCCCCTAAAAAAATAAACAACCCCAGCTCCTGAGCTGCTGACGCGTGGATGTCATTTCGTTACCAATCGGGACTAAAGGCCCTCCTGTCTGGCCTCACCGCAGCGGCCACGTGAAGCACCATCTGTCCCGGTTCGTAAGCGAACCGGGACTAAAGGTGTTGGGCTTTAGTCTTGACCCTTTTGTCCCGGTTCCAGAACCGGAGCTGATGGGCCTATGAAACCGGGACAAATGGACCGTTTTCTACTAGTGAATCTACACGTTTTAACCGTAAAACTAAATAAACAATAGATCAAAATCATGAGTTTTATTGTGAAAAGCGCAGCTAGAGCTAAATGGCAAATCCCACAGATTATATACAAGAGCAGCAGCAGTCGTTCTGTTGAAGATGAAAAAGAGGAGCAGTAGGAATCGCAGGTGGTCAGCGCCATCAGCAGCAAGCAAGCTGGGGGTCCATCCCTGTCATAATCACGATTAGTTTCGACCCAAGCGGTAACTGATGCAACCTGGTAGTTCTTTGCGAAAAGGTATCCCCAAAGTGGTACTCCCTCAATCCCATAATATAAAAACGGTTTTTAAGTTATGTATTTAATAAATGTTCTTATATTATAGGACGGAGGAAGTAGCTTTTTGTCATGAGCTGCCAAAGTGGTAGTTTTTGGCAACACTAGCCACAAGAGTGAGAGTTTTTGTCTATATACCCGATGAGAAGCCACCACTGCTTGATTCTTATGCGGCAGCGCTCGATCTCTCCTTTCCTTCAGTCTCGGCATAACGGGTCAGCTCCGACTATTATAGTTTTACTGAACGGAAACAGCTTCAACGTCCTTGCAACGGCGCTGAAATGATCAGAGGATGACCTTCAACCTCTTTCCAAGGGCTCCTCGAAAAGATGTACCTCCAGCTCCATGTAGTCCTCTTTGAAAAAACTTAGGTACTATTACCTTTGTATCAAAATGTAAGACGTTTTGGTAAGCTATTTTTAGCCTTTAAAAGAGGTGTAATATTTTGATACGAAGGTAGTGTCTTCGTAGCTGTAAATTTACTTTTTTTCGAAAAGGGGGGACTCCCCGGCCTCTGCATCAGAAAGATGCATACGGCCACATTTATATAAAAATAAATAAGTTCAACAGAGTCTAGCGGTCTGCTCGAATAAGAGCTGGCTCACAAAGAGCAACAAAAGCAAAAAAGCCCCAAAAGCCACAACCGGCTGGCAAAAGATGAATAGCTAAACTAGTCACCTATCCTATTACATGACCGCCATCCAAACCGGTTGAAAATATCCCGTGCTACCATCTCCCACCGGAGAGATCCAGTAACCAAACGCTCCCTGGCCTCCGTCGGAGAGAGTAATGACCACTTACGAATTAGCGCGGTAGCCTGGAATAAAACCTGCAAAAAATGAATAGTTGTTGTTCTGTTAAAAGCCAAATCATTTCTACAGCTCCAAATTGCCCATAACAACGCACACGCTCCTACGCGAATTTGTCTAGCTGTTTCGGACTCTATCTCAACCAGCCACGTTCCAAATAACGACCTGACCGAATGTGGAGGAGGAATGTTAAAGGCAACTTGCACCGAATGCCATAAGACCTTTGCCAACGGGCAATCAAAGAAGAGGTGCTTGATATTTTCATCCTGATCACAGAAACTACACCTAGTAGATCATGTCCAGTTTCGCTTAACCAGATTATCTTTCGTTAAGATAACTTGTTTATGTACAAACCACATAAACACTTTGATTTTGAGAGGAACCTTAACTTTCCAAACATGTTTGGATGTAGGAATCGCACTCGAATTGATGACATCAATATACATCGACTTGACTGTGAATTTCCTAGATCTAGTAAGCTTCCAACACAACTTATCGGGCTGATCGTAAGCTGAACCTCCATCAGTCCACGCACCAGATGAAGCCAGTCTTCCCACGGTCTCCAACAAGCACCCTCCTGAACTGAATATTCAGGGAGTGGACTGCAAACTCGTTGCAACCAGAGCATCACGACGCTGCACAATACGATAAAGCAAAGGATACTGAAGCGCCAACGGCGCATCCCTGCACAAGTATCCTCCCGAGCGAGTATTGTTGCCATCACCAACAATAAAATTTGTTCTGTTAAAGAAAGTGGCTTTGACTCTCATTAGCCCTTTCCAGAAAGGCGAATCAGTCGGTCTGACTGTCACCTGCGACAAAGTCTTAGAGTGGAGGTACTTGTTACGCAGAATCTGTGCCCAAGTAGCTTCAGTCTCAGTTGCTAACTTAAATAGCCACTTACTGAGAAGACATTTGTTCTTGACCTCAAGATTTTCAATACCAAGACCCCCTTGGTCCTTCGGTCGGCAGATGACGTCCCATTTGGCTAAACGGTACTTTCTCTTAAGTTCATCACTTTGCCAGAAGAAACAGGACCGATAGAAGTCCAGCCTTTTCCTAACTCCAACTGGTACTTCAAAAAAGGACAAAAGGAACATAGGCAAGCTCGTGAACACCGAATTAATAAGAATCAACCGGCCTCCATACGACATGAGTTTGCCCTTCCAGCAACTCAGTTTCTTCTCAAACCGATCCTCGATACACTTCCATTCACTGTTAGTCAGCTTACGGTGGTGAATGGGCATGCCTAGGTAATTGAACGGGAGTGCTCCCAATTCACACCCAAACAATTGCTTATATGCATCATGTTCCTCTTTGGCTCTACCAAAACAGAACAACTCACTTTTATGGAAGTTAATCTTCAGACCGGTCAATTGCTCAAACAGGCACAGCACCAGCTTCATATTTCTCGCTTTGGCCAAGTCATGCTCCATAAAGATGATTGTATCATCCGCGTACTGTAGGATGGACACACCACCATCAACTAGATGAGGCACCAAACCACCTACCTGGCCGGCCTCCTTTGCCCTACCTATCAGGATTGCCAACATGTCAACGACGATGTTGAACAAAATAGGAGACACTGGATCACCTTGTCTCAGGCCCTTATGTGTCTGGAAATAATGACTGATATCGTCATTCACTTTAATTCCAACACTCCCTTTTTGCGTGAAGGATTTGACTTGTCGTCTTCAAACTTCATCGAAACCCTTCATGCGTAGTGCCTGTTGAAGGAAAGGCCATTTGACTTTGTCGTACGCTTTCTCGAAATCCACCTTGAACACAACGCCATCAAGTTTTTTTGTGTGAATCTCATGGAGTGTTTCATGCAAGACCACAACCCCTTCAAGGATGTTCCTGTCCAGCATGAAAGCTGAAGGAAATATGCCCTAGAGGCAATAATAAATTTATTATTTATTTCCTCATATCATGATAAATGTTTATTATTCATGCTAGAATTGTATTACCCGGAAACATGATACATGTGTGAATACATAGACAAACATAATGTCACTAGTATGCCTCTACTTGACTAGCTCATTAATCAAAGATGGTTATGTTTCCTAACCATAGACATGTGTTGTCATTTGATTAACGGTATCACATCATTAGGAGAATGATGTGATTGACTTGACCCATTCCGTTAGCCTAGCACTTGATCGTTTAGTATATTGCTATTGCTTTCTTCATAACTTATACAAAGTTCCTACAACTATGAGATTCTGCAACTCCCGTTTACCGGAGGAACACTTTGTGTGATACCAAACGTCACAACATAACTAGGTGATTATAAAGGTGCTCTACAGGTGTCTCCGAAGGTACATGTTGAGTTGGCGTATTTCGAGATTAGGTTTTGTCACTCCGATTGTCGGAGAGGTATCTCTGGGCCCTCTCGGTAATACACATCACTTAAGCCTTGCAAGCATTGTAACTAATGAGTTAGTTACAGGATGATGTATTACGGAACGAGTAAAGAGACTTGCCAGTAACGAGATTGAACTAGGTATTGGATACCGACGATCGAGTCTCGGGCAAGTAACATATCGATGACAAAGGGAACAACGTATGTTGTTATGCGGTTTGACCGATAAAGATCTTCGTAGAATATGTAGGAGCCAATTTGAACATCCAGGTTCCACTATTGGTTATTGACCAGAAACAGTTCTAGGTCATGTCTACATAGTTCTCGAACCCGTAGGGTCCGCACGCTTAACGTTACGATGACAGTTTTATTATGAGTTTATAAGTTTTGATGTACCGAAGGTTGTTCGGAGTCCCGGATGTGATCACGGACATGACGAGGAGTCTCGAAATGGTCGAGACATAAAGATCGATATATTGGACGACTATATTCGGACACCGGAAGTGTTCCGGGTGATTTCGGAGAAAACCGGAGTGCCGGAGGGGTTACCAGAACCCCGACGGAGGAGTATTGGGCCTTATGGGATTTAGTGGAGAGAGAGAGGGGCAGCCAGGATGGGCTGCGCGCCCCCTCCCCCTCTCGTCCGAATTAGACTAGGAGAGGGGGGCGGTGCCCTCTCTTTCCTCTCCCTCTCCCCTTCCTTTCCCCTCCTAGTAGGAGTAGGAAAGAGGGAGTCCTACTCCTACTAGGAGGAGGACTCCTCCTCCTTGGCGCGCCCACGAGGGCCGGCCGGCCTCGCCCCTTGCTCCTTTATATACGGGGGCAGGGGGGCACCCTAGGACACACAAGTTCATCTTCGTGATCGTTCCTTGGCCGTGTGCGGTGCCCCCCTCCACCATATTCCACCTCGGTCATATCGTCGCGGAGTTTAGGCGAAGCCCTGCGTCGGTAGAACATCATCATCGTCACCACGCCGTCGTGCTGACGGAACTCATCCCCGACACCCTGCTGGATCGGAGTCCGGGGATCGTCATCGAGCTGAACGTGTGCAGAACACGGAGGTGCCGTACGTTCGGTGCTTGGATTGGTCGGATCGTGAAGACGTACGACTACATCAACCACGTTGTCATAACGCTTCCGCTTTCGGTCTACGAGGGTACGTGGACACACTCTCCCATCTCGTTCCTATGCATCACCATGATCTTGCGTGTGCGTAGGAAATTTTTTGAAATTACTACGTTCCCCAACAGTGGCATCCGAGCCAGGTTTTATGTGTTGATGTTATATGCACGAGTAGAACACAAGTGAGTTGTGGGCGATGCAAGTTATACTGCTTACCAGCATGTCATAATTTGGTTCGGCGGTATTGTTGGATGAAGCGGCCCGGACCGACATTACGCATACGCTTACGCGAGACTGGTTCTACCGACGTGCTTTGCACACAGGTGGCTGGCGGGTGTCAGTTTCTCCAACTTTAGTTGTACCGAGTATGGCTACGCCCGGTCCTTGCGAAGGTTAAAACATCACTAACTTGACGAACTATCGTTGTGGTTTTGATGCGTAGGTAAGAACGGTTCTTGCTCAGCCCGTAGCAGCCACGTAAAACTTGCAACAACAAAGTAGAGGACGTCTAACTTCTTTTTGCAGGGCATGTTGTGATGTGATATGGTCAAGACGTGATGCTATATTTTATTGTATGAGATGATCATGTTTTGTAATCAAGTTATCGGCAACTGGCAGGAGCCATATGGTTGTCACTTTATTGTATGAAATGCAAACGCCCTGTAATTGCTTTACTTTATCACTAAGCGGTAGCGATAGTCGTAGAAGCAATAGTTGGCGAAACGACAACGATGCTACGATGGAGATCAAGGTGTCGCGCCGATGACGATGGTGATCATGACGGTGCTTCGGAGATGGATCGCAAGCACAAGATGATGGTGGCCATATCATATCACTTATATTGATTGCATGTGATGTTTATCCTTTATGCATCTTATCTTTCTTTGATTGACGGTAGCATTTTAAGATGATCTCTCACTAAATTATCAAGAAGTGTTCTCCCTGAGTATGCACCGTTGCCAAAGTTCGTCGTGCCCAGACACCACGTGATGATCGGGTGTGATAAGCTCAACGTCCATCTACAACGGGTGCAAGCCAGTTTTGCACCCGCGGAATACTCAGGTTAAACTTGACGAGCCTAGCATATGCAGATATGGCCTCGAACACGGAGACCGAAGGTCGGCGTGAATCATATAGTAGATATGATCAACATAGTGATGTTCACCATTGAAAACTACTCCATCTCACGTGATGATCGGTTATGGTTTAGTTGATTTGGATCACGTGATCACTTAGATGACTAGAGAGATGTCTGTCTGAGTGGGAGTTCTTAAGTAATATGATTAATTGAACTTAAATTTATCATGAACTTAGTACCTGATAGTATTTTGCTTATCTATGTTTGTTGTAGATAGATGGCTCGTGTTGTTGTTCCGTTGAATTTTAATCGTTCCTTGAGAAAGAAATGTTGAAAGATGATGGTAGCAATTAAGCGGACTGGGTCCGTATTTGAGGATTATCCTCATTGCTGCACGAAGAATTACGCCTGGAAGCACCGCTGGGTGCCAGGCCTGCTGCAGGAGCAACGCCAGATGTTATGAACGTCTGGCAGAGCAAAGCTGATGACTACTCAATAGTTCAGTGTGCCATGCTTTACGGATTAGAACCAGGTCTTCAACGACGTTTTGAACATCATGGAGCATATGAGATGTTCCAGGAGTTGAAGTTAATATTTCAAGCAAATGCCGGATTGAGAGATATGAAGTCTCTAATAAGTTCTATAGCTGCAAGGAGGAGAATAGTTACAAGTGAGCATATACTCAAAATGTCCGGGTATAATAATCACTTGATTCAACTGGAGTTAATCTTCCGGATGATAGCGTCATTGAAAGAATTCTCCAATCACTGCCACCAAGCTACAAGAGCTTCGTGATGAACTATACTATGCAAGGGATGAACAAGACAATTCTCGAGCTCTTCGCAATGCTAAAAGCTGCGGAGGTAGAAATCAAGAAGGAGCATCAAGTGTTGATGGTCAACAAGACCACTAGTTTCAAGAAAAGGGCAAAGGGAAGAAGAAGGGAACTTCAAAAGAACATCAAACAAGTTCTTGCTCAAGAAAGAAACCCAAGTCTGGACCTAAGCCTGAAACTGAGTGCTTCTACTGCAAGCAAGCTGGTCCTTTGGAAGTGGAACTGCCCCAAGTATTTGGTGGATAATAAGGATGGCAAGGTGAACAAAGGTATATGTGATATACATGTTATTAATGTGTACCTTACTAGAGCTCGCAGTAGCACTGGTATTTGATACTGGTTCATTGCTAATATTTGCAACGAAAACAGGGACTACGGAATAAGCGAACACTGGCCAAGGACGAGGTGACGATCTTGGCGTGGGAAATGGTTCCAAAGTCGATGCGATCGCGGTCGGCACGCTACCTCTACATCTACCTTGGGATTAGTTTTACACCTGAATAATTGTTATTTGGTGCCAGCGTTGAGCATGAACATTATATCTGGATCTTGTTTGATGCGAGACGGTTATTCATTTAAATCAGAGAATAATGGTTGTTCTATTTATATGAGTAATATCTTTTATGGTCATGCACCCTTAAAGAGTGGTCTATTTTTGATGAATCTCGATAGTAGTAATACACATATTCATAATGTTGAAGCCAAAAGATGCAGAGTTGATAATGATAGTGCAACTTATTTGTGGCACTGCCGTTTAGGTCATATCGGTGTAAAACGCATGAAGAAACTCCATACTGATGGACTTTTGGAATCACTTGATTATGAATCACTTGGTACTTGCGAACCCTGCCTCATGGGCAAGATGACTAAAACACCGTTCTCCGGTACTATGAAGAGAGCAACAGATTTGTTGGAAATCATACATACAGATGTATGTGGTCCGATGAATATTGAGGCTCATGGCGGATATCGTTATTTTCTGACCTTCACAGATGATTTAAGCAGATACGGGTATATCTACTTAATGAAGCATAAATCTGAAAAATTTGAAAAGTTCAAAGAATTTCAGAGTGAAGTTGAAAATCATCATAACAAGAAAATAAAGTTTCTACGATCTGATCATGGAGGAGAATATTTGAGTTACAAGTTTGGTCCACATTTGAAACAATGCGGAATAGTTTCGCAACTTACGCCACCTAGAACACCACAACGTAATGGTGTGTCCGAACGTCGTAATCGTACTTTACTAGATATGTGCGATCTATGATGTCTCTTACCGATTTACCGCTATCGTTTTGGGGTTATGCTTTAGAGACGGCCGCATTCACGTTAAATAGGGCACCATCAAAATCCGTTGAGACGACTCCTTATGAACTATGGTTTGGCAAGAAACCAAAGTTGTCGTTTCTGAAAGTTTGGGGCTGCGATGCTTATGTGAAAAAACTTCAACCTGATAAGCTCGAACCCAAATCGGAAAAATGTGTCTTCATAGGATACCCAAAGGAGACAGTTGGGTACTCCTTCTATCACAGATCCGAAGGCAAGACATTTGTTGCTAAGAATGGATCCTTTCTAGAGAAGGAGTTTCTCTCGAAAGAAGTGAGTGGGAGGAAAGTAGAACTTGATGAGGTAACAGTACCAGCTCCCTTATTGGAAAGTAGTTCATCACATAAATCAGTTCCTGTGACACGTACACCAATTAGTGAGGAAGTTAATGATGATGATCATGAAACTTCAGATCAAATTTTTACTGAACTTCGTAGATCAACCAGAGTAAGAACCGCACCAGAGTGGTACGGTAATCCTATTCTGGAAGTCATGCTACTAGATCATGGTGAACCTACGAACTATGAAGAAGCGATGGTGAGCCCAGATTCCGCAAAATGGCTTGAAGCCATGAAATCTGAGATGGGATCCATGTGTGAGAACAAAGTGTGGACTTTGGTTGACTTGCCCAATGATCGGCAAGCAATAGAGAATAAATGGATCTTCAAGAAGAAGACTGACGCTGACGGTAATGTTACTGTTTACAAAACTGGACTTGTTGCAAAAGGTTTTCGACAAGTTCAAGGGGTTGACTACGATGAGACCTTCTCACCCGTAGCGATGCTTAAGTCAGTCCGAATCATGTTAGCAATTGCCGCATTTTATGATTATGAAATATGGCAGATGGATTTCAAAACTGCATTCCTGAATGGATTTCTGGAAGAATAGTTGTATGTGATGCAACCGGAAGGTTTTGTCGATCCTAAGGGAGCTAATAAAGTGTGCAAGCTCCAGCGATCCATTTATGGTCTGGTGCAAGCCTCTCGGAGTTGGAATAAACGCCTTTATAGTGTGATCAAAGCATATGGTTTTATACAGACTTTTGGAGAAGCCTGTATTTACAAGAAAGTGAGTGGGAGCTCTGTAGCATTTCTGATATTATATGTGGACGACATATTATTGATTGGAAATGATATAGAATTTCTGTATAGCAGAAAAGGATACTTGAATAAAATTTTTTCAATGAAAGACCTTGGTGAAGCTTCTTACATATTGGGCATCAAGATCTATAGAGATAGATCAAGACGCTTGGTTGGACTTTCACAAAGCACATACCTTGATAAAATTTTGAAAAAGTTCAATATGGATCAGGCAAAGAAAGGATTCTTGCCTGTATTACAAGGTGTGAAGTTGAGTCAGACTCAATGCCCGACCACTACAGAAGATAGAGAAAAAATGAAAGGAGTTCCCTATGCCTCAGCCATAGGCTCTATCATGTATGCAATGTTGTGTACCAGACCTGATGTGTGCCTTGCTATTAGTATAGCAGGGAGGTACCAAAGTAATCAAGGAGTGGATCCTTTGGACAGCGGTCAAGAACATCCTGAAATACCTGAAAAGGACTAAGGATATGTTTCTCGTTTATGGAGGTGACAAAGAGCTTGTCGTAAAGGGTTACGTCGATGCAAGCTTTGACACTGATCCGGACGATTCTAAATCGCAAACCGGATACGTATTTATATTAAGCGGTGGAGCTGTCGGTTGGTGCAGTTCTAAACAAAGCGTCGTGGCGGGATCTACATGCGAAGCGGAGTACGTAGCTGCTTCGAAGCAGCAAATGAAGGAGTCGGATGAAGGAGTTCATTTCGATCTAGGTGTCATACCTAGTGCATCGGGACCAATGAAAATCTTCTGTGATAGTACTGGTGCAATTGCCTTGGAAAAGGAATCCAGATTTCACAAGAGGACCAAGCACATCAAGAGACGCTTCAATTCCATCCGGGACCAAGTCCAGGTGGGAAACATAGAGATTTGCAAGATACATACAGATCTGAATATTGCAGACCCGTTGACTAAGCCTCTTCCACGAGCAAAACATGATCAGCACCAAGACTCCATGGGTGATAGAATCATTACGATGTAATCTAGATTATTGACTCTAGTGCAAGTGGGAGACTGAAGGAAATATGCCCTAGAGGCAATAATAAAGTTATTATTTATTTCCCCATATCATGATAAATGTTTATTATTCATGCTAGAATTGTATTACCCGGAAACATGATACATGTGTGAATACATAGACAAACATAATGTCACTAGTATGCCTCTACTTAACTAGCTCATTAATCAAAGATGGTTATGTTTCCTAACCATAGACATGTGTTGTCATTTGATTAACGGGATCACACAATTAGGAGAATGATGTGATTGACTTGACCCATTCCATTGGCCTAGCACTTGATCGTTTAGTATATTGCTATTGCTTTCTTCATAACTTATACAAAGTTCCTACAACTATGAGATTATGCAACTCCGTTTACGGAGGAACACTTTGTGTGCTACCAAAGCGTCACAACATAAGCTGGGTGATTATAAAGGTGCTCTCAGGTGTCTCGAAGGTACATGTTGAGTTGGCGATTTCGAGATTAGGTTTTGTCACTCCGATTGTCGGAGAGGTACTCTGGGCCCTCTCGGTAATACACATCACTTAAGCCTTGCAAGCATTGTAACTAATGAGTTAGTTACGGATGATGTATTCTGAGCGAGTAAAGAGACTTGCGGTAACGAGATTGAACTAGGTATTGGATACCGACGATCGAATCTCGGGCAAGTAACATACCGATGATAAAGGGAATAACGTATGTTGTTATGCGGTTTGACCGATAAAGATCTTCCAAGAATATGTAGGAGCCAATATGAACATCCAGGTTCCACTATTGGTTATTGACCAGAAACAGTTCTAGGTCATGTCTACATAGTTCTCAAACTCATAGGGTCCGCACGCTTAACGTTACGATGACAGTTTTATTATGAGTTTATAAGTTTTGATGTACCGAAGGTTGTTCGGAGTCCCGGATGTGATCACGGACATGACGAGGAGTCTCGAAATGGTCGAGAAATAAATATCGATATATTGTATGACTATATTCGGACACCGGAAGTGTTCCGGGTGATTTCGGAGAAAACCGGAGTGCCGGAGGGTTACCGGAACCCCCCCGGGAGGAGTATTGGGCCTTATGGGCTTTAGTGGAGAGAGAGAGGGGCAGCCAGGATGGGCCGCGCGCCCCCTCCCCCTCTGGTCCGAATTGGACTAGTAGAGGGGGGGCGGCGCCCCCCTCTTTCCCTCTCCCTCTCCCCCTTCCTTTCACCTCCTAGTAGGAGTAGGAAAGAGGGAGTCCTACTCCTACTAGGAGGAGGACTCCTCCTTGGCGCGCCCACAAGGGCCGGCCGGCCTCCCCCCTTGCTCTTTTATATACGGGGGCGTCGGTAGAACATCATCATCGTCACCACGCCGTCGTGCGGACGGAACTCATCGTCGACACCCTGCTGGATCGGAGTCCGGGGATCGTCATCGAGCTGAACGTGTGCAGAACACGGAGGTGACGTACGTTCGGTGCTTGGATCGATCGGATCGTGAAGACGTACGACTACATCAACAGCGTTGTCATAACGCTTTCGCTTTCGGTCTCACGAGGGTGCGTGGACACACTCTCCCTCTCGTTGCTATGCATCATCATGATCTTGCGTGTGCGTAGGACTTTTTGAAATTACTCGTTCCCCAACAAAAGCAGATGAGTAGGCTGCACCACAAGATATCTTAATCTGTGTGAGCCTATTCGTCCCGACCTTGGTAAATTTTTTGAAACTAACATTGAGAAGACAGATAGGCCAGAATTGCTCAATCCGCACTGCCTCTGTCTTCTTGGGAAGTAACGTTATAATTCCAAAATTCAGCTGAAAAAGGTGAAGCTGGCTGGAGAATAAATCATTGAACAAAGGCAATAGATCTCCTTTAATAATGTGCCAACATTTCTTGTAAAACTCTGCCGGGAAACCATCCGGGACAGGAGCCTTATTATTCTTCATCTGGTAAATGGCCTCAAACACCTCTTTCTCAGAGAAAGGAGCTACTAAAATATCATCCTCAAGAGCCGTAAGTTGAGGCACATCCTCAATCCTAGACTCATCCAGCGACACACAGTTGTCCTCTGGAGGCCCAAACCACTGCTTGTAATACTTAGTAATATATTGCTTTAAGTTTTCCTGGCCAAGAATCGTTCCCTCGTCTTGTTCAAGCTGAAAGATCCTCTTCTTTCTATGCTTACCATTGGTGATCAAGTGAAAAAATTGAGTGTTCGCGTCCCCCTGAACGACTCTCCAGACTTTAACCCGAAGCGCCCACTTTAGTTCTTCCTCGCGAAGGAGCTCTTTCAGCCTCATTTCCGCCTCAAGCTTGGCATGAAGCTCCGAGGCTGGCAGGATCATGGTTTCGGCCTTTACATCAAGGGACTGAATAAGCGCAAGGAGCTGCTCCTTTTGAACCTTATAAATCCCGCTGAGATGCTTAGCCCACCCACGTAGGATGCTTCTCAAATGCCTAATTTTATTCTGCCAGCGCTCGAGTGCAGACTGACCTCCTGCATCCTTAGCCCACTCTCTGGCTACGAGATCCAAGAAGCCTTCTCGCTCAAACCAAGCAAGCTCGAACAAGAAAACATTTTTATTTCCCAAGTGGGTGGCCTTCCCCGAGTCGAGAAATAAAGGCGTGTGGTCAGAAATACCACGAGTAAGCGCCTGGACTGTGACATAAGGGAATTTCTGCTCCCACTCGACGCTAGCCAGTACTCAATCAAGCTTCTCAAACGTCGGATTTGGCAAGGCGTTAGCCCAGGTAAACTTACGGCCCGAAAGCTCTATCTCACGCAGGTCAAGGCTTTCAATGATTGTATTAAACATAAACGACCATCGTCCGTCAAAATTGTCATTATTCTTCTCATCACTCCTCCTGATGATATTAATATCACCCCCACCAGGATAGGTAATTGTTCAGACCCACAAATCCTAACCAGATCGGCCAAGAAATCCGGTTTGAGCTCGGGCTGAGCGGCACCATATACCGCTACCAAAGCCCAGTTAAACCCATCTGCCTTCGACCTCACCCTAAACTTAACCGCAAAATCTCTCATGACCACGCTCCGGACTTCTAATGAATCACATCTAACTCCGAGTATAATCCCACCCGATCTTCCTCGCGGAGGTAGACAATGCCAATCAAAATCAATACCCCCGACAGAGTATTAAGAAATTGTGGCGAGAAGTTGGCTCTATCCGTTTCCGACAAAGAAATAAAGTCCAACTTGTGTTCAATAGAAGCCTCAGCAATAAACCTTCTTTTAGCCAAGTCTTTCAGACCTCTGCTATTCCAAAAGACTCCTTTCATATCTCATCATGGAATTTTTTCGCCGTCCTAATCCGAGCACTCCTCCGCACTGCGGAAACCGGGTAAATCTTCCGCTTCCATTTGCGTATAGGAGCAATGAAACTCTCCAGCTGGTCCTCACAACCAGTCTCAGAGGTATGCAAGTCGACCATGTCTACTCGCTCATCCTCCTCCTCAGGCTCAGGAGACGGTTGAGCCAGATCCGCACAAAGATTATCGAGCGCCCTGACCCCTAAAGCGTAGATATCTGAATCATTCATGGGTTTGACCGCAACTAAGTTATGAAATTCCTAACTGATTTGCATTATTAATAATCTCATCATTAGAAAAATGCAAAATAGAATTAGAGGTATTGACCGACATACCAGTAGTGACCTCCACGTCACGAAGCTTGGCCGCCCTCATAGTGCACCGCTACTGTATGTCGCCCACTTCCGGATGGTCCTGGAGACGGCTACTCAACCGTCGCCCCTCAGAGACCGGATCCGGAATACCCCCGAACGCAATCACCTCCTCCCGAGTTGCTGCAGAGGAGAACTCGAAAACGGGGGAAGGTGGAACCAGGGCCTCCTGCCCGAGCTCCCCATCCATCCCGGCCCAACGACCAGGCAGCGACACCGGCGAGAAGGTCCGCAGGCCTCCCTAGAAGCCCCGGAGAGAGATCCCGAGGCCACCTGCCCCGAGCCTTCTCCGAAATCAACGCCGGCGCCATCGCAACTGCCCGGCCAAGGAGAGGAGGATCCTCCCGATGAGTGAAGCAGCACCGTGTGGAGCCCGTCCTCCAAGCCCGATGGTAGCGCGGAGGCCTCCTGCCCCACGCCCCCATCAAACGAAGGCACCGCCTTCGAACTGAGACCACTGTTGCAGCGGAAGAATCCGAAATCACCATCTTGGACCCCGCCAGCCAGTCAGATCTCCGCCGCCTCAACCACGACTGAAATCGGCGAAGCACCAATCAAAGGAACCACAGACTCTTCAGATTCCAGCACCGCAGCGATGCTCAAACGCCTCATCGACTCCGCGATCACCCAAAGTCTCGGGAGGCGCAGACGCCGCTCGAAAGACCGAATCGAGAGTAGTCGAAGGCATCAGTAGTAGATGGTGGCATACCGTCGGCAGACGCGTCGAGAGTCGACACCGCGCGATGGACAACTCTCGTCCAAAGGTCACCGCCGGTGCCTCCTTTAAGGCCGAACCATCATCACCCCGTGCATATCAAGATCCGTCCCCATGAACACCTCAGTGACAGACTCTCATCCTCGAACTCAATGACAAGGTTATAGATGTGGCGCAAAAAGCCCACTTAACCACCTCAGGCACGTACTCGATGTTCAGCACACTAACCAGTATACGGGCAATGCCATAGGCTCTGGTGAAGTCCGTATCCACTCTCTCTGGTCTGCCCACCATGATACCCAAACTGGCCACCACACGAGCATCCTGCATCGGCTTGGAGGGGGCCCCAGAGAACCGCAACCAAACCTGAGTCAGCGGCTTGCCCGTAGGCTCAATCCTCTTCCACTCGTGGAACTCAAGCACCCCATCAGTACCCAGCACCTTACGCATTGCGAAGCTCAGAAGTCTCTGGAGGTCCTCCACTAATGGAAACTCAACCCGAAACAGATTGTCCTCGATGTTAACAAGCTCCCACTCGAAATCTCCAGGAGCTAACTCTTTGAGCCTCTGAACAATCTGTGCCTCCGAGACATCTCTGGCAACTTTGACTAACCCAGTCGTTAAGCTCAAAGTCTCGTCAGGAACCTCCACCTACGTTGGAGATTCAAAGAAAGTAAGCTCGGCACAATACACTCCATACATCATGAGTGCTGGTGCCTGATCTCTCAAAAACGGACAGTCCCCCAAGTCGTGTGCTAATTTTCCACAAGTGCCACAAAGCTCAGCAACACATTCAGCAATAAAGTGACCCTTTCCACCACATCTGTAACACAACATGTTTTCTTTCTTACGGCAGCCACTTGGCGCCCGCTCAGATTCAGACCTACCAGTTACCTCAACAATCGCAGAATTAGCAAAAGACTTAGCGAGTGTTGTGTCTTAATAATATACTTCGATACATATTACTACAAGTAAATAACAAGCTGGAATTGTCATGTTCTGAGTCGCACATAATTTTACAATAACGAATTGGTAAGGTTCATGAAGATACGGTAAATAAGTTGGATTGGAACAGGAAATATAATTTCTCCACCGGAACAGGCTCCAGTGGGGAAATAGAAATGCAGGACACACACACACAAACATTACTCAAGGCTTAGATTCTACTCTGCCTTGAGCCCTTGATACATAACATGGCAAGCAACTGCGATGCTGCTATAGTTGACACAGGATACTAGCAAGCTCCTGGAGCATCAAAGTGCCCTTACTTTGTTTTCCTCTCACTCCTCCAAAAGCCCTGCACAACACACAACCGATCTGATTTCATATCCTAAAGAAAACCAGATTACGGGCTCCCCTAAGCGTGTGTTCTAAATGGAGACGTCGTTCTCCATGTTTCAAATTCTGATTTCATCATCGGAAGTACCAGCCAGGCTAGACAAATGAAAAAGGTTAATGAGCTGAAAGTTCTAAATCTAATTTATTTTGCAGGAGCGACATGGGGAGATTAACATGCTGGTATCTAAGAATAAATTCCGAAGAACAAATGATGTGCATACAGTAGATGTATTTTCAAATAAGTGAGGGAGGTGAGGTCAAGGAAGCCGTTCACGAAGTGATCCATGTAATAGCCCGGTCTATCAAGGTCTATCTTTCTAAGAGAAGTAGGCAAGACCGCCGAGCCTTGCCAACTGATTTCACCATATTCTTTTATGACCGACTCTTCAAGACGATTAATGTTGTCTGACCATGATGTATTGCCAAGTGACCCATCTAACTGGACAAAGAATGGTATGCTCTTCAAGTTGACACAATCCGCAAATTCAAGAGAACGTAACCTTGGCAGGAGGTTGGGCTGGAGCCAGGTAGGGCAAGATTCACCTCCGTAGTCCTTTACTTGCAAATGTTGGAGAGTCCAGTGAGGTAACATTTCCATCTGGTTTTCCATTATCTTCATTGCCTCGGGACTTTGCAGCAGATGGGACCATTTTAGGCAGAGTTTGCGGACTGGTCCTTGCTGTACCAAAACTATCGAATTGATCTTCTCTAAGCTGAGGACATCACCGAAGCTCGGAGGAAACTTTTCAATCACACAACTGCCGAGTCTATAACTTTCAGATGATGCAGATGACATATCGATGATGGAAATGTGTTGAACGTAACACTTCCAAGTAAAAAAGGTAACGCAGATGCTTTGAATTGCCCATGCTCTCAGGTAGTTGTCGTACTCCGGAAAGTTTAAAACTCAATACACGGATTTTCTGTAGCTCCTTGAACCAACAGTTTATCACAGGCTCAAAATCTTTTGCTTTCCTATATGATTCATCGCATATCAGAGACCTCAAATTTTTGTTGTCGCATATGCTCTTCAATTCAGAACATTGAACATTTCCGTTTGTGAATATAGACAGATGACGAACATCTGAAGGAACTTTATCTAGGTCACTAGCATGCTTTATAATGAAGCACTCATCCTTTGAGACTAGTTGTGCTGTATCATGCATCAAGTCATGAATAACATACTTAGGACTCTGCGGTGATGGTTTCTGGAAGAATGAACGATTTGCAAGGGCATTAAAGCACATTGATGCTTCTTTGGGCCCCTCCACATATCCTTGTGCAATCCAAATATCAGCTAGAAAATCCTTCCCAAATTTGTGATCCTTGGGAAACATTGCACAGATTGAGAAGCATCTCTTCGTTTACGTGGTAGATACAAATAGCTCAATCGAAGGGCTGGCAGAATGTCAGTATCTGATTGTTTTAATTTCCAAAGTTCACTTTCCTTTATAATTTTCCAGTGTATTGTACTTAGTTCCATTCTCAGCAAGCGTCCAATAGTCTTGGCAGCTAATGGGGAACCCTTCAACTTTGGAACAATATCTTTACCAATGCGCTCCAACTCCAATGACTCCTGGTCGTTGCAAGAACTCATGGATCCAAATGCACTGGATTTGAAGAAATCCCAGAATACATTTGGTTCTAAGCCATTTAACTCATAATTATTCGTAGTGCCAACTAGCTCACCAACCTCACGAAATCTAGTGGTGACCAAAATCCTACTCCCTTCAGCGCCACTTTTCAAACATTCACACAAGCTCATCCACTCTCTCGGGTCATCCTTCAAGATATCATCCCACATGTCATCAAGGACAAGCAAGAACTTTTTGGACTTGACACGACCTTCTAGTTTTTCCATAAGAACATTCAGATTATCAGATGATGCATCTCCTCCGAGGCCCTCTATAATCGCTTTCGTTAACCTTATTGTGTCAAAGTCATCTGAAACACATGTCCAAATTATGGGGCCAAAGTGTTTCTTCACATTTGCATTCTTGCAGATTTGTTGGGCCATTGTTGTCTTTCCGACACCTCCCATGCCAACAACGGATAACACAGGCAACTCGTCTGACCATGTCTTCGATCAGCTAGAAGGATCCTACCGGACCTGCCGACCGTAGGTTGTAGGGGAAGGAGGGGGAAGGACAAGGGCTGGTGCACGGCGGCCGGCGGCGTGGCGCCGTCCTTGCGACAGGAGCAGCGGCGGTGAAGGCAGGAGGCGGCTAGGGTTTAGGTGTCCCGGCTCCCTAAGGGAAGCCGAGCAAATATTGATTGCTTCTTGCTTAATTCCAAAAGAAGTCTTACAGCCTATATTTATAACCTAGATAACTTGCATAAGAATTAACCTAAGATAACTTGTGGGCCAAGCCCCTAACTACTGCCCGGTGGGCCTCCTCCGTTATAAGCTAAACCGGTCATAACACTTCTCCCCGCCGCACAAACAGCTCGTCCTCGAGCTGTAAGGTGGGGAAGCGCTTGCTGAAATCCTCGAGGTGATCAACCAGCGTCAAACACCTTCTCGACAGCTGGGGCGGCCAGGTCGGCAGCGACGGCGTCCTCCGGAATGTAGTTTGCAACCTCTAGGTAGAAGAGTCGCGGGCAGGCGTGGCCGGGCGTGTAGGGCTCGTCGCAGTTGAAGCACAACCCTTGGCGGCGACGCTTGAGTAGCTCGGCTGAGGTGAGCCGGCAGAACGGGCGCGCCGCGGTCGCGGCAAGGGGTGCCGCGGAAGCCTGCGCAGGCCGACCCTGCACGGAATCTGGCGAGGGTAGCGACCCAGCGGCCCAGAACGGTGATTCCTACTGGATGGCCACCGCGCAGCGCTCGAATGCGCGGGCGTAGTACATGGCCGTCTGGAGATCCTGGGGTCCCCTAAGCTCCACGTCCACGTGGATGTGATCCGGAAGTCCACCGACGAAGAGGTCGGCCCGCTGCTGCGCCGTCACGCCCGACGCATGGCACGCCAGGGCCTGGAAACGGTCGGCGAAGTCCTGCACTGTGGAGGTGAAGGGAAGGCGGCCGAGCTCCGCCAGTCGGCTCCCGCGCACTGGAGGCCCAAAGCGAAGGAGGCAGAGCTCGCGAAAGCGCTCCCAAGGGGGCATGGCGCCCTCGTCCTGCTTGAGGGCGTAATACCAGGTCTGTGCCGTGCCGCGGAGGTGGTATGAGGTGAGCCAAGTACGCTCCGATGCGTGGGTGCGCTGCCTGCGAAAGAACTAGTCGCACTGGTTGAGCCAGTTGAGGGGGTCCTCCGTGCCTTCATAGGTGGCGAAGTCGATCTTGGCGAACCGCGGCGGTGTCTGGGTCGGAGCGCCGTGTCGAGCTGGCTCAGAGGTGCGGAGCAGCGAGGTGGGTGGCGCCTGGTCGGAGTACTCCGGGTAGGGACCGGCGGAACCGGATGATTCACCGAACTGCGGGAACAGAGTCGGCTGTTCGGGGCCGTGGTGTAGACCGGCGATGGCGAAGACCCAGCCGCCCATGCTGGAAGTGGCAATGGGGAGGGCGGGAACCGGACCTAATGGATCAGGAGGCTGGTCGGCGAGGGTGCCCCCAAGCTGGGCAGGGGAGGCGCCGGTGGTTGCAGCGGCAGCAGCGGGGGCTGGACGGGGCAGCGGCTGCCGGGGACGGCAACGGCTGCAGGTGCCAGAGGGGCGCCATCGATGGTGGCGGCGGCAGATGCCACAGGCCCGCGGCGGCTGGTGGTGGCCCGCTGGAGTTCCCCGTCTGGAACGGCAACAGCGGGGGCCCGCCGCCTGCGGGTGCACCCGGGAACAGCCACGGCGCAGGGTGGCCGTAGGTGGCGATCGGCGCAGCCGGCAGAAGGCCATATGCTCCTGCCATGTACTGGTGGTACTGGTTCATGTGGAGCCCTTGGACGGCCGTCACGAGCTTCTGCAGCGTGCTGGTCATCTGTTCCGGCGTGAAGACGGCGGCTGGTGGCGGCGCGGAAGTGATGGGGGCCGGCGGTGGTTAGGAGCCCGCGGCGGTGACCGGGCCCGACAACGTGGGGGCTCCGGCGGTGGTCATCAGGGTGGACGTCATCGGGGTGGTGGTCATCAGCGCGGAGGTCACGACGAGCAGCGGCGGTGATTGCGTTGAAGAAGACATGATCAAACCCAAGCCTCTGGATACCAAATTGGTATGGCGCTGCTAGAAGGAGGGCGCGAGAGTGCCGGCCGGGGGCCTTTTTGCCCACGGCCGGGCAAGAGGGAAGGGATTTCCTCCGCTGCACCGACAACCGCCGTTTTCACGCCGGAAGAAGCCACCAGCATCTTGCGGGATTTCATGATGGCCGTCCAGGGCATCCATCTGTACCTGGCCGGGCCGCCCGCACCTTCGGTGGCTGCGACTACCGCCGCCTACGGCCACCCCGCGCTGCCGTGGCCGTCCCAGGGCGCGCCTGCAATGGGCGGGCCACCGCCACCGCCGTTCCAGGCGGGGCACCCCAGCGGGCCACCTCCGCCGCTGCTGCACCTGCCACGGTACTCGGTACCGCGGCGTCGCCGAGCCCATCCGTCGTCCAGCCGCCGCCCACCCTAATGTTGTCTCGCGCGATGGTTCGCGCCCGTTCTCGCGGCGCCATCCACGCCGCCCAGCGCCAGATCGCGCGATTGGCCAAGGCCAGCTCCAGCTCCCCCGCCGCTTAGCTCCGGACTAGGCAGTCCACACCGGAGGCCTCCCGATCCAGCAGGGCAGTTTCGCCGTCACCGCCCCGCATCCGGCCACAGCTAACGGGGCGTGCTACCGCCGATTTACACGGAGGCCGGGGACCCACCGGTACCCACGCTGCAGTCTGGGGCCTCGTCCGGCTCCGCGGGGGCCTATGACGGTCTCCCCACCGTTGACCGGGCGCCGTCATCATCACTGCTCCGCACCGCCGAGCCGGTTGGCCATGGCGCGCTGACCCAGACGCCGCCACGGTTCGCTAAGATCGACTTCGCCACTTATGACGGCACGGAGGACCCGCTTAACTGGCTCAACCAGTGTGAGCAGTTTTTCCGTGGATAGCGCACGCTCGCGTCAGAGCGCACTTGGCTGGCATCCTACCACCTCCGCGGTGCAGCCCAGACCTGGTACTACGCCCTCGAGCAGGACGAGGGCAGCATGCCCCCTTGGGAGCGCTTTCGCGAGCTCTGCCTCCTTCGTTTTGGGCCCCCAATCCGCGGGAGCCACCTGGCGGAGCTAGGCCGCCTTCCCTTCACCTCCACGGTTCAGGACTTCGCCGACCGTTTCCAGGCCCTGGCATGCCATGCGTCAGGCGTGATGGCGTAGCAGCGGGCCGACCTCTTTGTCGGTGGACTTCCGGATCACATCCGCGTGGACGTGGAGCTTTAGGGACCCCAAGATATCCAGACGGCCATGTACTACGCCCGCACATTCGAGCGCCGCGCGGTGGCTGTGCAGCAGGAGTCACCGTCCCAGGCCACTGGGTCGCTACCCTAGCCAGATCCCGCTCCGGGTCGGCCTGTTCAGGCTTCCGCGGCACCACTTGCCGCGACCGCGGCGCGCCCGTTCCGCCGGCTCACCTCGGCCGAGCTACTCGAGCGTCGCCGCCAAGGGTTGTGCTTCAACTGCGACGAGCCCTACACGCCCGACCACGCCTGCCCGTGACTCTTCTACCTGGAGGTTGCAGACTACATTCCGGAGGACGCCGTCGTCGCCGACCTTGCCACCCCAGCTATCGCGAAGGTGTTTGACGCTGGTTGATCACCTCGAGGAGTTCAGCAAGCGCTTCCCCACCTTACAGCTCGAGGACGAGCTGTTTGTGCAGGCGAGGAGAAGTGTTATGACCGGCATAGGGGCTTAGCCCAGTGGGTTATGGCCCAAATATCTTAATTAGGGGCTTAGCCCAATTATCTTATCGTATTAGGATCGTTTGCTTAGGAGTCAAGTAAACCTCTCTATATAAGAAGAGGAGATATATCAATCTAATCAAGCAAGAAGCAATAAGTATTTGCTCGGCTTCCCTTAGGGAGCCGGGAGACCTAACCCTAGCCACCTCTTGCGTACGCCGCCGTAGCACCAGCGCAAGGACGACGCCCAGCCGCCGGCCGCCGCGCAATCTCCTCCGACCTCCTCCCTCCTTCCCTTATAGGCTACGCCCTAGACCGGGTAGAACCCTAGTTTCTACCAATTTGGTATCAGGTAGCTCAGTTCCGATCATGTCTTCGCCGCCGCCCACCCCGTCGCTTCCGCTGCCGACCGTCACCACTGCGCCGCTGGCCATCTACACCGCGCCGCTGCCCTCCCCGTTCGCGCCGCTGATCGCATCCTCCGGCACCGCCACCGCCCAGATGTCGGCGCCCTTCACCGCACCACCGGCCGCCGCCTACACCCCGGAGGAGATCACCGGGGTCCTCAACGACCTCGTCACAGCCGTCCAGGGGATCTGGCTGTACCTGGCCAGCCCCTCCGGGCCGCCGCCACCCCTGCCGCCGACCACCGCCACTGGGTCGCCGGCCCTGCCGTGGTACTCGCCGCATCCAGGGGCCTTCGCAGCATTCGCTAGGACGCTACAGCCCCAGCTGCAGCTGCCGTCGCCGCCCCGCAGTGACCGCAGTGGCTGGAGCCGGCTCTCGCCACGCCTCCAGCGCCCATTGCTGCCCCCGCGCCGCCGTGGCAGCCGCCGCACCAGGTGGCCTTGGCCGCGCTCGCCGGGCCATTGCAGCTGCCATCCATCGCCACCACCGCCCAGCCCTGGCTGCAATGGCAGCCGCCGCTCCAGGCAGCCTCTGCCGCGCCCGGCGCTCCGCCGCAGCAGCCGCTGTCGCTGCCCAGTGTGCCACCGTAGCTGCCGCTGCAGCTGCAGCAGCCACCGCCGGTCAGCTCCGACCCCGCATCGACCGCACCGGCGGGAGTCCCGCTTCACCAAGTCCAGTCCCCGCCGTCGCCGTCACCGCTTCCGTCTTGGATCGCTACCCGCCACGTGTCGGCGGCGGTGAGGCTGCAGGCTGCTGCGCGCCGCCTCCTAGCGCGTCGGCGTGCGCGGGAGATGCGTGGTCTGCAGCTGCCGCTCCTCCAAGTTGCCCTTCGCAGCGCAAAGGACCTCGATCTCATCCGCTGCGTCGGGGATCTTGGGCATGCGGTTTCCCCCACGGGCGGCGGACATACTATTTTCCCCTGTGGCAGCGACCTCAAAGTCTGCGACATTGGCGGTTGGGGCGCACCTCCTTGTCATTCTCCATCATAAGCCCTCCACTCTTCCCATGCGGTGCAAACCAACAGCCGTCCGGCGAGAAGGCATGGTGTCACCGACAGTAGCGCACAGCGTAGCACCCTGCATTCCGCCACCGGCCGCCCGAGGGCGCCTCATTGGTCACTCTTGCGACCACTTCCGGTGGTCATACACATGCACTCCTTTTCTCCGGTGGTGTCCATGGGATCCGGTGGCTGTACACGCACGTCCGGCGTGCGGATGGTGTCCACTTTTGTTAAGGGGTCCAAAATAAAGTGTCCCAGTCCATTTCAGGTTGAGAATAATAAAACAAGCCGAGATGTAAAAGGCTTGTTTTTAGGTGTTCGGTTTGTGTTGCGTCGAGTCATGGTTATAAGTTGGTTAGGCTGCAGCTCGAGGACAAGCTGCATGTCCAGGCGGGGTGTAGTGTTAGAGTATGTGATGGGCCTAATGGATCTCATGGACTGCCTGGGTTAGGTCCCGCAGCACCCCGGTCACCTCCTCCCAGGTGAGGACGATGGGGGCGGGCGCGACAGAGGATCCCAGCGCGGGCAGGAGCGGGGTGACGGTCGTGGTGGTCGCCGGAGGCGACAAGGTGACTGGCAGCGGAAGAGACGGGCTTGGCGGCGATGAAGACATGATCGAACCGAAGCTAGCTGATACCAAATTGTTATGGCGTTGCTAGAAGGAGGGCGCAAGAGGGCCGGCCGGGGGCCTTTCTGCCCACGGCCGGGCAAGAGGGAAGGGATTTCCTTCTTAATTCTTGCTTGATTAGATTGATACATCTCCTCTCATTATATAGAGAGGTTTACTTGACTCCCAAGCAAGGCTTACTTGACCCCTAAGCAAGCAACTCTTATCTCCAATTAACCCTAAGACTAACGGGCCCATTAGGCCCGTTACGTATTCTAACACTACACCCCACCTAGACATGCAGCTTGTCCTCAAGCTGCAGCCTAACCAACTTATAACCATGGCTCGACGCAACACAAACCTAACACCTAAAAACAAGGCTTTTACATCTCGGCTTGTTTTATTATTCTCAACCTGAAATGGACTGAGACGCTTTATTTTGGACCCCTTAACAAAAAGTGGACACCATCCGCACGTCGGACGTGCACGTGTACAGCCACCTGGATCCCATGGACACCATCTGGACAAAAGGAGTGCATGTGTAGGACCACCTGGAAGTGGTCGCAAGAGTGACCAGCAGAGGCGCCCTCGCGGCGGCCGGTGACGGAATGCAGTGGTGCTACGTGGTGCGCTGCTGTCGGTGACACCATGCCTTCTTCCTGCCGGACGGCTATTGGTCTCCATCGCACAGGAAAGAGTGGAGGGCTTGCGATGGAGAATGACGAGGAGGGGTGCGGCCCCCCAACCGCCGATGTCGCAGACTTTGAGGTAGCTGCCCGTGGGGAAAATAGCATGCCCGTTGCCCGTGGGGGAAACCGCATGCCCAAGATCCCCGGTGCAGCGGATGAGATCGAGGTCCTTTGCGCAGCGAAGGGCAACTTGGAGGAGCGGCAGCTGCAGACCACACATCTCCCGCACACGCCGACGCGCTAGGAGGCCGCGCGCAGTAGCCTGCAGCCTCACCGCCGCCGACACGTGGCGGGTAGCGATCCAAGACGAAAGCGGTGACGGCGACGGCGGGGACTGGACTTGGTGGAGCGGGACTCCCGCCGGCGCGGTCGATGAGGGGCCGGAGCTGACCGGCGATGGCTGCTGCAGCTGCAGCGGCAGCGGCTGCGGCGCACCGGGCAGCACCAGCGGCTGCTGCGGCGGAGCGCTGGTCGGCGGAGGCCGCTGGCTGGCGCGGAGGCCGCCAGAACGGCGGTTGCCATCGCAGCAGGGCTGGGCGGTGGTGGGGATGGATGGCAGCTGCAGTGGCCCGGCGAAGCGGTGAAGGCCGCTGGTGCAGCGGCTGCCACGGCAGCCACGGCGGCGCTGGGGCGGCGATGGGCGCTGGAGGCGCGGCAGGAGCCGGCGCCGGCGGGCGACAGCTGCAACTGGGGCAGCAACGTCCCAAGGAATGCCGCGGAGGCCCCTGGATGCGGCGAGTACCACTGCAGGGCTGGCGGTGGTGGCGATGGATAGCAGCTACAGTGGCCCGGCGAGCACGGCGAAGGCCGTCTTGTGCGGCGGCTGCCACGGCAGCCACGGCGGCGTGGGGGCGGCGATGGACGGCGCAACCGAGTGCGGCACGTAGGACCCGGCCAAGAACAAGTGGATCTCCTGGACCGCCTGGGTTAGGTCCCGCAGCACCCCGGACACCTCCTCCCAGGTGAGAACGATGGGGGCGGGCGCGACAGAGGATCCCAGCGCGGGCAGGAGCGGGGTGACGGTCGTGGTGGTCGCCGGAGGCGACAAGGTGACTGGCAGCGGGAGAGACGGGCTTGACGACGATGAAGACATGATCGAACCGAAGCTAGCTGATACCAAATTATTATGGCGTTGCTAGAAGGAGGGCGCGAGAGGGCCAGCCCGGGGCCTTTCTGCCCACGGCCGGGCAAGAGGGAAGGGATTTCCTTCTTAATTCTTGCTTGATTAGATTGATACATCTCCTCTCTTTATATAGAGAGGTTTACTTGACTCCCAAGCAAGGCTTACTTGACCCCTAAGCAAGCAACTCTTATCTCTAATTAACCCTAAGACTAACGGGCCCATTAGGCCCATTACGTATTCTAACATCTTCCCACCAACTCCTTCATTTCTTTTTCACGTCCAACCATTTTTTCCACACAATTAAAGTAGGCAGTTGTTTCTGGCCTAACTGATTTATCAAACTTCCGCGGTGCTTGGTGCAAGCCCATATCCATGGCCTGCTTATGAACATGATCTAATTTTTCTTGAATCATGTTGACTTGTCTTACGTAATCACTGGATCTGTCAAAGAATTCCAGAAAGGTGTCATTATAATGATCTGGCTCCAAATTCTTGCTGCATTCAACCTTCAACTTGAGTACATCATAATCAAACTCATCAAGCAGGTCCTCCGCATCGAACACTGCACCTTTGATATCCGTGAGGAGAGCAGCCGCTTGTTCCTTATGGCTTACAAACTCGAAGCGATCAATTAGGTCAAGCATCTTGGGCATTGTTGTCTTCAGCTTCCAAAGATCAACCTCCAGCCGATCAAATTTCTTTCTATCATGTGGTTGTGCAGCTGTCTTGTGTCTGTCTGACGAATCTGAGGCTCTTTGTCGATAACAAATGGCGGTTATAATTGATGCCGTCCAGCTGAAGAATTCGTGACATGCATTGTGGTTGGAAAGCACCCCAGCACCATCATTGAATAATCTCCAAGCCATGGCCATAATTGAGGACTGTTGAAATCATATAAACGAATTAAGCTTAATTCAAAGACTACGGTATTGAAAACAGGCAATCATCTTGCATGGGGAGAGACGTGGCCTGAAGATGTAGTTACCTTGTTTATTGGCTGATTTGATGCCATGTTTGTGGAGAGATGCTTCTTGTTCAAATTGTTTGGGTGGTCGACTCATCTGGGCAACCAAAGGCAACGATGATACAAGCGCCGCTGATCTCAGATGCCTTCTGCTGCGGTTCTGCAATTATGTTGTTAAGGAGAAGCTTATAATGTCTGTAATAGTAAGCACACATGTAAACTATATATTGAATTTTGTTTCGGTGTTCATTTTACAAAGGTGCAAGAACAAAAAAGAAGCTACCCCAACATATGCAAATATATTGTTGGAAGTATTCCTCTTTTCCACTAAGCCCATTTTCTCCCGTTTTCACTTTGTAGGCCCACACGCCAGAGGGACAATAATGACCAAAAAAGGCTGTGCAGTTATGCACGAAAACCCAGCGGCAAAAATGCCTATTATACAGTACACCTTAAACAAAATGCGGAGAAGCACCTATTTTCTTGACGATTAAATTCTGTTTTATTTAAAAAGAGTATCATGCCTACATAGTGCGGATTTATTAGAGGTCACGACAATGTAAGCCAAGTCAGTTTGAAGTTTCCTATTCAACAATACATCTCAATCGTTTCGGCTGTAAGAGAAGAAATTTTGGGTCGGTATGAGTGGCAGAGAAGTGATGAAGCATGTACTCCCTCCGTTTCTAAATATAAGTCCTTTTAGAGATTTCAATGAAGACAACATATAAATGTATACAGACGTATTTTAGAATGTTGATTCATTTATTTTGATTTTGCTCCGTGTATGTAGTTAAAAGACTAAGGTCACATCACCATCACCATGGATGCCGCCGTCAGCCACACGTGCTCTGCCGGCGGTGGCTGGGAGGTAGAAGATACTCCCTCCGTCCGGAAATACTTGTCGGAAAAAGGATGAAAATGAATGTAACTAAAACTAAAATATGTCTAGATACATATATTTATCCGACGAGTATTTCCGGACGGAGGGAGTAGGAGGGGAGGGGGCTGCGGACGGGATCGGCGGCCGCCACCCGTGTCGCCCGCAGAGACGACGCGGGGTCGGGGAGTTAGATCTGAACCGGATAGTGGGTTGAAGTCATCCAGGTCAAAGGTCGTATCAAAAACAATAAGGTGTGCATCAGGGGGTCTCCTCGCGCGTGCCACGTCGGCATGAGCTACTGTGCATGACAGCCAATGACGAGAGAGCTTCCTGCTGGCCAATTGGATGTGCGAGAGAGGGAGGGAAAACGCGTGCGGAGGAGTGAAAGAAAACGCCCGCACCCATCGCACGCACGGCACCCATTCGTCCCACAATTCCTTTCTCCTCCTTGCCCTCGTTTTCTCCTCCCTGGCTAGGGTTATCGCCGCCGCCACCGCCTTCGGCGCCATCCCCGCTCGCAGCCTTGGTCGATTTGCTCTGCGTCTCCAACCGTCTAAAGATCCCAACCCTATCATCGCCTCCTGCCACGAGCTCGGCGACGAGATTGGACAGCGCAAGTTCGGCTCCGTTCGGATCTGCCGCGCCAAGGCCGGCGACGAGGAGTTCGCCTGCAAGAACGTCGAGGACACGGTCCACCACGAGGTCAAGATCATGCAACACCTCTCGGGCCACCCCGGCGTCGTCACGCTGAAGGCCATCTGCGGCGGCTGCAAATCGAAGGTAATTGTGCGGCGGCCCTCTCTCCTTCCAATCCTCTCTCTACCACTGGAGCAAAATTGCAAAATCTTGGCGGCGTTGGCAGTCGCAGCTGGGCGTGGTGTGGAGCGGGCATGTGTCTGTGTTGTGCGTGCTGCCGGTGGTGTGCGTGTGTGCTAGCTGCCGTGGTGTGCGCATGTTGTGCTTGCGCTAGTGTGCGTGGTTGAATGCTTGAGGTGGTGTGTGCTGATCTTTCAATTGATTTTTCCCTGCAGCAGCTGAAAGGGACAAGGGGATTGGGAGTCAGGGGCTACATATCCCTCCTGTCCTTGATTTTTTGTCCAAAATCTAAGGTAATTTGTTTATCAAGTCCCATATGCGCTAAATTCTAAAGCCTCTAACATTTCTTGGTCTTATGTGCCTGTTAGATTTAACTGAAGACCTTGTTGTCTTTGTGCTTTACCTTGTTGGTCTTATTCCAACACTGCCCTAGAGATGCTAATCGGGTCACACATAATTTGGCTAGGCATGTTTATGATTCGAAGCTTGTAATTAATTGGGATGGTGATCCACCTAGTGTGATTTTCTTGGGCATCATATTTGATGTAACGGTGATCTGAAGTTAATAAAGTACGCCCTAGGGCATTCCCCTAAAAAAAGTTCAGCACTATGGCTGCCATTATGTGTTATGTAATGGTCTAGTGGGAAGGAGTCATGTTTGATATAGTTATCATTTTAATGCTTAAAGCTGATCATTTTGCAGGAAGACGCATGGGTTCTCGTCAAATGCAAGCTGTACTACTGTGAAAAAGTGTACTAAATTTTGCAGTGCATTAACTTGTAAGTAATGTCATTTGGTAACCACAACATCATGTAGTGCTTAGTCCTATTTTGAAAATTTTCATACCATTGTTCTTTCGGGCATCTAGGATCATGGATTCTCCGTGATGGCAGCAAAGAGACAACATAGCGAGTTGGCTAGGAGAACACTTTCTCAGGATCTGAATCGGCATGTTGTTGTTGTTCTTGAAAGGAGATCAACAAGTGAACTTTTGGACTCAACTCAAAAGTTTTCATGGTGTCTCTTTTAAATTTTTGTATACTGAAGTTGATTCATTTAGGATTTAGGGTTGCTACAGGTACTGATATGTTAACAGCCTAATAGTTCTCCTATGACTACACTTCTACTGGCTTCATATTTGTCTGTCTAATACTTTCCTGAAAAAGAATACACCCATAGTTGCACAAATCAACCGTCGTATACTGTTGGTTGGTTGCACACTGTAATGCTGCAGTATAGTACCTGCTCTATCTTGGTGTACTTTCCCATTCACATCAGTGGAAAGCCAAACACTTCTACTTTGCATTTGCTTATTGGCTATTAATAACTTAGTATTAATGCACCATATGGTTTCAGTTCGTAAGGTCATTGTATTTCACTAGTAGAAAAAGGGGCTATCGTTGAGGCCTGTTTTGCCCATTAGTCCCGGTTCAATCCAGAACCGGGACTAATGTGAGCATTTATCCCAGTTCGTGAGCCTGGGGGGCGGCCGGGCCACGTGGGCCATTGGTCCCGGTTCGTCCGGACCTTTTGGTCCCGGTTGGTGGGACGAACCGGGACCAATGGTCCTGCTCTGGCCCACCACTATTGGTCCCGGTTGGTGGCATGAACGGGACCAAAGGCTTCCCTTTAGTCCCGGCTCATGCCACCAACCGGGACTAATGGTGCTGCCTATATATAGCCCCTCGCGCAAGAGCAGGGCACACTGCTCTGTTTTTTCTGGCCGAGGGGGAAAGGGCTTGGTGGTGCTCTAGCTCACCTCCTATGCACACAAGGTGTTCGATGGAATGCCCGAGCCACACTACTTAAGCTTTCTCCTCTCCAAGCTCGACCTCTAACCTCCATTTTCCTCAATATTTGTCTAGGTTTAGCGGTCCGTCACGCCCCGTCCCCGTCTTCACCGCCGTCGATCACCCGCGCCGATCTCATCGCCAGCACCACCGTGGTGAGCCTCTTGTTCTTATCTTCTTTCTGAAAGGAAAAATATTCTTACTTGTATTATTTTCTTACTTTTATTATTGCATCTTATATAGTGCGATGGTTTTGGTATCCGCCCCCGTCGGCCCTCGCCCTGTCTATGATTCGGATGTGGTATATATTATCTTTTCATAACTATTGGTTCATTTATTGTTTATGAAAATTAAGCCGACCAACGTGACATAGATTTTATTTATCTAGGAGGTTGTTGAACGGAAATTCCAACCGACCCTATTGTCGAGAGGTTAAATTTAGTTGAAGAAGAAAACAATTTCTTGAAGGAAAAATAAAAAACTTGAGGAGGAGAAGATGATATTGGAGTTGCATGTTGCGGATGTAAATCGATGATCACAAGATCAAGATGGATGCAATGCGCTTGAAGATGAGAAAGATTAGAAAATATGCCATTCATACCGAGGCTTGGTATCATTATGCCGTTGGATCAGTTGTTACCTTGGTTGCGATTATGATCGTATTTGTTTTCACATTGAAATGGTTTACATAGTTGGAATGTATGGTTTAATTAATTTAGATGCTCTGCAGAGCTTTATGTTGTTAGATGAGAACTATGTATGTACTTTGGTTTTTATGTGATGATGAACTTCTATTAATTTGGTCATTTAATTATCTATTCATGATGTTCTGTAATGATTTTTGACACACTTAATTATATATAATGCACGCAGATGAACCGCAATGGATGTACGGTGTGAGACACACCTCCGAGTACATTAAGGCGTGCATGCTTTTCTCAAGTGGCTGAGGCAAACAAGAAGAATGGTTTTATGTGTTGTCCATGCCCTATATGTGGGAATATGAAGTCTTACTCTGACCGGAAAATCCTTCACACCCACCTGCTTTACAAGGGTTTCATGCCACACTATAATGTTTGGACGAGGCACGGAGAAATAGGGGTTATGATGGAAGACGGCGAGGAAGAAGAGTACGATGACAACTATGTGCCCCCTGAATACGGTGATGCTACTGAACATCAAGTTGCACCAGACGATGTGCACGATGGTGCTGCAACGGGCGAAGCTGCTGAAGATCAAGATGAACCAGACGATGTGCCCCATGATGATGATCTCCGCCGGGTCATTGTCGATGCAAGGACACAATGCGAAAGTCAAAAGGAGAAGCTGAAGTTCGATCGCATGTTAGAGGATCACAAAAAAGGGTTGTACCCCAATTGCGAAGATGGAAACACAAAGCTCGGTACCGTACTCGAATTGCTGCAGTGGAAGGCAGAGAATGCTGTGCCTGATAAAGGATTTGAGAAGCTACTGAAAATAATGAAGAAGAAGCTTCCAAAGGATAACGAATTGCCCGACAGTACATACGCAGCAAAGAAGGTCGTATGCCCTCTAGGATTGGAGGGCAAGACAGACATGTCTGAAGAGTATGAAAAGTTTCATGAAATTCCCCCCTTCAAAGTCAAGGCTGACCCAAGCATCCTGATAAATGATGAAGATTATCCATGGTTACGGCGCAATAAGAAATGACACAAGCGAAGAAAAAGTGAAGACTTTCTCCCGCAACTATTATGATGATACCATGCCAACTTTGTAACACACGAGTATGATACCATTGTCCGTTTTGTTCATGAACATGCTATGCCAACTTTTTCAGAGTTCATTTGAAAACTATGAATTTGAAAACCTCGCCAACCGAAGGGCGCTCACACCGGTTTATAATTAAGCCCGTCCCTCTACGCCTTGTTGAGCTCACAAACTTGTGATTCACACAAATTTCAAAGAATTCAAATTTTATAAAACTAATGGCACAAGCAGAAAGTTTATAATTGTTCTAAAACAAATGGCACTAACAGAAAGTTTATAATTTTGCTGACCTAAAAGCAAAAAGAATTAAAAATAAAGCACAAAACCAAAAGAAAATAAATAATGCAGGAAACAAAACAAAAAACTTGAAAAAAAATAATAATAGCAACAATAAGCATTTTGTTGTAAGTAGAAATAAAATAAAATAAATAAAGCAACAAAGAAAACAAAAAAAGTGTTTTTGAATTTTAAAACTAATGGCACTAATAGAAAGTTTATATTTTTTCTAAAACTAAAAGCAAAAAGAAATAAAATATAAAGCAAAAAAAACTGCCACCTACTAGAAAGTTTATAATTGTTCATGAACATGCTATGCCAACTTTTTCAGAGTTCATTTGAAAACTATGAATTTGAAAACCTCGCCAACCGAAGGGCGCTCACACCGGTTTATAATTAAGCCCGTCCCTCTACGCCTTGTTGAGCTCACAAACTTGTGATTCACACAAATTTCAAAGAATTCAAATTTTATAAAACTAATGGCACAAACAGAAAGTTTATAATTGTTCTAAAACAAATGGCACTAACAGAAAGTTTATAATTTTGCTGACCTAAAAGCAAAAAGAATTAAAAATAAAGCAAAAACCAAAAGAAAATAAATAATGCAGGAAACAAAACAAAAAACTTGAAAAAATAATAATAATAGCAACAATAAGCATTTTTTTGTAAGTATAAACAAAATAAAATAAATAAAGCAACAAAGAAAACAAAAAAATGTTTTTGAATTTTAAAACTAATGGCACAACCAGAAAGTTTATATTTTTCTAAAACTAAAAGCACTAACAGAAAGTTTATAATTTTGCTGACCTAAAAGCAAAAAGAATTAAAAATAAAGCAAAAAACCAAAAGAAAATAAATAATGCAGAAAACAAAACAAAAAACTTGAAAAAATAAAAATAGCAACAATAAGTATTTTGTTGTAAGTAGAAACAAAATAAAATAAATAAAGCAACAAAGAAAACAAAAAAGTGTTTTCAAATTTTAAAACTAATGGCACTAATAGAAAGTTTATATTTTTCTAAAACTAAAAGCAAAAAGAAATAAAATATAAAGCAAAAAAACTGCCACCTACTAGGCCCCCACGGCCTGAATACGACTAGAAACCCTACATGGGCCAGATTCAGGCCCGCAGAGGCCTAATAGGCCCACAGTGCGTAGCATGATTAGGCCCAAAGCCTGCATTAGAGAGGAGCTCGAAAGGACGACACCAGCAGCTTATAAACCAGTGCGGCGCCCTTCAACTAGCGAGGTGGGACTAAACATTTGGGTTCGGGCAGACAGGCCTTTGGTCCCGGTTGGTGGCACCAACCGGGACTAAAGGGGTTTAGTCGGTTGGTGCCATGACCGGGACTAATGCCCCCTTTAGTCGGTTGGTGCCACCAACCGGGACCAAAGGCCGCCGCTTCCGCCCTTTGGGCTGCTGAAATTTGGCCTTTGGTCCCGGTTGGTGGCACCAACCGACTAAAGGGGCATTAGTCCCGGTCGTGCCTGAACGGGACCAATGCTCTTTCTATATAAGCAAGACTTGTGAAATTTCAGATTCATCGCCCCATTTGCCCCCAACCTCCCCGACGCCGCCAGTTGCCCGACGCCGCCGACGCCGTCATAAATCGCCACGCCCGTCGTCACCATCGCCATCGTCGCCGCGCCGTTGTCGCCGCCGTCGCCGCGTCGTCGTCGCCGCCTCGCCTTCGCCGTCGTCGCCGACCGCATCTGCCCTAACGCCGTCGTCCTGCCTCGTCGTCGCCGTCCCGCCCGTCGCCGCGCCCTCGCCGTCGCCGTCCCTGCCTCCGCGACCTTGCCGACCTCGCCCGTCGCCGCCCCTGCCTCCCGACCTCGCCGTCGCCTCCGCCTCCCGACCTCGCCGTCGCCTCCGCCTCCCCGCCGCCCCGTCGCGCGACCTCGCCGTCGCCTCTGCCCTGATGAGCCCAGACGCACCTGCCCCTGCCCCAGCGCACCTGCCCCCTGCCCCCCTGCCGCCATGATTTTTTTTTCTGCATATATATGTGATGTTTTTTGTATATATATTGATGTATAGAATATGATGTTTTTATTGATGTATAGAATATGATGTTTTTATTGATGTATAGAATATGATGTTTTTGCAGATAAATGTTCATGTATATATATTGATATATTCATTGATGTATAGAATATTTTATAAAAGAAGAAGAAGAAGAAGAAGAAGAAGAAGAAGAAGAGAAGAAGAAGAAAGAAGAAGAAAAATAGAATTTTTTCTTCTTTTTTTCTTCTTCTTCTTCCTTCTTCCTCTTTCTTCCTTTTCCGATAGGGGTACCGATAGTATCAAAGTATTGAAGAAATCCATCGCTTCATCATTAGCCGAAGTAACCATGGCATGATGGTGCGAAGTCCTCAAAGTTGTTACGGAATGGAGTCCGGATAGGATAATTTGCCTTTTGCTGAACTTTGTACCAAAAAGCTAATTATCCTATCTGGGACTCCGCTCCAAAACAACTTTGAGAGCTTGCACCATCATGCACCTGTTACTTTAGCCTAATGATGAAGACATGGTTTTGTTGAATCCTTTGACACTAGGCAACCTCCCGACCTCTCGGCGATCCTCGACCCCTTGACCCTCGACCGCTCGGCGATCCACAACCCTCTACCCTACCGCGGGCGTTGATGCCCACGTCACTTGTGGGACATAGATGTACTGTTCAACGCCGACCCCCTCCCGATAGCTTCAACACGTGGGGGGTCGATATTACGTACCCTCTCCTAGCTTGAAGCGTTCTCGAGGCCACCCCCTAACCCTTGAAGCGTTGTCGAGGCCACCCCAAACCCTAGAGAAGCAGCGTCGAGGCCACTAATATGATTCCTTATTGTGATTAGCTAGCTAGTTCTACGTTGGCACTAATATATCCATATCTGTCATGTTTGAATAATAATTGCCATGTTGTAAATATTTGTAGAAACTATGGACACCCCCCGAGACGAAGCACAAGAAGCGTTGTTGAGGGACATAATCGCACACGGAAGTGATGCCGTCTCCTCGATGATGTTTCTCAACGTCGATAACGATGGTCTGGAAGGAGAGGGTGAAGAAGCAGCTGGCTATGATTTACATGGCTCCGATGACCCAATGCCGGTGCAAGAAGTAGACCGTGAGGACGGCTCCGGTGATCACCAAACCGAGTCCGGCCAGGTATATATATTAGTTAAGCCTGCTGACTAGCTCTCGTCTTTGTTTTGGTATATATATATGTACACATATTAATTAACTCTCGTCTTTGTTCTTTTTCTAGCCCTCCGGATCGAGCACAACCGGTAAAGAGACGAGGCCCAAGAAAAGTTGAGCTCGGATGAAAAGTTTGAGATCATACAAATCGCGTATGACGGCCAACCGATTGAACCCTACCGGACAAAGAAGGCATTTGTTGCTCGGTCGCGGGGTTACGGTTAGGGACAAGATCCCGATCAGCATCCACCAATGGTATAAGCCTAAGAACGAAGACCACGAGGTGTCTTATGTCAATGATATGCAGAAAAATGATCTTTGGACTGAGCTGAAGTCAAATTTTACCCTACCGCCAGAGGATGATCCGGAGAAGCCAGTAATAGAGCCATTAATCAAGTCTTTTGCTCTTAAGAAGATGGCAGAACTATTCAGGAATTGGAAGAAAGACCTCAATACGTATGTCGAAAAAATGAGACACCAGAATTCACGGGCAAATATGAGAAGATCAGAGATGGTGGCCCGCATTTGTGGCCTACAAGACATCGGAAAAGAGTAAAAAGATGTCAGCGACAAACAAGAGAAATGCTGCGAAGAAGAAGCTTCATCATCGCACGGGTCGTGGCTACCTCATAGCCCGCCTAAGTGGTCCAAGGCTGAGAATGATCTGCTTGATAAAGGGATCGAACCGAGACAATGAATCGGCAGACCGTTGCGGACTTGGTTCTTCGGGCGGCGGATCCTTGGACCCTATAACGGGAAGTGCATTTGGACGGACGAACAATTGGACATACCAGTCAAGAGGCTTAAGCATTATATCGAAGCAGCGCAGCAAGGGAAGTTCGTTCTGCACAGGGAGAAGGACGAGCTCACAATGGCCCTCGGGAATCTCGAGCACCTGGACGGACACGAGGCACGCCAGGTCCCTTTCGTGGAAGGCTGGATTTCCGGACGCAGGGGGTTACAAAACCCATGAGAGGAGGAAGAAACTGGAGTAGAGCCTAATGCAGGAGCTGCACGAAAGGGTAATGGGCCTAGAGGAACGAGAAGAGGAACCAGAAGCAGCCGATCACAACAAACGACCTGCCAAGCTTCCCCGGTTACCCGCCATCTCGGCGGAGAAGCAGCGTGGCTTCCACCGAGCTGCTTCAGCCGAGCAACATGCCTTGACGGCTCCTGCCAGCTATCCCGTGGATGCTATCACGGATGCTGAAAGTTGCCACCTTATGGCGCAATGGAGCAATTTAAAGGTCAAGGCGGCTGTTGGCTCTGTTTATCCCACTAAACCCGACTCAACTTTTCACTGCCGGCCGATTCCAGAAGGATATGCTAAGGTGATGGTCGATGAAATAACGGAGGATTTGAGGAGCTCCGGCTTGACCACCCTACCGGTGAAGGGGAGTATCGGCTGGGTTCTGCTCTGAAGACTCCATGCCTATGGCGGAAGGATCTCATCAACCTTCCGAACTGGACGCCTCCGCCTCCTCCTCCTCCTCCGGCGAGTCAGGCACTCCGCCTCCACCGCCTCCTCCTCCTCCTCCCGCGAGTCAGGGCACTCCGCCTCCACCGCCTCCTCCTCCGCGAGTGACGATCAGGGCACTCGGCGGCTCCTTCTCCGCGCGTGGCGGCACTCCGTCTCCTTCTCCGCCTGCACCGGCGCGTCCGGCAGGCAGCCTCCTCCTTATCCGCCTCGTCGGCAAGGGCGGAAGAGACCCGCCGCCGCTCCGGCTGCTCCGCGCGTCGTAGTCCTTCTCCTCCGCCTCGTAAGCAAGGAAAGAAGACATCCGCTCCGTCTGCTCTGCCGGCGTCTAGCAGATCTTGCCAAAGCGGGAGGAGATCTGATTCGGTCCTTCTCTGAAGACTCCAGAGAAGTTACCGTACGAGAGGAGCGAGGAGGAAAACGCGAAGATCGCGCAGACCGAAGTGGATGACTGGTTTCAAGGGTTGAAAGCAAAGAGACATCCACCTCCGGAGGAGAAGGTAGATCCGGTCAAAGCGAAGCGCACTCTGGCTGCCCTGACAAAACCACCCAAGTCTCCGCCGAAAGGCAACTATGAGCGCATTATTGGAAAGGCATTTGCCGAGGCGGAGAGATCGGGAAGTACTGTCAGTGATCAAAGGATGAAAGAACGACGAGCTGGGAAACAAATTGCCCAGCTCGGCGAACAAGCGAAGGAATCGTGCCCCCCGCTCAAGGTGCCTGCTAGCGACATCGTCGATCCGAGGATGGTGCCCGGTTATGGCAATCCTGAAGATTACTTGCCCGACGATGTACAATTTGATTTCTTGGAGGTGCAGATACAAAGATACGAGTACGGGAAGCCTCTCGTCAAAGATGAAAGCTCTCTAACAACGATGATGCGAAGATTGCATGATTGGTACATGAAAACCTGCAAAGAGTCTGACGGGAGGAATACTTTGTATTTGAGAGTTAAAAAGGAGCATGACCTCCTTGGAATTGAACTGTTGCCTATTCCATTTGAGGAGTTCTATCAGTTTTCAATCAATTGGCCATCGATAAAGCAACGGTCACCTGCTACTGTCTGTAAGTAGTACTACTTCTGTCATTAAGTATCTCTATATAACTCAGCTCTTGCATGTATTTATAAATATCCTCACTATATTATGCAGATTGAAGATCGCAGAAATGAAGAAAAACAAGTGGGTGATATTGGGTTCATTAACACATATCTCATCGATGCAAATGAGGTTAAATATCGTGCCAAGGAAACCGAGGCCAACTTGCTACGATCGTTGGAAATAAATGAACACAAAATACAATACTCTTTCCTTATAACTACACGTGAGTGTTACTGTCTTGTGGCATATTCGGTTTCCTTATTTAGTCCAGGTTATAGAAATGTAATATTGATGAGTTATGCATGCGTGCGCAGGTTCCACTATATTCTCCTAGAGATTAAGCTTGAGCAGGAGTAGTAACTGTCTTAGACTCGAGACGAAAAGATCCCAAGGAGTATGCGGAAATGACTGAAATGCTCGAGAAGTAAGTTAAATCGATCATTATCCACCATATCAGCAACTTTGTTCATTTCTGATATCAAGTAATTGTTTTCTTTGTATGACAGGGCTTGGGAAAATTCACCAAAAAGCTCGGGACTACCAAGAAGCTGCAATTTAGACACCAAAGTAAGTACTATATAGTAGCATATTCCACGCGCATCTCCTAGTGATTCAAGCGCTATTTTCATCAATACCATTTAGCATGTGCTTTCTATATATAATTATCAGTTTGATTGACCTCTGTTTCTTGTAAAGTGGTTGTGGCAGGAACAAGGGAATGATTTCTGTGGATACTACGTTTGCGAGTCCATCCGCCACACGACCTGTGAGAGGGGCTACTCCGACAAACAATTTGAAGTGCGTAAATAAAAATATTCACAATTTTATTTTATTACCATCATTTGTGTTGAGTTTCATTCATTCATATATATATGTATTGACCCCTTTCTTAAAATTAGATGTTTCGGCAGCGGGATGAACTCCTAGCACCAGATCGCATGCGAGCAATTCAAGAGGAATTGGCGGCATTCTTTCTTGACTATGTGATCGCTGAAGACGGGGAATACTATGTGGACCACGCGTCCGTATTGTAAAAGATAATTATTGTATATATGTAGCCGGTAGTGTCGGATAGATATACGAGAACTTGTTGTTCGACCAATCTCTCGGAGAAGGAGAGGTGGTCGATATCACTTCTCTCTGTATGCATATATATGTTCATGACGATCTTCTGTTTGTAATTACTAGCTAGCTAGCATGTCTAGTTAGTCCTCTCTATACGTATGTATAGTACGTAGCGTCGACCAAGCACGGACAAAAGAAAGGACACTTTTCTCTATTAATTAGCTAGCTATAGCACAATATATGAAACACCTAAATTAACCCCCAAAACCCCCAAACCCCCCCTCTTTTGAAAAAAACAAAACCAGAGCCAAAGAAATGCTGACGTGGATGCCTATTGGTCCCGGTTGGTGCCACCAACCGGGACCAAAGGCCCTCCCGCCTGGGCTCAGCGGACAGGCCACGTGGAGGCCCATCTGTCCCGGTTCTGGATAGAACCAGGACTAAAGGGTGAGGGTATTAGTACCGACCCTTTAGTCCCGGTTCACGAACCGGGACTAAAGGCCCTTATGAACCGGGACTATAGGCCTTTTTTCTACTAGTGTTTGTTATGCTTCCTTTTGCAGATATTGAAACAACTGATACGAATACTGTGGCTGAAGCACTTGCAAGGCCCAAGAAGGGTTAGTAATTATATCACTGCGTGCATCTTTCCTCACCCTAATTAGTTCCTTTCCAGGATGATGAGTCCATGCATGCAGAGTATGTCCGGTTCCCAAAAACTCTTGTCACCGGCCACTATCTACATATACGAGTGGTCTATATGATACCAAAATCTTAGCATCAATATGTCGCTGCAATTTTCTGTGTCATCTGAATTTAGCTGCGGGAATTGTTGTACCTTTGCCTTTCTTCTTCATATTCTACTAGATCGGTGCTACTAACTATTTGAGTATTTTTCAATTATACTGATTGTGTTATTCTAGTCCACTGATTTTGGAAATTGGAAGACAAAAACAACTCTCCCCCCTGAACTTTTTTTTATTTGCACCATTGTTTTTGGATATTTTGGTGCCCGGAAATAATAATAATAGGATATGATGTACATACAACAGCATCCATCCTCACTAACAGTGGTGGTACTAGTTGTGGCTGCACTGCAATTGCAAATGTATAATTCATTTTGTTTATCAGTGTAACTTGCACAGACCCTATGCAACATAAAATGAATACTGATTGACAATTTCATTGATTGCAGTCTATCTACCAGTGGACAGTAAATCAACAACAAAGCATGATAAAGGTAAATGATATGTTTCTTCCTGGCCAGATGGCATTTATTTTACAATATGGTATTCTCTTTAAAATTTCTCGTGCTGGTGTCTTCATGTACTTAATTATGTGATGGTGATGATTAATTATACACATGTCATTTATAGGAATATTGACCATGATGTGTACACTGTAATCTCTTTCCTGTTTTCCTTTATAGGAATGATCAGACTTCCTATAGTACGCTTAATGAGAATTTCTTGTTTATCAAAGTGTTCAGTACTTTAATACAGTTCAGTATACGCAATGTGCGGTTAATCATTTTCTTGTTCCAACCAGGAGAATAGAGTTAACAGTGATATTCCAACACCTCTTCACAGGAGCAAAGTTGTTTGCCCTGTCCCAGAGGTACTGGAATTGTGACCATGTTGCTGTTTTTGTAAATGTGCCTTTTCTGCTCAGGCGGTCATATTGTTTCTGCAGGCAATGATCACTGTCAGCATGGATGGCTTTGTACTTGACACGATTGCCAACATCATCTCATGCCTTACACTTGGATCATCAGGGAAGGTCTTGAAGAAGAAGAAAAGGAAGAGGTAGGTATGCGCTTCAAAATGGAAGTGATTTCTTTTATAGGAATGGTAGAGGATGTTAAAGTGAGACCTAAGAATAGGATTACAGGAAAGCTTTCTTTATTAAGGTGTGAGAAAACATGCTAGAGTAAATTGTTTAGATCATGGATAAATGTTGGACGAGTGTTTATATTCTTACAGACATCGAGAAGTCTGGCCTTTGTTTAGAAAGGTTTAGTCATATTACAAAGTTAAAATTTATTATTATTTTCTTAGTCGAATTGACTTAGGAATTGAAGATTGAACCATGTCAAGGGACCATGGCATAGATATCTTAGTTATCAATTCTGGATCACCATGCCACAACATTCTATAAATCAAATTTTGTTTGGTGCCCCCGGAGATCCTGTTTGTTGTGGTTGTTGCTTCAGGTTTGCTCCTCCTCTCCTCTTTCACCAGATTTTTCCAATATGGTCATTACACACAATCAAGATATGTACAACTACAGGAAGGTGCGAGTGACTATGTTGGTGTGCGCCAGGTTTAAATATAACACACCCTACCATACAATAATGCTACTCTTTCTACTCTAGGATCACGCTAATTTGTTGATGAATAGATAATTTCTATATCAAACACGTCATCTGTTGCTTGATGTTCTTGCTTTACTAGTTAATAGTCTTTGATGAATCCATAAATTCCTATATCACGCCAATTGCTAATTATTTGATAAATAGATAAATTCCTATATCTAATCTGTCATCTACTGCTTGATATTGTTGCTGTACTAATTAGTATATAATGTGTTTTCAAGTTCTGATGCAATTGAGAACATCCCTCTTTAAGCAAAAAATTGTTCGGCAGTAAAAAAATGTAGCTCTAAATTTAGGTATCACTTGCCCTCATTAGCGTGTTGATGATTTGGCAAGATGTCTAGCTACCTAATGTATATTACTTTCCCTTTTTACAACCTCAAAGCTGTTGATCATAATATCTGATTGATTATAAGCAATAACACAAATTACTGGTACACTTGCCTGATAACATGACTTGATATTCTGATAGATGGTGTTGTCTTTCACACAACCCATACATACAGTTAGAATGCACTGACCTATTCTGCTGCTTACAATTTTTTGTGCACGTCTGATATTGTAGCATGTTCATTTGGATCAGTAAGATACACATTCACTCTTTCTCTGTAATATGTAATTTAGAGTGTGTTACTTTGGCTTTTCTAATTGTAATACAAAAGCATTATGACTTAATTGATTTCCATTTTACAAGATGACATTTTTTTGCAGGATTCAAAGATAATTAGTACCTGCTTTTTATTCAAGTCGAGTGCTGAGTGGATTCTATGCTAATCTTAATCAAATAGCCAGGACTAATTAGAGCGGTGGCTACCGTGTAAATTGTAGTTCAACGGATACTTAGTCACTACTATGTAAATTGTAGTTGAACAGATACTCCATTTGTAAATGTGCGCACATGTGCATCACTCCAGAATCACTGTTAATTTGCTATACATAACCACTGACAGAAGTGCACTGTCCCTGCAAAAAAGAAATCACGTTTGCACTGTACAAACACGATAACAAGTACAACAAAAAGAAAAGTGAGCAGAGTCACCCCTCAGGAGGCGCGCCTAAGGCGCGCCCCATCCACTAGTAGCTATCCAAGGAGACGAGAGGATGCCAATGCCACACAATAGCTATCGAGGACATACTAACAAACTATCAACAATATCCGAGACTAGAGCAGTACAATTGTTGATAGAACAGGGGTCATTCTCGAAGAACACATGACATGCATCAGCAGCAGCAGAAGACATACCTCTCTCCAGTCTCCTCGGCGGTGGCAACGACACAACCTCGGCTTCTCCGATGTACGGCGGCGCCGTGTTTGGTGGCCACAAAGGAACTCCGCCAGCAGGGTCAAGTGCTGTGTGGCCTCTAGATCTAGTCAATTCAAAAAGGTAGTAGGTGGATCGGGGAGGGAGACGACTGTCGGCGCTTTCGCGGAAAGGCCGAGGAAGTTAACCCGCTGCGGTTTAGGTGACGCACTCGCCTAGTTTATTATTATTCGTAGTCCAGTTAGCAGGGCGCTCCTTTTATTCCTTTTTCAACACAGTAGACAGGCAAGTGCTCGTATATACACATACACACTCACTTCCAGTGACGAAACTTGGGAACTAGTAAACAACAGGCTAGACACTAGACAGTGGGCTGTGATGGGCTAGAAACTAGTAGTAAATTTTTGTTTTTCAGTTTTAGAGGGCAGGCTTGAGCCTGTTGAAGCATGCCCACTAGAATCGCCACTGCTCACTTCTATGATTGCCCTATAACCTTTTGGAAAATGTTTATGAAATGTATAGTTTTATTCGTGTTATTTTAGAAAAATGTCCGCAACATATAAAAAATGTATGTGATATTTAGAAACATGTTTTAAAACCGTAACAAATGTGTGTACATTTTTAGAAAATGTTCAAATATGTGTTTAGAAATGTTCACTATGTATTGAAAAAATGTTCAATGTGCCTTTTATAGATGTTCAACATGTTTTTAGATAAATATTTAGCGTGTATTTAGAAAATGTTTACGTATAGCTGGAAAATGTTCAACCTGTATACAAAAATGTTCAACGATTGTTTTGAGAAAACTCGACATGTTTGAAAATGAAAAAAATGGAAAGAAAACAGAAAGAAAGGAAATGTTGTAAAGGAGATAAAAACAAGAAAATCATATCGAACCTGGTTCCAAAAAATCAACGTGGAAATTAGTTTATACGAAAAGCCCAGAAATAAAACCAACCCAACACCTCCTCTTTGCCGTGCCAGCCCATCGGCGATGTGTTGTAGGCGAGGTGGTGTTGTACCTCACAATAAGCGAGATACAACAAAATCACTAATTAATTGTATAGTTTGCAAATGTCACTCTCCCACCTTGCATGGAGCCATCCCTTGTAGACCTATCGTAGCAGGTTGCCATATCAAAGTCTCACTAATATATCCTATTTGCGGGGACGAAAGGAAAGATATCTGGCGTGGTCTATTTGAATGTCCAAGAGCGGAGAATGTATGAAATAAAGTGGGCATTCACAAAAAACGACAAGGCACTGCTCTATGATAGGGCGAGTTCAGCTGTGTTGGAGGAACTCGTCTATGGATCGAGCGCTGACCATTTGTTTTTGGAGCAGATCCCCCTAGCTGATTTCATAGTTGTTGGATGTTGGCTCAATCCTATGCACAGACCGATCATTTGGTAATCTCACATAAGAGAGCACCGACAATGCACCAGGGCCAACCCATAGGCCTGACAAAAGGGGCGACTACGCAGGCCCCCAAGAGGTGAGGGCCTCGAATACAAATTATAATAGTAACCACTATACAATTATCCAATACATCCTTAAAATTATTGTATACATAAAAGATAACACCAATTTGTAGGAGCGCACGCTTCACACCACATACTAATAGCGTATACCACACGGGGCCAAAACCAATCCGACTAGCGAAGTCGAGTTTGATTGCATTAATTGCTGGTCTCTCTTTATGATGGTCGTCTCAGTGCATGATACGATTGCAAAATATCTATAATTTTTTATTGTTCCATGCTATTATATTATCATTTTTAAATATTTTATATTCATTTTACAACAACTTTATATCATTTTTTGGGACTAACCTATAATGACATAGTGCCAAGTGCCAGTTGCCATTAAGGATAAAAAGATGGGGTCTATTCCTACATGAATAGATCTTATTTACATCAGGTCATCGTTCTTATTGCATTACTTCGTTTCTCCATGAACTTAATACACTAGATGCATGCTGGATAGCGGTCGATGTGTGGAGTAATAGTAGTAGATGCAGGCACGAGTCGGTCTACTAATATTGGACGTGATGCCTATATACATGATCATTGCCTTGGATACCATCATGATTATTTTCTTTTCTATCATTTGCCCAACAATAATTTGTTTACCCACCGTACGTTATTTTCTCGAATGAAGCCACTAATGAAATCTACGTCCCCGGGTCTATTTCCTATCATTTTATTTTCAGATCTATTATTTCAAAAACCAAAAAAATATTTTCCTGCACTTTTTATTTATTTATTTTATTTTGTGTTTTCGCTAGATCTATTTATTCCGTCTTGTTCAATTTAATCTATCTCATATACCGAGGAGGGATTGATAACCCCTCTTACGCGTTGGGTTGCAATTATTTGTTATTTATGTGTAGGTACCATTTACATAGTGTTTCTTAGTTCTCCTACTGGATTGATAACCTTGCTTTCATAACCGAGTTAAATACTTACCGTTGTTGTGCTGCATCATCCTCTCCTCTTCGGGGAAATACCAACGCAGATACAAGAAATCGATACATTATGAAATTTATGATAAGTAGATCTCTATGTTTAAATTAATGCACAATATCCCATTTGAGAAATGAGTATGCACGAAATCAAACCAAGTGAATCTAAACGAGCATGTCAGATAATAGAATCATATACTTTTTGTTGATTATACTAGTGGTACAAAGCATCCACATGTTGTTGACCTAGCTAGTACTGAACCGACCTTGCAATTCATATTTGTCATGCCCTCTAAGTTTCTATGAATATGCTTGCGTAATATACACTAGAAACTACTTTTAGGATATTCATTAGTGTATACGATTTAGAAATCCATGGTCTACCATGATATTCAATAATAAAAAGATATATGAACACATGCACAGTCATGCATATATATATGTGTATATTGTATACACTTTATGCAACAATAAAAATCATTCAAAAATATTTCCCGAACAAAAAGAGAACTTTTGTGACATCATAAATTTTAAATTTTGCAGAACAAAATTTCCAATGATATACTTTACACTTGCATAACAAACAATGATATAACTATTATTTAGAAACATTGTTATGTGGCTAAATATGATAGCTAAGTAGTAAAAATATTATACTAATTAAAACTGTAATATGATATAAGTAATTTAAAATAAATATAGAAGTTTAGTATGTATATAAATTATTGTTTTATATGTTCCTGGGTCGAAACATGAAATGTTAATGTAACATACCACCTCTCTTTTCGATAACATGTACTTTCTGCATAGAAAAAGAAAAATTAATATGAGAAAAAGTTAATTATTAAAAATATCAGTATATGTATGAGATGTTATAAGAATTATTTCTCTCTGTCACGCATCAAACACACCATCCTGAAAGAAGTTTTTTGGATCTATTCGTTGGAGGATTTGGTCAACCACAAGAAGTCCACTCTGTAAAAGGTAATAACTAAATATATTCATGGGAGTATAGCCCACTACCAATAGAGCATAACACTGTCTTCTTAGTCCCATCATATGCATGCTTTTGTGGAGTAAGCAATGCCGGTTCATGCTTGTAAGAAGCACAGAAAACATTTGAACATTCCAAGGTATAATACAGATATTTAATACTTCAACAACCTTTCTGAAATTGAGTCTCTTTAAAGCAAAATGAAGATCTGATATGTAAAAACGTGTCCTCTCATAACAACCCCAAAAGAAAGTATGTTTTTTTATGTTTTTCATAACAGAAACTACATCTCTACAAAAGACACATGTGTCGATATAAAATGACAAAAAATCAACAAATTTGGGAAAAAATGAGTTGCTAAAAGCGAAAGCTTCTTGAGATTTTTTTTGAAAGATCAATAAATTGTCAACAGTTCAAAGACACCTTGAGCCATTTCCTATTACACTCTCTAGCAATATCGCAAATCTCGTCAAGAGCAAATGCAATATCATGAACATCTTGTAGCTGCATTGGGCCAATTTTACACCTGAAATAAATTATAACTTTTCTAAAATTAGCAGGTCTGATGTATGCCCATTATTACATTTAATAGGATTAATAGGTGAAGTTCGTGCCCCTACAAACTATAATGCCCCAAAAGGAAAAATAAAATAACTCACTCAGTTCGCCAATTCACAAGTTCTTTACCAGTTTATACATTAGAGAAAAACAAATTCAGGAAAACATAAGTTCATTACCTTGTTTCGCTCTAAAATTAGTGATTTTTATCGCAGGCAACCCTGATTCAATGACATAGTATGTATTTTTAATTGAGAAGTTACCATGATATTCTCCGCAAAAAAAGTTACCATGATATTTCTTCAATAAATGGTTTCCGTCGACATGATACATAAATCCAGTGTAAATCTCTTTTGATGGTACAGTGGTGGTGGAAATACTATGTGGGACAGTTGGGTCGATGCTTGATACTGATCTTTGTCCTAATTCTTTATGGCTATACACTGTGTGGCATTTTTTCCTTTATTCTTGGTGGTGAAAAGATTTATACTATTGGCTTAGCTGTTGTGTGCTGGGAAATGTATTAAATCTCCCTTTGAGATAGTCTTTATGACTTGTTCTTTCCTAACTATTGGGCATGTATTCGAAGAAATGTGCTGATATGCAAGGATGGTCGGTCATAGATGATGCAGCTGTGCGTTGTGCTTGGTTGTGAAGCTAGGAGTGTGACCTTGTCAGGAAGGAATGCTGCGCAAGGGAGATTTGTGCATCCACCATTCTTAAGAAGTTGCTTCCCACTAATCCCTATTCTCCCACCATGCATACTGTCCACATCAGCGATGTGCCACATCATTATTCATTTTCCAAAAGCAACCAATCAGTCTTAACTCCCCTCCTTCTTTCCTTCCTCAGCGCTACTCCTCCCCACGCTGCGCCCACGGCGCCTTCACCGCCTCCTGAGCAACCTCCCGCATTGCCTCTTGGTCTGCTCATGTGGCCCATGCGGCTGCTACTTCTTGAGCTTGCGTTGATTTTTCCCTTGAAGAGGAACTACTTCTTGAGCTTGCGTTGGTTTTTCCCTTGAGGAGGAAAGTGTGATTGCTACTTCTTGAGGCCCGGGAAGTTTGACCCGCACGCGCCTAGCTGAAAAAATAGGGCGGGCCTAATGTTCGTACCATTTAAAAAATGAGTCAATTACATCACAGGTGCTTGAACTTGGCAGGAAAAATCAGTTTGGTGCTCCAACTTGCGGCGTACATTGAACCAGTGATACAACTTGGCTTGGGCGTGCATCTACGGTGTTAATCACAATTGTATACGTTTGACATGTTAATGTGGCCCACTGAACCGGAAAGGCAGGGATGAGCGTCTGACCTGGATTCTTGCAAAAACCACCCCATATTTTTATCATCACAAAAGAGCCCCTTGTTTTTTTCCTTAAAAAAAATAAGGCCCACCCGTCAGGAAACAGTACAAAAATGAAACTATTTAAATTATATAACTGTTTTTTAAATAATGTTTGAATATATTTTAGAATTACATGAACAGTAGTTCACATAATAATATTTCTCGAGAGTGAGTACATGAATATTTATCTGAATGCATGAATACAGCCCAAAAATACATGAATATTTTTGGGATACATTAATCATAAAAGAATATTTAAATAATTTACAAAAACTATTATAATTTGTAAATTTTATTTTAACTATAAGAAAATTCTGAAATTATACTTGAATATTTAATAGGATAACATTGACATTTTTTTACATAAGAATATTTTTAGAATTACGTGGAGGTTATTTTATATAGCAATATTTTTAAAATTACATGAGCATTATTTTAAATAATTATATATTTTATAATTACATGATCTTTATGTTAAATAAGAATACATTTTGAAAATTACATGAAAATCATTTTAATATTTTTTATAACTACAAGAACATTATTTTAAATAAGTTCATTAATTTGTATTTATAATATTTTTAATTTATGTACTTTTTACAAATGATATGAAAAGAAACTTGTGGAAGTGGCCCGTGGTGACGGCAGCCCAATTAAGCCCTATGTGTCCTTATCTATAGGTCAATAGATCAACTCAAAAAAAGAAGTCTATAATCCCACTTGTACTGCAATTGGTGCCTGCTGTGCTGGCTAGCCTGTCTGGACTAGCGGTAATTGTCATAGTGACAAAGTTTAGGGGCTTTTGTGAGAAAAATAAAATAAATTACCAGGGTGTTTTTTTGCAAAAAATTAGGCCACACGCCCGCCCCCGCCTCCTGGTCACTGACATTTGGTCCCACACCACGTTGGCGCACCTCGGCAGCATGTTGTGCGTATACAAAACGTGATTAGCACCGTAGATGCACGTCCAAACCAAGTTTTGTCACCGGTTGAATGTGTGCCACAAGTTTTAGCACCAAACTGACTTTTCTTGCCAAGTTCAGGCACCTGTGGTGTAATTGACTCTTAAAAAATTATTCATGGTTTTTAAAAAATGTTCATTTGATAAAAAATATGTTTCATGACATTTCAGAAAATGTTCATGAAATGTAAAATTTTATTCATGTAATATTAGAAAAATGTTCACAACATATAAAAATGTATGTTGTATTTAGAAACATGTTCTAACACCTAGAAAATGATTGTACATTTTAAGAAAATGTTCAAATGTGTGTTTAAGTTTGTTCACTATGTATTGAAAAAAATGTTCAATGCGCCTTTTATAAATGTACAACATGTATGTATTGAGATAATTATTTAGCGTATATTTATAAATTTTTTTAATGTGTAGCTGTAAAATATTCAACTTGTATACAGAAATGTTCAACGATTGTTTGAGAAAACTTGACATGTTTGAAAAATGAAAAAATGAAAAAAATGGAAAGAAAAGAGAAAGAAAGAAAGAAAACACATAAAAGGAGATAAAAACAAGAAAATTTGATCAAGCCTGGTTCCAAAAACCGACATGGAAATTTGTTTATATGAAAAAACCCAGAAATAAAACCAACCCAACACCTCTTCTTTGTTGTGCCGGCCCATCGAAGGCGTGTTGTAGGCGAGGTGGTGTTGTACCTCACAATAAGCGAGATACAACGAAATCACTAATTACTTGTATCCTTTGCAAATGTCACTAATTACTCCTATGATAGCAGGTTGCCATATCAAAGTCTCATATCCGACATGGTCTGTTTAAACGTCCAAGATCGAAGAATGTTCACAAAAAAAAATGACAAGGCATTTGTTTTTGGAGGAACTCGTCCATGGATCGAGCACTAACCATTTGTTTTTCGAGCAGTCCCTCCTTGCCGATTTTCATAGTTGTTGGATGTTGGCCCAATCCCATGCACAGACCGATCGTTTGGTAATCTCGCATAAGAGAGCACCGGCAATGCACCAGGGCCAACCAATAGGCCAAAAAAAAAAGGGGCGACGACACAGGCCCCCAAGAGGTGAGGGTCTCGAATACAAATTATAATAGTAACCACTATACAATTATACAATAGATCCTTAAAATAATTGAATACATAAACGATAACACCAATTTGTAAGAGCACATGTTCACATCACATACTAATAGTGTATACCACATGGGGGCCAAACCAATCCGACCGGTGAAGTCAAGTTTGATTGCATTAATTGCTGGTCTCTCTTTATGATGGTCATCTCAGTACATTATGAAATTTATGATAACTAGATCTCTATGTTTAAATTAATGCAGAATTTTCCATTTGAGAAAAGAGTATGCACGAAGTCGAACCAACTGAATCTAAATGATCATGTCCGATAATAGACTCATATATACTTTTCATTGATTATACTAGTTGTACAAAGCTTGCACATGTTGTCGACCTAGCTAGTAGTGAACCGACCTTGCAATTCATATTTGTCATGCCCACTTAGTTTCTATGAATATGTTTGTTAATATACACTAGAAACTACTATTAAGATATTTGTTAGTGTATACGATTTAGAAATCCATGGTCTAACATGATATTCAATAATAAAAGGATATATGAACACATGCGTAGCCATGCATATATATGTGCATACACTATACACTTTATACAACAATAAAAACTCATTAAAAATTCCGAACAAAAACTAATTTTTTTACATCATAGAATTTAAATTTTGTAGAACAAAATTTCCAATGATATACTTTACAACTGCGTAACAAACAATAAAAAACTATTATTTAGAAAAATAGTTATATGGCTAAATATGACAGCTAAGTAGTTAAAATATTATACTAACTAAAACTGTAATATTATACAATCAATTTAAAATAAACATAAAAGTTTAGTATGAATAAATTATTATTTTATATGTATGTCTTTGAGTGAAAAATGATATATTGATTTCACATATCTCCATCAACATATAATATCTCTTTTGGATAACATATACTTTCTGCATAGAAAAAGAAAAATTAATGTGACAAACAGTTAATTGTGTAAAATATTAGTATATATATGAGATGTTATAAGAATTATTTTTCTCTGTCCGGCATTAAACATAAAATCTAGAAACAAGTTTTTTGAGTCTCTCCGTTTGAGGATTTGGTCAAAACAAAAAGTTTATTCTGCAAAAAGTAATAAGTAAATATATTTATGGGAGTATAGCCCACTAAAAAAAGAACATAACCCTGTCTTCTTGGTTTCATCATATGCATGCTTCTTATGGAATATGCGATGCTGGTTCATGCTTGTGAAAGAAAGATATAATATGTAAAAACTTTCAGCATTCAAAAGTATACTACAGATATTTGATATTCAACAGATTTTTTGAAATCGAGTCAGCAAAAGAAATATTTGATATGTAAAAATGTGTCCACTGATAGCTGCCTAAAAAAAAGCATGTTTTTCAATTTCCTTCATAATAGAAACTTGTCAGGACCCCGATTCCAAGTCACATCGATCTAGCCGGTAACACCTCATATCACTTTGCGGCCTCACGCACGGTATTCCCACGGGTGTCGCCTTACCATGGCCCGGGACCGTTTGCGTCTTTTGGCTCACGTATATGATAGTGTCGCTAGCATCCATATGACAGAGAACCCGGGCCGACATGGCTAGTCGTGAACCCAAAGCGGCACTAACCCATGGGGACAGGCATACATGAATCACATCGAGCATGTCGGTCATCAACGTGTGAATTCGTGCTGTAGCATTGGGCTAACAGGACTTCGGTATTCCGGGCTGTAGCAGGCTAGGCAGGACTCCGAATATCACCGCGTGACATTTCCCCGAGGGGACAGACATAGGGACGAAGTGAAACACATGCCGACCAGTCAAGTGTCCAAAGCAGTAGTGCTGGGCTAGCAGGACTCCGGTGAACCAGGCTGTAGCGGACTACTATCGCTCAGGAAGCACTAGACTACATTTCCCCATATGAGAGGCTGCCAAGGATAAACAACTAGTTTGTCGGATCCCACACATACCAAGCATTTCAAACATACACACAATATGCTCAATATGTGTAGATACAACATGGCATCACAAGATAACTCTACGACTCAAATATTTATTCATTAGGCTCCGGGGAGCGAGATATTACAAACATGGGTCTCATGACCCAACACTCAGAGCATACAAGTCAAAGCACAAGCGGAAGCTAAACATGTATGAGTACAGACATCTACAAATGAAAAGAGGCTGAGAAGCCTGACTATCTACCAGATCCTGCCGAGGGCACAAGATCGTAGCTGAGGTAACAAGCTAAACGTCGAAGTCCAAGCGGAACTACTAGCGAGACTGACGTCTCTCTGCAAAACATAAAATAAGCAAACGTGAGTACAAATGTACTCAGCAAGACTTATATCAGAACTAACTACATATGCATCATTATCAACAAAGGGGTGGTGGAGTTTAACTGCAGCAAGCCAGCTTTGACTCGGTGGCTATCCTGAACTACGACTGCAAGTAACTCTTTTGAGGTGGCGCACACGAGTCCACATATTCACCATATCAATACACTACTATGGACCCGCCCCGCCTCTCCCACGAGAACGCCATCCATAGCACTCACGCTTATCTTGCGTATTTTAGAGTATCCACTTTCACTTGTCTATGAACTGATATAGGCAACCCAGAAGTCCTTTTCCACGGACACGGCTATTCGAATAGATCATATTAACCCTGCAGGGGTGTACTTCTTCACACACGCTCTCACCACTTACCGCCGTTTACACGACATGTACTCGGCAACCTTCAAGCGGAAGCCCAACGTGGGTGTCGGCCACGGCCTACCTAAACACTCAAATCCCTAGTCCAGGTTTATCTCCTATTCGGGTTCCATCCGCAGGGAGTCCGGCCGAGGTTTCCCATACAGCCCCGAACGATGTGTGCAGGGTTCCCGAGACACCAAACGGGCGAATCGGTACACCGGGCTACGTGCCTACCGCAACACAACCCACCCCTAAGGTCAGCGTTGCGTGCGGCCCCCAGCATGCTACAAACACCAGAAACTACTTGCAACTCCCGGAATGAGGACAAGGGTGGTTAAGAAGCCGAGAGGGTCAATTAAGGATCCCAATGTGTGGTAGTAACTGTTTCATGGATCACAAACACAGAACTCAGTTCCTGAGGACGGTTGCAATGAGACAACCCACCATGTACTCCTACATGGCCTCTCACCGCTACCTTTACCAAATCGTGTTTACACACTTAGCTCACACACACAGTAGGACATGTTCACACACCTCCGATTCATCCCGATGAATCAGACCTGACTCAACTCTAAGCGATAGCAGGCATGACAAACAAGCATGAATGAGTAGGCACAACAGGCTCAAACAACTCCTACTCATGCTAGTGGGTTTCATCTAATTCTTGTGGAATGACAGCCATGCAGAGGATAAAGGGGTTCAGCTACGCAGCAAGTAACACATGAGTCCTTGTTGTCCTAATGCAGTAAAATAGAGCAGGAGCGAGAGAGTGGGATTGTATCGGAATGAACAAGGGGTTTTGCTTGCTCGGCACTTCGAAGATAATATAGTTCTTCATCGGTGTTATCGAACTCATCATCGAGACGTCGCTCACCGAGAGGGACAGTTACCGGCAAACAAGAAAGAACACAATCAATGCAATGCACATTCACATGAATGACATGTCATGTTAAGGTACTGAATTCACCTAATGCAATATCTAGCCAAGTTAATTGGAGGGGAACTCAAACAAGAACAAATTCCAACTCCAAATGTTATTTCATAATTTGCCCTAATCATCATTTGTCCTATTCAGTGAGGTTAACTTGTTCAAACATGCATGATCATGGCATAAACAGATTCTTCATATTTTTTTGATCATTTTTCATATATAACTTATTTCCATTGGAGTTACGGTTGAATTTCTATGAATTTTAGAAGTTTCAGATATATTCTGAAATTTCATGAATTATAATAAATCCAGAACAGGTATTACTGCGTCAGCCTAACGTCAGTGTGACGTTAGCGGGTCAACGGGACACGGTCCGGGTCAAACCTGACAGTGGGTCCCGCGTGTCAGTATAATTAGTTTAACTAAATTTAATTAAAACTAATCCTAAATGGTTAACAGGGCTGGGCCCCACCTGTCATTGACTCAGGAGAGTCAACTAGATCCCACCCGTGGTCAAAGTCAAAGTCGGCTGCCGGCGTTTAGCCGCCGGCGAGCCCGACGCGGTGGCGGAAGTGATTTTGGCCGCTCCGGCGACCAAATGGGCCGCGGAGGGCATCTAGGTGGAGCTGGGAACGAGCCGAAGCTCTTGGTGGAGTCGGTTGAGGTCGGGGCGGCCGGAAACGGCACCGGCGACGACCTAGGCGGCCGCCGGAGTTCAGGCGTCGGCGGAAACGACGCTATAGCGTACGGGAGGAGGAGCGGGTGGTGGCTACGAGCTCCTGGTGCTGCGCTGAGCACGAAGGTGAGGTGGGAACGACGGCTAGGGAGGCCAAACGAGCACGGGAACTAGGGGGAGAGGAAGGGGAGCTCACAGCGAGGCTAACGGAGGGGTTGGCAGGCGCGGGGGCGGTCCGGAGCCGACGAATCGGGCGACAGCGACCGGCGGGTCCGAGGAGGGGAAAAGCGTCGGGGCGGCGCTTCGGGGCTTCTCCGGTCGCGTGTGGCGGCGGGGAGGGCGAGGGCGGCACGGCGGAGCTCGGGGACGCGTTGGAGGGGCGAGGTGGTGGCTGTGGCCGCGGTGGTGGCGAGCGGCGGCGACGGCGTGTTCGGTGGCGTCGTGGGGAGCGAGACAGAGGAGGGAACGAGGGAGAGGGAGAGAGCGAGAGGGTCCAGGGGGTCGGGGCGGCGCCGAGGAGAAGGCGCGAGGCGTCTCGGTGAGGCAGGCGAGCAGGGAGGAGGCGTGGCGAGCTCGGGCGCGTGCGCCGTGTCCCTCCTCTGCCTACTGGCAGAGGTAAGCGATGACTGGCGAGGTGGTTGGTGGGCTGGGCCAACTGGGCCAGCTCCAGGTAAGTGGCCAGGTCGGCTCCTCTCTCTCTCTTTTATTTGTTTTAGTTTTTTTCTATTTTGTTCTGTTTTGTTTTGGTTAGTAAAAATACTAACCCATTTTATAAAATCTGAAGATAATTATGTGGCTAGAACTAAAGTATACCAAACCACATAAAATGTCCCAGAATTATTGGACGTATATTAGTTATATATAAAATATATTTCCAATGCAAATAGTTATTGAATTAATTCAAAGGCCCAAAATAAAATGTTTGATCACTCCAAAAATATTGGTTTGAATTTTATTCTTGCCAATATTTTTCAAAGCTGAAAAGGAACATTTCCTTGAAACATTTGAAGCAATTTTTAATGTTGATCATTTATTTTAAATGATTTCGAGGCTCTCCAATTCCCCAATTCAAATTTAAAAGAAATTTAGACATGATGCATGGATGTAAGAAAATCGAGCTAGGGCTGATCTGGGGCTGTGACAGCTCACCCCCACTAAACAAGAATCTCGCCCCGAGATTCAAGACGTGAGGTAAGAGGAAAAAGGGGAGTCACAGAACTATCACAATCTTCATGATCCATTTGCCCTTCTCGAAAAAGTTGATTCATTCCATCATCTTGGTCTTGACGTCTTTGCTTTCGAGATCTTCACTCGACACGATAACAGAAAGAGGGGGAAACCCTACAGGATTTAATCTTCTTGAAGATCGAGCAACTCAAGATCAGTTCATGGAGTGAGACGTAAGAACATCTCTTGAGTTGAGACACCAAACACATCGAGAGGGATGGAGGAACAACGACGGGGTTTGATTTGGTGGGCAGCAATTCCACGCTTAGAAAGATGGTGGAATGGTGGATGGTGTCAAGGTGGCGAGGAAAGATTTACCATGATCCCGTAACGGGGCACCCCAGGGGAGGTGACGCGAGGAACTATTCCCTTAAGTGGCAAAAAGAATTACTTTTGATATAATATCATTGAAACTCTTTATACCAGCCTAAAGCAATCACAATCGATCATTAGAGGGAGTTCAAAAGAATGACATACTCAGACTAGAATGGATGATGTGGACTACCTTGTTGAAGACAACGCAATGGATGATTTTTGCTTATCATCGGAGGTGGAGGGGACCCATAGTAAGTCCACTTTTGAAGATGATATTGGACAGCAACTACCGAGAGGGCAGCCCATGGGGGTTTGGCACAAGGGGGTGCAAGCTGCGAACAAAATGCAAATGTTGGAATATTCCAACCATCATATCTGCCTGAGATTCAGATCTGGTTAGAAACAGGATACTCCAGACTCACATGTCTGAAAAGAAAAGTTGCAACACAAATCGACGAGATAATGTTGCGAGACTCTCGGGAGGTGAACTACGATAGCAAGCTCCAAAACATGAGCTGGTACTGCTATAAACCCATGAACACGCTGTCCGAGACAAGCATGACCACATAGTAGTCTTATAATGAAACACTACCGAGTTCAGGTGGGGCACCATCAACAAGGATATCGAAGTCGTGTGCATGAACTAGTATTCACACCTCAACTCTTTTCCCTTGAACAAATAAATCAGTGGCTTGGTGTGCTAGGAATTGCATATGGAATGAAGATGATCAGTCTATCAAACCACAGAATACTTCGCACGTGCATGACTGACTTGGAATGATTCCAAAGGAAACAAAACAAACCTTTCTCAAATTCATGGCGGCAACTTACACCTAAGGCACATGAATTCGAGGAAGTCACTCTTTCCATCCAAGCATAAGCTTCATGAACTGCACACGAAGAAATGCTTACACAAGTTTCCAACACTAGGTTGATGTTCAACATGACTCATGGGGGAGACAAAATGCTACTGATGGGCTCAACAGCAACTCATCGGAATTCCCATATCACTGGACTTACACCATCATGTGAACACGGTGATAGCATTGGTCAGACCAAAAGATATAATGGTGTATGCTCGAGGGATCAACCACGAGTAAGACAACATTACGAGCATCGTTGGTACTGATTTGATTTGACGATAGCCCATACTCAAATCAAAGGATTGATGAGACAATAGGTCCAGCAACTGATCACAGGGACCAATCGATGAAGATATCATCTTTCTTCAACACGCACTACACAAGAATATCCCTTTGGAACGAACTAAGTTAGGCAAGCTTTTATCTTCCAACTCTCCAAGTTGTTGTCTAGCTTAACAAACTAGCTCAGGAATATCCAACACAGATTCTTGGAGAAAGGGTGGTTCACAAGAAACCAACTTGATCACGAGCTCAACATAGCAGTCAGGAAACAACCCGGTGACACTCCCAAGAAGATATTTGGAAAGTCACGAACCACCGGTATGTTACTAAGCTCGAGAACAATCTTGCTTTTGAGGGTAAGACGATATGATCAAATGAGTGAGGACTTGACAAAATCCTAACTCATCAATCGAAGAATGCACCAGAAATAAGGACTAGGTAGCACGATCAATCTTAGGATGAAGATTTAATATCCAACATGCTAAGAACGAAGTTATTGTCCTTTAACTACCAAGCAACGAAGTTGCTAGGAGTATCGATTTCACACATCACAATTCACTTGTCGGCATCCCGATTACAACAACTCGGGACCGAGGAATGAATGATGATGGTGAGAAGTATCACTACATCAAGAATTCATAAGAGAAGGTGCAATTCCCATGACATTCTTGACATAAAGATGGTAACACTCCAGGTGGAACAGAATCAAAAGCTGGATTGGCATTTGATTTGCAGAATACAACTACTTTGACCACTCCAAGAAATGGAGAAGGTGCTGGAGTTTGTTTCTTCTAGTCATTCCGAGATAGAATGGCTTGACGGACCACAAGAGTAAAAGGCATCGATAAACAGATGCACGCATACCCTTGACTATCAATTGACAGGCGGGGGTCGGAATGCAACTAAAGAGGGACAACTCAAAGGAACAAATAACTTTTCGAGTTGTGGATACATAGATTAGTATGTAGAACCAAGTTCAACAGGTTTCTTCCGGATAACCCATGCAGGAAAGTAGAACTGGCAGATTCACAATATAGAATGGAGGACTCCTCAAGAGTACTTTGGTTGTGAGCTTTTGGTTCAACAAGGAACTTCTGCCATAAGCGGTTCGTAGTATTTGGAAGAAGGTAATACCACGGACCTCGAGGACTGTCGCAAGGTTACTAATATCCTAGAGGAACTAGCAAATACTAACAACATGAAGTAGGGTGAATCTCGGGTTCAAGAACCCCGGAATAGAATACCTACTACTAAGTGGCATCACGGGATGCTTTCGAGAATGATGGCCAGAATCATCACACGGGGAACACAAAACATTGCTAAATTGCTAGGTGACTTCCTAAACACCTAGGGTCATAATAATAACTCCAACATCTACGCCGAGGCAACAAAGTACCTCAACTTATCGATTAGTGTGCATATTCTGACCAAAAAAGACATCGGGAATGGAAGGAAAGGATTTGCAAATGCATCAGACTATTTAGAGACCTGGGATGACTCGGACAGCATAACGGCTGTAAATGCTCAAAATGATTTGAGACATCCTGCAAAATGGTGGCATAACCACTCAACATCACAATATCAAGGTTCCGAGATCAACAATTATTATACAGAAATAGTAGGAACTGAACTGGGGATTAAAACCAACAATCTTAAAGGTCTATGGATTAGTAACACGTCATCCTGATAGATAGATGAGAAGCCTAGTTCTTAAACCCCGTAGAAGAGAAGAGGTTGACTCAGATCAGAAGGCCATGAGGTATAAGGAGTAAAAAGAGCCTTACGTTCCCTTCCACAATCAATTCCCTTACATAACTAAATCATTTCTAGACTCAACTTCGACCAGTTTGGCTTGGTAATCCTACAGGCAGTCAGGCTCTGATACCAACGCTGTCAGGACCCCGATTCCAAGCCACATCGATCTAGCCGGTAACACCTCATATCACTTTGCGGCCTCACGCACGGTATTCCCACGGGTGTCGCCTTACCATGGCCCGGGACCGTTTGCGTCTTTTGGCTCACGTATATGATAGTGTCGCTAGCATCCATATGACAGAGAACCCGGGCCGACATGGCTAGTCGTGAACCCAAAGCGGCACTAACCCATGGGGACAGGCATACATGAATCACATCGAGCATGTCGGTCATCAACGTGTGAATTCGCCCTGTAGCACTGGGCTAACAGGACTCCGGTATTCCGGGCTGTAGCAGGCTAGGCAGGACTCCGAATATCACTGCGTGACATTTCCCGAGGGGATGACATAGGGACGAAGTGAAACACATGCCGCCAGTCAAGTGTCCAAAGCAGTAGTCTGGGCTAGCAGGACTCCGTGAACCGGGCTGTAGCGGACTACTATCGCTCAGGAAGCACTAGACTACATTTCCCCATATGAGAGGCTGCCAAGGATAAACAACTAGTTTGTCGGATCCCACACATACCAAGCATTTCAAACATACACACAATATGCTCAATATGTGTAGATACAACATGGCATCACAACATAACTCTACGACTCAAATATTTATTCATTAGGCTCCGAGGAGCGAGATATTACAAACATGGGTCTCATGACCCAACACTCAGAGCATACAAGTCAAAGCACAAGCGGAAGCTAAACATGTCTGAGTACATACATCTACAAATGAAAAGAGGCTGAGAAGCCTGACTATCTACCAGATCCTGCCGAGGGCAGAAGATCGTAGCTGAGGTAACAAGCTAAACGTCGAAGTCCAAGCGGAACTACTAGCGAGACTGACATCTCTCTGAAAAACATAAAATAAGAAAACATGGGTACAAATGTACTCAACAAGACTTACATAAGAACTAACTACATATGCATCATTATCAACAAAGGGGTGGTGGAGTTTAACTGCAGCAAGCCAGCTTTGACTCGGTGGCCATCTTGAACTACGACTGCAAGTAACTCTTTTGAGGTGGCGCACACGAGTCCACATATTCACCATATCAATACACTACTATGGACCCGCTCCCGTCTCCCTACGAGAACGCCATCCATAGCACTCACGCTTATCTTGCGTATTTTAGAGTATCCACTTTCACTTGTCTATGAACTGATATAGGCAACCCAGAAGTCCTTTTCCATGGACACGGCTATTCGAATAGATCATATTAACCCTGCAGGGTGTACTTCTTCACACGCTCTCACCACTTACCGCGTTTACGACATGTACTCGGCAACCTTCAAGCGGAAGCCCAACGTGGGTGTCGGCCAGGGCCTACCTAAACACTCAAATCCCTAGTCCAGGTTTATCGCGTATTCGGGTTCCATCGGCAGGGAGTCCGACCGAGGTTTCCCATACATCCCCGAACGATGTGTGCAGGGTTCCCGAGACACCAAACAGGCGAATCGGTACACTGACCACGTGCCTACCGCAACACAACCCACGCCTAAGGTCAGCGCTATGCGCGGCCCCAGCATGCTACAAACACCAGAAACTACTTGCAACTCCCGGACTGAGGACAAGGGTGGTTAAGAAGCCGAGAGGGTCAATTAAGGATCCCAATGTGTGGTAGTAACTGTTTCATGGATCACAAACACAGAACTCAGTTCCTGAGGACGGCTGCAATGAGACAACCCACCATGTACTCCTACATGGCCTCTCACCGCTACCTTTACCAAATCGTGTTCACACACTTAGCTCACACACACAGTAGGACATGTTCACACACCTCCGATTCATCCCCGATGAATCAGACCTGACTCAACTCTAAGCAGTAGCAGGCATGACAAACAAGCATGAATGAGTAGGCACAACAGGGCTCAAACAACTCCTACTCATGCTAGTGGGTTTCATCTAATTACTGTGGAATGACAGGCCATGCAGAGGATAAAGGGGTTCAGCTACCGCAGCAAGTAACACATGAGTCCTTGTTGTCCTAATGCAGTAAAATAGAGCAGGAGCGAGAGAGTGGGATTGTATCGGAATGAACAAGGGGGTTTTGCTTGCCTGGCACTTCTGAAGATAATATAGTTCTTCATCGGTGTTATCGAACTCATCATCGGTACGTCGTCTACTGAGAGGGAACGTTACCGGCAAACAAGAAAGAACACAATCAATGCAATGCACATTCACATGAATGACATGTCATGTTAAGGTACTGAATTCACCTAATGCAATATCTAGCCAAGTTAATTGGAGGGGAACTCAAACAAGAACAAATTCCAACTTCAAATGTTATTTCATAATTTGCCCTAATCATCATTTGTCCTATTCAGTGAGGTTAACTTGTTCAAACATGCATGATCATGGCATAAACAAATTCTTCATATTTTTCTGATCATTTTTTCATATATAACTTATTTCCATTGGAGTTACGGTTGAATTTCTATGAATTTTAGAAGTTTCGGATATATTCTGAAATTTCCTGAATTATAATAAATCCAGAAAAGGTATTATCACACACCGACGTCGATGTGGCGTTAGCGGGTCAACGGGACTCGGTCCGGGTCAAACCTGACAGTGGGTCCCGCGTGTCAGTATAATTAGTTTAACTAAATTTATTTAAAACTAATCCTAAATGGTTAACAGGGCTGGGCCCCACCTGTCATTGACTCAGGAGAGTCAACCAGGGCCCACCCGTGGTCAAAGTCAAAGTCGCCTGCCGGCGTTTAGCCGCCGGTGAGCCCGACGCGGTGGCGGAAGTGATTTTGGCCGCTCCAGCGACCAAATGGGCCGCGGAGGGCATCTAGGTGGAGCTGGGAACGAGCCGAAGGTCTTTGGTGGAGTCGGTTGAGGTCGGGGCGGCCGGAAACGGCACCGGCGACGACCTAGGCGGCCGCCGGAGTTCGGGCGTCGGCGGAAACGACGCTACAACGTACGGGAGGAGGAGCGGGTGGTGGCTACGAGTTCCTGGTGCTGCGCTGAGCACGAAGGTGAGGTTGGCTTCGAGCCATTGTGGCTCTAGCCACGACGGCGCCATGGCCGGCGGCGAGGAGTTTTCGGGTGAGGTGGGAACGGCGGCTAGGGAGGCCAAACGAGCACGGGAACTAGGGGGAGAGGAAGGGGAGCTCACAGCGAGGCTAACGGAGGGGTTGGCAGGCGCGGGGGCGGTCCGGAGCCGACGAATCGGGCGACGGCGACCGGCGCGTCCGAGGAGGGGAAAAGTGTCGGGGCGGCGCTTCGGGGCTTCTCCGGTCGCGTGTGGCGGCGGGGAGGGCGAGGGCGGCACGGCGGAGCTCGGGGACGCGTTGGAGGGGCGAGGTGGTGGCTGTGGCCGCGGTGGTGGCGAGCGGCGGCGACGGCGTGTTCGGTGGCGTCGTGGGGAGCGAGACAGAGGAGGGAACGAGGGAGAGGGAGAGAGCGAGAGGTCCAGGGGGTCGGGGCGGCGCCGAGGAGAAGGCGCGAGGCGTCTCGGTGAGGCAGGCGAGCAGGGAGGAGGCGTGGCGAGCTCGGGCGCGTGCGCCGTGTCCCTCCTCTGCCTACTGGCAGAGGTAGGCGATGACTGGCGAGGTGGTTGGTGGGCTGGGCCAACTGGGCCAGCTCCAGGTAAGTGGCCAGGTCGGCTCCTCTCTCTCTCTTTTATTTGTTTTAGTTTTTTTCTATTTTGTTCTGTTTTGTTTTGGTTAGTAAAAATACTAACCCATTTTATAAAATCCTGAAGATAATTATGTGGCTAGAACTAAAGTATACCAAACCACATAAAATGTCCCAGAATTATTGGACGTATATTAGTTATATATAAAATATATTTCCAATGCAAATAGTTATTGAATTAATTCAAAGGCCCAAAATAAAATGTTTCAGTCACTCTAAAAATATTGGTTTGAATTTTATTCTTGCCAATATTTTTCAAAGCTGAAAAGGAACATTTCCTTGGAAACTTTTGAAGCAATTTTTAATGTTGATCATTTATTTTAAATGATTTCTGAGGCTCTCCAATTCCCCAATTCAAATTTAAAAGAAATTTAGACATGATGCATGGATGTAAGAAAATCAAGCTAGGGCTGATCTGGGGCTGTGACAAAACTACATCTCTACAAGAGACACACGTGTCAATATAAAATAGAAAAATTCAACAAATTTGGGAAAAAATGAGTTGCAAATAAAGTCGAGTTCGTATGCAAACGTTATGCCCATTTTACAAATTTCCAGAGAGATTTTGCAAATAAAGTCGAAATTCATATTTGTAAATTTTCCCAACAACTAGATCACATATCACATGGGAACTTATTTTCTTTTATTTTTTTGACATTTTTATCATTTTCTTTTATTTTTTTAAAAACTGAAAACGCGGTCCGGGAGGGGGGGGGGTGCATTTGGTGGAATTTTTGGGCCAAGTTAGTAATGGCGCACCGTGGGAGTGGTGCGCCATTACTAGTTCAACTAGTAATGGCGCACCACTCCCACGGTGCGCCATTACTTGTTTTAAAAAAATATAAAAAAATTTGAAAAAAATTACTAGTGGCCCACAACTAGTAATGGCGCACTATCCCCTGGTGCGCCATTACTAGTTTTGAAAAAAGATAAAACAACTTTTAAAAAAATTTGATTTTTTTTACTAATGGCGCACCGTGGATGACTAGTAATGGCGCACCATCCCCTGGTGCACCATTAGTAGTTTTGAAAAAAAATAAAAAAAAATTGTTACTAATGACGCACCAGGGATGTGGTGTGCCATTAGTATTTGGACACTAATGGCGCACCAACACATGGTGCGCCACTAGTATATAGTAGTGGCACACCACATGTCTGGTGCTCCATTAGTGTCCATTTCATCTATAGCCCTTTTCCTAGTAGTCAGGGGGCCGGCCGGGGCCTCGTGGGCATTTGTCCCGGTTCGTATGGAACCATTTGTCCCGGTTCAAGCCACGAACCGGAACCAATGGTCCTCGCTCCTGGCCCACAACCATTGGTCCCGGTTCGTGGCATGAACTGGGACAGAAGGGGGGGCTTTAGTCCTGGTTCATGCCACGAACCGGGACAAATAACTTGCCTATATATACCCGCCGCCGCGGCAGAGCACTCCAGAGTGCTCTGTTTTGTCAAGCCGGCGAGGGGAGGGCATTTGAGTGCTCTAGTTCACCTCCTATGCACATGAGGTGTTCGATGAAATGCCCGAGCCACACTAGTTAAGCTTTCTCCTCTCGAAACTCGACCTCCGAGCTCCATTTTCAACGAGATTTGTCTAGATTTAGCGGTCCATCACGCCCCGTCCCCGCCCCCTCTTCACCGCCGTCGATCGCCCGCGCCGATCTCGTCGCCGGCACCACCGTGGTGAGCCTCTTGTTCTTATCTTCTTTCTGAAAGAAAAAAATTCTGACTTCAGATAGATACTTGTCTAATTTTCTTACTTTTATTATTCCTTGTTATTATATAGTGCGATGGTTTTGGTATCCACCCCCGTCGGCCCTCGTCATGTCTATGATTCAGATGTGGTATATATTATATTTTCATAACTATTTGGTTCATTTATTGTTTATGACAATTATGCCGACCAATGTGACATAGATTTTATTTATCTAGGAGGTTGTTGAACCGGAAATTCCAACCAACCCTATTGTCGAGAGGTTAAATTTAGTTGAAGAAGAAAACAATTACTTGAAGGAAAAAATAAGAAAAATTGAGGAGGAGAAGACGATATTGGAGTTGCATGTTGTGGATGTCGTCGATGATCACAAGATCAAGATGGATGCAATGCAGTTGAAGATTAAAAAGATTAGAAAATATGCCATTAATACCGAGGCTTGGTATCATTATGCAGTTGGATCAGTTGTTACCTTGGTTGCGGTTATGATCGCATTTCTTTTTTGCATTGAAATGTTTTGCATAATTTCAATGTATGGTTTAATTAGATGCTCTAGAGAGCTATATGTTGTTCAATGAGAACTATGTATGTACTTTGGTTTTAATGCTCTGGAGAACTATGTATGTACTTTGGTTTCAGAGTTCATTTCAAATGCTTTTCAACTTCATGGTCTTATAGCTCAAAATAATCAGTAAATGCATGAAAAATAACAAATGTAGTCAGAAAGGGTTGTAAATTGATGATGTGGCTTTGAATGGTGCATTTTGAACACAGAAAAACAATGGAGTTCAAATAAGTTCAAAAAAATGAAATCCCTTTGTAATAGACGAGTTTCCGTATGAAACCCTGATACTTCGAAAGAGATTGTCCGTTTTGTACACGAAGTGCATCCAGTTTTTTCCGTAACCCTCTCTACTTTCTCGCACATGCTATGTGGGGTGAAATGATGATACCATGCAAACTTGGAACCTTTTCAGAGTTCATTTCAAATGCTTTTCAACTTCATGGTCTTATAGCTCAAAATAATCAATAAATGCATGAAAAATAACAAATGAAGTCAGAAAGGGTTGTAAATTGATGATGTGGCTTTGAATGGTGCATTTTGAACACAGAAAAACAAGGGAGTTGAAATAAGTTCAAAAAAATGAAATCCCTTTGTAACAGGCGAGTTTCCGTATGAAACCCTGATACTTCGAAAGAGATTGTCCGTTTTTACACGAAGTGTATCCAGTTTTTGCCGTAACCCTCTCTACTTTCTTGCACATGCTATGTGGGTGAAATTATGATACCATGCCAACTTTGAACCTTTTCAGAGTTCATTTCAAATGCTTTTCAATTTCATGGTCTTATAGCTCAAAATAATCAATAAATGCATGAAAAATAACAAATGTAATCAGAAAGGGTTGTAAATTGATGATGTGGCTTTGAATAGTGCATTTTGAACACATAAAAACAATGGAGTTCAAATAAGTTCAAAAAAAATGAAATCCCTTTGTAAAAGACGAGTTTCCGTATGAAACCATGAAACTTCGAAAGAGATTGTCCGTTTTGTACACGAAGTGCATCCAATTTTTGCCGTAACCCTCTCTACTTTCTCGCACATGCTATGTGGGTGAAATGATGATACCATGCAAACTTGGAACCTTTTCAGAGTTCATTTCAAATGCTTTTCAACTTCATGGTCTTATAGCTCAAAATAATCAGTAAATGCATGAAAAATAACAAATGTAGTCAGAAAGGGTTTTAAATTGATGATGTGACTTTAATTGGTGTATTTTGAACACAGAAAAACAATGGAGTTCAAATAAGTTCAAAAAAAAATGAAATTCCTTTGTAACAGACGAGTTTCCGTATGAAACCCTGATACTTCGAAAGAGATTGTCCGTTTTGTACACGAAGTGCATCCAGTTTTTGCGGTAAGCCTATGTACTTTCTTTCACATGCTATGGGGGTTAAATGATGATACCATGCAAACTTGGAACCTTTTCAGAGTTAATTTCAAATGCTTTTCAACTTAATGGTCTTATAGCTCAAAATAATCAGTAAATCCATGAAAAATAACAAATGAAGTCAGAAAGGGTTGTAAATTGATGATGTGGCTTTGAATGGCGCATTTTGAACACAAAAAAACAAGGGAGTTCAAATAAGTTAAAAAAATGAAATCCCTTTGTAACAGACGAGTTTCCGTATGAAACCCTAATACTTCGAAAGAGATTGTCCGTTTTGTACACGAAGTGCATCCAATTTTTGTCGTAACCCTCTATACTTTCTTGCATATGCTATGTGGGTGAAATGATGATACCATGCCAACTTGGAACCTTTTCAGAGTTCATTTCAAATGCTTTTCAATTTCATGGTCTTATAGTTCAAAATAATCAGTAAATGCATGAAAAATAACAAATGAAGTCAGAAAGGGTTGTAAATTGATGATGTGGCTTTGAAAGTTGCATTTTGAACACATAAAATCAATGGAGTTCAAATAAGTTCAATAAAAAATGAAATCCCTGTGTAACAGACGAGTTTCCGTATGAAACCCTGATACTTCTAAAGAGATTGTCCGTTTTGTACACAAAGTGCATCCAGTTTTTCCCGTAACCCTCTCTACTTTCTTGTACATGCTATGTGGGTGAAATGATGATACCATGCCAACTTGGAACCTTTTCAGAGTTAATTTCAAATGCTTTTCAATTTCATGGTCTTATAGGTCAAAATAATCAGTAAATGCATGAAAAATAACAAATGAAGTCTCTGTACTTTAATAAAATAGATAAGTAGAAATAAAAAAAACTTTAATAACATAAACAAAATTTATGAAACTAAAATTATCAAAGTATTTTCTGTTCAAAGCATTATAACAACCTCTATTATTATTGAAACTAAAATTATATAAAATTGATGCAACTAAAATTATCAAAGTATTTTCTGTTCAAAATCATTAAAAGCAAAAAGAATTTTCATAAAGAACTTTTTTTTGTTAGAAACTTTAATAGCAAAAAGAATTATCATAAAATAAAATTAATACGTAATTATAAACAAAATAAAATAAAATAAATAAGTATTTTGTTGTAAGTAGAAAAAAAACAAAATAAATAAAGCATAAAAGAAAACAAAAAAAACTAGGAATTTTTTTTTGCCATCAACTAGGCCACCACGGCCTGAATACGACTAGAAACCCATCCATGGGCCAGGATTCAGGCCCGCAAAAGGCCCAGAAGGCCCATCAGGCATAGCAGTAGCAAGTAGGCCCGTAAGCCTGGAATGGAGAGGAGCTCGAGAGAGGTGCGACAGTGGGGCTTATAAAACACTGCGCGTCCCTCTCAACTAGCGAGGTGGGACTAAACTTTGGCCGCGACGCGGGCATCACAGGACTTTGGGCTGCTGAAAAGAGGCCTTTGGTCCCGGTTGGTGGCACCAACCGAGACTAATGCACACTTTAGTCCCGGTTCGTGGCACCAACCGGGACTAAAGGCCTCGCTATATAAGTTCACACTTAGGAATTTTCCACTCTCATCTCGCAGTTGCCGCACCCGACGACGCCGACGACATCGACGCCGCCAGGCTGCCCTGATGCCGCCCGCCGCCGCCGCCTTCGCCGTCGCCGTCGCCGCGCCCTCGCCGTTGCCAGCGCCCTCGCCGTCGCCCGCTCCCATACAGCGCGTGCCGCCTGCCCGCCTCGTCGTCTCCGTCGCCGTCGCTCCCGTCGTCGCCGTCGCCGCCCCGCCATCGCCGTCGCCGCTCCCCTGCCCCAACGCGCCCGCCCGCCCGCCCTGTCGTCTCCGTCGCCATCGCCCCCTACCCCGCCCTCGTCGTCGCCGTCGCCGTCCTCCTCACTTGGTCCGGCCGACGCATAGTTTTTTTCATTTATATATATGCTTGTTTGTTTTCATATGTATATGCTTGTTTTTTCATATATATGATATATGATGATATATATGCTTGTTATCATAATTGTTTTTGTTTATATATATATATATATATATATATATATATATATATATATGATTTTTTTATAGAATATGATGTTTTTTGCATAGATGATCACACACACACACACACACACACACACACACACACACACACACACACACACACACACACACACACACACACACACACACACACACACATATATATATATGATGTATGCATGGATGTGGATGAAATATATGATATTTTTTGTTCATAGAACATGATGTTTTTTATTCATAGTTTTTTTTGTTCATGAGGGAGGCGGGGACGTCGAGGGATCATAGATGTAATTTTTTTCAGAATTTTCTATCATGCATAGACCGATTTTAGACCACGGGATAGGAGAAAAGAAAATAAAAGAAGAGGAAGAAAGAAGAAGAGGAGATGAAGAAGAGGAGAAATAAATAAGCAGAGGAAGAAAGAAGAAAAAGAAGAGGAGCAGAAGAAAGGAATGGAGGGGATAGAAATTTCTATTTTTTTCTTCTTTCTCCTCTATTCCTTTCTTCTTCTCCTTTTTTTCTTCTTTTTTTTCTTCGATTCTTCTCTTCTACTACTTTCTTCTTCTCCTCTTTTTATTTCTTCTTTTGTCTTCTTATTTTTTATCAGGTATGTCGTTGTCGATATACCCCCTCCCGAGAACTTCAACACGAGGGGGGGGGGTCGATATACCCCCTCCCGAATAACATTATTTTCCCATGTATGTATGTCGCGTCGTTGTCGATATAACCCCCTCCCGGATAACTTCGACATGAGAGGCGGTCGATATATATACCCCCTCTCGGCCGTGATAACTTATACCACGGAAGCACCCCCCTCGGCCCTCTCGCTCAACCAAAACTCTCGAGGACACCCAAACCCTAGAGAAAAAATGATGTTGGTCTCCTACCCCCTCCCGCCGCGCCCCTACCCGACAAACTCTCTCGAGGCCAGCCAAATTTACCAAGTTAAAAGAGCGTTGTCGTCGAGGCCACCCCAAACCCTTGAAGTGTTGTGTCGAGGCCACCCCAAACCCTTGAAGCGTTGTCATCGAGGCCACCCCAAACCCTTGAAGAGTTGTGTCGAGGCCACCCCAAACCCTTGAAGCGTTGTCTAGGCCACCCCAAACCCTAGAGTAGCAGCGTCGAGGCCACTAATATGATTCCTTATTGTGATTAGCTAGTTCTACGTTTGCCACTAATATATATCCATCTGTCATGTTTGAATAATAATTTACATGTTGTAAATATTTGCAGAAACTATGGAGCACCCCCGAGACGAAGCAACAGAAGTGATGGTTGGGGACATAATCGCACAAGGAAGTGATGTCGTTGCGTCGTTTCTCAACGACTCCGATGGTCAGGAAGGAGACCCAATGGAGGTACAAGAAGAGGGCTATGTTCATGATGGCTCCGGTGACCCAATGGAGGTACAAGAAGCAGACCGTGATGACGGCTCCGGTGACCGAACCGAGTCCGGCCAGGTATATATATATTAGTTAAGCCCGTGCTGAATAGTTAATTGATGCATTCATTGTTTTCGTATGTACATATTAATTAACTCTCGTATTTCTTCTTTTCTCTAGCCCTCCGGATCGAGCTCAACTTCTGTAAAGAAACGAGGCCCAAAGAAAAAGTTGCGCTCGCATGAAAGGTTTGAGATCACAGCAATCGCGCGCGATGGCAAGCCGATTGAACCCATCCGGACAAGGGATGCATTTCGTGCATTTCGTGCTCAGTGCGGGGTTCTTGTTAGGGACAAGATCCCGATCAGTATCCAACAATGGTTAAAGCCTAAGAAGGAAGACCCTGAGGTGTCTTATGTCTCCGATATGCAGAAAGAAGATCTTTGGACAATGCTTAAGGAAAATTTCACCCTACCGCCAGAGGAGGATCCGGAGAAGCTAGTTAAAGAGCAATTGATCAAGTCTCATGCTCTTAAGAAGATGGCAGAACTATTCAGGAGGTGGAAGAATGAGCTGAAAACGTTTGTCGACAAAGAAAAGACACCAGAATTCATCGGAAAGTATGAGAAGATCAGAGATCAATGGCCTGTATTTGTGGCCCACAAGACATTGGAAAAGAGTAAGAAGATGTCAGCGACAAACAAGATTAATGCTGCGAAGAAGAAGCATCACCATCGCACAGGGTCAGGTGGTTACCTCAAAGCCCGACCTTTGTGGGACAAGGCCGAGAATGACCTGATTGCTAAAGGGGTCGAACCAGAGACATTGAACTGGCCAGACCATTGCCGAACTTGGTTCTTCAGGGTTGGTGGAACCTTGGACCCTGTATCAGGGAAGTGCGTTTGGACGGAAGAGCAACTGCGAATACCCGTCAGGAGGCTTCAGGAGTATTTCGAGAAAGCGCAGGAAGGGACGTTCGTTCCAGACAGAGAGAACGACGAGCTCACAATGGCCCTCGGGAATCCTGAGCACCCTGGACGGACACGAGGCACGCCAGGCTCCCTTTCGTGGAAGGCTGGGTTTCCGGACGCAGGGGGTTACAAAACCCAGGAGAGGAGGAAGAAAGTGGAGTATAGCCAACTGCAGGTGCTGCACGAAAGGTTACACGGGCTAGAGGAATGAGAAGCATCTCGCAGCAAATGACCTGCCGAAGCTTCCCCTGAAGCTACCCCGCCATCTCAGCGGAGAAGCAGCGTGGCTTCCACCGAGCAGGCTCAGCAGCTGGAGCCTGTCTTCACGGCTCCTGCTAGCTACCCCGTGGATGCTATCACGAAGTCTCAACATTGCCACCTTATGACGCGATGGATGACATTGAAAGTCAAGGCGACTGTTGGCTCTGTTATACCTAATGAACCTGGCTCAACCTACCACGGCCAGCCGATTCCAGAAAGATATGCTAGGGTGATGGTGGATCAAATAACGGATGGATTTGAGGACCTTCAGCTTGACCACCCTACGGGTGAAGGGGAGATTCGGCTGGGTTCTTCTCTGAAGACTCCATGCCTATGGCGGAAGGAGCTCATCAACCTTCCGAACTGGACGCCTCTGCCTCCTCCTCCTCCTCCGGCGAGTCAGGGCACTCCGCCTCCTTCTTCGCCTCCTTCGGCGAGTGATCAAGGCACTCAGCCTCCTTCTCCGCCTGTGCCGGTGCGCCCGAGCAGCCAGCTGCCTCCTCCTTCTTCGCCTCGTCAACAAGGGCAGAAGAGACCCGCCGCCGCTCCGGCTGTTCCGGCGCGTCGTCCTTCTCCTCCGCCTCGTAAGAAAGGAAAGACAGCCGCAGCCGCTCCGTCTGCTCCGGCGTCTAGCAGTACAGCCAGAGGCAAGCAATACAGATACGGTCCTTCTCTGAAGACTCCAGAGAAGTTACCATACGAGAGGAGCCAGGAGGAAAACGCGAAGATCGTGCAAGCCAAAGTGACCAACTTCTTTGAAGGGGTCAAAGCAAAGAAAAATTCACCTCCGGAGGAGAAGATAGATCCAGTAAAAGCGAAGCGTACTCTGGCTGCCCTGACGAAACCACCAAAGTCTCCGGTGAAAGACAACTATGAGCGCATTCTTACAAAGTCATTTATCAAAGCAGAGCGGTCGGGAAATACTGTCATTGGTCAAAGGTTAGCAGAATGACGAGCTGGGAAAAAAGTTGCCCAGCTCGGCGAACAAGCGAACCAATCGTTGCCCCCGCTCCAGGTGTCTAGCGTCGTCGCGAATCATCCGGGCAGGGTGGTGCCCGGTTATAACGATCTTGGATATTACCTGCCCGACGATGCACATTTTGATTTCTTGGAGGTGGACGAACACAGATACGTGTACGGGAAGCCTCTCGACAAAGATGAAAAATCTCTAACAACGATGATGCGAAGATTCCATGATTGGTATATGAAAACCTGCAGAGAGTCTGAGGGGAGGAATATTTTGACGCTCAGAGTTAAAGAGGAGCATGACCTCGTTGGAATTGAACTGTTGAATGTTCCATTTGAGGAGTTCTTCGAGTTTTTCAATCTAAAGGCCCTCGATAAGTTAATGATCACTTGCTACTGCCTGTAAGTAGTACTACTTCTGTCATTAAGTCTGTATATATAGGTCAGCTCTTTTATTGAATGTATTTTTAATTATTCTCACTATATTATGCAGATTGAAGATCGCCGAATTGAAGAAAAGACAAATCGGTGATATTGGGTTCATTAACACAAATCTCATAGATGCATATATGGTTAAATTTCAGGCCAAAGATACCGAGGCCAAGCTGCTACAATCGTTTATATTAAATCAAAACAAAGCTATAATACTCTTCCTTACGAATTCGGGTGAGTATTACTGTCTTGTGCAAATTCGTTTTCCCTTATTAGTCGAGGTTATAGTAATGTAATTGATGAGTTATGCATGCGTGCGCAGCTTCCACTATATTCTCCTAGAGATTAAGCTTGAGCAGGGACTAGTAACCGTCTTAGACTCGAGACGAAAAGATCCCAAGAAGTACGCGGACATGACTGAAATTCTAGAGAAATAAGTTAAATCGATCATTATCGCACCATAACGGCAACTTCAATTTGTTCATTTCCTGATATCAAGTAATTGTTTTCTTTGTCTGGCAGGGTTTGGAGTAAATTCACCTCAAAAACTCTGGAACTGCCGAAAAAGCTGCAATTTAGACACCCAAAAGTAATTACTATAGTAGCATATATGTTCCACGCATCTCCTAGTGATTCAAGCGCTAGTTTCATCAATACCATTTAGCATGCTTGCTAATTATCAGTTTGATTGACCTGTATTTCTTGTAAAGTGATTGTGGCAGGAAGAAGGGACTAATTACTGTGGATACTACATTTGCGAGTCCATCTGCCACACGACCTGTGAGCGGGGCTACTCCGACAAACAATATGAAGTGCGTAAATAATTATATTCACAATTTTATTTTATTACCATCATTTGTGTTTAGTTTCATTTATTAATATATATGTATTGACCCCCTTCTTCAAATTAGATATTTCGAATGCGGGATGAACTCCTACCACCAGATCGTATGCGAGGAATTCAAGAGGAATTTTGGCGGCATTCTTTCTTGACCACGTGATCGCTAAAGACGGAGAATACCATGTGGACCCTGATGGTTTCAATTTTAATTAGGAGATTATATTGTAAAAGATACTCATATTGTATATATGAGGCCAGTGCCGTCGGATAGATATACGAGAACTTGTTGTTCGACCAATCTCTCAGAGAAGGAGAGGTGGTCGATATCACTTCTCTTTGTATGCATCTGTTCATGACGATCTTCTGTTCCTTCATTTGCTTAACTAGCTAGCGTGTCTAGTCCTCTCTATACGTATAGTACGTAACGTCGACCAAGCACGGAGATAAGAGAGGACACTTCTCTCTATTAATTAGCTAGCTAACACAATGTATGAAACACCTAAATTAACCCCCCATAACCCCCAAACCCTCCCCCCCCTTTCAAAAAACCCCAGCACCTAAGATGCTGACGCGTGAATGCCTATTGGTCCCGGTTGGTGCCACCAACCGGGACCAAAGAGCCTCCTGCCTGGGCTCGCCGCACCGGCCACGTGGAGGCCCATCTGTCCCGGTTTATGCAAGAACCGGGACTAAAGGTTTAGGGCATTAGTACCGACACTTTAGTCCCGGTTCAAAAACCAGGACAAATGGCCCTCACGAACCGGGACAATAGGTCCTTTTTCTACTAGTGACTGTAGACAAAACATAACTAACATATCGAATAGTTTTTTAAATCAGAATGCACATCTATCAATCAAACTATCACTTTATGTGCTACTACTGTTGTGTCATTACATTGATTGATACAATGCAAAATTGCTTTCGTGAATAGTTCTACTGACATTGGTCCATTATTGGACAAGGCAAACGTAGGGAAATAACAATTGTGATTTTGTTATAAAGGATTCGGAATTGCTAAAGATGCTTCCCCTATGGAATCTAAGACAACCAAGTAACAAGGTAATGTACTCATGTTGTATTTCCCAATATATAAGCCTATTTTTAAGTTCAAATCCAGAAATAAAAAAATGATCATGTTCGAAACCTATAACTTTGTCTTAGGTTGCCTTTGTATTAAATTGTTCAACAAGTGTATACATTCTCTTAAATTCACCTACTCGCATAGTTTAAAACACCTAGATATATATTTCAATATTGTGTACAACGTTGTATCAGAAAAGTCTATATGCATCGCTATATAACATCTTGAAATTCAGGGCTAAACGATTGAATAATCACTAGCTCGTGCAGGTGCACGGGTTGGCAGACTAGTTATACTAATGGTACAAAGCATGCACATGCCATCATATTTGTCATGCCCTGTAAGTTTCTATTTATGTGCTTGCATAATATACACTAGAATGTACAATTAAGATATTTATTAGTGTATACGATTTAGTAATCTATAGTCATGCAAATATATTTGTATACACTGTAAACTTTATGCAATAATAGAAAAATAATTGGAAATAAAATTTCTACAAAAAAACGAGAATTTTTGTTACATCATAAAATTTAAACTTCGCAGTCCAAAATTTCTAATGATATACATTACCACTACATAACAAGGAATATTATAACATTATTTAGAAAAAAATTATGTGGCTAACTATGATAGACAAGTAGTAAAAATACTATACTAGATAAAAATGTATTATGGTACAATTAATTTAAAATAAGTGAAAAAGTTTAATATGAATAAATTAGACCGGCTCTACAAAGCATAATGTGTGCTGCCCTAGCCTGCAAAATAGGTATAAGGAAGAAAACAACTGCGCATCCGGGAGGGACGTTTTGGCTCCCGGGTCCAGATGATCCTGGAATTTGGACCGTGGGTTTGCGTTGTGGGATCTGTGCTACACATTATCTAATTCGCTATACGGGTACAGAAATGAGTGAATACACATGCGTGGGGTCCTGTACGTAGCACGCCAGACAACGGCGGGTGCTCGACCGTGCATGCGCTGTTAACGGCGACCATCGCTCATCCGTTTCTCGCCCACCCGACGCCGTGTACTGTACCCAACTGGACCCACAAATCAGTCCATCCAGGGCGTCAGCTGGACCCAGTGGTCAGAGCTTGGTAAAATGAAAGTCATCCCCGGCCACATAGTTTCTGTACTCTGCGAGGGGAAAGGGATCGAGTGAGAAACAGAGACGGTGGGCAGAAGCGGGGGTGCGTCGTGGATGGCCATCGTCTAAAGAACAGCTCAATCTAATTGGCGAGTGCGCCGTCGACGGTGATTTAGCGCTGGTACAACATATACTCTGATCGGCACATAGACAGTATTAAAATTGTAATCATCCACATCTTTTTGGGAATTTCTAGGATTTATCCATTCAAGCAGCAGGTTATCTTTGTCTAGAGACCATTGCTATCTTTTTTATGACGTGATCCATAGCAGACTCATCTCTAAAATAAGCCTTATAAAGAGCAGGCTTAACCTGATCAATAACCCAATAGCTCTTTTCCCAAGCAGTAGACATAGCTTCATTTAGCACTTGTAAATGAAGATTTCTTGGAGTACCACTTGAGCAACCAACCTTCATAATCAACTGAAAAAGCGAGTTTTCTTCTGGTTTCTGAATTTCTTCAGCTTGGTAAGCTATCTTCGCTTCTTCCGGAATGACAATTTGCAAACTCTGCGTAATAACTGTGAGATCTAATTCATCAACCTGCTGAGCATAGTTGGGAGTTCTAACAGGGGATTCCATGATCTCTTGTCCAACTTCCTCTTGTACTGGCTCGGCTGTTGGAGCTTGAGAAATGGCGACATGACACTGGATGTTCCTACCTTGTTCTTGCCGCCCTGACTGAGTCTGCTCCAAGAACTGATGATTTGAATGCTGCTCCCATATCTGCTTATCCACTATTGAGTGATTTTCCAAAGAAACATATACCATCAACTTCCCTGCTCTCTGAATATCATGTTCCCGCTGAGGGGAAACTATACTGGAGGAAGAGGAGGCTAGCGGCGGGACAACACCGCCCATGGAGGCCGGCGGCGGTGAGGACTAGATGGGGAACGAAGTTTACGGAGTCACCGAGCAAGACGAGACGGCATCCACCAGACACATCCAGTCAAACTCGATGCGATGTACCGTGTGGGCTATAAGTACGCCTTAAACAAAATGCATAGAAGCACGTGAGAAGCACCTACTTTCTTCACGATTACATTTTGTGTTATTTAAAAAGAGTATCATGCCTACATAGTGTGGATTATTAGAGGTCACGACATTGTAAGCCAAGTCAGTTTGAAGTTTCCAATTCGGCAATAGATCTCGACCGTTTCGTTTGTAAGAGAAGAAATTTTGGGTCGGTATGACTGGCATAAAAGTAACAAAACATGTTGCAGTAGTTGATAAGCAAAACTATGCCTAGTAGATAGATAAGCAATACAATCAGAAAATTGACGAAACAAGTTAGTTGATAAACCTTCGGGATTGGAGGTGTGAGTGTGATTCTTCTAGGAAGCCCCTTGGCAAGGCATCCAACATTCCTTGATTGGTTCGACTTTTTTTTGGTGTGTGTTTGTGTGTCCTTGAAATGCATGGCAACAAATAGAGCATCGATTAACCTACCACTTCCACAGAGTATTCATAATTTGTTTTGGAATCAGATTGTGGTGTATTCATAATAAGTACTCCCTCCATTTTTATATACAAGGCCACACACTTAAATTACAGGTACCAAAGTAAAATTTAATGCTTTGCCATGTAAAATAGCTTTCCGTTTCATTTACTGGGATCATTAATACGCTGCATGCATGCAAGTAAGATGAGTGGAGCGTAATTATGACTGCTGGCATGCAAGTATTGAACGAGTTGCTAGTACGAAAAAATATCATTAACTTTTGTCTCGATTACTGTTTGTGGCCTTGTATAGATGCAAAAGGTATTTTTTAAAGTGGCCTTGTATAAGTAAATGGAGGGAGTACTACTATATGGCCTTTTGAGCTTGTGTGGAAAGAAGAGGAGAGTCAATATTTAAGGACGGGGTTTTATGTTGGATTCGACTTAAGCATGAATCTTTATAAACTGCAGCAAGTAGCTGCTCCCAAATGTTCATAACATTTAAAAAATATATGTGATATTTAGAAACATGTAAAAATGTTTTGTACATTTTTTATAAGTGTTCAAATGTGTGTTTAAAAATGTTCACTATGTACTGAAAAAAATGTTCAATGTGCCTTTTATAACTGTTCAACATGTATTTAGATAAATCTTTCGAGTGTATTTTAAAAAGTTTGACATGTAGCTGGAACATGTTCAACATGTATATAAAAGTGTTCAATGATTGTTTGAGAAAAGTCGACATGTTTGAAAAATGAAGAAAAATATATAAAAAAGTGAAAGCAAAACAATAAAAGGAATATAGAAATCCTGGTGGAGGAAACATACAAGAAAAAGGATCAAACCTGGTCCCAAAAAACTGGCGTGGAATACAGTTTCTAGAAAGAAAAAAATAGAAATAAAACCAACCCAACATCTCCTCTTTGCTGGGCCGGCCCATCGATTAGCTCAGTTCAGACCGATTAGCCTTTGCAATGTGCTTTACAAAATTGCTTCGAAGGTGATTGCTAACCGTCTGAAAGTAATTTTACCTGAAATAATATCTGAAGAGCAGTCTGCCTTTGTTCCCGGACGATTGATAACTGACAACATCATCACTGCGTATGAGTGCCTTCATTTTATGAAAAGGAACAAGTCAAAGAAGCACCGGTCCTTTGCACTCAAGCTCGACATGATGAAAGCTTATGACAGGGTCGAGTGGCCCTATCTACGGGCGGTGATGATCAAACTGGGATTCGCGGAAAGATGGGTAAATATAGTGATGAACTTGGTCACGTCGGTCAAGTTCTCGGTGCTTTGTAATGGAAAAAAGTTGGAGGAGTTTGAACCATCAAGAGGGATCAGACAAGGGGACCCAATCAGCCCTTATTTGTTCTTGCTTGCAGCAGAGGGCCTCTCGTGCCTGTTAAAATCTAAGAATGAGTCATCCAACCTGAGTGGGTTACAAGTGGCACCTATGGCGCCCCAGGTAAACCATTTGTTATTTGCTGATGACAGCCTCCTGTTTTGTAAGGCGAGTAATGCTGGAGCTGAAGAGGTGAACCTGGTACTGAACAGTTACTGCGAAGCTTCGGGCCAACGGATAAATTTTGCGAAATCTTCCATCTTTTTCAGCAAGGATGTCCCTGATAGTACTAGGGAGGAGATCAAGAACACTCTCAATGTTCCAAATGAAACACTCAATGACAAGTACCTGGGTATGCCGTCTGATATAGGAAATTCTAAAAATGGGGCTTTCAAATATTTGAAGGATCGTTTGTGGAGCAAAGTTCAAGGCTGGCTAGAGAGCACTATGTCGACAGCAGGTAAAGAGGTCTTGGTCAAGTCAGTAGCACAGGCAGTCCCAGTCTACTCTATGTCTTGCTTCAAGTTACCGAGGGGATTGTGTGAACATCTTAACATGCTCATAAGGAAATTCTGGTGGGGCTCCAAGGACGGCAAGAGGAAACCTCATTGGGTATCGTGGAAGGCTATGACTGAGCCAAAAGGAATGGGGGGTTTAGGTTTTAAGGATTTTGAACTCTTTAACTTATCAATGCTTGCACGTCAGGCGTGGAGACTCCTGCAGGATCCGTATTCCCTTAGTGCACGGTTACTACAAAGTATCTATTTCCCGGACACAGATATTCTGCATGCAAATCTAGGCGGCCACCCGAGTCAGGTTTGGCGGGCTATACTGGAAGGGAGAGAGGTGCTACAGCAAGGGATCATGCGACGAATAGGGAATGGTGAATCAACGAAAATCTGGGTGGACACGTGGTTGCCAAGGAACGAGATGTTACGACCCTACGGCTGCCGGGTAGCTAACCCACCAACATGGGTGGATGAGCTGATTGATAACACCAGCGCCACATGGAATGTAGAATGCATCAACCAGGTTTTCATGCCTATGGATGCCAAGATCATACTGGGTATTCCTCTCTGCACACGCAACACGGCTGACTTCTGGAGTTGGAACTTCGAGAGGAATGGTACTTTCTCTGTCAAGTCTGCATATCGCATGCTAGTGGAAACCAGAAGGAGGCGGGAGGCTTGGTTGGAAAACACAGCGGGCTCGTCATCGACAGTGGCAGAGGAAGGAACGTGGAAAACATTGTGGTGGACTAAAGTACCGGGGAAAGTGAAGATGTTCCTGTGGCGGTTATCTAAACAATCCCTCCCAACGGAAGATGTTCGCGCTCATAGACATATGTCAGATAGTTCGGCATGTGGGATGTGTGGAGCACTAGACTCATGGAGGCACTCACTGCTGAATTGTACATCATCCAGGTGTGTGTGGGCTTTGATTGAAGATGATCTTGCACAAGTGCTAGTTGCTACCACCGAACCAAAAGCTAAGTTATGGCTTTTTACACTAATGGAATCGCTTTCACATGACCAATTTGTTCAGCTAGCGGTCACATTATGGGCGATATGGACGGCTCGGCGTAAGGCAATTCACGAAGGGATTTTTCAAACACCCCAAGCCACCACAGAATTTGTCAGGAGGTTTATATCTGAGCTTGAGGCGCTGGACAACAAGCAAGAACAAGTGGCAAGGGGCGGACCCTCTCGAGTCAGGCCACGAGCCCCTCCTTCGGGATGGGTCAAAATCCACGTCGATGCTGGAGTCAGACCTGGTAGGGGAGGATCAGCTGCGGCGATTTGGTGGGATCAACAAGGCAACTATCTGGGTAGCTCATCGCTGGTCATTGCAGGAGTGGACGACCCAGCGATTCTGGAAACGATCGCATGTCGTGAAGCACTAGCCCTTGCCGAAGATCTCAATTTGAACAACCTGATGATCGCCTCTGACGCGAAGCAAGTGGTTAGTGACATCTCAAAGTCACATATGGGCAAAAATGCGGCAATCATACAAGAGATTCGAGTTAGAGCTTCTTCTTTCATTTGTAATTTTATGTTTGAAGGTCGTGCGGCTAATAGAGACGCACATAAACTTGCTAAGTTTTCGCTTTCGTTAGGACCGGGGCGCCATGTGTGGTTAGGCCAACCCCAGGTCCCAACTTGTATCCCACACCTGGTGGAATTTGGTGATGAATAAACTGTTTTTCACCCCTCAAAAAAAAAATCTTATCAAATGACAAGACGTAGACCTCACAATAGTGATGGATAATCTGCAAATGGTGCAGTAGATGCCACCAATAACTTGTGATTCACAAATAAAATTTGGGTTAGTCATATTAAGTATGACACATTATTATTCTTGTTTGCAAGAAAATTAATTTCTATTGCAAAAAGTTGTTTTCTAAAGATCGCACGTCATAAAAAAAATGTTTGCGGTAAAGACACATATGATGTCTTAAATTTCGGAGGAATAGGTTCTGAAATATAGGCAAAACACTCTTTTGCAATGGTATTACTGTAGTAATACATATATGTGTAAAAATAATAATTTACATACTTATGAAGGCATGATGTCTTCAAATGAGAATTTTACCCATTGTAAAATGGTGAATAATTATGTCGTACGTAATTTAGGATGAACAGAGGTTCTCCCACATATTTTTTCTAGAAAGCAAGATCTTAGAATAGAAATAATAATAACCAAAGAGTTAAAGTGTTAAAATAGTAAACCTGGTGGCTTATATGTAGTTAACAGATAGTCTAAGGATTAAGCTGCAAACCTGGTTGGCCTCAAGGCCTAACAGAGAAATTCAGGGGCTAAAAAGTAGATACGATGAAGTCAGATGACTAAAATGCAAAAGAGCCGAATATATAAGGTTCCATCGTTATCTTCTCTGTGTGTGTATACTAGTACGAAGGAAGCAATCGATTTGTGGCTTCAGTTCTTCTGCGTAGAGACCAACGAAAAAGATAGCGCGCTATAAAATATAGCGAGCCCCTTCTTAAAATGCTACACCAGTTATAGCACACTAATAGCGTGCTATATTTCAAAATAGTGTTTACATAAAATACTAAATATATCCATAAATAAAGTATTTTACTCCCTCCGTTCCTAAATACTTGTCTTTCTAGAGATTTCAAATGGTCACCACATACGGATGTATATAGACATATTTTAGAGTGTAGATTCACTCATTTTGTTCCATATGTAGTCACCATTTGAAACCTCTAGAAAGACAAGTATTTAGGAACGGAGGGAGTAGTACTTTAAGACAACATCATAGAGAGACATAATCTAGCTAGATAGGAAGCACAAATTTTAAACTGAATGTCAAACTATAGTCAATCTATTTAATATATATTAACTCTGAACACTGAGCACCTAGCCTACATCTACCGTGCAATAACCACAAAATAAACCCATGCTTCCCTATTTTTCTGATATTTTTCATCATTTGAACATTATAACGCTACACGCTACTTTCTCCGTTCCGAATTACTTGTCTTGGATTTGTCTAGTTACGGATATATCTAGGCTCATTTTAATGCTAGATATATCCGTATCTAGACAAATCTAAAACAAATAATTCAAAACGGAGGGAGTACAACGTTATAACACCCTGTAACACGCTAATTACATGAATAGCGCCATAGCGGCTGAATTTGCTAAAATATAGCGTTTCCTTCTCAATACGCTATAACGGCGTTATAGCATCATTATAGCCCGCTATTTTTTTTCGTTGGTGGAGACACAACCGTGAATCTCAGGCAACGCGGATTGCCACCGTTGCTCAGACTTAGCGCGGGGCCTCCTCCACCGTGTGATGCGGCTGCGCTGCGGAGAGCCGGGCCGAGGGCGTCGTCGCCGCCGTGCTTTGCGTCTCGTGGCCTGCCACCATGCAGTCTGAGGACCACGCCGCTGGCGTCCGGGAGAGGCTCTAGCCCGCCTCGCTGTAGATGAGGTCGAGCCATGATTGTCGGGCGTCGCGTGGTCGTCGCTGGTACGCAGGAAGTCGCCACCTCCATGCCCGCTGGTCGCCACAGCAGGAGCGGAGCGGGTGGAGACGCGGGGGCCAAGGAGCTCGCAGCCACGCCTTGTCGTCGTTGGTGAGGAAATACGCAGTTCTTTCTCCTGTGCTTCTTGTTTGCGATTCACAAAATACAAGTAGTTATTAGATCTTGGATTGATTGCAAGAAAATAAAGACAAATTGAACAATCTCCTGATCCAGTTTTCCTCAAGATTGCCGGAGTTGCTTGGTGCCGTTCGTCGCTTGAGGCCGACGGGTAGCGCGGACGCGAGCGCCAAGCATGAGTTCGTCGTTCTTATAGCTGCGCTGTAGGACTGTAGAACGAGAGAGTTGAATGAAAGATAATCCATCAGTCTTTATTAATGATAGAAGTGGGATATTTATACCCAGACGAAAGTACACATGGTGCTTGGCGGTCAAGTAAATACATAGTTACTTAAGAGCCAAGAAATTACATAGTTACCTTGAAAGCCAAGAAAATACATGGTTGCTTGAGAACCAAGCAACCTGTCTAACAATTAACTTAATCCTAATTAGCTTAACTAATAAGCAACTATTCTATTCTTAACAAGAATAAGCGAGACATGGTGAAATCACTAATTATATGTACCATTTGCAAATGTCACTCCCACATTCTCTGATGCTGACAAGTGCTGCACTACATGTGTGCCACTTGTCGTAACCAGGGAGGTTTCTATTTTCTTTCATAAATTTGTTTTTTTACATTTTATCTCTTAAATCATGCGTCGAAATCACAAAGAGTTTTCACCGTCGGATTTCTTGCATCGAGATCTTTAAAACTTGATCTCATGTTAATAAGTATCGACAAACCTTTTTTCATGAAAAAGGGAACAAGAGGAATAAAATAAAACTGAAAAAAAATACAAAAAACAAAAAATTATATAAAAACCAAAAAATGAAAAATACCATAAATCATAAAAAACAAAACAAGGAGCTTGGGAGCACAATTATGCTTTTCACTCTTTTTGAGGCATAGCCGGGGTTTTCCTTTCTTCTAGAGGCACAACTATGCTTCTCGCGAAAGCACAGACTGTTATTCCCTTTTCACGGGATCACAACTATGTTTTTTCTTTCTCGGAAAGCACAGATTATATTTTTTCCTTTACACATAACTATGCTCCCCGTGAAAGCACAGACTGTGCTTTTCGCGGAGGCACAATTGTGCTTTTTCGAAAAGGATAGTTGTGCTTCTTGCGGAAAGCACTGCTTCCCGAAAGAAAAAACAAAGAAAAATGAGTTTTGCTCCACAAAAACATAGTAAAAGCCAAGCAAATCCTGAAAAAACAAAAAATAAAAAACACGTGAAAAAGCGTCCCCACAAGGCGCGCCTTGCATGCAACATGCGGCAGCAGCTAGGCGCACCACACATCAGTCACTGGAGAGTTCATGTGCGTCCGATGGGAATCAACCGTTAGTTAGTTTTTTTAGGATCTCCGTTAGTTTTTTTTTTAGTTGCTCCCCCTTACTTGGGTCGTGTGCTTCATTCAGTCGCGGCCCATGTAGTGTTGCTGGTGCTGACATTTTTTCTTTCCGGTTTGTTTTCAAATCGTATACTTTTATCATTTTGACCAGTTATTTTATATAAGATGTTCATGACTTACAAAACATTGGAATTTTAAAAAAGTTTGTGAATTTGATTTTTTTTGCAAACTTGAAAAATATTTGCGAATTAAAATAGCATTTACGGTTTTATAAAATATTTGCCTTTGCAGAAATATTCATGAATTCAAAAACTGTTTTGTGAATTAGAAAAATCACCGAAACATTAATCATGCTGATGAACATGCAGACCATTGCAGAAGTAGTTGGAGATTGGTGAAGGAACTAGATTGCGAGTATCCGTGCAACTTGATCATACCGCACCCTTGTTTTTGCCAAGCCCTTCAAGGGATAAAGTTATGATTCTTCTTATTTTTTCTTTTTATTATCCTTTGATGGTGTTGTACCACCTAACTTTTGTAAAGGTATAGGAAATCATATATATGAACGTGGACTGCAGGGAAATGCTCTCGACTTTTTATAAAAAAATAATAGAGACCAAGGTTTCATATCACTAAAGCTTTGATGACTGAATATGATTTGTAATATTTATCACAAAGAATAAGAAAAAAACTCGTAAAAGTTTCTGACAAAACTGATTACGAAACAAAGCAGGGAATGGAAAGTTGAAACTAAACCTTCAATACAATGAACTCGAAAGTTTCTTGAAGATGGGAAGAAAAAGAGAATGGAATTGGATCCTTCATCGAGCTCGTTGCTGAAGGAAATGAAGACTAAGAGCAGGGTCAGCAAGTGGTGTCGAAGATGAACAAGGGCAGTAGCAAAATTGCCAATTATTGTTTAGAAAAGTTGACATGTTTGGAAAAAAGAAGAAATAAAATGGAAAAAAAGAACAGAAGAAAGAAAGAAAACCTGGTAAACGAAACATACAAGCATATCAGATAAAACTGTTTTTACGACCCCCCACACACACACACACACACACACACACACACACACACACACACACACACACACCAGAAATAAAACCAACCCAACACCTCCTCTTTGATGTGCCAGCCCATCGACTGTGTTGTAGGTGAGGCGGTGTTGTACCACACAATAAGCAAGATACAATGAAATCACCAATTACTTGTACCCTTTCACTACTAGGGAAAACCCTAGCAGCAGCGCGAGTTTTGAGTGTAGCAGCAGCGCGGGTGGCCGCGCTACTAATAAGGCGCTATAACTAACTTGTAGTAGTAGCGCGGTCCGTACCCGCGCTACTACTGATGACGATATCAGCAGCGCTTTTTTCCGAACGCGCTACTATTAGTTAGCTGTAGCGATTTCGCAGTCCTCGCTACTGTTATATCTTTCATCATTTTCCTTTCAGTTTCCCTTTCAACACTAGATACTAGGTACTGCTACTAGATATCAAATTCATAAACCATTATTGGTAGTACTTCGTTTCAAATTACTCGTCGTGGTTTTAGTTCAAACCACGACGAGTAATTTGGAATGAAGGGAGTACTAGATAACAATTTCATGCATAGTCAATATGCATCCTCAAGCAGTATAAGGTCATATCAACGGCGATCATCATATGTAGTTCTAGATGATATCAACGACAATCATCATATGTAGTTCTAGATGATATACCCACACACACATATGTAGTTCTAGATGATATAGCCACACACACATATGTAGTTCTAGATGATATCAAAGACAATCATCATCCTCAACTTTGGGCGGTTGGTGTTCCTGATAGTAATTAGGATGGCTTGTCCAACACGAAGATTCTTGCCATCGAGGAATTTCTTCCACCCAACCGAGTTTAAGTGTGTGCGACCGTCCGTGTCCACGCGGTAAGTACAGGTTGTGACAGAGCCCCTTGCATTAAGGCGTAGTCCAGCTGAGCCTTCTTCATCAGGCTCGATACCATAACTCACAGATATGCTCTTTGCCAATTTCTGAATAAGAAAAACATATCAATTAATAAATAGCCTCGCAAATAAGTACATATGGATTATCTACACTATTAATAGTTTCCTTAGATTCTACACTAATAAGCATGTGATCGAACTCTACACTAAAACATATCATCGACTAGATTCCACACAACATACCATATCATTGGATTGTACACTAAGTATTTCATCGGACAATTTGCATTGTAAGTATAACATACCATATCATGTCGATCAACCATGGTATTTGTCAGGCGGGTCACGAATGGCACCCCGACAAAGTCAGCACGTGGCGGAATTATGTCCCACAGGTTGGACACCTCCTCCTCGCTCAGCCTTGTTCTTAGAGCTACGATGGCTTCATGAAGTGGGTCTTCATCATCTTCATCGAGTGGGTCCTCGTTATCTTCATCATCTTCATCATCTTCGTCATCTTCATCATCTTCCACCAGGTTGAGGTAAATGACAGCCAGCTTGGGTCTTTCTGCTCTGAAGGAGAAGCTGATCAACTCACCACCAGTAAGACGCATGCGAGTGACGAAAGGGGCCCATCCATCTCCTCCAATCTGCGACATATTGCGTCCTTTCTCGACCTCCATAGTGTACGCCCCCCCCAGGAGCCTCAAATGTCACAGTGTCTCCTGTCAGCTTGTTGAATTTCAACCTCACATTGCATGGGACGATCTGTGTAAAATAAGCAAAATGACACAATGCAGTAATGCCATCACTAAAAATAAAATAGTTATTACATTTCATCTAATTTCTTATCGCCGCATGACGAAAACTCGGCTGGAAGTAGATGCCGAACAGCTTGCCAGTTGCAAGGCAGTTGGCGCACCTTGACTTGCATAGTCGACATAGTGGTGGTGGTGGTGGCGCCATTTTTCCTAAAGCAATATGAACAAAGGATTAACGTGTTGGGGAACGTTGCAGAAAATTAAAATTTTTCCTACGGTTTCACCAAGATCCATCTATGACTTCATCTAAGCAACGAGTCAAGGGAGTGAGTTTGCATCTACATACCACTTGTAGATCGCGTACGGAAGCGTTCGAGGGAGCGGTGATGATGGAGTCGTACTCAACATGATTCCGATCACCGATGACCAAGTGTTGAACGGACAGCACCTCCGCTCAACACACGTGACGGCACGGGTGACGCCTCCTTCGCCTTGATCCAGCAAGGAGGAAGGAGAGGTTGAGGAAGACAGCTCCACCGCAGCACGACGGCGTGATGATGGTGGAGAAGCAAGATCTCGGCTGGTGGCTTCACGAGCACACAACGGAGGAGGAGAGGTGTTGGGAGGGAGGGCTGTGCCTTGGCTTGGTGCGGCTGCCCTCCCTCACCCCTCTATTTATAAGGGAAGGAGAGGGGCCCCTCTAGATGCATCTAGAGGGGGGCGGTTAAGGAAGGGGCCGTGCCCCCAAGCAAGGGGGCGCCCTTAGGGTTCCCCTCAACCCTAGGCGCAAGGGCCCAAGGGAGGGGTGCGCCCAGCCCACCAGGGGCTGGCTCCTCCCACGCAGCCCAGTGGCCCCGGGAGGTGGCCCCTCCCGTGGTCCTCCGAACCTTCCGTGGCCCCTGTGACAATACCGATATGACCCAAACTTTTCCGTGTCCGCTTGACAACTTCCCATATATAAATCTTTACCTCCGGACCCTTCCGAACTCCTCGTGACGTCCGGGATCTCATTCGAGACCAAAAACATTCGTAATCACATACAAGTCTTCCTAATAACCCTAGCGCCACCGAACCTTATGTGTAGACCCTACGGGTTCGGGAGACATGCGACATGACCGGACGCCTCAGGTCAATAACCAACAGCGGATCTGGATACCCATGTTGGCTCCCACATGCTCCTCGATGATGTCATCGGATGAACCACGATGCCGAGGATTCAAGCAACCCCGTATACTATTCCCTTTGTCAGACGGTATGTTACTTGCCCGAGACTCGATCGTCGGTATCCCAATATCTCGCTCAGTCTCAAGCATCGGCAAGTCACTTTACTGCATCAGTAATGCATGATCCCGTGACCGCACACTTGGTCACTTTGAGCTCATTATGATGATGCACTACCGAGTGGGCCCAGTGATACCTCTCCGTAATACGGAGTGACAAATCTCGTCTCGATCCGTGTCAACCCAATGACACTTTCGGAGATACCTGTAATGCACCTTTATAGTCACCCGATACGCCAGACGCTTGGTACACCCAAAGCACTCCTACGGTATCCGGAGTTACACGATCTCATGGTCTAAGGAATAGATACTTGACATTGAGAAAGCTCTAGCAAAACGAACTACACGATCTTTGCTATGCTTAGGATTGTCTTGTCCATCACGCCATTCTCCTAATGACGTGATCCCGTTGTCAATGACATCGATGTCCATAGTCGAAACCATGACTATCTGTTGACCAACGAGCTAGTCAACTAGAGGCTTACTAGGGACGATTGTGGTCTATGTATTCACACATGTATTACGATTTCCGGATAATACAATTATAGCATGAATAAAAGACAATTATCATGAACAAGGAAATATAATAATAAAGCTTTTATTATTGCCTCTAGGGCATATTTCCAACAGTCTCCCACTTGCACTAGAGTCAATAATCTAGTTTACATTGTGATGAATCGAACACCCATAGAGTTCTGGTGTTGATCATGTTTTGCCCGCGGAAGAGGTTTAGTCAATGGATCTGCGACATTCAGATCCGTATGCACTTTACAAATTTCTATGTCTCCATCTTGAACATTTTCACGGATGGAGTTGAAGCGACGCTGATGTGCTGGTCTTCTTGTGAAACCTGGGCTCCTTAGCAAGTGCAATAGCTCCAGTGTTGTCACAGAAGAGTTTGATTGGCCCCGACGCATTGGGTATGACTCCTAGGTCGGTGATGAACTCCTTCACCCAAATTGCTTCATGCGCTGCCTTCGAGGCTGCCATGTACTCCGCTTCACATGTAGATCCCGCCACGACGCTCGCTTGCAGCTGCACCAGCCATCGCTCCACCATTCAACATATACACGATCCGGTTTGTGACTTAGAGTCATCAGATCTGTGTCGAAGCTAGCGTCGACGTAACCCTTTACGACGAGCTCTTCGTCACCTCCATAAACGAGAAACATGTCCTTTGTCCTTTTCAGGTACTTCAGGATATTCTTGACCGCTGTCCAGTGTTCCTTGCCGGGATTACTTTGGTACCTTCCTACCAAACTTACGGCAAGGTTTACATCAGGTCTGGTACACAGCATGGCATACATAATAGATCCTATGGCTGAAGCATAGGGGATGACACTCATCTCTTCTTTATCTTTTGTCGTGGTCGGGCATTGAGCCGAGCTCAATCTCACACCTTGCAATACAGGCAAGAACCCTTTCTTGGACTGATCCATTTTGAACTTCTTCAAAATCTTATCAAGGTATGTGCTTTGTGAAAGACCTATGAGGTGTCTCGATCTATCTCTATAGATCTTGATGCCTAATATATAAGCAGCTTCTCCAAGGTCCTTCATTGAAAAACACTTATTCAAGTAGGCCTTAATGCTGTCCAAGAATTCTATATCATTTCCCATCAAAAGTATGTCATCTACATATAATATGAGAAATGCTACAGAGCTCCCACTCACTTTCCAGGACAGGGTTGCCATACCACTCTGGTGCGGAACGTGTCCTTGTGGACCTACGAAGTTCAGTAGCAACTTGATCCGAAGTATCTTGATCATCATCATTAATTTCCTCTTCAGTTGGTATAGGCATCACAGGAATATTTTCCTGAGCTGCACTACTATCCCGTTCAAGAGGTAGTACTTCATCGAGTTCTACTTTCCTCCCACTTACTTCTTTCGAGAGAAACTTTTTTTCCAGAAAGGATCCGTTCTTGGCAACAAAGATCTTGCCCTCGGATCTTAAGTAGAAGGTATACCCTATGGTTTCCTTAGGGTATCCTATGAAGACGCATTTTTCCGACTTGGGTTCGAGCTTTTCAGGTTGAAGTTTCTTGACATAAGCATCGCATCCCCAAACTTTTAGAAACGACAGCTTAGGTTTCTTCCCAAACCATAATTCATACGGTGTCGTCTCAACGGATTTAGACGGTGCCCTATTTAAAGTGAATGTAGCTGTCTCTAGAGCGATCCCCAAAATGATAGCGGTAAATCGGTAAGAGACATCATAGACCGCACCATATCTAATAGAGTGCGACACGACGCTCGACACACCGCTACGCTGAGGTGTTCCAGCGGCGTGAGTTGTGAAACGATTCCACATTTTCTTAAGTGTGTACCAAATTCGTGACTTAAATATTCTCCTCCACGATCCGATTGTAAGAATTTTATCTTTCGGTCTCGTTGATTCTCTACTTCATTCTGAAACTCCTTGAACTTTTCAAAGGTCTCAGACTTGTGTTTCATCAAGTAGACATACCCATATCTACTCAAGTCATCTGTGAGAGTGAGAACATAACGATATCCTCCATGAGCCTCAACGCCATTGGACCGCACACATCGGTATGTATGATTTCCAACAAGTTGGTTGCTCGCCCATTGTTCGGAGAACGGAGTCTTGGTAATCTTGCCCATGAGGCATGGTTCGCATGTGTCGAATGATTCATAATCTAGAGACTCCAAAAGTCCATCAGCATGGAGCTTCTTCATGCGCTTGACACCAATGTGACCAAGGCGGCAGTGCCACAAGTAAGTGGGACTATCGTTATCAACTTTACATCTTTTGGTATTCACGCTATGAATATGTGTAATATTACGCTCGAGATTCATTAAGAATAAACCATTGACCATTGGAGCATGACCATAAAACATATCTCTCATATAAATAGAACAACCATTATTCTCGGATTTATATGAGTAGCCATCTCGCATTAAACGAGATCCAGAAACAATGTTCATGCTCAAACTTGGCACCAAATAACAATTATTAAGGTTCAAAACTAATCCCGTAGGTAAATGTAGAGGTAGCGTGTCGACGGCGATCACATCGACTCGAACCATTCCCGACGCCGCATCGTCACCTCATCCTTCGCCAGCCTCCGCTTATTCCGCAGCTCCTGCTGTGAGTTACAAATATGAGCAACGGCACCGTATCAAATACCCAGGAGTTACTACGAGTATCGGTAAGGTACACATCAATTACATGTATATCAAATATACCTTTGGTGTTGCCGGCCTTCTTGTCCGCTAAGTATTTGGGGCAGTTCCGCTCCAAAGGACCCTCCCTTGCAATAAAAGCACTCAGTCTCGTGCTTGGGTCCATTCTTTGTCTTCTTCCCGCAATCTGGCTTACGGGCGCGGCAACCTCCTTGCCGCCCTTCTTGAAGTTCTTCTTGCCCTTGCCTTTCTTGAACTTAGTGGTCTTATTGACCATCAACACTTGATGTTCTTTCTTGATTTCAACCTCTGCTGATTTCAGCATTGAAAATACTTCAGAATGGTCTTCACCATCCCCGCATGTTGTAGTTCATCACGAAGCTCTTGTAGCTTGGTGGGAGCGATCAAGGATTCTGTCAATGACCGCCTCGTCCGGGAGGTTAATCTCCAGCTGGGACAGGCGGCTGTGCAACCTGACATTTTGAGTATGTGCTCACCGATGTAACTGTTTTCCTCCATCTTACAACTGTAGAACTTGTCGGGACTTCATATCTCTCGACCCGGCATGAGCTTGGAAAACTAGTTTCAGCTCTTCAACATCTCATATGCTCCGTGTTGCTCAAAACGCTTTTGGAGCCCCGGTTCTAAGCTGTAAAGCATGCCGCACCGAACGAGGGAGTAATCATCAAGACGCGTCCGCCAAACGCTCAAATCGCCTTGCAGGCTGGGAGAGCAGGTGGGTCACCTAACGGTGCTTCTAGGACATATGCCTTCTTGGCAGCTATGAGGATGATCCTCAGGTTCGGACCCAGTCCAGATAGTTGCTGCCATCATCTTTCAGCTTGGTTTTCTAGGAACGCGCTGAAGTTCATGTTGACATGAGCGCTGGCCATTTGATCTACAAGACATATTTTGCAAAAAGTTTTAGACTAAGTTCATGATAATTAAGTTCATCTTAATCAAATTATTGAATGAACTCCCACTCAGATTTTACATCCCTCTAGTCATCTAAGTGTTACACGATCCGAGTCGACTAGGCCGTGTCCGATCATCACGTGAGACGGACTAGTCATCGTCGGTGAACATTCTCATGTTGATCGTATCTTCTATACGACTCGTGTTCGACCTTTCGGTCTCTTTGTTCCGAGGCCATGTCTGTACATGCTAGGCTCGCAAGTTAACCCTAAGTGTTTTATGTGTGTAAATCTGTCTTACACCCGCTGTATGTGAACGCAAGAATCCATCACACCCGATCATCACGTGGTGCTTAGAAGCTTATTTAACTTTAGCAACGGTGCACAGTTAGGGAGAACACTTCTTGAAATTGTTGTAAGGGATCATCTTATTTACTACCGTCGTCCTAAGTAAACAAGATGCATAAAACATAATAAACATCACATGCAATTATATACAGTAGTGACATGATATGGCCAATATCATATAGCTCCTTTGATCTTCATCTTCGGGGCTCCATGATCATCTTGTCACCGGCATGACACCATGATCTCCATCATCATGATCTCCATCATTGTGTCTTCATGAAGTTGTCACACCAATGACTACTTTTACTTCTATGACTAACGTGTTTAGTAATAAAGTAAAGTAGTTTACATGGCGTTCTTCAATGACACGCAGGTCATACAAAAATAAAGACAACTCCTATGGCTCCTGCCGGTTGTCATACTCATCGACATGCAAGTCATGATTCCTATTACAAGAACATGATCTCATACATCACAATATGTCATTCATCATTCATCACAACTTGGCCATATCACATCACATGACAATTGCTGCAAAAACAAGTTAGACGTCCTCTAATTGTTGTTGCATCTTTACGTGGCTGCAATTGGGTTCTAGCAAGAACGTTTTCTTACCTATTTAATAACCACAACGTGATTTTGTCAACATCTATTTACCCTTCATAAGTACCCTTTTCATCGAATCCGCCCAACTAAAGTGGAGAGACAGACACCCGCCAGCCACCTTATGCAACTAGTGCATGTTAGTCGGTGGAACCGGTCTCACGAAGCGCACGTAAGGTTGGTCCGGGCCGCTTCATCCCACAATACCGCGGAAGCAAGATAAGACTAGTAGCGGCAAGCAAGTTGACAAGATCTACGCCCACAACTAAATTGTGTTCTACTCGTGCAATAGAGAACTACGCATAAACCTAGCTCATGATGCCACTGTTGGGGAGCGTTGCAGAAAATTAAAATTTTTCCTACGGTTTCACCAATATCCATCTATGAGTTCATCTAAGCATCGAGTCAAGGGAGTGTGTTTGCATCTACATACCACTTGTAGATCGCGTACGGAAGCGTTCGAGGGAGCGGTGATGATGGAGTCGTACTCAACGTGATTCCGATCACCGATGACCAAGTGCTGAACGGACATCACCTCCGCTCAACACACACGACGGTACGGGTGACGCCTCCTTCGCCTTGATCCAGCAAGGAGGAAGGAGAGGTTGAGGAAGACAGCTCCACCGCAGCACGACGGCGTGATGATGGTGGAGAAGCAAGATCTCACAGGCTTCACGAGCACACAACGGAGGAGGAGAGGTGTTGGGAGGGAGGGCTGCGCCTTGGCTTGGTGCGGCTGCCCTCCCTCACCCCTCTATTTATAGGGGAGGGAGAGAGGGCGGCCCTCTAGATGCATCTAGAGGGGGGGGCGGCCAAGGGAGGGGGCTTGCCCCCAAGCAAGGGGGGCCCTAGGGTTCCCCTCAACCCTAGGCGCAAGGGCCCAAGGGGGGGTGCGCCCAGCCCACCAGGCGCTGGCTCCTCCCACGCAGCCCAGTGGCCCCCGGAGGGGTGGCCCTCCCGTGGTCCTCCGAACCTTTCCGTGGCCCCTGACAATACCGATATGACCAAACTTTTCCGTGTCCGCTTAACAACTTCCCATATATAAATCTTTACCTCCGACCTCCCGAACTCCTCGTGACGTCCGGGATCTCATCCGGACTCAACAACATTCGTAATCACATACAAGTCTTCCTAATAACCCTAGCGCCACCGAACCTTATGTGTAGACCCTACGGTTCGGGAGACATGCGACATGACCGGACGCCTCGGTCAATAACCAACAGCGGATCTGGATACCCATGTTGTCTCCCACATGCTCCTCGATGATGTCATCGGATGAACCACGACGCCGAGGATTCAAGCAACCCCGTATACTATTCCCTTTGTCGACGGTATGTTACTTGCCCGAGACTCGATCGCCGGTATCCCAATACCTCGCTCAGTCTCAAGCATCGCAAGTCACTTTACTCGCATCAGAATGCATGATCCCGTGACAGACACTTGGTCACTTTGAGCTCATTATGATGATGCACTACCGAAAGTGGGCCCAGTGATACCTCTCCGTAATACGGAGTGACAAATCCTGCCTCGATCCGTGTCAACCCAATGACACTTTCGAGATACCTGTAATGCACCTTTATAGTCACCCGTTAAGTTGTGATGTTTGGTACACCCAAAGCACTCCTACGGTATCCGGAGTTACACGATCTCATGGTCTAAGGAATAGATACTTGACATTGAGAAAGCTCTAGCAAAACGAACTACACGATCTTGTGCTATGCTTAGGATTGTCTTGTCCATCACGCCATTCTCCTAATGACGTGATCCCGCTTGTCAATGACATCTGATGTCCATAGTCAGAAACCATGACTATCTGTTGACCAACGAGCTAGTCAACTAGAGGCTTACTAGGGACATATTGTGGTCTATGTATTCACACATGTATTACGATTTCCGGATAATACAATTATAGCATGAATAAAAGACAATTATCATGAACAAGGAAATATAATAATAAAGCTTTTATTATTGCCTCTAGGGCATATTTCCAACATAACGATCCACTTCACAGGAAAGAAAAACAGTAGCATGTGATATTTTTGGTTCTTCCGCGAGAAGCAATTTGATGGACAATTATAATCCTAAGATCTACGTATTAGCATGTGATATTTTTGGTTCTTCCGCGAGTAACATATTAGATGACAAGGTACCACCTACATTTTGCCAAAAAGTAACTTATAAAAAAACAAAACCAACTACGTACCTATCAATGTATAGAAAAAAATAACAATAAAATGGTGCATACTAAATCAACTAAATGAACTAGTCTACTAAATCAATTAAATCAAAATGTTCTAAATCAACTAAATCAACTAGCCTACTAAATCAACTAAATCATATCAACTAAATCAAAATGTTCTAAATCAACTAGGCTACTAAATCAATTAAATCATATCAACTAAATGAAAATGTTGCATATGAACTAGCCTACTAAATCAAAATGTAGCAGGCAGGAGGGAGAAGGAGGGGCGACTCGAGGAGGGAGAAGAGAGTATACGGAGGAGGAAGGCGGAGCGAGGAGGGGCCGACCGGCGGCCAGTGGAGGGAGGACGGAGGAGGAAGGCGGAGCGAGGAGGGGCTGGCCGGCGGCCAGTGGAGGGAGGACGGAGGAGGAAGGCGGAGCGAGGAGGGGCCGGCCAGCGGCGAGTGGAGGGAGGAGGAGGTGACGGCAGCGCAAAGGGAGGAGGGGTGATGGGGGAGGAGGTGACGGCGGCGCAGAGGGAGGAGGGGCGATGGGGGAGGACCGGCGCGAGGGATTGAGAGGGGATCCAGTCAGTAGTGTGTGACTGTGAGTGGATCGGATTTTGTAGTAAACTTAGCAGTAGCGCTTATTGGAGGAATGCGCTGCTACTACGCACCGTAGCAGTAGCGCTGCCGCCATAACGCGTTGTTGCTATAACTAGCCTCATGGGGGCCTCGTGGGAATTATAGCAGTAGCGCTTCTTTTGGCGGGCGCGCTACTGCTATCTTTATTTCAGCAGCGAGTTAAGCTCGACCTCGCAACTGCTAATTAGCAGCAGCACCTTATTTTAAAGCGCGCTGCTGCTAAGATTCTGTGTATAGGCTTTTCCCTAATAGTGTTTGCAAATGTCACTCCCACCTTCCATTGAGCCATCCCGTGTAGACATATCCTAGCAGGTTGCCATATCAAAATCTCACCGATATGTCCTATTTGTGGGGAGGGATGAGAAGATATTCAATATGGTCTGTTTGAACATCCAAGAACGAATAACATATGAAATAAATATGGCATTCACAAAAAAACCCGACAAGACATTGCTCTATGATAGGGTGAGTTTTTTTAGTACATGTTGAGGTTCACCCTCAATGGAAAATGGAGCACCTAGCAACACATCTTCACTGACCATTTGCTTTTGGAGCAGATCCCCCTAGCTGATCTTATAGTTGTTGGATGTTGGCCCAATCCCATGCATAGACCGGTCGTTTGGTAGTCTCGCATAAGTTTTTTTAATATGGTAATCTCGCATAAGAGAGCACCGATAATAGACCCTGGCCAACCCATAGGCCAGGAAAAAGGAGCGACCACACAGGCCCCGAAAGAGGTGAGGGCCTTGAATATAAATTATAAACAATTATACAATACAAGCTTAAAATTATTGAATACATAAAATATAACACCAATTTGTAGGAACGCAAGTTCACACCACATACTAATAATTTATACCACGTGGGGGATAAGCCGATTTGACTGGCGAAGTTGAGTTTGATTATGGTGCTGGTTTCTCTTTATGATGGTCGTCTCAGTACATAATTAGATTTAAGATAACTATATCTCTTTGTTTAAATAAATGCACAATTTTTCATTTGAGAAATGAGTATGCACGAAATCGAAATCTAAACGAGCATGTCAGACAATAGAATTTTATGCATTTCCTTAATTATAGTAAGGGTACAAAGCATGCACATGTCATCACATTTGTCATGCCCTGTAAGTTTCTATTAATATGCTTGCGTAATATACACTAGAACCTACTATTAAGATATTTGCTAGTGTTTAGTAATCTATAGTCATGCAAATATATTTGTATACAATGTAAAGTCTATGCAATAATAGAAAAATAATTGAAAAACTCCTGAAAAAAGAGATTTTTGATACATCATAAAATTTAAACTTCAGAGACCAAAATTTCTAATGATATACATTACAACTACATAACAAGGAATAATATAACTATTACTTAGAAACATTTTTATGTGGCTAACTATGATAGCCAAGTAGTAAAATATTATGCTAGTTAAAAATGTATTATGGTACAATTAATTTAAAATAAGTAAAAAAGTTTAATATGAATAAATTAGACCGACTCTACAAAGCATAATGATGTGCTGCCCTGGCCTCCAAAATAGGTATAAGAAAGAAAACAACTGCACACCCTAACTATATGAAATCGAAAAATAGTAAATAAGGCTACAAAATTAAACACACTAACACAATGCTTGACAACATTTAGGGAATAGGGCGCACTTGAATATCTAGTTACATTAGCGAAAGGGGAAGGTCAGAGATAATGAGTAAACAGAAAAAGCGAACACACTAGCTTATAGTCATTTCATCAAACATGACATGCTCAACGGAAGAAACAACAACGCTAATCACCTGAATTTATGTAGGAAGCACATAAAAACCGATCCTGGAGGAAACAACAACAACGGTAGGCCTACAAGACAAGCCAAGAAAAATGATCAGTTGCCTAAATGGAAATCAAAACTAATATAAGTAAAGAAACAACTGCACATCCTCACCATTGGGAATTGGAAAACATTAAGAATTAGTAGGCATTAAACACACGAACACAACGTCCGAATCAAGGGGGAGTTGAACAATCAGTAAATCAAGAGGAGAGAAAACAACCATGCATGAAAGACGAGACAACTAGTAAATGGAAGGCAAGATGCAAACCTTGACATAGCCGAGAAAGCACATTAACAAAGAGGAAAAGCAAGCCACGAGTAAATCACATGCCGAACATATACAAGCAACTACACAAGCAAGTACGTGCAACACGTACTAGTAGGGTGCACCTGAAAATTGATTCAAGGTCTCAAAAAGGGTGGTGTCCGAAGGTCAGAGATTCGGAGGTAGAACGAAAGCATGTCGACAAGACGTAAGCTACGTAGAAAACAAGGTAAAGAAGAAACCACGGACTAAGAACATGTTAGCTAACATGCATTTCACCAAACAATACATGTGAGGCAAGAACACCGTTGAAAACCTAAATTTGGAAAGAGAAGTCACAAATAACAAGCCAGTGGCAACCAACACACCGGTAGCCCTGCACGGTAAAGCCAAGAACAAGGAGCAACCACGAGAGAGAATCTTGATAAGCAAAGATATACAAATAAGAAAAAGGCGGATCGAACCTCAAAGTTAGGCGGCAAGCGAAGGACCCAACAAACCATAGAGTCAAGCAGCCAACAAGAAACAAGTAGGCGCAGGAGGCATCATGAAGGGAACAGAGCACTTGTACACCTCGTCACGGACTGGTGAACGACGAAGATATGAGATTGTGAGGCAACAATAAAAAAGACCACATTAGCTCATGGGCATTTCATTGAACAAGTGAATTACGGCATAGAGCATCTGAATTACTGAGGAATATACTAGAGAGGGACCGAGCCCAGGAGCAAACAAATCCTAACCATGTGTGGCCGATAAGTGAAGTTAGCAGCAAAGCCTCGGCACGAGCAGTGCGCCAGAAGCAAAGAAAGCCCACGACCAGGCCGCTCAAGCTCATGGTATGTGGAACAAAAACGAAAGGAGGAAGGAAGATGGATTCTTGCTTCTTAGAGAGAAAAAGAAAAGATGGGGAGAAAGGAGGAAGGGAGATGGATTCTTGCTCATGGTATGCTTTGGATGTTTCTACAAAAGGCTTCTTTTGATACCATTTACGACCCCCAACTTTTATTTTGATGTCAGTTTTTCACATACATGAATGAAATAATTGATGGATGTCCTCTCTAATCCTCGAAAAAGCACTTGCATCTATCAACATTCAAATGTCAGCTAACACACTCCAAATGTTAAGCAAGAGTTTGAGCATAAAGACTTTGAGATCTTAAGCTAACGTGGTTATCCGCAACTGGCAGGAGCCATATGGTTGTCGCTTGATTGTATGCAATGCAATCGCCATGTAATTGCTTTACTTTATCACTAAGCAGTAGCGATAGTCGTAGAAGGAATAGTTGGCGAGACAAGAACGACGCTACGATGGAGATCAAGGTGTTGCGCCGGCGATGATGGAGATCATGACGATGCTTCGGTGATAGAGATCACGAGCACAAGACGATGATGGCCATATCATGTCACATATTTTTATTGCATGTGATGTTTATCTTTATGCATCTTATTTTGCTTAGTACAGCAGTAGCATTATAAGATGACCCCTTACTAAATTTCAAGGTACAGGTGTTCTCCCTGAGTATGCACCGTTGCTACAGTTCGTCGTGCCGACACACCATGTGATGATCAGGTGTGATAAGCTCTACGTGCACATACAACGGGTGCAAGCCAGTTTTGCACACACAGAATACTCAGGTTAAACTTGATGACCCTAGAATATTGTGCCGCCCCGATTTAATCATACACTAATCATGCACGCAAATGTGTACGATCAAGATTAGGAACTCACGGGAAGATATCACAACACAACTCTAAAACATAAATAAGTCATACAAGCATCATAATACAAGCCAGGGGCCTCGAGGGCTCGAATACAAGTGCTCGATCATAGACGAGTCAGCGGAAGCAACAATATCTGAGTACAAACATAAGTTAAACAAGTTTGCCTTAAGAAGGCTAGCACAAACTAGGATACAAATCGAAAGAGGCCCAGGCCTCCTGCCTGGGATCCTCCTAACTACTCCTGGTCCTCGTCCGCGGGCTGCACGTAGTAGTAGGCGCCTCCAGTGTAGTAGTCGTCATCGACGGTGGCGTCTGGCTCCTGGGCTCCATCGTCTGGTTGCAGCAATCGGGTAAAGAAAGGGGAAAAAGCGGGAACAAGGCAACCGTGAGTACTCATCCAAAGTACTCGCAAGCAAGGAGCTACACTACATATGCATGGATATATGTGTAAAGGGCCATATCAGTGGACTGAACTACAGAATGCTAGAATAAGAGGGGGATAGCTAGTCTTATCGAGGACTACGCTTCTGGTCACCTCTGTCTTGCAACAGGTAGACGAGGGTAGGTTGAAGTCCTCCAAGTAACCTCACATAGCAATAATCCTACCCGGCGATCCCCTCCTCGTAACCCTGAGAGAGAGCGACCACCGGGTTGTATCTGGCACTTGGAAGGGTGTGTTTTATTAAGTATCCGGTTCTATTTGTCATAAGGTCAAGGTACAACCCAAGTCGTCCTGTTATCAAGATCACGGCTATTCAATAGATTAAACTTCCCTGCAGGGGTGCACCACATAACCCAACACGCTTGATCCCATTTGGCCGGACACACTTTCCTGGGTCATGCCCGGCCGCGGAAGATCAACACGTCGCAACCCCACCTAGGCACAACAGAGAGGCCAGCACGCCGGTCAAACCTAAGCACAGGGTTCGGGCCCATCGCCCAATGCACACCTGCACGCTATGTAGGGCGGCCGAAAGCGTAACTAGCCCCTTAATACAAGAGCAGGCTCACGTTCCAATCCCGCGCGCCGCCGCCGCCGACGCCACGAAGTGCTTCGCTGATACCACGACGCCGGATACCCATAACTACTCCCACGTAGATGGTTAGTGCGTATAGACCAAATGGCCAGACTCAGATCAAATACCAAGATCTCGTTAAACGTGTTAAGTATCCGCGAACGCCGACCAGGGCCTGGCCCACCTCTCTCCTAGGTGGTCTCAACCTGCCCCGTCGCTCTGCCACAAAGTAACAGTCGGGGGCCCTCGGGAACCCAGGCCCACCTCTACCGGGATGGAGCCACCCGTCCTTTCAGCCCCCATCTCCGAACAGTACCACAGGTAATGTAATAGTGTAAAGTATATAGTATATGCCCGTGATCACCTCCCGAAGTGATCACAGCCCAGTAGTAGAGCATGGCAGACGGACAAGAGTGTAGGGCCACTGGTGGAACACTAGCATCCTATACTAAGCAAGAGGATAAAGGTAAAGGTAACAAAAGAGTAGCAAGGACAGGCTATGCAGCAAGATAGGATTAATCGAAGCAGTAACATGCTACACTACTCTAGTGCAAGCAGTATAGAGAAGAGTAGGCGATATCTGGTGATCAAAGGGGGGGGGCTTGCCTGGTTGGTCTGGCAAGAAGGACGTGTCGTCAACACCGTAGTCGAATGGGGGTCGCTTGCAGCCTCGGGTCACTGGGAAAGAAGTATCGGAGGGGGAACACAATAAATAACAGAGCAATCAAAGCATCACAAAGCATAACGAGGTAATACGCGGTGCTAGGTATGCCCTAACGCGGTAGGAGGTGATACCGACGAATGGGGAAACATCCGGGAAAGTATCCCGGTGTTCGCGCTTTTGGACAGATGAACCGGAGGTGAAATGTTGCAGGTTCACTATGCTAGGGACGCGTGGCGGATTTAACGGCTGCGATCCGGATTCGCCTCGCTGCTCGAGCAACTTTCATGTATAAAGTATTTTCATCCGAGTTACGGATTATTTTATATTAATTTTTTAAGTTTTATTTCAATTTTGGAATTAACAGATTTTATTTAATTAGAAAAGGTAATTATTGGGTCAGCGTGACATCAACATGATGTCAGCAGGTCTACAGGTTGACTAGGTCAACCCTGGCACGTGGGGCCCGTTCGTCATAGTCTCAGGTTAATTAAACATGGTTAAATAATTAACTAAATGATTAGGTTAATCTAATACAAAATTATTTAAGTTAAATAATTTCTTAATTATTTAATTAATTAATATTTTTAGTTACTATTTTTTTAAAACTCTTTTTTTACATAAAAACGTTCTGGGGGCTAGGCCCCACATGTCATAGGCCCTAAGGGCCATAGCGGTTCAAGGCGGCAAATGGGCGGGCAAGAGACACTGAACAGGCGCCGCCACTGTGGGGTGTAGTGGAACGAGGCCCTCAGGGTGCAAGGCCGGGCGGCACCGGGCGGTTGGGCGGCAGAGGGGGGGTAGGGCGCTGCCCGGCGAAGGCGGGCGCCAAGGCGAGGGAAGCAGAGCGGGAGGCGTTTACTGGTGGGCGCAAGACGGTAGGGGCGCGTGCGAGGCGCGGCCACGGTGGTAGCATCGGGCAGACGGCGAGTGCGGGGAGAGGACGAGAGGCCGAGGGCCTCACCGGGGTTGTAGGGGTTCGGGCAGCGGTGCTCGGGGAGGAGGTCGGAGACGACGTTCCGACGGGGAGGCAGGCCATCGGGGTGGCTCCGGGCGGGGTCCAGCGGCCGGACGACGGCAAAGCGCGAGGGCGGCGCAGATGCGGGTTGCGGGAGGCCTTCGTGTGGAGGAAGAGGAGTTGCAGGGGCGGAGCCGACGAGGAAGGCGCAGGAGGAAGGGAGTCGCGAGGAGAAGGCCGAGGTGGCGGTGCTCGGCGCCGGGCGGGCGACGGGCTGCAAGGCCGAGCGACGGGGCGCCTGCTACCATCGGGAGAAGGGTAGAGGAGGCGGTGTGGGGAGGAGGCTGTGTGGGGAGGAGGCGAGGAGGCGCCGGCAGGGATGGGCGGCGCCGGCCGGCGACGAGGCGTAGGGATGAGGCGGCGGGGTCGGGGCGCCATTTCCCTCGATCCAGATCGGGGGAACGAGGGAGACGCGCGGGGGTGGGACGAGTGGGGGAGTGGGGGGGGTGCGCTAGGGTTTCTGGGGTTAGTAGGCGCTGCCGGGCCGGTTTGGGCCTGCCCAGTTGGGCCGGTGGCCTGCTGGGCCGAAGCGGGTTTCTCCTTTCACTTTTTGTTTGTTTGTTTGTTTGTTTTCTCTTTTGTATTTTCTTTTTATTTTTTATTTACTATCCTGTTTTATTTCATTTTAAATCATTTACTCATTTTATAAAAATGTGTTCTCCTTACTATAATTATCCTTGTAATATCCGGCACCCACCGAACATTTTTGTTTAATATTTTGAAAACTTTTGTCGTTTGACTTATTGAGGATTTAAACTTGAAACGGTTTCGAATCATTGCGAGGTTAGGAGCAGTAATCGCGGTGACGTGACATGATTAGCGTGGGATTACTGTAGCTTAAATATCCTGGCGTCACAATTCTCCTCCACTACAAGAAATCTCGTCCCGAGATTTAAGAGGTAGTGTAAGGGGGAAAGATTTGGTTACAAAATTCTAACGAATCTTCTCGGTCTTGGTTGCTCTTCTCGAAGAGATCAATCCATTACAATGATGTCTTCATTCCTCTGCTTCAGGTCATCATCATGAAGTCGGCATCCTTTCTTCGGGATCTTCATCGTATTTAAGAATAGGTAACGGGGCAGATCAGCAACGACAGAATGCTATAAGGGTAATAATCTGGGATTAACCCATGAATGAGAATATGAGTACCTCTCGAGTTGAACAAAATAAAACACATCGAGAGTAAAGTTGGAAGGTACAATAAGAAGTTTCAAGCAGCCAGACAATCGTTCAATGCCTAGGCAGAAGGTGAAAAGGGGTTTCAAGCAACAGAATAATTATTGTGTCCGATGCCAGAATTGACGATCTCATTGGAAGGTGGCTCATGAATTACATACGAGTCCACGCGGGAGGAATAACTTTGGGAACAGGGGGTGTACAGGAGAGTCAGGTTTCGATCCTGTGGAACTATGGGTTATGGGCCCACCATGTGGGGTAAAAGTAGGAAGGACGGTGACGTCTTGCGTGATCATGCAAGCAAGGTATGTCAAAGGATAGCCTATCAGTTATGTCGGCAACAACATCAGTACCAAGGGCGAGGGACGAAGAGAACCATTTTCCTGCTCGTTGAACGAGGCGGACTAGTAGGCAAAGTTCTCGTCCATCGGTGGTTACCAAAATGTCATCAACAAAAGTAACAGGGTCTCACTGGCAGAGTAGTACACCGAGGTGTTTACATAAGAAGTGAATTATTACTGCTTAGGCTATATAGATCACAAGAAAGGTCAAACAAACCAATGGAAAGGAAAATGTGATCATCAGGTTAAACAGAACAATGGAAAGGAAAAATGTGTTTAAACACATATTTCAGGGGTATGTCCCTCCCAAGGACAAGCGGAGCATGATGTACATGACAGGATAGAAAGTAGAAAACCATTAAGGTAAGGGGAAGGGATTTCATGGTATTACCCATACAACGGTGTCTGGATAATTGAGCAATAAAACATTTAGCATTGGGCTTCAAATGTTCTTGTTGAAAATCGGAGTACCACAGACATGCTTCGAGATAGCATTGACATGGTCAACAGGAAGATCAAACTTTGAAAACAAAAAGGATCCACCAGGAACAACTTATAAAATAGGTCTTTCAATTTCCTCCAGGAAGAATGGTTGTCCTTGCAAAAGAAATTATAACGATAGGTCCTCCACCCAGGGGGGGGGGGTGCTAGGCATGACATCATGTTACCGGGTCATAAAAGACCAGTGTTATAACTCTTGGAAAAATATTCCAACCATCATATCTGACCGAGTTTCAGATCTGATCGGTGTTAGGATACCTTGGACTTAGGATGCCTGAGAAGGAAGGTGCAAAACAAATTGACGAGATGACATTGTAAGATTCTCGAAATCTACTACGGAAGCGAAGTTCAAATAGGAGCTCATCATTAAACCCATGAAGGATAAGATGGTAGCTGATGATCTCAGCGACAATTCATCGAGGTTTCCAAAAGGATGCATTTCCACAAGTATGTGAACAAGGAAAACACACCCAATTAAACATCCGCTGAAAGGTGCAACCGTAATGTGGGCTTACAGAGCATGATCAACGTCGGAATGGTGGTTCAGCAACCGATAGGCTAAGAATGAATTATCAATCATTAACTCCAAAGCAATAGGGTTGCTAGAAGTGCAGAATCCAACCAACACCGTTCACTTGTGGGTACCCCGGTTGGAATTAATACGAGGACCAAGAAATAATGGTGATGGTGAGAAGTATCATTATAGCAAGAATTTCTTAAGAGGTGGAGCAATCCTCACAACATTCCTGACATCAAAGATGGTATTACTCCGCGGTAGATCATAACATAAGTTGGATAGCAAGGAACTCAAGGTACAACACAAAACTTAGAACAAGTTTGTGTTGGAGGGAAGGCAATAAAGTGGTCGATGACAACAAAAATCATCAAGGCAAGGATGGTATTTCTCATCATGAATTCAATTGATATCTTGGAAAAGCTCGGAATACTGATGATGATCACGACACATTTGTCGAGAGATTTCAGGAAGATGTAAACGATCGACGATGACATCAAGTCAAATGAATGATGAAGCGAAAGGTTATTGGAACCACGAGTAGGACACAAACTCGAGATCAAGTTTGTTGTTCAAGATGGAATGATATGATGAGCAAAGTCTACGTAAGCTTAGCTCATCGTCGAAAACTTTGCTCCGGGAAGGACCAGGTAGCACAGTTAAAAAGTTGCACGATAATGATATGGCCGATCAGGCTAGGAATGGCGTGATCGGGTACAAACTCGTACTTAAAGAAGATTATCAAGTGTCGTTGAACCGAAATGCAGACTCGGTTCAGTTATCGGTGTCTTTGAGTGTATAATAACTCAGAGCCCGTGAAAAATTGGAATCAGTGGGAAGGTAGCACTTGATGAAGAACTCATAAGAAGTTATGCAGTTCCATGATAATCTTGAGATACCAGGGGGGTAATACTCGACACAAGATCAAAGTAAAGGTTGGACGGGTGTATTGATCCATAGAAGACAATTGTTTTAACTTGTCCGAGAAATGGAATCAAAGAAGAACAATCATGGTCGGAACCACGGTTGCAAGGGATCAATTCACAGATACCATATGTTAGTTATCAAGGAAATAGTTATTATTACAAGAAGCTTCCATGATAGGATATACATCGCGTCCATGGGCATGAACACAAAGTTCAAGGTCGACTCCCACTTCCTCAATGCATAATCTTCCATTCACCTCTCGATTTCAAGATGACATTAGTTGTTGAAAGTTTTACCGGTGCAATACCAGATAAGTATGACTCGTGAAATCTTTCGGTTCACGCCGATGAGGGAAGGCGTAGGTTCAATCCCATCGGGGCTTCTTGCGAGCATATACCATAAGCTTCAAGAGTAAGTATCACCAGCTCGAAAGCAGAGCATGGATGACAAAAGGAAAGGATACAGTTTAACAAAGGCATTATGTATCGGAGAAGGACTCACAAGGTGATTAATTATGAAGGACACTGTCGGATATAATAATCCAACAGTGGATAAGGCGATCCATAGTGGAGCTGAGGTGAGTATCGATACTCAACCAGAAGAGGAAGGAATGCAAATGCAACAGGTTATGGAATCATCTGAATAATTCAAAGCTTAAATGCAAAGGAATTATGATTTCCAAAACAAAGGATCGAAGCGACGCTCGATCAAGGATGGATCAATTGAATATACCGGAGGCACAATCGATTTACGATAGTTTGGTCGAGAACCAGCTCATGTTCGAAATGACGTCTGAGCCGGAAGGATGAATTCTAGGATCTATTTGAGGATTGCGAGCATTCGCAACATATTGAATCAACAGACCCAAAATGATAATGACAAGGTATGCCATTAAGATTACGAGACTTATGGGATTAACCATAATGCAAGCAAGCAAGAATTTCAAGAGCAATAGGCTGCTCAGGATTTACGGAAGATCGAATAGTATTTTGAAGACTTTTGTTAAACACATGAAGAACTGGGGATGAGCGGATACTCGGCAAGTGCGAGCATTTATTTGAAGGGGTATTCATGTGGCAAAGAACTGCTAGGCAGTAGGCACAAAGTATTCTCGGAACAATAGAGAAAACTTCGGGGCATCTTGTAATAACAAGATCAATGGGGGATGATTGCATGAATGGCAAGTGTAAGTAGTTATCCATAAGGATTTATCGGTGGTCGGGAATAGCAAAAGTGATGGGCACAAAGTCTCGAGAGAATATCAAAGAGTATCTCCGAAATCTTCTGGTGCAGTCGGTGATCATCTGGACTGAAGGGCCTCTCCGGGAGAAAGTATTTTCAAGAACCTAAAGTTAGATTTTATTAAAAAAAATTGTTTAAACCGAATAGAAGAGAGTTCAGAATCCCAGAGTAAAGGTCGAGGAGTAAAAGATCCTAGTACCACCCAACGGCGACGTGGGCCCATGGGCCACACATCCAAGTCAGTAAAAGTTTTGTAAAGTCTAGACTCGACTTCGGCCAAGGAGTGTGGAAGGGTGATTCTACAGCAATCGGCTCGATACTAACTTCAGACGCTCGATTTAATCGTACACTAATCATGCACGCAAATGTGTACGATCAAGATCAGAACTCACGGAAGATATCACAACACAACTCTAAAACATAAATAAGTCATACAAGCATCATAATACAAGCCGGGGCCTCGAGGGCTCGAATACAAGTGCTCGATCATAGACGAAGTCAGCGGAAGCAACAATATCTGAGTACGTACATAAGTTAAACAAGTTTGCCTTAAGAAGGCTAGCACAAACCGGGATACAGACGAAGAGGCGCAGGCCTCCTGCCTCGGGATCCTCCTAACTACTCCTGGTCCTCGTCCGCTGGCTGCACGTAGTAGTAGGTGCCTCCAGTGTAGTAGTCGCCATCGACGGGCGTCTGCCCCGGCTCCATCGTCTGCTGCAGCAATCGGGTAAAGAAAGGGGAAAAGCGGGCACAAGGCAACCGTGAGTACTCATCCAAAGTACTCGCAAGCAAGGAGCTACACTACATATGCATGGATATATGTGTAAAGGGCCATATCAGTGGACTGAACTGCAGAATGCCGAATAAGAGGGGATAGCTAGTCTTATCAAGACTACGCTTCGTCACCTCCGTCTTGCAACAGGTAGAAGAGGGTAGGTTGATGTCCTCCAAGTAACCTCACATAGCAATAATCCTACCCGGCGACCCCCTCCTCGTAACCCTGAGAGAGAGCGACCACCGGGTTGTATCTGGCACTTGGAAGGGTGTGTTTTATTAAGTATCCGGTTCTATTTGTCATAAGGTCAAGGTACAACTCCAAGTCGTCCTGTTACCGAAGATCACGGCTATTCAATAGATTAAACTTCCTGCAGGGTGCACCACATAACCCAACACGCTTGATCCCATTTGGCCGGACACACTTTCCTGGGTCATGCCCGGCCGCGGAAAATCAACACGTCACAGCCCCACCTAGGCACAACAGAGAGGCCAGCACGCCGGTCTAAACCTAAGCGCACAGGGGTCTGGGCCCATCGCCCAATGCACACCTGCACGTTGCGAGGGCGGCCGAAAGCGGAACTAGCCCCCTTAATACAAGAGCAGGCCCACGTTCCAATCTCGCGCCGCCGCCGTCGGCGACGTCACGGAAGTTCGGCTGATACCACGACGCCGGATACCCATAACTACTCCCACGTAGATGGTTAGTGCGATAGACCAAATGGCCGACTCAGATCAAATACCAAGATCTCGTTAAACGTGTTAAGTATCCATGAACGCCGACCAGGGCCAGCACACTCTCTCCTAGGTGGTCTCAACCTGCCCTGCCGCTCCGCCACAAAGTAACAATGGGGCCGTCGGGAACCCAGGCCCACCTCTACCGGGATAGAGCCACCCGCCCTTTCAGCCCCCATCTCCTAACAGTACCACAAGTAATGTAATAGTGTAAAGTATATAGTATATGCCCGTGATCACCTCCTCAAGTGATCACAGCCCAAAGAGTAGAGCATGGCGACGGACAAGAGTGTAGGGCCACCGATGGAACACTAGCATCCTATACTAAGCAAGAGGATAGTAGGTAAAGGTAACAACAAGAGTAGCAAGGACAAAGCTATGCAGAAGATAGGATTAATCGAAAGCAAGAATATGCTACACTACTCTAATGCAAGCAGTATAGAGAAGAGTAGGCGATATCTCGATGATCAAAGGGGGGCTTGTCTGGTTGGTCGGCAAGAAGGACGGTCGCCAACACCGTAGTCGAACTGGGGTCGCGGCAGCCTCGGTCTCACCGGAAAGAAGTATCGGAGGGGGAACACAATAAATAACAGAGCAACCAAAGCATCACAAAGCATAACGAGGTAATACGCGGTGCTAGGTATGCCCTAACGTGGTAGGAGGTGATACCGACGAAGGGGGGAAACATCCGGGAAAGTATCCCCGGTGTTCCGCGTTTTTGGACAGATGAACCGGAGGTGAAATGTTGCAGGTTCACTATGCTAGGGACGTGTGGTGGACGAACGGGCTGCGTATCCGGATTCGTCTCGTCGTTCTGAGCAACTTTCATATATAAAGTATTTTCATCCGAGTTACGGATTATTTTATATTAATTTTTAAAGTTTTATTTCAATTTTGGAATTAACAGATTTTATTTAATTAAAAAGGTAATTATTGGTCAAGCATGACATCAAGATGATGTCAAGAGGTCTACAGGTTGACTAGGTCAACCCTGGCACGTGGGGCCCGTTCGTCATAGTCTCAGGTTAATTAAACATGGTTAAATAATTAACTAAATGATTAGGTTAATCTAATACAAAATTATTTAAGTTAAATAATTTCTTAATTATTTAATTAATTAATATTTTTAGTTACTATTTTTTAAAAACTATTTTTTTACATAAAATCGTTCTGGGGGCTAGGCCCCACATGTCATAGGCCCTAAGGGCCATAACGGGTTCAAGGCCGGCAAAATGGGGGGGGCGCAAGACTGAACAGGCGCCGCCCTGTGGGGGTGCAAGTGGAATGAGGCCCTGTGGGGCAGGCAGAATGGGCGGCACTGGGCGGTGCTGCTGCAGCTGGGGGGGGAGGGCGGCCAGGCGGAAGGGCGGGCCAAGGCGAGGTCAGCAGAGCGGGGGAGGCGACCACGGTGGGCGCGCACGGGTAGGGGCGCGTGCGAGGCGCGGCCACGGTGGTAGCATCGGGCAGACGGCGAGTGCGAGGAGAGGACGAGAGGCCGAGGGCCTCACCGGGGTTGTAGGGGTTCGGGCAGCGGTGCTCGGGGAGGAGGTCGGAGACGACGTTCCGGCGGGGAGGCAGGCCGTCGGGGTGGCTCCGGGCGGGGTCCAGCGGCCGGACGACCGGCAGGCGCGAGGGCGATGCAGAGATGCGGGTTGCGGGAGGCCTTCGTGTGGAGGAAGAGGAGTTGCAGGGGCGGAGCCGACGAGGGAGGCGCATGAGTAAGGGAGTCGCCAGGAGAAGGCCGAGGTGGCGGTGCTCGGCGCCGGCGAGGCGACGGGCTGCGGCGTCGAGCGACGGGGGTGCCGGCTACCATCGGGGAGAAGGGTAGAGGAGGCGGTGTGGGGAGGAGGCGGTGTGGGGAGGAGGCGAGGAGGCGCCGGCGGGGATGGGTGGCGCCGGCCGGCGACGGGGCGTAGGGATGAGGCGGCGGGGTCGGGGCGCCTTTCCCCCGATCCAGATCAGGGGAACGAGGGAGACGCGCGGGGGTGGGACGAGTGGGGGAGTGGGGGGGTGCGCTAGGGTTTCGGGGTTAGTAGGCCCGGCTGGGCCGGTTTGGGCCTGCCCAGTTGGGCTGGTGGCCTGCTGGGCCGAAGCGGGTTTCTCCTTTCACTTTTTGTTTGTTTGTTTGTTTGTTTTCTCTTTTGTATTTTCTTTCTATTTTTTATTTACTATCCTGTTTTATTTCATTTTAAATCATTTAGTCATTTTATAAAAATGTGTTCTACTTACTATAATTATCCTTGTAATATCCGGCACTCACCGAACATTTTTGTTTAATATTTTGAAAACTTTTGTCGTTTGACTTATTTAGGATTTAAACTTGAAACGGTTTCGAATCATTGCGAGGTTAGCAGCAGTAATCGCGGTGACGTGACATGATTAGCGTGGGATTACTGTAGCTTAAATATCCGGGCGTCACACATATGCTGATATGACCTCAGAACACGGAGACCAAAAGGTCGAACATGAATCATATAGTAGATATGATCAACATATTGATGTTCACCATTCAAAATTACTCCATCTCACGTGATGATCGGACATGGTTTAGTTGATTTGGATCACGTGATCATTTAGATGACTAGAGGGATGTCTATCTAAGTGGGAGATCTTAAGTAATATGATAAATTGAACTTTAATTTATCTTGAACTTAGTCCTGATAGTTTTTGCATGTCTATGTTGTTATAGATCAATGGCCCGTGCTACCGTTCCTTTGAATTTTAATGCGTTCCTAGAGAAAGCTAAGTTGAAAGATGATGCTAGCAATTACACGGACTGGGTCCATAACTTGAGGATTATCCTCATTGCTGCAAAGAAGAATTACGTCCTGGAAGCACCGCTAGGTGCCAGGCCTGCTGCAGACGCAACTGCAGACGTTAGGAATATATGACAGAGCAAAGCTAATGACTACTCGATAGTTCAATGTGCCATGCTTTATGGCTTAGAATCGGGACTTCAAAGACATTTTGAATGTCATGGAGCATATGAGGTGTTCCAAGAGTTGAAGTTAATATTTCAAGCAAGTGCCCGAGTTGAGAGATATGAAGTCTCCAACAAGTTCTACAACTACAAAATGGAGGATAATAGTTCTGTCAGTGAACACATACTCTGAATGTCTGGGTACCATAACCACTTGACTCAGCAGGGAGTTAATCTTCCTGATGATAGTGTCATTGACAGGGTTCTTCAATCACTGCCACCAAGCTATAAAGGCTTCGTGATGAACTATAATATGCAAGGGATGAAAAAGACAATTCCAAAGCTCTTCGCAATGCTAAAGGCTGCGGAGGAAGAAATCAAGAAGGAGCATCAAGTTTTGATGGTCAACAAGACAACTAGTTTCAAGAAAAAGGGCAAAGGAAAGAAGGGGAACTTCAAGAAGAACATCAAGCAAGTTGCTGGTCAAGAGAAGAAGCCCAAGTCTGGTCCCAAGCCTGGAACTGAATGCTTCTACTGCAAAGGGACTGGTCACTGGAAGCGGAATTGCCCCAAGTATTTCGCGGATAAGAAGGATGGCAAAGTGAAAGGTATATTTGATATACATGTTATTGATGTGTACCTTACTAAAGCTCGCAGTAGCGCCTGGGTATTTGATACTAGATCTGTTGCTCATATTTGCAACTCGAAACAGGGGCTACGGATCAAGTGAAGATTGGCTAAGGACGAGGTGACGATGCGTGTCGGAAATGGTTCCAAGGTCGATGTGATCGCTGTCGGCACGCTACCTCTACATCTACCTACGGGATTAGTTTTAGACCTGAATAATTGTTATTTAGTGCAAGCATTGAGCATGAACATTATATATGGATCTTGTTTTATGCGAGACGGTTATTCATTTAAATCATAGAATAATGGTTGTTCTATTTATATGAGTAATATCTTTTATGGTCATGCACCCTTGCTGAGTGGTCTATTTTTGTTGAATCTGGATCGTGGTGATACACATGTTCATAATATTGAAGCCAAAAGATGAAAAGTTGATAATGATAGTGCAACTTATTTGTGGCACTACCATTTAGGTCATATTAGTGTAAAGCGCATGAAGAAACTCCATGCTGATGGACTTTTGGAACCACTTGATTATGAGTCACTTGGTTCTTGCAAACCATGCCTCATGGGCAAGATGACTAAAACTTCGTTCTCCGGAACAATGGAACGAGCTACTGACTTATTGGAAATAATACATACCGATGTATGCGGTCCAATGAGTATTGAGGCTCGTGGCGGGTATCGTTATTTTCTGACCTTCATAGATGAGTTGAGCAGATATGGTTATATCTACTTAATGAAGCATAAGCTAAAACATTTGAAAAGTTCAAAAAAATTCAGAGTGAACAGGAAAATCATCGTAACAAGAAAATAAAGTTTCTACGATTTGATCATGGAGGAGAATATTTGAGTTACGAGTTTGGTATTCATTTGAAACAATGTGGAATAGTTTCACAACTGACGCCACCTGGAACACCACAGCGTAATGGTGTGTCCGAACATCATTACCGTACTTTATTGGATATGGTGCGATCTATGATGTCTCTTACTGATTACTGCTATTGATTCGGGGTTATTCTTTAGAGACGGCTGCATTCACGTTAAATAGGGCACCATCAAAATCCATTGAGATGACGCCTTATGAACCGTGGTTTGGTAAGAAACCAAAGTTGTCGTTTCTTAAAGTTTGGGGCTGCGATGCTTATGTGAAAAAGCTTCAACCTGATAAGCTCAAACCCAAGTCGGAGAAGTGCGTCTTCATAGGATACCCAAAGGAAACTATTGGGTACACCTTCTATCACAGATCCGAAGTCAAGATATTCGTTGCTAAGAATGGATCCTTTCTAGAGAAGGAGTTTCTCTCGAAAGAAGTGAGTGGGAGGAAAGTAGAACTTTATGAGGTAATAGTACCTTCTACTGAATTGGAAAGTAGTTCATCACAGAAATCAGTTCCAGTGATGCCTACACCAATTAGTGAGGAAGCTAATGATGATGATCATGAAACTTCGGATCAAGTTACTACTGAACCTCGTAGGTCCTCCAGAGTACGATCCGCACCAGAGTGGTATGGTAGTCCTGTTCTGGAATTCATGTTACTAGACCATGATGAACCTACGAACTATGAGGAAGTGATGATGAGCCCAGATTCCGCGAAATGACTTGAGGCCATGAAATCTAAGATGGGATCCATGTATGAGAAAAGGATGGACTTTGGTGGACTTGCCTGATGATCGGCAAGCCATAGAAAATAAATGGATCTTTAGGAAGAAGACCGACGCTGACGATAATGTTACTGTCTACAAAGCTCGACTTGTTGCGAATGGTTTTCGACAAGTTCAAGTAGTTGACTACGATGAGACTTTCTCACCGGTAGCGATGCTTAAGTCTGTCCGAATCATGTTAGCAAATGACGCGTTTTATGATTATGAAATTTTGCAAATGGATGTCAAAACTGCATTCCTTAATGGATTTCTTAAAGAAGAGTTGTATATGATGCAACCAAAAGGTTTTTCCAAACGGTGCTAACAAAGTGTTCAAGCTCCAGCGATCCATTTATGGACTGGTGCAAGCCTCTCGGAGTTGGAATATAGGTTTTGATAGTGTGATCAAAGCATATGGTTTTATACAAATTTTTGGAGAAGCCTGTATTTAGAACAAAGTGAGTGGGAGATCTGTAGCATTTCTAATATTATATGTAGATGACATATTGTTGATTGGAAATGATACTGAATTTCGGGATAGCATAAAAGGATATTTGAATAAGAACCTTTCAATGAAAGACCTCGGTGAAGCTGCTTACATATTGGGCATCAAGATCTATAGAGATAGATCAAGACGCTTAATTGGACTTTCACAAAGCACATACCTTGATAAGATTTTGAAGAAGTTCAAAATGGATCAGTTAAAGAAAGGGTTCTTTCCTGTGTTACAAGGTGTGAAGTTGGGTCAGACTCAATGCCTGACCACTACAGAAGATAGAGAGAAGATGAAATCAGTTCCCTATGCTTCAGCCATAGGCTCTATCATGTATGCAATGTGTGCCTTGCTATAAGTATAGCAGGGAGGTACCAAAGTAATCTAGGAGTGGATCACTGTACAGAGGTCAAGAACATCCTGAAATACCTGAAAAGGACTAAGGATATGTTTCTAGTTTATGGAGGTGACAAAGAGCTTGTTGTAAATGGTTACACTGATGCAAGCTTTGACACTGATACAGATGACTCTAAGTCGCAATCCGGATATGTATTTATATTGAATGGTGAAGCTGTCAGTTGGTGCAGTTCCAAACAGAGCGTCGTGGCGGGATCTACGTGTGAAGCGGAATACATAGCTACTTTGGAAGCAACAAATGAAGGAGTCTGGATGAAGGAGTCCATATCCGATCTAGGTGTCATACGTAGTGCATCGGGTCCAATAAAAATCTTTTGTGACAATACTGGAGCAATTGCCTTGGCGAAGGAATCCAGATTTCACAAGAGAACCAAACACATCAAAAGACGCTTCAATTCCATCCGACATCAAGTCGCGGAGGGAGACATAGAAATTTGCAAAGTACATACAAATCTGAATGTTGCAGACCCGTTGACTAAGCCTCTCCCATGAGCAAAACATGATCAGCACCAAGACTCCATGGGTGTTAGAATCATTACTGTGTAATCTAGATTATTGACTCTAGTGCAAGTGTGAGACTGAAGGAAATATGCCATAGAGGCAATAGTAAAGTTGTTATTTATGTTTCCTTATATCATGATAAATGTTTATTATTCATGTTGTAATTGTATTAACCGGAAACTTAGTACATGTGTGAATACATAGACAAAACATATGGTCCCTTGTATGCCTCTACTAGACTAGCTCGTTAATCAAAGATGGTTAAGTTTCCTAACCATAGACATGTGTTGTCATTTGATGAACGGGATCACATCATTAGATAATGATGCGATGGACATGACCCATCCGTTAGCTTAGCATAATGATGATTGAAGTTTATTGCTACTGCTTTCTTCATAACTTATACATGTTCCTCAGATAATGAGATTATGCAACTACCGAATACCGGAGGAACACCTTGTGTGCTGTCAAACGTCACAACATAAATGGGTGATTATAAAGATGCTCTATAGGTGTCTCTGAAGGTGTTTGCTGGGTTGGCATAGATCGATATTAGGATTTGTCACTCTGTGTATCAGAGAGGTATCTCTGGGCCCTCTCGGTAGTGCTCATCACTATAAGCCTTGCAAGCAATGTGACTAATGAGTTAGTTGTGGGATGAAGCATTAACGGGTAAAGAGACTTGCCGGTAACGAGATTGAAGTAGGTATGAAGATACCGATGATCGAATCTCGGGCATGTAACATACCGATGACAAAGGGAACAACATATTTTGCTATGCGGTTTGAACGATAAAGATCTTCGTAGAATATTGATGACCCACAAGTATACGGGATCTATCTTAGTCCTTTCGATAAGTAAGAGTGTCGAACCCAACGAGGAGCAGAAGGAAATGATAAGCGGTTTTCAGCAAGGTATTCTCTGCAAGTACTGAAATAAGTGGTAACAGATAGTTTTGTGATAAGATAAATTGTAACGAGCAACAAGTAACAAAAGTAAATAAAGTGCAGCAAGGTGGCCCAATCCTTTTTGTAGCAAAGGACAAGCCTGGACAAACTCTTATAATAGGAAAAGTGCTCCCGAGGACACATGGGAATATCGTCAAGCTAGTTTTCATCACGTTCATATGATTCGCGTTCGGTACTTTGATAATTTGATATGTGGTGGGTGGACCGGTGCTTGGGTACTGCCCTTACTTGGACAAGCATCCCACTTATGATTAACCTCTATTGCAAGCATCCGCAACTACAACAAAAGTATTAAGGTAAACCTAACCATAGCATGAAACATATAGATCCAAATCAGCCCCTTACGAAGCAACACATAAACTAGGGTTTAAGCTTCTGTCACTCTAGCAACCCATCATCTACTTATTACTTCCCAATGCCTTCCTCTAGGCCCAAATAATGGTGAAGTGTTATGTAGTCGACGTTCACATAACACCACTAGAGGCTAGACAACATACATCTCATCAAAATATCGAATGAATACCAAATTCACATGACTACTAATAGCAAGGCTTCTCCCTTGTCCTCAGGAAAAAACGTAATTACTCACAAAGCATATTCATGTTCATAGTCAGAGGGGTAATAAAGTGCATAAAGGATCTGAACATATGATCTTCCACCAAATAAACCAACTAGCATCAACTACAAGGAGTAATTAACACTACTAGCAAACTACTAGCACCAATCCCGGACTTGGAGACAAGAATTGCATACAAGAGATGAACTAGGGTTTGGAGATGAGATGGTGCTGGTGAAGATGTTGATGGAGATTGCCCTCTCCCGATGAGAGGAGCGTTGGTGATGATTTCCCCCTCCCGGAGGCAATTGTCCCCGGTAGAACAGCTCTGCCTGAGCCCTAGATTGGTTCCGCCAAGGTTCCGCCTCGTGGCGGCGGAGTCTCGTCCCGAAAGGTTGCCTTCTATTTTTTTTCTCATCGAAAGACTTCATATAGGAGAAGATGGGCGTCGGAAAGCCACCAGGGGGCCCATGAGGTAGGGGGCGCGCCCAGGGGGGGGGGGGCGCCCCCCAACCTCGTGAGCAGGGTGTGGCCCCCCTGGCCTTCATCTTTAGCGATGATTTTTCATTATTTATTTTAAGGTATTCCGTGGAGTTTCAGGACTTTTGGAGTTGCGTAGAATAGGCCTCCAATATTTGCTCCTTTTCCAGCCCAGAATTCCAGCTGCCGGCATTCTCCCTCTTCATGTAAACCTTGTAAAATAAGAGAGAATAGCCATAAGTATTGTGACATAACGTGAAATAACAGCCCATAATGAAATAAATATTATCATAAAAGCATGATGCAAAATTGACGTATCAAATATGTGGGAGCCAATATGAGCATCCAGGTTTCTGCTATTGGTTATTTATCGGAGATGTGTCTTGATCATGTCTACATAGTTCTCGAACCCATAGGGTCCACACGCTTAACGATCGATGATGATATGTATTATGAATTATGTGTTTTGATGACCAAAGTTTGTTCATAGTCCCGGATGAGATCACGGACGTGACGAGGAGTCTCGAAATAGTCGACACATAAAGATTGATATATTGGACGGCTATATTCGGACATCGGAAAGGTTCCGGTGAAGTTCGGGTAAAAAACGAAGTGTCGGAGGGGTTATCGGAACCCCCCGAGGGAACTAATGGGGCACCATGGACCTTAGTGGAGAGAGAGGAGGGCGGACAAGCCTGGCCATGCACCCCCCTTAGAAATTAGAATTGGACAAGGGAAGGGGGGGGGGCACCCCTCTCCCTCTCCACTTCCTTTCCCCTCTCTCCCGGGAGGTGGACTCCTACTAGGACTTGGAGTCCTAGTAGGACTTCTTCCTCCCGGCGCGCCCAACAAGGGGCCGGCCAGCCTCCCCTCCCTTCTTCATATACGGGGGCAGGGGGGCACCCTAGAACACTAATATGTCTCCAACGTATCTATAATTTTTTATTGTTCCATGCTATTATATTATCTGTTTTGGATGTTTAATGAGCTTTAATATGCTCTTTTATATTATTTTGGCACTAACCTATTAACCGAAGGCCTAGTGCCAGTTTCTGTTTTTCTGCCTGTTAGTTTTCTGAAAAGGAATACCAAACGGAGTCCAAACGGAATGAAACCTTCGCTATGATCTTTCTTGGACCAAAAGAAAACCAGAAGACTTGGAGTTGAAGTCTGAAATGCCACAAGGTGTCCACGAGGCAGGAGGGCGCGCCCAGGGGGGTAGGAGCGCCCCCACCCTCGTGGGCCCCTCGTAGCTCCACCGATGTACTTCTTTCACCTATATATACTCTTATACCCTAGAAACATCAGGGGGAGCCACGAAACCACTTTTCCACCGCCACAACCTTCTGTACCCGTGAGATCCCATCTTGGGGCCTTTGCCGGCGTCCTGCCGGAGGGGGAATCGATCATGGAGGGCTTCTACATCAACACTATTACCTCTCGGATGAAGCGTGAGTAGTTCACCATAGACCTTCGGGTCCATAGTTATTAGCTAGATGGCTTCTTCTCTCTCTTTGATTCTCAATACTCTTTTGCGGTGTTCTTGGAGATATATTCGGTGTAATACTCTTTTGCGGTGTGTTTGCCGAGATCCGATGAATTATTGATTCATGATCAAATTATCTATGAATATTATTTGGTTCTTCTCTGAATTCTTATATGCATGATTTGATATATTTGCAAGTCTCTTCGAATTATCGGTTTAGTTTGGCCTACTGGATTGATCTTTCTTGCAATGGGAGAAGTGCTTAGCTTTGGGTTCAATCTTGTGGTGTCCTTTCCCAGTGACAGTAGGGGCAGCAAGGCACGTATTGTATTGTTGCCATCGAGGATAAAAAGATGGGGTTCATATCATATTGCTTGAGTTTATCTCTCTACATCATGTCATCTTGCTTAATGCGTTACTCTGTTCTTATGAACTTAATACTCTATATGCATGATGGATAGCGGTCGATGTGTGGAGTAATAGTAGTAGATGCAGAATCATTTCGGTCTACTTGACACCGACGTGATGCCTATGTTCATGATAATTGCCTTAGATATCTTCATAATTATGCACTTTTCTATCAATTGCTTGGCAGTAATTTGGTCACGCACCATAATACATACTATCTCAGGAGAAGCCACTAGTGAAACCTTGGCCCCGGGGTCTTTTTTCCATTATATTTGCATCTCTTTAAATCTCGTTTACTATTTTGCAATCTTTACTTTCCAATCTATACAATAAAAATACCAAAAATATTTACTCTACTATCTCTATTAGATCTCACTTTTGCGAGTGACCACGAAGGGACTGACAACCCCTTTATCACGTTGGTTGCAAGGTTCTTGATTGTTTGTGCAGGTACTAGGTGACTTGTGCGTCGTCTCCTACTGGATTGATACCTTGGTTCTCAAAACTGAGGGAAATACTTACACTACTTTTCTGCATCACCCTTTCCTCTTCAAGGGAAAAACCAACGCAAGCTCAAGAGGTAGCAAACACACAAGTTTCTCTCCCAACCCTGTGCGGTGCCCCCCTCCACAGTTACACACCTCGATCATACCATTGCAGTGCTTAGGCGAAGCCTTGGGCCGGTAGCATCATCATCACCATCGCCACGCCGTCATGCTGACGGAACTCACCCTCGTCCTCAACTGGATCAAGAGCATGAGGGACATCATCGAGCTGAACGTGTGTTGAATGCGGAGGTGCTGTACGTTTGGTACTTGATCGGTTGGATCGCGAAGAAGTTCGGCTACATCAACCACGTACTAAACGCTTCTGCCTTCGGTCAACGAGGGTACGTGGACACACTCTCCCCTCTCGTTGATATGAATCACATAGATAGATCTTCCGTGATTGTAGGAAATTCTTGAAATACTGCGTTCCCCAACATACCTATCCTAGCAGGTTTCCATATCAAAGTCTCACCGATATGTCGTACCTGTGGGAAGGGAAGGGAAGATATCCGACATGGTCTGTTTGAACTTCCAAGAGCGAAGATCATATTAAATAAAGTGGGCATTCTCAAAAGAAGGACAAAGCACATAGGTACGAGTCTATGGATCAGGCACTGACCATTTTTTTTCGAGCAGACCCCTCTAGCTGATCTCATAGTTATTGGATGTTGGCCCAATCCTATGCACATACCGATTGTTTAGTAATCTCGCATAAGAGCGCACCAACAATGCACCAGGGCCAACCCATAGGCTAGGAAAAAGGGGCGACCGCACAGACCTCCAAGAGGTGAGGGCCTCGAATATAAATTATAATAGTGACCACTATACAATTATACAATACGTCCTTAAAATTATTGAATACATAAAATATTTTGTAGGAGCGCAAGCTCACACCAGATACTAATAGTTTATAGCACACGGGTGAAAAACCAATCCGACAGGCGAAGTCAAGTTTGATTACGTTGTTGGTCTCTCTTTATGATGTCCGTCTCAGTACATTGTGCAATTTATGATAACTAGATCTCTATGTTTAAGTCGATGCACAATCTTTCATTTTACAAATGATTATGCAGAACCAAGTGAATCTAAACGAGCATGTTAGATAATAGAATAATATGTTTTTCGTCAATTGTACTAATGGTACAAAACATGGACATGTTGTTGTCCTAGTATTGAACCGAACTTGCAATTAATATTTGTCACGCCCTATAAGTTTGTATGAATATGCTTGTGTAATATACACTAGACACAACTATTAAGATATTTGTTAGCGTATACGATTTAGAAGTCCCTACCATGATATTCAATAATAGCTAAAGATATATGACCACACGCATAGTCATGCATATATATGTGTATACACTATACACTTTATGTAGTAACAAAAATTAATTCAAAAATATTTTCCAAACAAAAAGAGAAATTTTTGTTAAATCCTAGAATTTAAATTTTGCAGAACAAAATTTCTAATGATATACTTTGGAAATGCAGAACAAAGAATTATGTAACTATTATTTAGAAACATTGCTATGTGGCTAACTATGATAGCAAAGTAGTAAAAATATTATACTAATTAAAAATGTAATATGTTACAATTAATTTAAAATAAGTATAAAATTTTAGTATGAATACATTATTATTTTTATATGTCCCTGGGTCCAACATTGATTTGGATTGGCTCAAAAACAGGTATAAGATTACGGAAACAACCAATTCTTTGAGGTCAATCCTATTTCATCTACATGTACTTCTAGCTAATTTTTTCCGTAAGTGTTTTACAAATAATTTATGTAATGTTTTTTCAGCCAATTCTTTAATGGCATTGGACTGCTGAAACTCTAAGAGAAATATCATGGTAACTTTTCACTTAAAAACACATATTATGTCATGGAATCAGGGAAGCCTGTGATAATAATCACCAATTTTAGAGTGAAACAATGTAATGAACTTATATTTTTATGAATTTATTTTTCTCTAATGTATACATTGGCGAATAACTTGTGAATTAGCTAACTGAGTGAGTTATTTCGTTTTTTCTTTTGGGGCATTCTTGTTTGTAGGAGCGTGAGCTTTTCCCACTTATTAATCATATTAAACATAATAATGGGCAGACATCAGACCTGCTAAATCTATGAATTTATAATTTATTTCAAGTGTAAATTTGGCCCAATGCCAGCTAGAAGATGTTCATGATATTGCATTTGCTCTTGATGAGATTTGCGATATTGCTGAAGAGTGTAATAGGAAAGGACTGGGGGTGTCTTTGGACTATTGTCAGCTTATTGATCCTTTAAAAATTCTCAAGGAAGTTTCACTGTAAGCAACTCAGTTTTTTCACAAATTTGTTGATTTTTTACCATTTTATATTGACACGTGTTTCCTTTGTAGAAGAGATGTAGTTTCTGTTACGAAGGACATAAAAACAGACTTTATTTTGGGGCTGTTATGAGAGAATCTTTTTTTTGCTTTAAAGAGACCCGATTTCGGAAAGGTTGTTGAAGCATCAAGTATTTGAGTGTACCTTGGGATGCCGATAAGTTGCTACTTGTGAGCTGCGTTGGGATTTCCTCAAAGAGGAGAGGATGATGTAGTATAGTAGAGATACGTATTTCCCTCAGTTATGAAACCAAGGTTATCAATCCAGTAGGAGAACCAAGCAACACTATGTAAACAACACCTGCACACAAACAACAAATACTTGCAGCGCAACGCGTAGAGGGGTTGTCAATCGCTCAACGGGTACAAGAACTATTAAATTGTATAGTTTTTGATAGATAGATCGGACAAAAATACAAAATAAAATAAATAATAGATAAAAATTGCAGCAAGGTATTTTCAGATTTAATACATGATAAAATATAGATCCCGGGGCCATAGTTTTCACTAGAGGCTTCTCTCCTGAAAATAACATACGGTGGGTAAGCAAATTACTATTGGGCAATTGATAGAAAAACAAATAATTATGACAACATCCAAGGCAATGATCGTACATAAGCATCACGTCTTAGATTAGTAGACTGAAATGATTATGCATCTACAACTATTACTCCACACATCGACCGCTATCCAACATGCATCTAGTGTATTAAGTTCATGAAAAAACGGAGTAATGCTTTAAGAAAGATGAGATGATCTAGAACATATAAACTCACGTATGAATAAACCCCATCTTTTTACACTTAAAAGCAATGATACATACGAGTCATGTCCATTTCTGTCACTGAGATTAAGCACCACAAGATCGAACCCATTACAAAGCACCTCTTCCCATGGCAAGATAAATCAATCTAGTTAGCCAAACCAAGCCAATAAATCATACAAGAAATAAGAAGCTATATTAATCATGCATAAAAGAGTTCAGAGAAAAATAAAATAATATTCATGAATATATCTGATCATAAACTCAATGCAAAAAGTCATTACATCAAATAGATCTCCATGAACACCAAGGAGAACATTTTATTGAAAATCAGAAAGAGAGAAGAAGTCATCTAACTACTAACTATGGACCCATAGGTCCATGGTAAACTACTCACGCTTCATCAGAGGGGTAGCAAAGGGTGATGAAGAACCCCTCCGTGATGGATTTCCCCTCCAGCAAAGTACCAGAAAGGGTCCCCAGATGGGATCTATCGAGAACAGAGGCTTGCAGCGGCGGATAAGTATTTCGTGGACTCCCTGATAGGTTTTCTGATTTTAGGAAATTTATAGAGGCGGAGTTAGGTCAAACGAAGGCTCGTGGTCCCCACTAGGTACTAGGCGCTCCCTGGTGCCTAGTGGGCCACTGCTTCGTCTTCTTGTCCTCTCCTGAAGCTTCCAGGGTCTCTTATCACCAGAAAAAAAATCTCTAAAAAGTTTTGTGGCATTTAGACTTCGTTTGGTATTGATATTCAGCAAAGTCAAAAACCAGCAAAAAAAGTAACTGGCACTAGGCACTAAGTTAGTAGGTTAGTGCCAAAAACTGATATAAACTTGGTTGTAAATGTATATATATCATCGAATATTGATACTATAATAGCATGGAACAATAAAAAAATTATAGATATGTTAGTGACATATCAAGCATCCCCAAGCTTAATTCCTGATTGTCCTCGAGTAGGTAAATGGTAAAAACAGATTTTTTGATGTGTAATTCTACCTAATATGTTCATCATATATTCTTTACTTTGTAGCATGGATATTTGCACTTGAATGATTTAAAGCAATAGTCTATAATTTGACATGAAGCCATCAATACTCAAGCATATCAACAAGCAACCATGTATTTAAAATATCAATGCTAAAGAAAGCTATACCTAGCCCATTATGCTCAATCATTGATCCATTCATGAAACACACTAAAATATTAGCTACATCCAATGCACAAGTATGTCAATGGTGTTCCCTAGTTGGTGCTTTATAAGAGAAGATGGAGACTCAAAATGAAAATAAAAATTGCATAAAAGTAAATAGAAAGGCCCTTCGCAGAGGGAAGCAAAGATTTGTTGAGGTGCAAGAGCTCATATCTTAAATCGAGAGATAAAATTATTTTGAGAGGCATGCTTTTCATGTCAATGAAAACGACCAAGAATTCCCAATATCTTCCACATGCTAGACAAATCAGGCGGTTCCCAAACAGAAAGTAAACTTTATTTCCTTTCCACCATTCTTACACAATCCATGGCTAGCCGTATCCACGGGTGCCTTACATACCAACACTTTCCAAGGAATTTATTACTAAAATCATTTTTTTTCATTTCGGGAGTAGGCATCCCTATTACCTGCCACACTCTCATGCAATGACAATTGAATAAACACTCATTGTGAGAATTAAATACCTAGAATGGAAAATATTGGCCACCCCCTGCTGCTTAATGAGCGGTACGGGCACACAAAATGGAAATTAATTTTGAATATTAGAGTTGGCACGTGCAAATTTACTTGGAACGGCATGGAAATACCGCATATAGGTATGTATGGTGGACTCATTTGACACAACTTTGGTTTAAGGAATTGGATGCACAAGAAGCATTCCCGCTTAGTACAAATGAAGGCTAGCAAATAGATTGAGAAGCGACCATCCAAAAAATGAAAACAGTCATAAACACACATTAGACATAACTAACACTGAATAATGCACCACAAGTAGGATATAACTTCGTCGCACAACTATTGACTTTCGTTCTTGCATAGGAATCACCAAACTTAACACCAATATTCTTACTATAGCATAATTACTCACCAACATGACTCACATATCACTATTTCCATATCGCAAAACTATTGCAAGGAATCAAGTTTATAATATCCCATGATCTACATGAAAGTTTTTATTATTTCCCTCTTGGATATTCATCACTTTGGGACAAAATTCATACCTCGTGCAAATTACCATTACTATTATCCACACTCACAAAGATTTAAGTGAAGCACTAGAGCATAAATATTTCTTCAAAAATTATCATATCAACTTCCAAAAAAAATATAAGTGAAGCATGAGAGCATATTTCTTCAAAATTTAACAATTCTCAAAAATATTTAAGTGAAAAATGACATCATATTTCATCAAAATAAAATCACCACCATGCTCAAAAAGATTTAACTGAAGCACTAGAGCAATTTCCTAAAACAAATTAAGTGAAGCACATAGAGCAATTCTAACAAATCATAATAAACTCATGTCTCTCTGAAATAGGTGTGTCTAGAAAGGATGATTGTGACAAATTAAAAAGCAAAAAAAAGAAAAGACTCATATAACAGATGACGCTCCAAGAAAAACTCATGATATGTTATGAATAAAAATATAGCACCAAGTAAAATCAGCGATGGTCGTTTAGAAGAAAGAGGGGATGCCTTCTGGGCCATTCATATTTTATTATTGGATTATACCCAATGTATCCTAACTTTACCATGGCTTATACCCCCCGATACAATCCATAGATTCATCAGAATTCGCACACAATGCAACAAAAATAGAATTTTTCAAAAACAAAACAGTAAATAGCAATCTGACCATTAACCATACTTTTGAACTCTAAAAATTCCGAAACATTAGGACAACGTGGGATATTTGTATATAAATTATGTGTTCAAAATTCAGAGCAAAAGCACATTTCTATGAATTTACAAAATTCCAGAACTGGCGCAGAAGTTTCTATTTTTTTTAACAAAATCAAGTCAACTATCACCGAAACCATCCTAAAGGCCGTACTTGGCACAAACACTAATTAAAACATAAAAAGCACAATCCTAATAGTAGCACAATTGTGTGTTTATTAGAAAACAGAAAATAAACAAAAAAAATTAAAGGCTAACTATTGGGTTGCCTCCCAACAAGCACTATTGTTTTATGCCCCTAGCTAGGCATAATGCATAGTTTAGAGTAGTGTCATCTTTGGTTTTAGTTCCATAGGTGGCCCTCATGATTTACTCATATGGTGGATTAATTATAGTCCTACGGAAGTTTTCCATACCCTTCTTTAATGGAAACTGAAATTTAATATTCCTTTCTTTCTTATCAATGACGACACCTATAGTTCGTAAGAACCGTCTACCAAGTATTATGGGGCAAGACAGATTGCAATCAGTGTCAATTACAATAAAATCAACGGGCGCATAGTTCCTATTTGTTAGAATAAGAACATCATTAATTCTATCGAAAGGCTTTTTAATAGTAGAATCCTCCAAGTGCAAATTAATAGAACATTCATTTATATTGGTAAGACCTAACACATCACATATTTTGGAATTGTGAAAAAACTAGCACCCAAATTAATCACACAAAGTATTGCACTCATAATTTTTAATCTTGACTTTAATGGTGGGTTCTCATTCATCAAATAGTTATCTAGGAATTGAAATCTACAATTCTAGCTTTTCTTCTAGACCTTTGATCATCGCTTCTGCAATATGCTTAGTAAAAGCCTTATTTTGGTCATACGTGTTGGGTGAATTTAACATGGATTGCAACAAAGAAATACATTCAATCAAAGAGTAACTATCATAATTAAAGTATTTGTAATCCAAGATAGTGGGAACATCACTAGTTAAGGTTTTACCTCTCCAAACCAACTTCTATCAATTTTTTCAACAAGATTTTCACCCTCCGAATTATGGGGATGCCTTCTATCTAAAGTTGACTCTTCTTTAATCCCCTTATAATCAAGTCCAATATTTCTAAACAAAGAATAAATAGATGAAACACCAGTCATTTTGACATTCTCATCATTACTACGAAACAAATCGAGAGGAATCACTTTTTCTAAAAATTCTCGTTTAGCTCTTAGCATAGCTGTTCTCTTCTTACTCTCATCCATGGAGGCATATAAAGATTTAATTGATTCATTAATATCAATCTTGGGTGGAAAATTTTTAGTCAAAAGATTTTCCACATCATCAATTATTCTATCAGTGCTCCTAGACATATCATCAATTTTACTCAATTTTTCTTCTATCGTAGTGTTAAAAACTTTTCGAGCACTAATTAATTCTTTGATATTATTAGCAAGATCAGAAGGCATCCTATTATTATTATTATTATTATTATTATTATTATTATTATTATTATTATTATTATTATTATTATTATTTTATAAGAATTACCATAGGAATTGCCATAATTATTAGAGGAATTTCTAGGAACGGTCTAGGATTAAAATTACCTCTATAAGCATTACTATTAAAGTTATTTCATGAGAAAAAAATTCAAGTCTACGAGTTCAATATTTTGTTCAATCAAGGTAGACAAAGGCACATCATTAAGATCAATAGGAGAATTTTTACTAGCAACCAATTTCATAAGTGCATGAACTTTATCACTCAAAGTATTAATTTCTTAAAAAAAATCACTTTTTACTAGTAGGGGTTCTTTCAGTATGCCATTGTGAGTAATTTGCCATAACATTATCAAGTAATTTAGTAGCTTCACCCAAAGAATCTCCATAAAAGTACCACCCGTGAAGGAATCTAAAAGATTACTAGAGACAAAATTCAGTCCCGCATAAAAAATTTGTATGATCATCCACAAATTTAAACCATGAGTAGGGCAATTTCTTCTCATTAATTTCATCCTTTCCCAAGATTGTGCAATATGTTCATGCTCAATTTACTTGAAATTCATAATTCCATTTCTAAGGGAAATAATTTTCGTGGGAGGAAAATACTTAGTAAAAAAGCATCTTTGCACTTATCCCAAGAATCAATAACATTTCATGGTAAAGATGAAAAAAATTTTTTTGCACGATCCTGCAAAGAGGACGGGAATAATTTTAATTTCACAATATCATTGTCCACATCTCTTTTCTTTTGCATATCACATAATTCTACGGAAGTGTTTAGATGGGATGCATCATCCTCATTAGGATTACCGGAAAATTGTTCTTTCACAACAAGATTCAATAAAGCGGCATTAATATCATACGACTCTGCACTAGTGGCGGAGTAGCAAATGGAGTACTAATAAAATCATTATCATCATGATTATTATTATTATTATTATTAAAAAAATCACAAAATTATGTATTTTCTCGAGACATCATGACTACGCAAACAAAATAACAAGCAAGCAAAATATGGAACACGAAAAAGGCAAACAAAAAATATTTTTGTATTTTTGTAAAACTTTTTAGAAGTGTGGGAGATGAAAATGAGAGGCAAATGGTAAATAAAGTAAATGCAAGGAGATGAAAGTTTATGTGTAGTTACTTGATAGATGTTGATGATGTCTCCCGACAACAGTGCCATAAATTCTTCCTGCTACTTGTGAGCTGCATTGGGATTTCCTCGAAGAGGAGAGGACGATGCAGTACAGTAGAGATAAGTATTTCCTCAGTTATGAAACCAAGGTTATCAATCCAGTAGGAGAACCAAGCAATACTCTGTAAACAACACCTGCACACAAAACCACAAATACTTGCAACCCAACGCATAGAGGGGTTGCCAATCCCTCAACGGTTATGAGCAAGATTAAATTTTATAGTTTTTGATTGATAGATCGGACAAGAATAAAAATAAAATAAATAAAACAAAATTACAGAAAGGTAATTTTAGTTCGAATATATGACAAAAGATAGACCCGGGGCCATAGTTTTCACTAGAGGCTTCTCTCGAGAAAATAACATACGATGGGTAACAAATTACTGTTGGGAAATTGATAGAAAAGAAAATAGTTATCATGATATCCAAGGCAATGATCATACATACGCATCACGTCTGAGACTAGCAGACCAAAATGATTCTTCATCTACTACTATTACTCCACACTTTGACCGCTATCCAGCGTGCATCTAGTGTATTAAGTTCATGAAAAATGGAGTAATGCTTTAAGAAAGATGACATGCTGTAGAAAAGATAAACTCACGTATGAATAAACCCCATCTTTTTACCCTTAATAGCAATGATACATACGTGTCATGTCCCTTTCGGGTCACTAGGATTGAGAACCACAATATTGAACCCATTACAAAGCACCTCTTCCCATGGCAAGATAAATCAATCTAGTTGGCCAAGCCAAACCAATGAATCAGAGAAGAAATATGAAGCTATATTAATCATGAATGAAAGAGTTCAGAGAGAACTCTAATAATATTCATGTATAGATATGATCATAAACCCACAATTCATCGGATCCCAACAAACACACTGCGAGAAGTCATTACATCAAATAGATCTCCAAGAACACCAAGGAGAACATTGTATTGAGAATCAAGAAGAGAGAAGAAGCCATCGAGCTATTAACTATGGACCCATAGGTCCATGGTAAATTACTCACACATCATCGGAGGGGCAACAAGGATGATGAAGAACCCCTCTACGATCGATTCCCCCTCCGGAAGAGTTCCAGAAAGGGTCCCCAGATGGGATCTCTCGAGAACAGAGGCTTGCGACAGTGCAAAAAGTATTTCATGAACTCCCTGGTAGGTTTTCTGATTTTACGGAATTTATAGATGCCGGGGATATCTAGCGACATATGTTAAGGGGTGGCTTATCATGGATGGGGACAGGAGTACGTCGCCGGGCTCTAGATGCAGGAGTGAGCGAGACCTCAAATGCCAACGAGTCTTGCCCAGGTTCGGGGCTCTCCGTAGAGATAACACCCCTAGTCCTGCTCTGTGGGGTCTTCGCATGATGACTATCGTCAATAAGGTGGCTATAAGGTTGCTCCTTGAGCTGTTCGGCCAGAGGAAGAAGAAGGGCAAGGCTAGCTCTATCCCTTTCCTAGATATGTGAGTGTATGGTGGCTGGGGTGCTGAACTTGTTGCATGGGTGAACCTGGGGGTTTATATAGGCCTACCCCTAGGGGTACAATGGTAATCCGGCCACGTGTAGGACCCGGCAGTCAGTGTCTATGGAGGCCGGGTTCTCTGCCGGCTGCTGGGGCCAGCCTCTGGTGGGCCCTGCCGGCTGCCGAGCAACTGTACGACGGGTGGGGCCTGCCACCTGCGGGTCCCACCGAAGACTCTTCACTATTGCACCATCCATGCTGACGGAGGCTGTGTCGGGTGCGCCATGGCTACAGTGCCGCACCTCGTGAGTCGGTGGCCGCCTGGCGGCGATCACTATAGCCACGCGACCTGGATTTGGGGGAGGCATGGTGCACTATAGCCATGCCCCAGCTTGTCTCTTGGCCGGGCTTAGACTCCAAGGGAGGGGGCGGGCCGCCTGCTAGGAGCCAGCCCATGCCCTCGCCGCCTACTGCAGCGCGCGGTCTTCTTGGGGTCCACCCTCTTCTAAGAGGCGGACCTCTAGTTCAGCCGCCTTCTTGGGGATCGCCACCCTCTTGGAGGCGGCAATCTGGTTCCAACCGGCCCAAGGGGCCGACCTTGCGACCAGTCGAACTTAGGGGCTTGGCTAGCCCCGATGTCTTGAAATATAGCTAAGTACTGATGAGGTTACCCGGGGTCTATCCCCCAACAGTAGTCCCTGAAGCTAGAGAGGTTCTGCGGCTTTTAGCGGCCGGAGGGCCTCAGCAGTTTCCCCTTGAGTGATCTTCTGCTTTTTGCTACGTCCGACTGGGATGAGCTGGATGATAGGAGACGGCCGTGGCTGCGGCCGCCTGGTAGAATTTGAATTGTCTGGCAGGAGTCGGGGTGGCACTGCCCGTAGCGTGTGCCACACAACACCCGCAGGACAGGCCGACCTACCAGCCCACGCGTGTGACGGGACGTTGCCGCAGGTTGGGCCCCGCCACTACAGGGCCTCAGCCCATGCACGGATCCGCTGCGGCCGATGCTGGCTGTTGCCCTTCCGCGGCGGACTAAATGCGCCATAATAGCGTGGAATACACGGGGTCGTGTGGGTGTAGGGCACACTTAATCCCACGCCCGCATGTCGCCTCAGCTTTGCCTCCGCCGGTTATAAAGAGGGGGGAGGAGGAGGACGGGCGGCAGAACGCACGCGCCCTCCCCACTCTCACCTCTCCCTTCGCCATTGCGGCTGTCTCCCTTGCCGCGGTCGCCTCGCCGCAGTTGCCGCTCCGTCGAGACAGCCACTCCACCGTGACCACCGCCGCGGCTCCGCTGCCTTGCATCGACACTGCACCGCCCTCGCCTTCATCTTCTCTAATGAGCCCTTCCTTGCCATCCCTGTGCCATGGTGAAAAGCGGGTGGCTGGGGTCTATCATCCATGACGACCATGTCGATTTACTCTGCGCTACGTTGAGGCTGCCTCGCTCCAACAACGTGGGCGTGCCCGTTCCCCCCGTGCCGGAGATCTCACCGCGGCCGGAGCTCGGCGAATTCGTTGTCTTCCGTGCTCACTTCCTCCGCGGCTTCGCGCTCCCGGCCAGCGGCTCCTTCCGATAATTATGGCACTTCTACCGACTGCAGCTGCACCACCTCACCCCCAGTACGGTGGTGTGCATCTCCGCCTTCGTCACCTTCTGCGAGGGGTACCTCGGCATCTTGCCGACTATCGAGCTATGGGGTAGGTTCTTATACCTCAAGCTCGGTATGGTGGCGAAGGACGAGCCGGCCCCGTGCAGGCGAGTGTGGCCGTGAGGCGTTCAGGAGGCGGCACACACTTCCCGTCGATCCCTCTGCACGAGTCGGCCAAGCTCTGGCAGAGGTCGTACTTCTATGTCCAGAATCTCCGGAACGTCGACTACATCAACCTGCCTGCCTATGCGCCCGAGCCGCCTGCTGGGCCGTGCGACAACTAGCAGCAGCAGTCACCCAAGCGCCCCCTGCCAGCCCGCATCGTCAGCGTCCTCGTCCGGCTGGAGGAGATGACAAGCCGGGAGAGGCTCCAGCTGGCCGACCTGCTGGCCGGCTTCATCATGCGCGAGCAGTTGCCGCTTCAACTCCGGCCGCACCTCATCAACCAGATGAGCGGCCACCGGGATCCATGCTGGATGTCCACCAAGGGGATGCCAAGGGTGGAGGTGGCCCGTCGCCAACTGCAAGCTCAGCGAGGCGGAGTGGCGTATCGACAAGGAGCCTTACAGTCGGGCCAACCCTCCTCCAGCGCTAAGTACCAGATCTGACTGCTTTATTCACAACATTCTTCATCTCTCCGTCCTGACCACTCGGATTTTGTGGCAGCTCTTACTGGGCCAAGGCACGCTGACTCCTGGCCACGAATGGATGTCGGACCGCGAGGATAGCGACGCCGATGATCCCGAGCTGGGGGCGACCACCACGGAGGAAGGCGGCGACGAGGAGGTCCCTGGAGGAGGCGGCGAAGGAGAAGGCGGCCCTGAGGCAGGCAGCTCCGCAGGAGGCAGAGGAGTAGCAGGCAGCCCCGGAGTAGGCGGCTCCGCAGGAGGCGAAGGAGGAGGAATCAGCGATGTCCGGGAGCGGCACTTGCCTAGGGGGGCGCGGGAACAGGAGCTGGAACCTCTACGCCGCGGACGGCAGCTGCACCCGGTGGGCACAAGCGCCACCTAGGGGGGAGTTACGATAGCCAGCCGACCAAGAAGGCCAAGCAGGCGGACGCCACCAGCCGGCACGAGGCCCAGAAGGTGGCCGCCACCCGGAAGGGACCCAAGACCATGCCGTTCACGTCCGGGTAAGCGTGCTTGCCGTTCGGACTCCATGATTTCCGTCTTTCTTGGGGTGTTTCCTTATCTTCGCTTTCTTATTGAGTAGTATGGCCTGCGCTGCCACGCGGGCCTCATCTTCCTTGCTAATGGATCCAATGGACGGCTCCGCGTATGCTTGGCATTTGGATCCGGCTACTGCCCTCTGGGAGGCACATGAGAGGAACACACGGGAGGCACATGGGGCGCAGGAGGCCGCAGAGAAGGCGCGGGCTGATGCCCAGGCGGAGGAGGCGGTGCAGGCAGAGGCCCGGGCCGCGGCAAAAACGGAGGAGGCGGCGACGAGGGCTTGGGCGGAGGCCGCGACTGAGGGAGTCCTGGATTAAGGGGTCCTCGGACTGCCTCACTATTGACATTGGCCGGACTATTGGGCTGTGAAGATACAAGATCGAAGACTCTCTCCAATGTCCGTATGGGACTCTCCTTGGCGTGGAAAGCAAGCTTGGCGCTCGCATATGAAGATTCCTTTCTTTCTAACCGACTTTGTACAACCCTAGTCCCCTCTGGTGTCTATATAAACCGGATGGCTTAGTCCGTAGAGACAGATTGATAATCCTCATAGGCTAGACTTATAGGGTTTAGCCATTACGATCTCGGGGGTAGATCAACTCTTGTAATACTCATATCATCAAGATCAATATAGCAGGAAGTAGGGTATTACCTCGATAAAGAGGGCCCGAACCTAGGTAAACATCGTGTCCCCCGCCTGCTGTTACCATCGACCTTAGACGCACAGTTCGGGACCCCCTACCCGAGATCCGCCGGTTTTGACACCGACATTGGTGCTTTCGTTGAGAGTTCCGCTGCATCATCACCAAAAGGTTTGATGGATCCGTCAATCATCTACAACAAGGCAGTCCAGGGGAGGTTTTCCTCCCCGAACAGATCTTTGTATTCGGCGGCTTCGCACTGCAGGCCAACTCGCTTGGCCATCTAGAGCAGATCGACAACTACGCGCCTGGCTATCAGGTCAGATTTGGAAGCTTGAATTACGTTGCTGATATCCACGGAGACTTGATCTTTGATGGATTCGTTCCCATGACGGCCGCTCCCTGCTGCCACGATGAACATGACCGAAATCTGTCATCGGAACGTGCCCACGAGATAGCGCCTGTACTGCTCTGGCCATGGATCGGGAGCAGATTGCGTCGCCCGAGGACGGGAGGCTCAACCCCGCCATGGAAGCTGCAGACTCATCGGCGTTAGAGCCGCATACAGATCCAACCTCGAACGGGGCCTATGTCACAGGAACCTCGGATTTGTCTCCGGCCATATGTTCCAAACCGCGTGCATCCGCGCCCATCGAACCTGATCAGGCGCCGATCGTTGAGTTCAGCTCTGCAGACATCTTCCGGCACTCATATTTAGGCGATGTGCTAAAGTCATTAAAAGCCCTCTCCCTATCAGGGAACTCTCAGCCGAACTATATCCGGTTTGGATTGGAAGCTGAGGGCGGAGAATTCCGTTCCCACCCACCACCCACTTCATAGCCATTGTCGAAGACTTAACTGACATGCTCGATTACATCCCGGAAGACATCGATGCTATGGACGACGATGCCAGAGAGGAGCAGGCACAAAAACCACCGCGTGCAAGGCGCTGGACATCCACCTCCTCGTATGAAATATACATGGTGGATACACCCAAAGAGAATAACAACGATTATAAAAAGGATCTAGTTGAGGATAAGCTTCCTGAGAAGTAGCCAAAGCACCGACGTCAACGGCGCCGCTCTAGACCCCGCCATGGAAAAAACAGCAATACAGAACATGAGAAAATACTCCGGACGATGCCGAAGACAACGAAGACCCCGTTGAGCCAACTTCCGAACAGGATGAACGGGAGGATGGGCGAGTCACCCCTAATGAATAGGCCATTAACGAAGACTCGGAGGACATTAATTATCTTCCACCCTCCGAGGATGAGGCAAGCCTCGGCGATGAAGACTTTATCGTGCCTGAGGAGCCCATCGATCAGGAGCGCTTTGAGTGTCAGCTAGTAGCCACTAAAAGGAGCCTGAAAAAGAAGCAGCAACAGCTTCAAGTTGATCAAGATCTACTCAATGACAGATGGACTAATGTCCAGGCAGCCGAGGAATATGGCCTCGAGCGCCCAACCAAAAGTTACCCGAAGCGCAAATTGTTACCCCAATTCGATGACGAGGCGCTGGAGCCCGTCCTACCAGCGCATAATGCGGCTGACCGACCACCATGCGACCGGGACAAAGCGGCAACTCAAGCCGAATACCAGCCCGCACTACATCGCCGTAAACACAGAGACACAACAGCTCGGGGACATACATATGGCCTGCGGCATGACCTGGAAAACAGAGTAGGTCAGAGCAGATCGATCTATGGGTCGCGGGGGCGTGCCCCGATGCGCGACGATGGCCATCCGACCGGATGTGACAAGCATAACCATGCCCGAGCCGAAAACCACAGACAAACTCCATCCGAGCTACGTCACGACGTGGCCCGACATAGAGGCGCCGCACCCCCCCTTTGCTTCGCTGAGGAAGTAATGGAAGACGAATTCCCGGGAGGGTTTAAACCCATGAATATTGAATCATACGATGGAACAACGGACCCCGCGTTATGGATTGAAGATTTCCTCCTCCATATCCACATGGCCCGTGGTGATGACCTCCACGCCATCAAATACCTCCCACTAAAATTAAAGGGGCCAGCGCGGAACTGGCTGAACAGCCTCCCTGAGAACTCCATTGGTAGCTAGGAAGACTTGGAAGACGCCTTCTGCAATAACTTCCAAGGTACATATGTCTAGCCTCCGGACGCCGATGACCTAGGTCACATTATCCAGCAGCTCGGGGAGTCTTCCAGGAAGCTCTGGACTAGGTTCTCAATCAAAGAACCAAATTGTCGATTGTCCGGACGCCGAAGCCCTCGCAGCCTTTAAACATAGTGTCCGAGATGAGTGGCTCGCCCACCACCTCGGTCAAGAAAAACCACGATCCATGGCTTCCCTTACCACTCTGATGACCCATTTTTGCGTGGGAGAGGCCAGCTGGCTTGCTCGTAGAAGCAACAACACCGATAATTCAGATACCTCCGAAGTTCGAGATGGCAACGGCAAGCACAACACAATAAACACAAGCATCACAATAACAATGAAGGAGCGCATGACATGGCGGTCAACGCCGGACTCAGTGGTTCCAAACCCAGTCAACGGAAAAAGCCATTCAAGGCAAACAGAGACGGGCCATCCAATTTAGACAAGATGCTGGATCGGCCCCGCCAGATTCATGGCACCCCCGTTAAACCAGCCAATCACACCAACAGGACCTGTTGGGTTTTTAAACAAGTTGGCAAGCTTACTGCCGAACACAAGGCGAAGGGGCCACCCAGTGACAGTGATGACAAAGAGACTCACCAACTGAACACCGGGGGTCAGAAGCAATCCCCCCCACCCCCCCACAGAAGCAAACATAGTGAACATGGTATATGTAACGCACACCCCTACAGGGGACTACAAGCGTGTGCTACGGGACACCGGTGTCATAGAGCCAACCGCCCCAAAATTTAGCCAATGGGCGACCTGCCCGATCAGTTTTGATCGCAAGGAACATCCAGCAAGTATCCTTCACGAAGGTCCGACGACTCTTATACTCAATCCAATTATCAATGGGTTCCATCTCACGAAAGTCATTATGGACAGCGGCAGTAGCCTTAATCTACTCTACCAAGACACTGTCCACAAAATGGGCATTGACCCTTCAAGAATCAAGCCCACCACATCTACCTTCAAGGGAACAATCTCTGGCGTAGAAGCTCACTACACGGGCTCGATTACATTGGAAGTAGTTTTCGGCTCGCCGAACAACTTTTGAATCTAAGGCTTGACCTTCGATATTATCCCGCTCCGGAGTAGCTGCAAGGCACTACTCGGGCGTGCCACTTTTGATCGCTTTAATGCGGTTCCACATTACACCTATCTCCAACTTAATATGCCCAATCCACGCGGTACCATCACGATAAACGGAAATACAGAATGCTCCCTGCATACAGAGGAGCATACTACGGCTATTTCAGCCGAAGTACAAAGTGGCCCTATCAAGCCGCACATTTTGTCAGCCATCAAGCCGCCAATCTACATTAGATAGGACCAATAAATCTCAGAGCTGGATTAGCAATTCGGCCTCCGCTGTCCGCCCCATGTAGCCGCGAAGTCTGTCCCGCGCACATAATTATACACTTAAAATAACATGGTCACCGGCGGAGGCACAATGCGGACAGACCTATAACACTATCTGCATTCTCATAGTTTTTTCTTTTTCTTTTCTAACCATTTTTTATCTTTTACCACATGTGATTATATTTGCTGAGAAGTCCTTTAACCAAGGCAAGGCAGCGTAGACGTGCGACAGGAGGTCCAAATGTTTTTTTGCAGACCGCACTCTTTATTTCAAACTTATGAAGTGCCTTTTTCTCAGCTTTCGACCCCCGGCTTGTCAAATAACCTTGATAGTAGCATTATAATCTGTAAAGATCACGCTTGACGTATCATTCAGATGCTAGTCAACATAGCTCGTATTCAGTATTTGCTTTTCTCAAAGAGCTGAATTTTGCTTTAGTGGCTATTTCATGCACGCACCTCGGCATATATTGCCAGGGGCTCGATATGGCAACATATGAGTTGCTGACAAGTCCGAATAGCTTTATAGCACACTTCGGCATCACAAGTTTGGCCTTATATGCATCAGCTCCGAATCATGTCTTTGGTCAATAGTTGGGTTGCCCGGCTCCTGTGCTTACTACCTTACGTTCCGCTCTATCGGATAGGGTAGTAAAGGGAGAACTACTGCGATTGTGTCCTGGTTCGTCCGGATGAGCACCTCAGTAGAGAAAGCCGAAAACTGACTGTCATGATGCGGCGAGAGCTGGTCAACCACTCCATGAATCATTAGAATCTTCACGATTCCTTCCGTATTAGGTAAAGGACCGTTCTTCTGGTCACGTATGAAAAATGCACCGTATTCAGATTACCGCGTACATACCATATCGTAGCACCACCGTCAAACTCCTATGGCTAAGTGAAAGTGTTAAAGCCATATAGTCCGATTGCCTGGTTCGCCGCATTGACACCTCCTTAATGGACCAAGACGTTGGGTCAAGAGTGATCAAGTGCTTTTCCGAACACCCCCGCATTATATGCGGAGGGGCCGAAGCCGACGACTGGTAAACTTTCAGATTATACAAAAACGGCCGCACAGGAGGCACCAAAACTTTTTAGGCAAAAGTATAAAAATAGCCCTAATATATCATAACATTGTTTTTAAAATTTTGATACATTTCACTCGAACATAATATCTTTCGAGCACTGATCCTCTATCAAGCGGGCACCTTCTAAGACATCTCCAAAATAATGCTCTAGCGTGTCCTGGCCCTTGGGTGAACTTTTTGCTGCAATATCGGTGGCCTTCATCTTCGCCCAGTATGTCTTGACGCGGGCAAGGGCCATCCGTGCACCTTATATGCACGTTGACCGCTTAACAACGTCGATACGCGGCGCCGCATTAACAAGTCGTTGCACCAAAACGAAATAACTATTCGGAATTGGCTCTGTCGGCCACAGCTGGACCACAACGTCCTTCATGTCAGATCCATATATCCTATGGAGCTCGGCCCACAGGGCCATCTGTTCGTTCAGCAACAGCAGACGCTTTGGCATGCTGAATTGCGACCAGAACAGCTTCCCCGTCGCATGTCCTTCTTGCGCTTGGAAAAACTGCGTTGCATCGGAGGCACTCTTCGGCAAGTCCAAAAATGCGTCTAGAGAACTCCACATTCGATTAAGCGGGGCATACTACGGATCGCTGAATTTAGTTCGTAATAAGAAGGGCTTACCAGCCGTGATCTCCCCAACTAGTCGGATCTCCTCCCGAGCCGCTCTAGACTTTGACCATGCTTCTCTCGCCTCCTGTAAGGCCTTATCAAGATCATCCGCTTTGGTTTTGTTATCGTCCTCGAGAAATTCGCATAGGCTAGTGGCATCCTTTAGCTCAAGCGCCAGGGTAGATATTCTCTCCTTGCACTGGCGCCGAGTAAGCCTGTTCGGCCTTTAACTCAGCAGCTGCCTTTTCGGAGCCGCATTAATCATCCTGGCTTGCTCCTTGGCCCGGGCTAGCTCATCCCGAAGGGTCTCAACTGTGGCGGCACCATCTGCAGTGATGCATATCTCAATATACAATCCTCAGCGTCATGCTCATATTATAATACTTTCATATACTGACTTCCCCGAAGACATACCTTGCGCCTCGTTGAGCCGCCTGTTAATAAGTCTGATGTCATCATCCGCCACATCAAGTTTCTGCTTCAGATCCGCAATCTCTGTAGCTTGGGCAGTCACCAGGGACGTAACAGCATGTGTTCCAAATCAGTCAGATTGTTTCCTGGGCATATCTTCCTTGATCCTCTGATCTCCTTCCTTCGGATGCCAACCAGAGTCTCAGGGGCTACTATCTATACGCAGGCGCATTTTTGCGTTTATAGCACAATTGAAAATATTACATTACGTACCTCTAAGCCTCTTAGCAGGACTGTAAAAGCTTCATTCAATCCTCTTTTCGCGGACAGAACCCTCTCAACTACCGTACCCATCAGGGTATGATGTTCGTCTGAGACGGGCGCATGTCGCAGTATGTCCATCAATGTATCCGGCGCCTCCGGATCCCTGGAAGCAGTTGTAGGGGTATGGACTCCATTCAAAGGAATATGTTTACTTGACCTTAGAGTCATCTCTGGCTGTAAATCGGATAGTCTGGGCCCTCTATTGTTGGTCCCTGTAGGGGTCGAACACCCCGGACCTTGGGCGACCGAAGTGTCACCTTCGGGCCTAGTCTTTATTACCCCTCGCACCACTTGTTGAACGGGAGAGATCCTCCGGGACGACACCTCGGGGTCGTCTGCCCTATTGGGCGGGGAAATCTGTGGAGGCGTGTCGCTCTCCATCATCTTCGGAAGAAGATCCCTCGAGGAGGAGGACTGTTGAGTAAGGCTGCGTGCCGAACTGTAAAACATATATTGAAATATTACCCTTGCAACCAGGAAAGAACGGGATATGTTTAAGACACCCTTGTTCACTTACGGTTCAGCTAAGGGCCTGTCCTTATGGAGGAACTGCGTGACAATGTCACCTCCCGAACCAGAACCCCCTAACAGGGATATCTTCCCTCGCTTAGAAGCCTTTATCTTCAAGTCTTCGAAGGCAGTCCTCTTCTTCCCATGGGGAGAGGGGATATCAGTTTCTCCTTCCCTTTCATCTTCGGAAGAGGGAGTTCAAATTTCCCCGAAGGAGGTGCCTGATGTACCTCTAGAATGGGGGCCACTCTGGGCATTCTTGCTCTTCTCCTTGTCTTCCTTCGCCGACACTTGATGTGGTGCCGGAGACAGCATCCTTGTTAACACCGGATCCGTTGAGTCTTCGGGAAGAGGGGCCGAACACCGAATTCTCTGCGCCTTCTTTATCCAGCCCTGGCCGAGTATGGTTTTATCAGTATATTATTATGAGAAATTTAACCAAACTCTGTTTGGGAGTTGAGTGCTTACCGAGGTATCCGGATGGTTGCAGTCAAGGCCGATGTCCTTTGCAGTATCCGGGCACTATTTTTGTGTCCGGAAGAATAATTTCCACATCCCTTCGAGCGTCGTGCTGAAGAAATGTTGAAGGGTTCGTGGTCCTTTCGGATTGAACTCCCACATGCGGAGAAGCCGTTGCTGGCATTGTAGGGCCTGACGGACTAGCATTACTTGGATTACATTGATAAGACCGGTGTCCTTCTCAATGAGGCTCCGAATGCAGCTTGGCAGCGTCCGCACTTCATCAATTGATCCCCAGTCCAGCCCCTTATTAATCAATGATGCAAGCTGTAACAGAGGGCCAGATCGGAATGTAGGTGTAGCTGCCCACTTGGTGCCACGGGGTTCAGTGATGTAAAACCACTCCCGCTGCCATAGGTTGGAAGTTTCTGTGAAGGAGCCTTTTGGCCAAGGAGTATTGGTGAGTTTGCTCACTGCAGCACCACCGCACTCCGCTTGTTCCCCGTCGACTACCTTCGGATTCACACTAAAGGTCTTGAGCCACAAGCCGAAGTGTGGCGGAATACAGAGGAAGGCCTCGCACATGATAATGAATGCCGAGCGTAAAGAAAGGAGTCCGGAGCTAGATCGTGAAAATCTAGCCCACAATAGAACATGAGCCCTTGGACAAAGGGATGAAGAGCGAACCCTAGCCCTCGGAGGAAGTGGGAGATAAATACGACCCTCTCGCCGGATCTGGGAGTAGGAATAACCTGCCCTTGAGCAGGGAGCCAATGGGGGATTTCCATGGTCATGTATCTTGCCGCCCGGAGCTTTGCAATATCCTACTATTTGATAGAGGAGGCCATCCACCGGCCTTGAAGGCTGGGTCCGGACATAACTGGGAAGCGCAAAGCGATTAAATTGCACCTTGGGTGCTGGAACTCAAGGTGGGAGAGGTTGAAGAAAGGGTTTGCATAAAGGAGAAGAGACGGGTCTTAGCCCCTTTATAAAGGCAATGAAGTATCAAACACCCTCTCCTAGGCCTTAAAACCTGCCTATTCCTAAGGAATCATGCCAATATAACGGTTGGGTTACCCACGCCTGTATTGATGAGAATCCTGTAATAAGGGGACACGATCTCTGCTTTGACAAGACGTGCCAATGAAACCGCATCTCAAGATATGCAGAGGCAGGCTAAAAACGGTTCGAAATAATGGCCGGGCGGCGACGTGATGTCACACTACAAAAATTTGTTAACGTATTGGACTCGTGAAATATTATACTCTCTACGGTTGTGTGTGGAATTTGTTTTGCAGAGACAGACATGATTCTTGTGTTCAAGGACTATTTTGGAGTATTAGGAGAAGGAACCCGCCTTGCAATGCTGAAGACAATTTGTGCGCCGGACACCTCGTCATTGAAGCCTGGTTCAGGGGCTACTGAGAGAGTCCTGGATTAAGGTGCCCTCGGAATACCGGACTATTGACATGGGCCGGACTGTTGGGCTGTGAAGATACAAGACCGAAGACGCTCTCTACGTCCGGATGGGACTCTCCTTGGCGTGGAAGGCAAGCTTGGCGCTCGCATATGAAGATTCCTTTCTCTGTAACCGACTTTGTACAACCCTAGTCCCCTCAGGTGTCTATATAAACCAGAGTGCCTAGTCCATAGACGCCGAATCATAATCATACATGCTAGACTTCTAGGGTTTTAGCCATTACAATCTCGTGGTGGATAAAATCTTGTAATACTCATATTCATCAAGATCAATCAAGCAGGAAGTAGGGTATTACCTCCACAGAGAGGGCCCAAACCTGGGTAAACATCGTGTCCCCCGCCTCCTATTACCATCGACCTTAGACGCAAAGTTCAGGACCCCCTACCCGAGATCCGCCGATTTTGACACCGATAGCGACCAAGACGCAGACGCAGGCCAACGCCAGGGGCACGACAGATCCGATCGGTGGCGAGCTCCCAGAGACCGTCACCCTCGAATGGTTGGAGGTGGAGGTGGCGGAGAACCAGGTGCCGCCTGGAGCGCCCGGGGCTGACCAGTCGATGCCGGAGCCTGTGGTCCCCGACACCGTCTGTTGGAAATATGCCCTAGAGGCAATAATAAAAGGATTGTTATTATATTTCCTTGTTCATGATAATTTGTCTTTTATTCATGCTATAATTGTATTATCCGGAAATCGTAATACACGTGTGAATACATATACCACAACATGTCCCTAGTGAGCCTCTAGTTGACTAGCTCGTTGATCTACAGATGGTCATGGTTTCCTGACTATGGACATTGGATGTCATTGATAACGAGATCACATCATTAGGAGAATGATGTGATGGACAAGACCCAATCCTAAGCATAGCACAAGATCGTATAGTTCGTTTGCTAGAGCTTTTCCATGTAACTCTCGGATATCGTAGGAGTGCTTTTGGTGTACCAAAAGTCACAACGTAACTGGGTGACTATAAAGGTATACTACGGGTATCTCCGAAAGTGTCTGTTGGGTTGACACGGATCGAGATTGGGATTTGTCACTCCGTATGACGGAGAGGTATCTCTGGGCCCACTCGGTAATGCATCATCATAATGAGCTCAAAGTGACCAAGTGTTTGGTCACGGGATCATGCATTACGGTACGAGTAAAGTGACTTGCCGGTAACGAGAGTGAACGAGGTATTGGGATACCTACGATTGAATCTCGGGCAAGTAACGTACCGATTGACAAAGGGAATTGTATACGGGGTTGCTTGAATCCTCGACATTGTGGTTCATCCGATGAGATCATCGTGCAACATGTGGGAGCCAACATGGGTATCCAGATCCCGCTGTTGGTTATTGGCCGGAGAGCTGTCTCGGTCATGTCTGCATGATTCCCGAACCCGTAGGGTCTACACATTTAAGGTTCGGTGACGCTAGGGTTATTAGGAAGACTTGTATGTGATTACCAAATGTTTTTCGGAGTCCCGGATAAGATCCCGGACGTCACGAGGAGTTCTGGAATGTTCCGGAGGTGAAGATTTATATATGGGAAGTTGTCATAATATCACCGGAAAGTTTCGGGGGCATATCGGTATTGTACCAGGGCCACCGGAGGGGTTTCGGGGGTCCATCGGGAGGGGCCACCTCTCTCGGAGGGCCTCATGGGCCGTAGTGGGCAGGGAACCAGCCCCTGGAGGGCTGGGCGCATCCCCCCTTGGGCCCATGCGCCTAGGGTTGGGGGAAACCGTGGTGGGGCGCCCTTGCTTGGGGGCAAGCCCCTCCCTTGGCCGCCCCCCTCTAGATCTCATCTAGAGGGGGCCGGCCCCCTTCCCCCTTCCCCTATAAATAGACGGGCGAGGGGAGGGCTGCACACTACATCCAAGGCGCAGCCCCTCCCCTCCCCAACACCTCTCCTCCTCCGCGTGAGCTTGGCGAAGCCCTGCCGGAGAACTGCCACTCCATCACCACCACGCCGTCGTGCTGCTGTTGGAGCCTTCTTCCTCAACCTCTCCCTCCTCCTTGCTAGATCAAGGTGCAGGAGACGTCATCCGCTCCGTACGTGTGTTGAACGCGGAGGTGCTGTCCGTTCGGCACTTGCTCATCAGTGAGTTGGATCATGACGAGTACGACTCCCTCAACCCCGTTCTCTTGAACGCTTCCGCTTGCAATCTACAAAGGTATGTAGATGCACTCCTATCACTCATTTCTAGATGAACTAATAGATGGATCTTGGTGAAACCGTAGGAAAATTTTTATTTTCTGCAACATTTCCCAATAGTGGCATCATGAGCTAGGTCTATGCGTAGTTCTCTTTGCACGAGTAGAACACAATTTGTTGTGGGCGTAGATATTGTCAAATTTCTTGCCGCTACTAGTCTTATTTTGCTTCAGCGGTATTGTGGGATGAAGCGGCCCGGACCGACCTTACACGTACGCTTACGTGAGACAGGTTCCACCAACTGACATGCACTAGTTGAATAAGGTGGCTAGCGGGTGTCTGTCTCTCTGAAAGTGCAACTATCCCTAGGTGGTTTTGGTAATTCATAACAACATATAGCTCATTGAGCTAATGCTATTCCAAGACTATTATTTCAGGAAAGCTCAATGAATGGCATGGCATGGATGATGAAAGTGGATCCCTCAAAATACTAAGGACAAAGTATTGGCTCAAGCTCAAAAGCTCAAGACTCTTCATTTTACATTTTAGTGATCCAAGATCACATTGAGTCTATAGGAAAAGCCAATACTATCAAGAATGGATGAGGTGTTGCTTAATGAGCCTCTTGCTTCATGTGCTTAGTGATATGCTCCAAAACCCTCAACTACTTTCCCACATCCACATATGACCTAAACCTAAAGCCAAAATCGGTCACACCGATTCTTTCTATCCGGCGCCAGCGATTCCAAAAGTCATAGCCACTGCCACAAACCCTAAGCAAATTACTCTTACCGATAGGGATCTCGGTCTCACCGAGATGGTGTTGCAATCTCTCTGTTTCCCTTCGTAACGTTTCGGTCTAACCGAAGTGAGCAATCGGTCCCACCGAGATTGCAATGTAAACTATCTGTTTCCTTTTTGTAACATTTCAGTCTCACCGAAAAGAGCAAATCGATCCCACCGAGTTTACCTGACCAGCTCTCTGGAAAGCTTGTTACCAAAATTGGTCCCACCGAGTTTGTGTAATCGGTCTCACCGAGATTACGTTATGCCCTAACCCTAACCGTATCGGCCTCACCGAGATGCATGTCAGTCCCACCGAAAATCACTAATGGTCACTAGGTTTACTAATTCGGTCCGACCGAGTTTAACGATTCGGTCCCACCGGGTTTGGTAAATTGTGTGTAACGGTTATATTTTGTGTGGAGGCTATATATACCCCTCCACCTCCTCTTCATTCGTGGAGAGAGCCATCAGAACAAACCTACACTTCCAACTTACCAGCCGAGAGAGAACCACCTACTCATGTGTTGAGGCCAAGATATTCCATTCCTACCATATGAATCTTTATCTCTAGCCTTCCCCAAGTTGCTTTCCACTCAAACCCTCTTTCCACCAGATCCAAATCCTATGAGAGAGAGTTGAGTGTTGGGGAGACTATCATTTGAAGCACAAGAGCAAGGAGTTCATCATCAACACACCATTTATTACTTCTTGGAGAGTGGTGTCTCCTAGATTGGCTAGGTGTCACTTGGGAGCCTCCGACAATATTGTGGAGTTGAACCAAGGAGTTTGTAAGGGAAAGGAGATCGCCTACTTCATGAAGATCTACCGCTAGTGAGGCAAGTCCTTCACGGGCGACGGCCATGGTGGGATAGACAAGGTTGCTTCTTCGTGGACCCTTCGTGGGTGGAGCCCTCCGTGGACTCACGCAGCCTTTACCCTTCGTGGGTTGAAGTCTCCATCAACGTGGATGTACGATAGCACCACCTATCGGAACCACGACAAAAACATCCGTGTCTCCAATTGCGTTTGAATCCTCCAAACCCTTCCCTTTACTTTCTTGCAAGTTGCATGCTTTAATTTTCGCTGACTATATACTCTTTGCATGCTTGCTTGAATTGTGTGATGATTGCTTGACTTGTCCTAAAATAGCTAAAATCTGCCAAACTATAAAATTGGGAAAAGGTTAAGTTTTTATTGGTCAAGTAGTCTAATCACCCCCCCTCTAGACATACTTCAAGGTCCTACAAGTGGTATCAGAGCATTGGTGTCCATTTGCTTTGATTTCCATAGCTTTTGGTGGTCATAGCCTTGGTTTCACAACCTAAGAGAGTATGGCATCTAGCGAGGGAAATTATCACCATAGAGGTCCTTACTTTGATGGTTCTAATTTTGCTAGTTGGAAGCATAAGATGAAAATGCATATTCTTGGACATAACCCCGCCGTTTGGGCAATTATTTGTACTGGCTTGCAAGGTGAATTCTTTGATGGGAGAGAACCGAACCGTGAAGCTAATGCGGAAGAATTGAAGATGTTGCAATACAACGCTCAAGCATGTGACATCATCTTCAACGGATTGTGCCCCGAAGAATTCAACAAAATCAGCCGTCTTGAGAATGCAAAGGAAATTTGGGATACTTTGATTGATATGCATGAAGGTACCGAGTCCGTCAAGGAATCCAAGTTGGATGTGCTCCAAAGTCAGCTTGACAAGTTCAAAATGAAGGATGGTGAAGGTGTCGCTGAAATGTACTCTAGGCTTGCTCTTATCACAAATGAGATTGCTGGCTTAGGGAGTGAAAAGATGACCGACAAATTCAACATCAAGAAGATCCTAAGAGCATTGGATGGAAAGTATGATACCGTGTGCACATTGATCCAAATGATGCCAAACTACAAAGATCTCAAGCCAACAGAAGTCATTGGAAGGATTGTTGCTCATGAGATGTCACTCAAGTATAAGGAGGAACTTCACAACAAGTCAAGTGGTGCTTACAAAGCCTCAAGTGCAGCCCCCACATCATCAAGTGAGAAACCAACCTTCAATGAAGAATTGAGCTTAATGGTGAAGAACTTCAACAAATTCTACAAAAGTAGAAGCAAAGAAAGAAGCTCCAAGTCAAGGTCTAACAATGACAAGAGATCTTCTAGTCGACAGAGCAATTGCTACAATTGTGGGAGACCCGGACACTACTCAAATGAGTGTACGGCACCCTACAAAAGAAGAGAAGATTCTCCAAGAAGAAGGAGAAAAAGAGAAGAATCACCACCAAGAGAGAGGAGGAGTAGAGATGATCGTTATGAATGAAGACCCTGACGGAGAAGTAAAGATTCGGAAAGGAAGGACAAGTCATCAAGGAGCTACACAAAACGAAGACATCAAGCTCATATTGGTGAATGGGTTTCCGGCTCCGACTCTGACCATCACTCCGAGAGAAGCTATCACTCCGACTCCGAATATACTCAAGATGAAGGTGTTGCTAGTCTAGCACTTTTGTCAACCAACTCCTACGACATATTTGAATCACCAAATGAAGGAATTGGTAGATGCTTCATGGCCAAAGGTCCTAAGGTAACACATCCCGAGTATGTTGATTTTAATAGTGATGAAGATGACTTGGTAGGTGATGATGATTTACTTGTTGACAACTCTAGTGATGAGTACTATGATGAAACGTCAATTAATCATGCTAATCAAATGAATGACAATGATAAGGAGAAAATTGAGCTTCTAACTAAAGAACTAAACACTCTTAAGTTGGCTCATGAAACTATCTTCGAAGATCATCGAGAACTTTTAAGGGCTCATGAGAAGTTACGCTTTGAAAAGCTCAATCTTGAGCAAAAGCATGAGTTCTTAAAGGCAATCAATGATGATCTCCGCAAGAAAAGTTCTTCTTACATTGCCAAGCGTTTACTCTTATCTACTTACATGCCTCATGTCAAGTCTAGTAACAAGTAAAAGAAAGATACTTCCTCTAGTAGTAACAATAATAATGTCAAATCCAATGTTGTTGCTTCTAGTAGTTCTCTTGATTCCATTAATGATTCTCTTAGCCAAGTTACACTTGAGAAAGAAAATAGTTTATTGAAGGGAATTATAGAGAAAGGTGTTTACAAGAGCCTTGCGGGAGTAAGCAATTGAGGAAATTGTACGCAAGCAAGGAAGGCACCGAAGAATCAAGGTGTTGGTTTTGAACGAAAGTTCAACGCCAATGGAGTTGAGTGGGAAGAAGATCAATACCCCAAGACGAAGTTTGTTCCTCAACAAGAGAAGTATGATCCTACTTCCTTCAAGGGACACAAGCTCAAGATGATCTTCCACTACAAGACCACAAGAACAAAGGCAAGGACAAGCTTCAAGAAGAGATTGATGCATTTGAAGAAGCACCTAAAGCCTCGCTCGAGTGGGTCCCCAAGACTACGTCAAGTTCTACTTCATCAAGTACAACTACAACTCCAAGGATTCCCATCAAGATGATGTGGATCCCAAGAAGAAGAACTAGAGAGTTCTTGAGGGTGACTCCGCCAACATTCTTCACTCATATCATTTTGGCAAGAACAAGTGCAATCAACTTTCACATCTTGCACTAGTTCAAGGAGTCACAAACCCTCATGTTGGTAAGGCAAGGGACAAGGTAACCTAATGTTTTCATGGACATCATCTTGTGTGTGCATCACTCTATGTCTATGGATATTCTTGTTTGTTCCTTGTGGGACTAACCCATGTAGGCAAGTTGAAAGTGCAACTCACTCCAAAGGATTGCTCCAAATGATCTACATCAACATTGAGCATCTGCATCTTCAACACCTACATGAAGTCATCATCGACAAAACCCAAGGTTAGTTCATCCCTCTAAGGGGGGATCTCACATCTAGGGGGAGCTTAACTCTAAGAATTGAGTAAGCAACTCTAATGGTGTGAACACATTAATGCTTTATGTAAAAGTGGTAACCCCACTTGAGCTTAAACGATGAGTATGACCTATGATCAAATGTTCTCATTTGACTCCTAAGTCAATATACTCATATATAGATGACCTAGTTATCGCCAATTGCTTGATAGTTGCTAAATTTGGTTGTGCATGCTTTGCCACATATTTCAATTGCCATCTTATTGTGTGAGCATGTTGGTGCATATTTTACTCATTCAAGGACATCCACTTGTTGTTTTGTTTGATTGGATTCTTTTCTTTGTGCCAAGTGGATGGACAAGAATGCCTAAGAACCTTCTTCAGCTATCTATGCTTTTCTCGTCTCAAACTCTATTCATGCTACATCACAAAATTTGATCAAGTCAAGTTCGAACCACTCTGTGTGAGGAGCACTCGGAGTCCCTGATTCGTCATAGACTTAACTTCCAAAACCTCTTAATGATCCTCGGTCTGACCGATCCTTCCATTTCGGTCCTACCGAGATCATCAACTTGATCTGAGATTTCAATCTCGGTGCAACCGATTTGAACTTTTCTGTCTCACCGATTTGCTGTAACTGAACACAGTTATGCATCTCGGTGCCACCGAGTTGTTCCACTCGGTCACACCGACAGGGTCGAGCTATATATAGCCACGGGAATTTTTTTGGAAATTTCTCTGAAACCCTTCGCCCGCGCAACAGCTCGCTCTGCCATCATGGTCTCCGGATCGTCTCCTCGTCGCCAGCAGCCTCCTGTCGCTGGTCTTCGCCGCCGTCAACGGATTTCGTCTCCGCCGTTGCCGCCGTAGCAAGTCCACCGCCAAGTTAGGGTATGGAATTGATCTTTGTGCTATCCACGTCTGATTCCTGGCACATTGTTTTCATATTGATTCTTGCCACGATTGAAACTCTTCTATCTAGCCAAAGTAGTTCATAGATTAGATGTGATTCAAATTTTTAGGTTTAGGTTTCCGCCAAAACCATCTCGGACCCACCGAGTTGAGAAACTCGGTCTCACCGATTTGGCTCATGCCATTGCACTAGTGACTCTCGGTCTGACCAAGAATTACTAATCGGTGCAACCGATTTGAGGATTCCGTGAAACCCTAGCAGTCTCGGTACCACCGAACTGAAACTTGGTCCAACCGAGATCATCAGTTTAGGTTCCAAAACTGCTTCGGTATCACCGAGTTTGAAAATCGGTGGATCCGAAATGCTTTCTGTGGAAAACTAAGACTGAACTTTTGAGTCATTCTTTTGCAAAAACCTCTGCATTTTGTGATGCTCATCTTTTCTATCTCATCTACAACTCTTCACAGGGTCAGCAGTCAGCTTTTGCAGTATGTCTGATCAAAGTGACAGCCAGAACAGGTCAGAACAGCAGATGGACTTGAGTGAGGGCACTAGTCCCTCAACTTCAGATGAAGGGAGCATAAGTACTCCTAGCAACCTGCCTAAGGCTGCAACTAGGCAAAGGAGGAAAAGAACTTCAGATTCAGAGGATGAAGATTACAAGGCTGAGGAAGATGAGGCAACTTCCAAGAAAGTGGTGCTCAAGAAGGAATATGGCTCAGCAAAGAATGCAAAGCCAGGCATGAAGACCAAAAGGCCTGCAGGAAGACAACCAATGTCCAAAGCCAGAGTGTCTACACAAGCTTCTTTGGAAACCCAACCCAAAGAACCAGCTGCAGCAGAAGGGAAGAAAAGAAAGGAAAGGGCCAAGATGACCATGGCCAGAGTTATTGGGAAGCCTTCCATGATGGAAGAGGAAGATGAAATTGCTGCACCAGCTCCAAAGGCACCAAAGCTTATGGGTGATGCTATTAGATCAGGGGCTGCCACATCTAAGCCCAAGGAAGCACCCAAAGCTGCCCCCAAGGCCAAGTCTGCACCAAAGAGGAATACCAGGAGTATTCAGCTGCTGAGAAGAACAAGGCCCAGTGCCTGAGGATGCTGATGAGGAAGATGAAGAAGGACAAGTTTTGAGAAAGCTCAAGCCCAAGATACCAGACCACAATGATTCCCATCCTGTGGCTGAGGACATGAGAATCTAGAAGGATTCAGGGCTGAGACTGTGGAGAATGGAAGATCCATATGCTTCAAGAAGAAGAACTGTTGTTGACTACAGGTTCCATGCAAAGGAACAACAGGACTTCTATGAAACAATTCTGTTGGACAAGAAACCCATAGTCTGTGACATGAGGTGGGTTGACTGGAATTTCATCAAGGAGAATGAGGAGCACTATCCTGGAGTGCAAGATAGTTTTGTTTCTTGTGGAGTTGCAGATGTTGTTGGGCAAAAGCTCAAAAATTGGAATGATGAACTTATCATGTAGTTCTACTCCACAACACATTTTTACCCAGATGGAAGAATTGTTTGGATGTCTGAAGGTACAAGGTACCAGTCAACTGTTGAAGAATGGGCAAAGCTGATAAATGCCCCAGAGGAAAATGAGGATGACCTAGACATTTATGCCAAGAAGAATATGGGTCACAATTAAATAGCTCACATGTACAAGGAGATTCCAGACAAGGCATTAGGAACTCACAAGTTTGGATCAGTCCACTTTCTGCTGTCAGGGTTGCCAACCATAAATTGGATTCTGAGGCACACTTTGTTGCCCAAGTCTGGTGACCACAACATGATCAGAGGACATGCCATCAACATGTTGCATGTGTTTGATGTGCCACAGAATTTCAAAGTCATGAGCCTGATCATTGAAACAATCAAGAGGACTGCAGCAGATCAGAACAGGAGCTGTGGATATGCACCTCAGATACAAGAATTGATAAACTCAAAGATGGGCACAGGAAAATATCAGTTGGATAAGGAACACTTTGCACTTTATCCAGACTTTGAGGACAATGAGGTTGTCATGAATGAAGATGATCCACAATCAGTTCAAGCTCAGGAGATGAAGGAGAAGGCAAAGAGGCAGAATGTTGCCAAGATGCCAACTCAAGAGGAGGCATCTGAGTATTTCTTGAAGAACAAGCAGGAGCAGCTCAGATACTTGATAGCATCAACCCTGAGGATAGAGAAGGGATTGGCCACCCTCATTCAAAATCAGGAGAGCTTGGAGAGAATCATAGAACAAAAGTTCTATAACTTAGATGTGAAAGTAACTGAGATTCAGTCTGCAGTGGAGGAACTCCAAGAGGACATGCAGGAGAGGAAGGGCAAAACAACAACTGATGCATTTGCCAGAGTGCCTAGAGCCAGAGGTCATCTGCTGTGCCAGTTCCTGACACAAGAGCAACTTCATCTGCACCAGCTACAGCCTCAGTGCCACCAGCTCCAGCATCTACATCAGCTCCAGCTCCATCTACTTCAACTGAAGCTTTCGTCCTCGGCGTTATCCGGACTCCACCACTACCTGAAGATCAAGCCTGAGAGTGGATCTAGCACTATGCATTTTCTATGAACTTTTTGGTAACTTGTTGCCAAAGGGGGAGAAAAATGTATAGATCATAGGCTTCGAGAAAGAGAGTGTTGCTTTTGTTCTCTCTTGCTTTATTTGGTGGTTTTTCAAACTTTGTTTGCTTTTGGTTGAGATACTATGCTTGTGAGACATTGATGATCATGGTTTGATCATAAGCTACACTTATGCATGTTTGATGATATTATCCTATCTATCTTATGTGATCAGTCACTATGCTTGGTGATGAGTGCATGTATTCATTGTTTATTATTTTGAGCGCTCCATCAAGATGTATGTGACATGGAAGAGTAACCCATGAGCCTAATTCATTGTGCATTTGCAGTCCAAAGCAAATCTAAAACTATGCACAAATTTAGGGGGAGCTCTTTCTTATCACATACTTCTCAAAGCGACGAAGTTATATAATTTTTATTATCATTTGTCGAAGCTTTGATCTATATGTTGTAATCAATTACCAAAAAGGGGGAGATTGAAAGTGCAACTATCCCTAGGTGGTTTTGGTAATTCATAACAACATATAGCTCATTGAGCTAATGCTATTCCAAGACTATTATTTCAGGAAAGCTCAATGAATGGCATGGCATGGATGATGAAATTGGATCCCTCAAAATACTAAGGACAAAGGATTGGCTCAAGCTCAAAAGCTCAAGACTCTTCATTTTACATTTTAGTGATCCAAGATCACATTGAGTCTATAGGAAAAGCCAATACTATCGAGAAGGGATGAGGTCTTGCTTAATGAGCCTCTTGCTTCATGTGCTTAGTGATATGCTCCAAAACCCTCAACTACTTTCCCACATCCACATATGACCTAAACCTAAAGCCAAAATCGGTCACACCGATTCTTTCTATCCGGCGCCACCGATTCCAAAAGTCATAGCCACTGCCACAAACCCTAAGCAAATCGGTCTTACCGATAGGGATCTCGGTCTCACCGAGATGGGGTTGCAATCTCTCTGTTTCCCTTCGTAACATTTTGGTCTAACCAAAGTGAGCGATCGGTCCCACCGAGATTGCAATGTAAAATCTCTGTTTCCTTTTTGTAACATTTTGGTCTCACCGAAAAGAGCAAATCGGTCCCACCGAGTTTACCTGACCAACTCTCTGGAAAGCTTATTACCAAAATCAGTCCCACCGAGTTTGTGTAATCGGTCTCACCGAGATTACGTTATGCCCTAACCCTAACCGTATCGGCCTCACCGAGATGCATGTTAGTCCCACCGAAAATCACTAACGGTCACTAGGTTTACTAATTCGGTCCGACTGAGTTTAACGATTCGGTCCCACCGGGTTTGGTAAATTGTGTGTAACGGTTAGATTTTGTGTGGGGGCTATATATACCCCTCCACCTCCTCTTCATTCGTGGAGAGAGCCATCAGAACAAACCTACACTTCCAACTTACCAGTTCTGAGAGAGAACCACCTACTCATGTGTTGAGGCCAAGATATTCCATTCCTACCATATGAATCTTGATCTCTAGCCTTCCCAAGTTGCTTTCCACTCAAACCCTCTTTCCACCAGATCCAAATCCTATGAGAGAGAGTTGAGTGTTGGGGAGACTATCATTTGAAGCACAAGAGCAAGGAGTTCATCATCAACACACCATTTGTTACTTCTTGGAGAGTGGTGTCTCCTAGATTGGCTAGGTGTCACTTGGGAGCCTCCGACAAGATTGTGGAGTTGAACCAAGGAGTTTGTAACGGAAAGGAGATCGCCTACTTCGTGAAGATCTACCGCTAGTGAGGCAAGTCCCACGTGGGCGACGACCATGGTGGGATAGACAAGGTTGCTTCTTCGTGGACCCTTCGTGGGTGGAACCCTCCGTGGACTCGCGCAGCAGTTACCCTTCGTGGGTTGAAGTCTCCATCAACGTGGATGTACGATGGCACCACCTATCGGAACCACGACAAAAACATCCGTGTCTCCAATTGCGTTTGAATCCTCCAAACCCTTCCCTTTACTTTCTTGCAAGTTGCATGCTTTAATTTCCGCTGCCTATATACTCTTTGCATGCTTGCTTGAATTGTGTGATGATTGCTTGACTTGTCCTAAAATAGCTAAAATCGGCCAAACTATAAAATTGGGAAAAGGTTAAGTTTTTATTGGTCAAGTAGTCTAATCACCCCCCCTCTAGACATACTTCAAGGTCCTACACTCTCCCACTTTAGTTGGAGCGGATTCGATGAAAAGGGTCCTTATGAAGGGTAAATAGAAGTTGACAAATCACGTTCTGGCTTTTTCGTAGTTAAGAAAACGTTCTTGCTAGAACCCTATTGCAGCCACGTAAAAGATGCAACAACAATTAGAGGACGTCTAACTTGTTTTTGCAGCAATTGCCTTGTGATGTGATATGGCCAAAAGTTGTGATGAATGATGAATGATATATTGTGATGTATGAGATCATGTTCTTGTAATAGGAGTCACGACTTGCATGTCGATGAGTATGACAACCGACAGGAGCCATAGGAGTTGTCTTAATTATTGTATGACCTGCGTGTCATTGATTCAACGCCATGTAATTACTTTACTTTATTGCTAAACCGTTAGCTCTAGTAGTAGAAGTAATAGTTGGCGAGCAACTTCATGGAGACACGATGATGGAGATCATGATGATGGAGATCATGGTGTCATGCCGGTGACAAGATGATCATAGAGCCCCAAGATGGAGATCAAAGGAGCTATATGATATTGGCCATATCATGTCACTACTATATAATTGCATGTGATGTTTATTATGTTTATGCATCTTGTTTACTTAGAACGGCGGTAGTAAATAAGATGATCCCTCATAATAATTTCAAGAAAGTGTTCCCCCTAACGCAAGGCGTCGTTGCTAAAGTTTGTCGTTTCAAGCACCACGTGATGATCGGTGTGATAGATTCCTACATTCACATACAACGGGTGTAAGACAGTTTTACACATGCAAAACACTTAGGTTAACTTGACGAGCCTAGCATGTACAGACATGGCCTCGGAACACAGAGACCGAAAGGTCGAACATAAGTCGTATGGAAGATACGATCAACATGGAGATGTTCACCGATGATGACTAGTCCGTCTCACGTGATGATCGGACACGGCCTAGTCGACTCGGATCATGTAACACTTAGATGACTAGAGGGATGTCAAATCTGAGTGGGAGTTCACTAAATAATTTGATTAGATGAACTTAATTATCATGAACTTAGTCTAAAATCTTTGAAAATATGTCTTGTAGATCAAATGGCCAACGCTCATGTCAACATGAACTTCAACGCGTTCCTAGAGAAAACCAAGCTGAAAGATGATGGCAGCAACTATACGGACTCGGTCCGGGACCTGAGGACCATCCTCATAGCTGCCAAGAAAGCATATGTCCTAGAAGGACCGCTAGGTGAAGCACCCATCCCAGAGAACCAAGACGTTATGAACGCTTGGAAGTCACGTGCTGATGATTACTCCCTCGTTCAGTGAGGCATGCTTTACAGCTTAGAACCGGGGCCCCAAAAGCGTTTTGAGCAACACAGAGCATATGAGATGTTCGAGGAGCTGAAAATGGTTTTCCAAGCTCACGCCCGGGTCGAGAGATATGAAGTCTCCGACAAGTTCTATAGTTGTAAGATGGAGGAAAATAGTTCTGTCGGTGAGCACATACTCGAATGTCTCAGGTTGCACAACCGCTTTGTCCCAGTTGAATATTAACCTCCTGGACGAGGCGGTCATTGACAGAATCCTTCAGTCGCTCCCACCGAGCTACAAGAGCTTTGTGATGAACTACAATATGCAGGGGATGGTGAAAACTATTCCGGAAGTGTTTTGAATGCTGAAGTCAGCAGAGGTAGAAATCAAAAAGGAACATCAAGTGTTGAGGGGCAATAAAACCACCAAGTTCAAGAAGGGCAAGGGTTAGAAGAACTTCAAGAAGGACGGCAAAGATGTTGCCGCGCCCAGTAAGCCAGTTGCCGGGAGGAAGTCAAAGAATGGACCCAAGCCTGAGACTGAGTGCTTTTATTGCAAAGGGAAGGGTCACTGGAAGCGGAACTGCCCCAAATACTTAGTGGACAAGAAGGCCGGCAACACTAAAAGTATATGTGATATACATGTAATTGATGTGTACCTTACCAGTACTCGTAGTAACTCCTGGGTATTTGATACCGGTGCCGTTGCTCATATTTGTAACTCATAGCAGGAGCTGCGGAATAAGCGGAGACTGGCGAAGGACGAGGTGACGATGCGCGTCGGGAATGGTTCCAAGGTCGATGTGATCGCAGTCGGCACGCTACCTCTACATTTACCCACGGGATTAGTTTTAAACCTCAATAATTGTTATTTGGTGCCAAGTTTGAGCATGAACATTGTATCTGGATCTCGTTTAATACGAGATGGCTACTCATTTAAATCCGAGAATAATGGTTGTTCTATTTATATGAGAGATATGTTTTATGGTCATGCCCCGATGGTCAATGGTTTATTCTTAATGAATCTCGAACGTGATGTTACACATATTCATAGTGTGAATACCAAAAGATGTAAAGTTGATAACGATTGTCCCACATACTTGTGGCATAGCCGCCTTGGTCACATTGGTGTCAAGCGCATGAAGAAGCTCCATGTTGATGGACTTTTAGAGTCTCTCGATTATGAATCATTTGACACATGCAAACCATGCCTCATGGTCAAAATGACCAAGACTCCGTTCTCCGGAACAATGGAGCGAGCAACCAACTTATTGGAAATCATACATACTGATGTGTGCGGTCCAATGAGCATTGAGGCTCGCGGAGGATATCATTATGTTCTCACTCTCACTGACGACTTAAGTAGATATGGGTATGTCTACTTGATGAAACACAAGTCTGAGACCTTTGAAAAGTTCAAGGAATTTCAGAATGAAGTAGAGAATCAACGTGACCGAAAGATAAAATTCTTACGATCAGATCATGGAGGAGAATATTTAAGTCATGAATTTGGTACGCACTTAAGAAAATGTGGAATCATTTCACAACTCACGCCGCTTGGAACACCTCAGCGTAATGGTGTGTCCGAACATCGTAATCGCACTCTATTGGATATGGTGCGATCTATGATGTCTCTTACCGATTTACCGCTATCATTTTGGGGATACGCTCTAGAGACAGCTAAATTCACTTTAAATAGGGATTCGTCTAAATCCGTTGAGACGACACCGTATGAATTATGGTTTGGGAAGAAACCAAAGCTGTTGTTTCTAAAAGTTTGGATATGCGATGCTTATGTCAAGAAACTTCAACCTGAAAAGCTCGAACCCAAGTCGGAAAAATGCGTCTTCATAGGATACCCTAAGGAAACCATTGGGTATACCTTCTACCTTAGATCCGAAAGCAAGATCTTTGTTGCCAAGAACGGATCCTTTCTGGAAAAAGAGTTTCTCTCGAAAGGAGTAAGTGGGAGGAAAGTAGAACTCGATGAAGTACTACCTCTTGAACCGGAAAGTAGTGCAGCTCAGGAAATGTTCTTGTGGTGCCTACACCGACTGGAGAGGAAATTAATGATGATGATCAAGGTACTTCGGATCAAATTGCTACTGAACTTCGTAGGTCCACAAGGACACGTTCCAAACCAGAGTGGTATGGCAACCCTGTCCTGGAAATCATGTTGTTAGACAATGGTGAACCTTCTAACTATGAAGAAGCGATGGCGGGCCCGGATTCCAACAAATGGCCTGAAGCCATGCAATCCGAGATAGAATCCATGTATGAAAACAAAGTATGGACTTTGACAGACTTGCCCGATGAACGGCGAGCGATAGAAAACAAATGGATCTTTAAGAAGACTGACGCGGATGGTAATGTTACCATCTATAATGCTCGACTTGTCGTTAAGGGTTATCGGCAAGTTCAAGGGGTTGACTACGATGAGACTTTCTCACCCGTAGCGAAGCTGAAGTCCGTCTGAATCATGTTAGCAATTGCCGCATACTATGATTATGAGATATGGAAAATGGACGTCAAAACGGCATTCCTTAACAGTTATCTTAAAGAAGAACTGTATATGATGCACCCGGAAGGTTTTGTCAACCCTAAGAATGCTAACAAGGTATGCAAGCTCCAGCGATCCATTTATGGGCTGGTGCAAGCATCTCGGAGTTGGAACATTTGCTTTGATGAGATGATCAAAGCGTTTGGGTTTATGCAGACTTATGGAGAAGCCTGCGTTTACAAGAAAGTGAGTGGGAGCTCTGTAGCGGTTCTTAAATTATATGTAGATGACATACTTTTGATCGGAAATGATATAGAACTTTTGGACAGCATTAAGGCCTACTTGAATAAGAGTTTTTCAATGAAGGACCTTGGAGAAGCTGCTTATATATTAGGCATCAAGATCTATAGAGATAGATCGATACGCCTCATAGGTCTTTCACAAAGCACAAGCCTTGATAAGATATTGAAGAAGTTCAATATGGATCAGTCTAAGAAGGGGTTCTTGCCTGTGCTGCAAGGTGTGAAATTGAGCTCGGCTCAATGTCCGACCACAGCAGAAGATATAGAAGAGATGAGTGTCATCCCCTATGCCTCAGCCATAGGGTATATTATGTATGCCATGCTGTGTACCAGAACTGATGTAAACCTTGCCGTAAGTTTGGTAGGAAGGTACCAAAGTAATCCCGGCAAGGAACACTGGACAGCGGTCAAGAATATCCTAAAGTACCTGAAAAGGACTAAGGACATGTTTCTCGTTTATGGAGGTGACCAAGAGCTCGTCGTAAAGGGTTACGTCGACACTAGCTTCGACACAGATCTGGATGACTCTAAGTCACAAACCGGATACGTGTATATGTTGAATGGTGGAGTAGTAAGCTGGTGCAGCTGCAAGCAGAGCGTCGTGGCGGGATCTACATGTGAAGCAGAGAACATGGCAGCCTCTGAGGCAGCGCATGAAGCAATTTTGGTGAAGGAGTTCATCACCGACCTAGGAGTCATACCCAATGTGTCGGGGCCGATCAAACTCTTCTGTGACAAAACTGGAGCTATTGCACTTGCCAAGGAGCTCAGGTTTCACAAGAAGACCAGGCACATCAAGCGTCGCTTCAACTCCATTCGTGAAAATGTCCAAGATGGAGATATAGAAATTTGCAAACTGCATACGGATCTGAATGTCGCAGATCCGTTGACTAAACCTCTCTTCATGAGCAAAACATGATCAACACCGAACTCTATGGGTGTTCGATTCATCACAATGTAACTAGATTATTGACTCTAGTGCAAGTGGGAGACTGTTGGAAATATGCCCTAGAGGCAATAATAAAAGGATTATTATTATATTTCCTTGTTCATGATAATTGTCTTTTATTCATGCTATAATTGTATTATCCGGAAATCGTAATACATGTGTGAATACATAGACCACAACATGTCCCTAGTGAGCCTCTAGTTGACTAGCTCGTTGATCAACAGATAGTCATGGTTTCCTGACTATGGACATTGGATGTCATTGATAACGAGATCACATCATTAGGAGAATGATGTAATGGACAAGACCCAAAATACCCTGAAAGGTATCGCGGCTCCTGTTTTTTACTTGCTACTCTTATTCTTCTCATAATTTTGCAACTTTATTATAGCTTATTACTCCATGTCCTCAGAACCAACTATGTAAGTACATATTTCACTATTGGTTAAACAATGTCCTCGGAACTTTGCACGTATATCAGTGCCGGTTTCCATCTTTGAACAACTAAAAGAAGTTAGTAATTTGCTGATGTGGTAGGCTGTGAGGGCAGGAAAAATGTTCAGTGGGGATTGCTTTATAGTTATATAGGATTACTACAACTATAGTGTACTTCATGATAATCACATGCTAACGATGTACCGTATGCTCCCTTCATTTGTTTTGTGCAGGGAGGGAGCTTATACTTGCTTTAATCAAACCGTTGGAGCTGAAGAATTCAGTTATGGTTCTAGAATAGAACACATTCTCATTTCAAAATGCACACCTTTGTCGAGATGAGGACCCTACGGCACAAGTCAAGACTGGATGGTGGCACAATGCATGAGGTACAGAACTTAAACTCCTTCATCGTCACATCAATCACAACGTTTATGTCACTAAATAGTTAATTTATTAGGAATAGAGCATCTCTCCTTGGGCTAAACTGTAACAAAGTTCAGAATATTAAAGTTTAGATTATCAACCTTAACTTTCATTCATCAAAGATTAGCACACTTTGTTTTGGATCCACAAACCTAGGCTCGTCTAATGTGATCGGATCTGGCCAGATTCCTTTTGATGCATCACCTTTTACTCTTTTCGGTGAATTATGTTAGTAGTAATCTTGATTAGCTAGTTGCATGTGTGTTGTTAGCAGGATTAGCGTGGCCGTAGCTTAGGTCAAGCATGTACCTTATGTTTTGTCTCATGTAAAAAGCTTAGGACTGTGTTTAGTGAATAATTAAGTTCTTCTGACAGGGAACTGTGCATCCTGAATGGCATAGACTCTTGGCTTCATGAAATGACCCATGTCTATGATTCAAGGTATCTTAGATCTTCGATGTCGGATGCAAATAATTGCTCAATTTCACTTCTCTACAATGTTCGTTCTCGCATATTTCTATCATTCTTTGCAGGGATAAAGTAAAGAAAAAGAAGAAAAGATTACTCGAAGATTAGTTTTAGAATTTCCTTTTATTTCTTTGTAATTTTTCTTTTATTTGGTACTTGTAAAGACATTGTAATATTCTTACTATAACAAAAATTATGATTCTATTTCATTTTTTGTTTTTAAATTATTTTTCCTTATAGGTTGTTTTCTGTAAATTTGGATTTTTTTTGTTTTCCAAATACATTACTAGTGGCGCATTTCAGCCCTTATTAGTGGCGCACCATCCTTTATTACTAGTGGCGCACCTATAAGGCTATTAGTGGTGCACCTAGAGGCAATACCAGTGGAGCACCTAAGGTTTAGTAACGGCGCACTCCCCGGTATTGAGATACCGACGATCGAATCTCGAGCAAGTAACATACCGATGACAAAGGGAACAACGTATGTTGTTATGCGGTCTGACCGATAAAGATCTTCGTAGAATATGTGGGAGCCAATATGAGCATCCAGGTTCCGCTATTGGTTATTGACCGGAGACGTGTCTCGGTCATGTCTACATTGTTCTCGAACCCGTAGGGTCCGCACGCTTAAAGTTACGATGACAGTTTCATTATGAGTTTATATGTTTTGATGTACCAAAGGTTGTTCGGAGTCCCGGATGTGATCACGGACAAGACGAGGTATCTCGAAATGGTCGAGATATGAAGATTGATATATTGGTAGCCTATGTTTGGACATCGGAAGTGTTCCGGGTGAAATCGGCATTTTACCGGAGTACCGGGAGGTTACCAGAACCCCCCCGATAACTTAATGGGCCTTAATGGGCCTAGTGGAGGAAGAGGAGAGGAGGCCAAGGCGCAGCCGCACGCCCCTCCCCCCCCCCCAAGTCCGAATTAGAAAAGGAGGGGGACGGCGCCCCCCCCCCTTTCCTTTCCCCTCTCTCTCTCCTCCCCCCCAAGTCCTAGTGCAACATGGAAAAGGGGGGGAGTCCTACTCCCGGTGGGAGTAGGACTCCTCCTGGCGTGCCCTCCTCCTGGCAGGCCGCACCCCCCACTTGCTCCTTTATATACGGGGCCGGGGGGCACCCCAGAGACACAACAATTGATCCTTGAGATCTCTTAGCCGTGTGTGGTGCCCCCCTCCACCATAGTCCTCGATATTATTGTAGCGGTGCTTAGGCGAAGCCCTGCGACGGTAGAACATCAAGATCGTCACCACGCCGTCGTGCTGACGGAACTCTTCCCCGACACTTTGCTGGATCGAAGTCCGGGGATCGTCATCGAGCTGAACGTGTGCTAGAACTCGGAGGTGCCGTAGCTTCGGTGCTTGATCGGTCGGGCCGTGAAGACGTACGACTACATCAACCGCGTTGTTATAACGCTTCCGCTTTCGGTCTACGAGGGTACGTGGACATACTCTCCCCTCTCGTTGCTATGCATCACCATGATCTTGCGTGTGCGTAGGAATTTTTTTGAAATTACTACGTTCCCCAACAGTGGTATCAGAGCCAGGTTTTATGCGTAGATGTCATATGCACGAGTAGAACACAAGTGAGTTGTGGGCGATACGAGTCATACTGCTTACCATCATGTCATACTTTGGTTCGGCGGTATTTTTGGATGAAGCGGCCCGGACCGACATTACGCGTATGCTTACGCGAGACTGGTTCTACCGCCGTGCTCTGCACATAGGTGGCTAGCGGGTGTCAGTTTCTCCAACTTTAGTTGGACCGAGTGTGGCTATGCCCGGTCCTTGCGAAGGTTAAAACAGCACCAACTTGACAAACTATCGTTGTGGTTTTGATGCATAGGTAAGAACCATTCTTGCTAAGCCCGTAGCAGCCACGTAAAATTTGCAACAACAAAGTAGAGGACGTCTGACTTGTTTTTGCAGGGCATGTTGTGATGTGATATGGTCAAGACGTGATGAGATATAAGTTGTTGTATGAGATGATCATGTTTTGTTGAAGTTACCGGCAACTGGAAAAATCCTTATGGTTGTCTCTTTATTGCATAAGATGCAAGCGCCAAATAATTGCTTTACTTTATCGCTATGCGATAGCAACAGTTGCAAGAGCAATAGTTGGCGAGACGACCATGTGACGACACATTGATATAGATCAAGATGATGGAGATCATGGTGTCATGCCGGTGACAATGGAGATCATGACGATGCTTTGGAGATGGAGATCAAAGGCACAAGATGATGATGGCCATATCATGTCACATGATTTTTTTTGATTGCATATGATGTTTATCTTTTATACATCTTGTTTTGTTTTGATTGACGGTAGCATTATAAGATGATCTTTCACTAAATTATCAAAGTATAAGTGTTCTCCGTGAGTATGCACTGTTGCGAAAGTTCTTCGTGCTGAGACACCACGTGATGATCGGGTGTGATAGGATCTACGTTCAAATACAACGGGTGCAAAACAGTTGCACACGCGGAATACTCAGGTTAAACTTGACGAGCCTAGCATATAACAGATATGGCCTCGGAACACGGAGACCGAAAGGTCGAGCGTGAATCATATAGTAGATATGATCAACAGTGTTCACCATTGAAACTACTCCATCTCACGTGATGATCGGACATGGTTTAGTTGATTTGGATCACATGATCACTTAGAGGATTAGAGGGATATCTATCTAAGTGGGAGTTCTTAAGTAATATGATTAATTGAACTTAAATTTATCATGAACTTAGTCCTGGTAGTATTTCGCAAATTATGTTGTAGATCAATAGCTCGCGTTGTTTCTTTCATATGTTAATTTTGATATGTTCCTAGAGAAAAACTATGTTGAAAAATGTTAGTAGCAATGATGCGGACTTGGTCCGTGATCTGAGGTTTATCCTCATTGCTGCACAGAAGAATTATGACCTTGATGCACCGCTAAGTGACAAACCTATTACAGGAGCAGATACAGACGTTATGAACGTTTGGCTAGCTCAATATGATGACTACTTGATAGTTTTGTGCACCATGCTTTATGGCTTAGAACCAGGACTACAAAAACGTTTCTGAAACGTCACGGAACATATGAGATGTTCCATGAGATGAAATTGATATTTCATACTCATGCCCACGTCAAGAGGTATGAGACTTCTGACAAATACTTCGCCTAAAAGATGGAGGAGAATTGCTCAACTAGAGCAAGTGCTTAGATTTTCTGAGTACTACAATCGCTTGAATCAAGTGGGAGTTAATCTTCCAGATAAGATAGTGATTGACAGAGTTCTCTAGTCACCATCACCAAGTTACTAGAACTTCGTGATGAACTATAGTATGCAAGGGATGATGAAAACGATTCCCGAACTCTTCGTGATGCTGAAATCAACGATGGTAGAAATCAAGAAAGAACATCAAGTGTTGATTAACAAGATCACTAGTTTCAAGAAAATGGCAAAGGGAAAGAAAGGGAAACTTCAAGTAGAATGGCAAGCAAGCTGTCACTCCCGTGAAGAAGCCCAAAACTGGACTAAAGCCTGAAACTTAGTGCTTCAACTGCAAAGGAAATGGTCATTGGAAGCAGAAATGCCCTGAATATTTGGTGGATAAGAAGGATGGCAAAGTGAACAAGGGTATATTTGATATACAGGTTATTTATGTGTACCTTACTAGTGTTTATAGTAGCCCCTGAGTATTTGATACTTGTTCGATTGCTAAAAATTAGTAACTCGAAACAGGAGTTACAAGAATAAACAGAGAGTAGTTGAGAGTGAAGTGACGATGTGTGTTGGAAGTGGTTCCGAGATTGATATGATCATCATCGCACACTCCCTATACTTTCGGGATTAGTGTTTAACCTAAATAAATGTTATTTGGTGTTTGCGTTGAGCATGAATATGATTTGATCTTGTTTATTGCAATACGGTTATTCATTTAAAGTCAGAGAATAATTGTTGTTCTGTTTACATGAATAAAACCTTCAATGGTCATAAACCCAATGAAAATAATTTGTTGGATCTCGATCGTAGTGATACACATATTCATAATATTGATGCCAAAAGATGCAAAGTTGATAATGATAGTGCAACATATTTGTGGCACCACCGTTTGGGTCAGATCGGTGTAAAGCGCATGAAGAAACTCCATAAAGATGGACTTTTAGAATCACTTGATTATGAATCATTTGATGTTTGCGAACCGTGCCTTATGGGCAAGATGACTAAAACTCCGTTCTCCGGAACAATGGAACGAGCTACTGATTTGTTGGAAAGAATACATACCGATGTATGCAGTCCAATGAGTGTTGATGCTCGTGGCAGGTATCGTTATTTTCTGACCTTCACAAGATGATTTGAGCAGATATGAGTATGTCTACTTAATGAAGCACAAGTCTGAAACATTTGAAAAGTTCAAAGAATTTCAGAGTGAAGTGGAGAATCATTGTAACAAGAAAATAAAGTTTCTGCGATTTGATCGCGAAGACAAATATTTAAGTTACGAGTTTGGTCTTCAATTTAAAACAATGTGGAATAGTTTCACATCTCACGCCACCTGGAACACCAAAACATTATGGTGTGTCCGAACGTCATAACCGCACTTCATTGGATATGGTGCGATCTATGATGTCTCTTATCGGTTTACCACTATCTTTTGGGGTTATGCATTAGAGACAGCTACATTCACTTTAAAAAGGGCACCGTCAAAATCCGTTGAGACGACGCCTTATGAACTGTGGTTTGGCAAGAAACCAAAGTTGTCATTTCATAAAAGTTTGGGGCTACGATGCTTATGTGAAAAATTTCAACCTGATAAGCTCGAACCCAAATCGGAGAAGTGCGTCTTCATAGGATACCCAGAGGAAACTGTTGGGTACACCTTCTATCACAGATCCAAAATCAAGATTCATTGCTAGAAATGGATCCTTTCTAGAGAAGAAGTTTCTCTCGAAAGAAGTGAGTGGGAGGAAAGTAGAACTTGATGAGGTAATTGTACCTTCTCCCTTATTGGAAGTAGTTCATCACAGAAATCAGTTCATGTGATTCCTACACCAATTAGTGAGGAAGCTAATGATGATGATCATGAAACTTCAGATCAAGTTTCTACCAAACCTCGTAGGTCTTTCAGAGTAAGATCCGCACCAGAGTGGTACGGTAATCCAGTTCTGGAAGTCATGTTACTAGACCATGATGAACCTACGAACTATGAGGAAGCGATGATGAGCCCAGATTCCGCGAAATGGCTTGAGGCCATAAAATCTGAGATAGGATCCATGTATGAGAACAAACTGTGGACTTTGGTTGACTTGCTCGATGGTCAGCAAGCCATGTTATATAAATGGATCTTCAAGAGGAAGACGGACACTGATAGTAGTGTTACTATCTACTATGCTCAACTTGTTGCGAAAGGTTTTCGACTAGTTCAAGGTGTTGAATACGATGAGATTTTCTCACTCGTATCGATGCTTAAGTCTGTCCAAATCATGTTAGCAATTGCCACATTTTATGAAATCTGGCAAATGGATGTCAAAACTGCATTCCTTAATGGATTTATTAAAGAAGAGTTGTATATGATGCAACCAGAAGGTTTTGTCAATCCTAAAGGTGCTAACAAAGTGTGCAAGCTCCAGCAATCCATCAATGGACTGGTGCAAGCATCTCGAAGTTGGAATAGACGCTTTGATGAGTTGATTCAAGCATATGGTTTTATGCAGACCTTTGGAAAGGCCTGTATTTACAAGAAAGTGAGTGGGAGCTCTACAACATTTCTGATAAGTATATGTGAATGACATATTGTTGATCGGAAATAATGTAGAATTTTTCTGCAAAGCATAAAGGAGTGTTTGAAAGGAGTTTTTCAAAGAAAGACCTCAGTAAAGCTACTTACATATTGAGCATCAAGATCTATTGAGATAGATCAAGACGCTTGATAAGATTTTCAATTAGTACATACCTTGACAAGATTTTGAACTAGTTCAAAATGGAACAGTCAAAGAAAGAGTTCTTGCCTGTGATGCAAAGGTGTGAAGTTGAGTGAGACTCAAAACCGGACCATGGCAGAAAATAGAAAGAGAATGAAAAGTCATTCCCTATGCCTCAGTCATAGGTTCTATAAAGTATGTTATGCTGTGCACTAGACCTATTGTATACCTTGCTCTAAGTTTGGCAAAGGAATACAATTTTGATCTAAGAGTAGATCACTGGATAGCAGTCAAGAATATCCTTAGTAAGGACTAAGGAAATGTTTCTCGATTATGGAGGTGATAAAAGAGTTTGTCGTAAAGAGTTACATCGATGCAAGCTTTTACACCGATCCAGATGACTCTAAGTCTTAATCTGGATACATATTGAAAGTGGGAGCAATTAGCTAGAGTAGCTCCATGCAGAGCATTGTAGACATAGAATATTTGCAAAATACATACGGCTCTGAATGTGACAGACCCATTGACTAAACTTCTCTCACGAGCAAAACATGATCATACCTTAGTACTCTTTGGGTGTTAATCACATAGTGATGTGAACTAGATTATTGAAGCTAGTAAACCCTTTGGGTGTTGATCACATGATGATGTGAACTATGGGTATTAGTCACATACATATGTGAATATTGGTGTTAAATCACATGGTGATGTGAACTAGATTATTGACTCTAGTGCAAGTGGGAGACTGAAGGAAATATGCCCAAGAGGCAATAATAAAGTTATTATTTATTTCCTTATATCATGATAAATGTTTATTATTCATGCTAGAATTGTATTAACCGGAAACATAATACATGTGTGAATACATAGACAAACAGATTGTCACTAGTATGCCTCTACTTGACTAGCTCGTTGATCAAAGATGGTTATGTTTCCTAGCCATAGACATGAGTTGTCATTTGATTAACGGGATCACATCATTAGGAGAATGATGTGATTGACTCGACCCATTCCGTTAGCTTAGCACTTGATCGTATAGTATATTGCTATTGCTTTCTTCATGACTTATACATGTTCCTATGACTATGAGATTATGCAACTCCCGTTTACCGGAGGAACACTTTGTGTGCTACCAAACGTCATAACGTAACTGGGTGATTATAAAGGAGCTCTACAGGTGTCTCCAAAGGTACATGTTGGGTTGGCGTATTTCGAGATTAGGATTTGTCACTCCGATTGTCGGAGAGGTATCTCTGGGCCCTCTCGGTAATGCACATCACTTAAGGCTTGCAAGCATTGCAACTAATGAGTTAGTTGTGAGATGATGTATTACAGAACGAGTAAAGAGACTTGCCGGTAACGAGATTGAAGTAGGTATTGAGATACCGATGATCGAATCTCGGGCAAGTAACATACCAATGACAAAGGGAACAACGTATGTTGATATGCGGTCTGACCGATAAACATCTTCGTAGAATATGTGGGAGCCAATATGAGCATCCAGGTTCCGCTATTGGTTATTGACCGGAGACGTGTCTCGGTCATGTCTACATTGTTATCGAACCCGTAGGGTCCGCACGCTTAAAGTTACGATGACAGTTTCATTATGAATTTATATGTTTTGATGTACCGAAGGTTGTTCGGAGTCCCGGATGTGATCACAGACATGACGAGGAGCCTCGAAATGGTCGAGACATGAAGATTGATATATTGGAAGCCTATGTTTGAACATCGGAAGTGTTCCGGGTGAAATCGGCATTTTACCGGAGTACCGGGAGGTTACCGGAACCCCCCGGTAACTTAATGGGCCTTAATGGGCCTAGTGGAGGAAGAGGAGAGGAGGCCAGGGGCAGCAGCGCCCCCCCAAGTCCAAATTGGAGAAGGAGGCACTACTAGGGAAAACCCTAGTAGTAGCGCGGGTTTTGAGGCTATCAGCAGCGCGGGCACCCGCGCTACCAATAAGGCGCTACAGCTAACTGTTAGTAGTAGCGTTGTCTGTACCTGCACTACTACTATTGACTATATCAGCAGCGCATTTTCGGAACGCGCTACTATTAGTTAGCTGTAGCGATTTCCTGAGCTCGCGCTACTGTTATATCTTTCACCATTTCCCCATTCCAGCTTCAATAAACTGCAATTTCCAAATACTAGGTACTACTAGATATCAATTTCATAAAGCATTATAGGTACTAGGTAGTACTCCCTCGGTTCCAAATTACTGTCGTGGTTTTAGTTCAAATTGAACTAAAACCACGACAATAATTAGGAACCGAGGATACTAGATAACAATTTCATATATACTCAACATGCATCCTCGAGCGATGCAGGTGACATCGATTTACGATCATCATATTTAGTTCTAGATGATATCGACGATGATCATCATATGTAGTTCTACATGATATTGACGACGATCATCATATGTAGTTCTAGATGATATAGCCACACACACATATGTAGTTCTAGATGATATCGACGACGATCATCATCCTCAAGCCTGGGCGGTGGGTGTTCCTGATAGTAATTAGGATGGCCTGTCCAACACGAAGATTCTTGCCAACGAGGAATCTCTTCCACCCAACCGAGTTTAAGTGTGTGCGGCCGTTTGTGTCCATGCGGTAAGTACAGGTTGTGACGGAGCCCCTTGCGGTAAGGCGTGGTCCAGCTGAGCCTTCTTCATCAGGCTCGATACCACAACTCACAGATAGGTTCTTTGGCAATTTCTGAATAAGAAAAACATATCAATTAATAAATAGCCTCACACATACTCTTGCAAATATATTTCTATTAAGTCTAGATTTCTACACTATCAAAAGACACAGTACTATGCATTTGTACTAATTAATCATGAATTCTACTAATAAGTATATATGGATTATCTACACTATTAATAGTTACTTGGATTCTACACTAATAAGCATGTGATCAGACTCTACACTAAAGCATATCAACGACTAGATTCCACACAACATATCATTGGACTCTACATTAAGCATATCATCGGATAATTTGCATTTGTAAGTATAACGTACCATATCATGTCGATCGACCATGGTACTTGTCAGGCGGGTCACGAATGGCACCCCAACAAAGTCAGCACGTGGTGGAATTATGTCCCATAGGTTGCACACCTCCTCCTCGCTCTGCCTCATTCTTTGAGCTACGATGGCTTCATGAAGTGGGTTCTCATCATCTTCATCGAGTGGGTCCTCATTATCTTCATCATCTTCGTCATCTTCATCATCTTCGTCATCTTCATCATATTCCACCAGGTTGAGATAAATGATAGCCAGCTTGGGTCTTTCTGCTCTGAAGGAGAAGCTGGTAAACTCACCACCAGTAAGACGCATGCGGGCGAGGAAACGGGCCCATCCATCTCCTCCAATCTGCGACATATTGCGTCCTTTCTCGACCTCCATTGTGTACGGCCCCCCAGGAGCCTCAAATGTCACATTGTCTCCTGTCAGCTTGTTGAATGTCAACCTCACATTGCATGGGACGGTCTGTGTAAGAAAAGAAAAATGACACAATGCAGTAATGCCAACACTAAAAATAAAATAGTTGTTACATTTCATCTAATTTCTTACCGCCGCATGACGAAAACTCGGCTGGAATAGATGCCAAACAGCTTGCCAATTGCAAGGCTACTGGCGCACCTTGACTTGCACAGTCGACATAGTGGTGGTGGTGGTGGCGTCATTTTCCTAAAGCAATATGAGCAAAGGATTAATGATTCACTTCACAGGAAAGAAAAACAGTAGCATGTGATATTTTCCTAAAGCAATATGAGCAAAGGATTAATGATTCACTTCACAGGAAAGAAAAACAGTAGCATAGTGGTAGTGGCGCCATTTTATGGACAATTATAATCCTAAGATCTAATAACATATTAGATGACAAGGTACCACGTACCAAAGCATTTCGGTGGCACCTATTGCCGAAAAAATAACAATAAAATGGTGCATACTAAATCAACTAAATCAACTAGCATACTAAATCACTAGCATACTAAATCAACTAAATCAAAATGTTCTAAATCAACTAAATCAACTAGCCTACTAAATCAACTAAATCAACTAGCCTACTAAATCAACTAAATCAACTAGCTTACTAAATCAACTGAATCATATCAACTAAATCAGAATGTTGCATATGAACTAGCCTACTAAATCAAAATGTAGCAGGGAAGAGGGAGAAGGAGGGGCGACTCGAGGAGGGAGAAGAGAGTAGGACGGAGGAGGAAGGAGGAGCGAGGAGGGGCTGGCCGGCGGCGAGTGGAGGGAGAATGGAGGAGGAAGGTGGAGCGAGGAGGGGTCGGCCAGCGGCGAGTGGAGGGAGGACGGAGGAGGAGGCCGGTACCGAGTCCAGCGAGGATGATGAGGTGACGGCGGCGCAGATCGGAGGAGGGGCGGGAGGACTGGCGGCGCAGGGGTTGAGGGGGAGATCGAGTGTGTGTGTGAGTGTGATCTGGATCGGATAGGTGAGTGGGGGGGAGATGAAATGGCTCAGCAATAGCGCGTTATAGCAAAATGCGCTACTGCTAAACAACCTATCAGTAGCGCCTTTCGCCGAGAACGCGCTACTGCTATGTTAGACATAGACATAAAAAATACATTGATCAATTGTCTTTTTTTGTACAATCTGATTTGTCAATAGGAAACCTCGACGGTTGGTTTAAGAACAGGCGAGGATTCCTATTGCGGCCACAGATCCTACACATAGAGTTCAATGAAGACCAAGTGCTTGTGAAAGTTGTAGAAGTAACATATTTAAGGTGGTCGAAAGTCTCTTCACGGAGCAAGGTGGGACTAAATTTTTGTAGTAACCTTAGTAGTAGCAATTATTGCGTAAATGCGCTGCTGCTACGATCCGTAGCAGTAGCGCTTTTTGTATTAACGCGCTGCTGCTATAATTGGCCTCGCGGCGGCGTCGTGGGAATTTTAGCAGTAGCACGTCCTAGAGTGTGCGCGCTACTGATAAACTTGTTTCAGCAGCGAGTTTTGAAAGCGCGCGCTACTGCTACATAGCAGCAGCGCCTGATTTTAAAGCGCGCTGCTGGTAAGATTCTGTGTATAGGCTTTTCCCTAGTAGTGAGGGGGGCGGCGCCCCCCCTTTCCTTTCCCCTCTCTCTCTCCTTCCCCCTCCCCCCCAAGTCCTAGTCCAACATGGAAAAGGGGGGGGGGTCCTACTCCCGGTGGGAGTAGGACTCCTCCTGGCCGGCCGCACCCCCCGTTGCTCCTTTATATAGGGGGGCGAGGGGGGGGGGCACCCCAGAGACACAACAATTGATCCTTGAGATCTCTTAGCCGTGTGCGGTGCCCCCCTCCACCATAGTCCTTGATAATATTGTAGCGGTGCTTAGGCGAAGCCCTGCGACGGTAGAACATCAAGATCGTCACCATGCCGTCGTGCTGACGGAACTCTTCCCCGACACTTTGCTAGATCGGAGTCCGGGGATCGTCATCGAGTTGAACGTGTGCTAGAACTCAGAGGTGCCGTAGTTTCGGTGCTTGATTGGTCGGTCCGTGAAGACGTATGACTACATCAACCGCGTTGTTATAACGCTTCCGCTTATGGTTTACGAGGGTACGTGGACATACTCTCCCCTCTCGTTGTTATGCATCACCATGATCTTGCGTGTGCGTAGGATTTTTTTTGAAATTACTACGTTCCCCAACATGTGGAACGAAAACGAAAGGAGGAAGGAAGATGGATTCTTGCTTCTCAGAGAGAAAAAGAAAAGAAGGGGAGAAAGGAGGAAGGGAGATGGATTCTTGCTCATGGTATGCTTTGGATGTTTCTAGAAAAGGCTTCTTTTGATACCATTTACAACCCCCAACTTTTATTTTGATGTCAGTTTTTCACATACATGAATGAAATAATTGATGGATGTCCTCTCTAATCCTCGAAAAAGCACTTGCATCTGTCAACATTCAAATGTCAGCTAACACACTCAAAATGTTAAGCAAGAGTTTGAGCATAAAGACTTTGAGATCTTAAGCTAACGTAGTACAATAACAAAATTGACGACATTATGCACACCTAATTCTTAAATCATCAAATGAATCATCCCTGGGTCAAAGAGAGGTGACACATGGGCCGTGTTTCTGACATATACTAGTTCATTTTGAGACATTGCCCATCAGCAAGCAGAAACATTGCATGTATCTATAAGTTTAACTCCTATTGTAGGTGAGGAGCGAGAAAGCATCTATATGCTTCCTATTCTCCTTGTGGTGTTAATCCTTTTTTGCCATAAAATAAAACTTTATGGAGCAGATATTGAGCTGCTGCGTTGTTATCCTCAGATTCTATCTACCTATTGATGTTGTTTCATCCATTACAGAGAAGACATTTCCAAGAAAAGGACCTTGCGGTCTTTCTACAATGACGTTGTTCGTCTTCAGGTCCTTTTCTCCTCGAAGAATCTTCAATTCCAAGATCCCAAATTTCTTCTCTGAATGCGTTGTTTCAGTATCTGAGAAGGAATTAAAAATTTCTTTTCGAAATGCTTTCTTCAGGATCTGAAGAGGAAGTTTTTGCACTGTAGTTCAAGCATGGATCCAGGCCAGGTTAGTCTCTGCATTCTTGACAAATGATACTGCAACCATCCGTGACATTTCTATCATTAGTGTTGCAACCCTGCTACCATGGAAATTATGTTATGCTAAACACTGCCTTTATACTGTATGCCAGTGCTTCTTTCCTCGTGAAGTTGTTAAAGACATCAGGACACCAGTATTTATTCTTAATCCAGCATATGATGCCTGGCAGGTATGGTCATCTGTTCCATGAGAAATATTCTATTGTTGTGTTGAATTGTCAATATGCAACATAGTAAGGTTTGTTTCAGGTACAACACGTGTTGGCACCAGAAGCATCGGATCCTCAACATTCATGGCAAGATTGTAGGTTGGCTATTAGCAAGTGCAGTCCTGACCAACTTGAAATACTCCAAGGTTGGTTCACCTTGCATCTTTTGACAGACATGATGTACCTTACATCTTTCAGGGTCTTCTTACATGTTTTCCTATGTCAAATAAAATCTTTGCAGGTTTTAGGGAAGAACTGCATGACGCGATGAGAGAAATCAAGCAGAAAAGGGACTGGGGTATTTTCATTGACTACTTCTTTATACGCTGCCAGACGTTGAACTCTGTGACTTGGCACTCTCCATCTTCTCCTAGAGTCAACAACAAGGTATCACTTCTATCCTCTAGAGATTAGAAAACGGAACAGAAGAAAAGTAAACATTACATTCATGTCAAGGTGGCAAAGTATATGTTATCCTGTGTTGAACAATTAATTATGTTGACCATAATCTGGCAGTGTTTTAGAGATCGGCCATCTGGGTTTAATGAGAACTCACGGTGTGTAGAAAAAAAAGTACGAATGTCTTGATTTTTACACCAGCCCTTGATGTGCCCACATGTTGTAGACTGCATGCCTGAACTTAGCCTACATTCTCTGCATAGAGTGCTTATCAAACCGATTATGACAGTGGTGATATTCGAGTGTCTCTGTCTCCAGTCATTCAACTTTACCTCTCGAGCGTTAATCATTCTAGTGAATATGCAGACCATGGCGAAGCAGTTGGAGACTGGTTCTTTGACAGAGAGAGGTGAAGGAACTAGATTGCGAATACCCGTGCAACCCAACATGCCACAACTTGGTTTTTTCCAAGCCCTTCAAGGGATAAATTTACAATACTTATTTATTTTCTTTTTATCTTTTCACTGTGATGTATCACCTAGCAGTTGTAAAAATAGCAAATTATACATATGAATATATCTGTACTGCAGGTAATTGTTACGAACTTTTCAGAAAACAATATAGAGACCATGGTTTCATATTGGCAAAATGCCCCAATTATGCATATGAATATATGTTGTCTATTATTATTTTTCTGTTTTCTGTATAGATTTTAGTTGGATTATATCTCCAGTGGACTTTCCATGATCATAGAAGCAATTTCAGGCTGAAACGGGAGGACTCGAAGCTGATTTTGGTGAGTTCATTCCAGAGGAGCCGTATAGTGTCTTGTAAAGCTTTAAATATTTCGGAGTTCAATGATCTGCTAGTACTCACCTTAAAACTGCTGTCTCTAAATTGCTTCTCGCCATGGGCCCCACTCGTTAGTGGGATACCTTTTTCTTCTTCTCCTCCCCATCTTCTCCCTCCCCCTTCATTGAGGTGTGGCGGGATGCCGACGACCCCACGTGAATGCCCATGTGCTCCTTATGACAGTGTCGAACTACATGAAAGCATCTATCTTGTGTCACATGGTGTTATGAGATGTCGATACAATGGCGCCCTATTTAAGCAAGAGAAGAGAGGTGGAATAGAATCAAAATTTCACAAAGAGGCCATCTTCATACCTAAGGCCGATGAATGGGGTAGAGCTTAATCGTTGGTAGACTCAAATAAGAACACATAACATACACAAGTATTGGACACCGATAAGATTACTTTTGCGATGCTATTTTTGAACCCACGGACATCCTTGGATTTGGAAGCATCAGATTATGAGCACCGATGGTGCCTATGAGGTTGTAGTTGTACCCCGGTGGACTGTCGACAAGACTATTACTCAGGTCATTTGATTAATATGACAAGAATATCATAGGACTAGGAAAGTCTCATGAAGTGCAACGTCATGTATTTTAAATCCTATGAGTACTAGAATGGAGGGTTGTGAGAAAAAATGCCATTTGGTTCACATGATAGGATTTTTTCCACTAGGACATGCCCATGTTTTTTCCCCTTTGAATTACAAAGGATGTGAACAAGATTATATTTATGCAAACCAAAGGGCCTAAAGATTGTTTTTCTACATCCTATCTCATAGAGTTCCTACAAAGTTTGTGTAAACCAAAGGAGGCCTAAGTTTATCTCCATCATGGGACATGTTCCAACTTCAAAATACTGTGTTTTTATCATTTGCGCCTTAGATATTAGTAGCAATAGTCGATTACAACAGTCCTTGGCATCAGATGTCAAACGAAAATCAATTAGGACAATGGGTCAGCAATGACGGCATTGCCTTATGGGGTGTAATGCTCGATCCAAAGAAACCGACCATGTTTCTTTGCTGCATCCGTGTGAGTAATCATATACACCTTTCAGTTAGTCTCGAAGGGCAATGATTTGTGGGAGTTGGTTTCTTATAGTTTTGAACTTTTAAAGGTGTTGGTGAGATGATTCCCTCCTTTGGCCTTTGCTTTTGAACTAAGCTTCTTACGGAACCGAACCAAGTATTTTTCTGCAAAACTTAAGGTCATGACAAATGAGTGGCATTTCCGTGACTATTTAGATTCTTGTCACGAATTCGAAATTATTGGTCAAATAAACTTCAGTCCAAGCTTACCATTTTCCAGTTCAAGCGATCAGATCTAGCCTTGTGACGCCTCATGCATCGTCTCCTGTCGCGCCCGTCCCCACGAGCCGCCTTTGGTGCCAGTGCCGTCATGGTCACCTTCTCCACCACACCCTAACTACTTTGTGTTAATTAGATAGAGGGGCTTGCTCTTTTAGATGTTTCAACAACAAATCAACTTTTTTATGACAAAGTGCTATCAAGCATGCACACAGACACACTTAGTGCCCAAACACCAGAAGCTCGAAACAAACTATCTAAGCGAAGAGCTCCACACATTGATATTGCGCGTCTTGCCTTCAGTGGCGGTGATGAGATCGACCGCTGAGACCAGAAGCTCTCCAGGACCGACGCTGGGCTCAAGTAGTGCGCCTTCTCGCTTTTTCGATCAGGAGAATCAAATTGTGGTGTCTCAGGTCTCCTTTGTCTGAATTGGGGTCAGGGGTTCAAAGGTAGCTTCGACAGCCATTCATTCGTACCCATAGTTAGCCACTCAGGATCTGCACACGTTCTTCCAATCTCCTAGTCAAGAAGATGGAGAAAGCCTTCAGCCTCTTCTTCTCCAGATCTGGTGAAAGAATTTGCCAATTTTTAACTGTTCTCAAAATCCTCTCTTACACCTGTTCACAGACAAGCATATGGCATTCTCAAAGATAATGGAATTTCTAGTTTTCCATAGACTCCATTGGCAGCTGCACATGTTGTATTTAAGGAAGAATTATTTTTAGCGGATAGCCAAAATTTAGAAGTAGATAGATAAATCAGTGCCCAAGGATAGTCTAAAATGTTCATTGATTACACTGCAGACATAACTAGCACTAGTAGAAAACAGGGCTTTCGTTCGGGCCGCCAGATAAGGCCATTAGTCTTGCTTCAATCACAAACCGGGACCCATGGGGGCATTAGTCCCGGTTCATGCGGCTAAAGGCATTAGTCCCGGTTCAAATAAGCCCTTTAGTCCCGGTTTGAGACACGAATCGGGGCTAAAGGGCATCGCTCCCTTTAGTCCCGGTTCGTGTCCCAAACCGAGACTAAAGGTCCCATTTTCAAACTCTACCCCCCCCCCCCCCATTGGATTGCCTCTTCAGTTTTGTAAAAAGCAAAAGAAAATGATAAAAACTTCAAAAATTAAAATCCTTCGAGATGTAGTTATGTTACTACATCTATTAGTTAGGAAAATTTAAAAACTTAAATTTGGACATGTTTTGCAAAAAAGTGTTATGAAAAAGTAAAACGGCGATATCTTTTGCATACGATGTCGAAAAAATGCATAATATATCAAAAAAATCAGCACGAAAAATTCAAAAAAAAAATTTCAAAAAAATTTCCTTTAGTCCCAGTTGGTGTTACCAACCGGGACTAAAGGTGGAGCTCTAGACAGCGGCCAGCGGAGGGGCTTTACTCCCGGTTCGTAAAAGAACCGAGACTAGGGTGGGGGGGCTTTAGTACCGACCCTTTAGTCCTGGTTCCAGAACCGGGACTAAAGGCCCTCACGAATCGGGACGAATGGGGCTTTTTCTACTAGTATATCTACGACACACTCAAATGTCAAGTGGTTCATTGATTCAGTCGTTTAGTGAAAGATCAATCGCTTTATCTTGAGATCCTTTTGGGTCAAGTACTAGTAGAAAACAGGGTTTTTGTCCAAGCAGGGAAAGCCCTTAATCCCGGTTCACTCATGAACCGGGACCCATGGGGGCATAGGTCCCGTGAGGCCAGGGGGCCGGCTGGGCCTCGTGGGCATTGGTCCCGCTTCGTCTGGCCCCTTTGGTCCCGGTTCCAGGCACGAACCGGGACCAATGGGCCTCGCTCCTGGCCCACCACCATTGGTCCTGGTTGGTGGCTTAAACCGGGACCAAAGGTTGTCCTTTAGTTCTGTTTCCAGCCATGAACCATGACCAACGAAATACCCCTTGCCCGCGAGCAGAGCAGTGGAGTGCTCTGCTTTTTTTGGGTGAGGCGTGTGAGATGTGTGTTGTGCTCTAGCTCACCTCCTATGCACATGAGGTTTTCGATGAAATGCCGTGCTGACTTAAGCTTTCTCCTCTAGAAGGTCCTTGTCCAAACTCCATTTTACTCAAGATTTGTCTGGGTTAGGTTGTCCGTCCTGTCCCATCCCCATCCTCACCACCGTCGATCGCTCGCGCCCGTCGCCGGCACCACCGTGCTGAGCCTCTTGTTCTTATCTTCTTTCTAAAATAAAAAAGTTCTCACTTGTATGATTTAGATAGATACTAGTGTAGTTTTCTTGCTTATTATTGTTTGTTATTATATAATGCGATGGTTTTGGTATCCGCCTTAAATCGGCCCTCATCCTGTTTATGATTATATATATATATTGTAACTATTTGTTTCATTTAGTGTTTATGACAATTATGCCGAGCAACGTGACATATTTTTTTTATCTAGGAGGTATGTGAACCAGAAATTCCAACCAACCCAATTGTCGAGAGGTTAAATTTTGTTGAAGAAGAAAGCAATTACTTGAAGGAAAAATTGAAAACAATTGAGGAGAAGATGATATTGGAGTTGCATGTTACGGATGTCATCGATGATCACAAGATCAAGATGGATACAATGCACTTGAAGGTTAGAAAGATTAGAAAATATGACATTCATACCGAGGCTTGGTATCATTATGATGTTGGATCAATTGTTACCTTAGTTGCGATTATGATAGCATTTGTTGTTGCATTGAAATGTTTTAGATAGTTTTAATGTATGGTTTAATTAGATGCTCTGGAGAGCTATATGTTGTTCAATGAGAACTATGTATGTACTTTGGTTTTAATGTGATGATGAACTTCTATTAATTTGGCCACTTCTGTATTCATGATGTTTTGTAATGGTTTTTGACACACTTAATTATATATAATGCACGAGATGAACCGGGAATGGATGTACGGTGTGACACACACCTCCGAGTACATTAAGGGCGTGCATAATTTTCTCAAAGTGGCTAAGGCAAACAGGAAGAATAGTTTTATGTGTTGTCCATGCCCTATATGTGGGAATACAAAGTCTTAGTCCGAACGAAAAATCCTTCACAACCACCTGCTTTATAAGGGTTTCATGCCACACTATAATGTTTGGACCAAACACGGAGAAACAGGGGTTATGATGGAAGACGGTGAAGAAGAAGAGGATGATGATAACTATGTGCCCCCTAAATACGTCATGCTGCAGCTGGGGAAGCTCAAGATCAAGAGGAACCAGACGATGTGCCCGATGATGATCTTCGCTGGGTCATTGTTGATGAAAATAGACAATGCAAAAGTGTAAAGGAGAAGCTGAAGTTTGATCACATGTTAGAGGATCACAAAAAAGGGTTGTACCCCAATTGCGAAGATGGCAACACAAAGCTCGGCACCACACTGCAATTGCTACAGTGGAAGGCAGAGAATGGTGTACCTGACAAAGGATTTGAGAAGCTACTAAAAATATTGAAGAAGAAGCTTCCAAAGGATAACGAATTGCCCGATAGTACGTACACATCAAAGAAGGTTGTATGCCCTTTAGGATTGGAGGTGCACAAGATACATCCATGCCCTAATGACTGCATCCTCTACTGGTGTGCGTACGAGGATTGGAACGCATGCCCGGTATGCGGTGCACTGCAGTATAAGATCAGACGAGATGACCCTGGTGATGTTGACGGCGAGTGCCCCATGAAGAGGGTTCCTGCCAAGGTGATGTGATATGCTCATATATATAATACTAAGGTTGACACGTCTGTTCAGAAACAAAGAGCATGCCAAGTTGATGCGATATCACAGAGAAGACCGTAAGAAATACGGGAAGTTGAGAGCACCTGCTGACGGGCCACAGTGGAGAAAAATCGAGAGAAAGTACTGGAAGGACTTTGCAGGTGACGCAAGGAACGTAAGGTTTGGTTTAAGCGCGGATGGCATTAATCCTTTTGAGGAGCAGAGCAGCAATCACAACACCTGGCCTGTGACTCTATGTATCTATAACCTTCCACCTTGGTTGTGCATGAAGCGGAAGTTCATTATGATGCCAGTTCTCATCCAAGGCCCTAAGCAACCCGGCAACGACATTGATATGTACCTAAGGCCATTAGTTGAAGAACTTTTACAACTGTGGAACGGAAATGGTGTACGTGTCTGGGATGAGCACAAACAACAGGAATTTGACCTACATGGGTTGCTGTTTGTAACCATCAATGATTTGCCTGCTCTTAGTAACCTTTCAGGACAGACAAACAAGGGATACCACGCATGCACACAATGTTTAGATGACACCGAAAGTATATACGTGGACAAATGTCGAAAGAATGTGTACCTTGGGCATCGTCGATTTATTCTGACCAACCATTAATGTCAAAAGAAAGGAAAGCATTTCAAAGGCGAGGCAGATCACCGGAAGAAGCTCGCCGTCCGTACCTGGGATTTTTTTGCACCGAAACCTTCACCTCCGAAGGAAACGGTAGATCCGATGAAAGTGAAACGTACTATCGATGCCCTGAAGCGACCACCACCGCCTCCATCGGATTCCAATATGTGCGCACTATTAAAAAGGCATATAAGGAAGCGGAGCGGTCGGGAAGTACTTGCAATTATGAAAGGATAGCAGCACGAAGAAGTGGGAAAAAATTCCCCAGCTCGGCGAACAGGCGAAGCAAATGTGCCCTCCGCTTAAGGTGCTTAGCGATATTGTTGCTAATCATTTGGGGATGGTGCCCGGTACCAATCTTGGTGATTACCTGCCCGATGATGTACCCATTGAAATAATGCAGGTGGACAAATTCAGATACGAGTACGGGCAGCCTCTCGTCAAACCTGATCATCCTCGTCTAACAATGATGATGCGAAGACTCCATGAATGATACATGGAAAGATGCAGGCAGTCTGTGAGGCATACTTTGACGATGAGAATTAAAGAAGAGCACGGTCTCATTGGAATGAATATTTTGAATATTGAATTTGACGAGTTATTCCAGTTATACAATCAAAAGGACCTCGACAAAACACTCGTGACTTGCTACTGTCTGTAAGTACTACTTCTGTAATTAAGTTTCTATATATAGCTCTGCTCTTCCATTGCATGTATACATAATTATACTCACTATATTATGCAGGTTGAAGATCGTTGAATGTAGGAAAGCAGATATCTATGACATTGGGTTCATTAACCCAAATATCATACATGAATGGACGGTCAAACACAATGTCAAAGAGATCGAGGACAACTTGCTACAATCGTTGCTTAAAAATCAAAACAAAGATAAAATACTCTTTCCTTACAACTTCCAGTGAGTGTTACCGTCTTGTGCATATTCGTTTCCCTTACTCGAGGTTAATTATAGTAATCTAATTGATGAGTTATGCATGCGTCTGCAGCTTTCACTACTGGAAACAGGGAATTTGCCATCAGTCAGCTCTTTGTCGTCTGCTAGCGGACGACAAAGAAGGTCTTTGCCATCTGCTTGCAAAAAACAGATGGTAAAGAACTGACAGACGGCAAAGAACCTGGTTGCCATCAGTCAGCTCTTTGCCGTCTGCCAGCAGATCGCAAAGAATCATTGTCGTCCGCTGGCAGACGGCAAAGAGGTGCCCAACAGACGGCAAAGAGGTGCCCCATGGTAGCCACCCCCTCTCTCTCTCTCCCCAGCCCCACCACACCGGCCCGCTCCACTCCCACCCCACCACTCTGTCTCTCTCTCGTCCCTAAAAAAACTCTCTCACGAACTCACCCCCACCCCTCGGTCCACCCCACCCCGGCTCCTCTCCCCATGATCTCCTCGCCATCGCCACCACCCATGCCGGCCGGTTCCCGCGAGCACCGGCCGCGCGCATAACTCCCCCAAGCTCGGCCCCTCCCTCCCCTCCGTCCAGATCCGTGCCTCAAGGCCTGCACCCTTGCCCGCGGCTAGGGTTTCGGGTGCCTCCCGTGTTCTTGCCGGAATCCACCACAATCGGCGATGGCGAGACCGGAGCTTGCTGAATCCGTCACCGGCGTTGCCCAGGTAGGCCCTTCCCCTCCTTCCTTGCTCGGGTCCACCCTCTCCTCCTCACCTTGCCTTCCCTTCCGATCCGTCCCTTTGCTGTAGGTCGCCATGGCAGCCGCCGCCACAGCCCCAGCGCACATGCGCCGTTCTCGACAGCTACGAGATGGCCGCAGCCACCCCCGCTGCCTCCGAGGTCAGGGTTGACGCGGTGGAGAACGATGACGTCATAGCGTATGCGCTACAGGAGGAGCTCGCGCAGGTCGCCATGGCCGAGGCGTTCGGGGCCGACGGCGGCGAGGCTGAGCAACGCGCCACCGTCCTCGCAGGAGCCCTCCGCCAACCTCCCCGTGAGCATCCCCTTCCGTCCTCCCTTCTCTCTGTATGTTTCCCCTTGCATAAATCTGAATCAAATGTGCGTCCACATAAATCTGAATCAAATTGTGGATTGTAATTGTTGTGAACTCCATAGGCGCTCACATGCTAGTGGCCTTTGATGACATTTTAAGTTCTTGGCTGTTGTCTTTAATGCCAGTGTGTAGCAGCAAAAAAATTGTACTTGGAAGTGTCAAAATTTATCATTTATAATCAGCCATAGTAATATTGCTATAGATATATACACACTGAAAGTATGAAAATTTTCTAGTAAATATACATATCAGCTGCCATATCCGTTGCTTTGTCCCTTATTCAGTGTTTTTTATCTTTTCTTGTTTTGATGTTAAAATTTTGTTTGTTCATAGATGTTGATTTTATTTTCTCTGTAGTTGAAAAAGTTATGTATCAAGCTTCTATGTTTTGTCACAAGGATGATATTTTTAGAATGCTACAAAACTTCATATCTTAGTAATGTTTTAGAATTTTTAAAACAGAATACATTAGTTGACATCTATTTCGTTAGCTTTTATACTAATGTTTTACTTCTCCGAACTTAATTCTTGCAAATCAAAGTGATCTAGTTACTTGGGGCCTGTTCGGCAACCCACCACAGCCACGACATCCTCAACTCATATTTAACTGTGTACAGAGAGCATACAGAGAACAAAAGCCTCACATTTAGCATAAGTTTGCAAATCAAAAAGGCACATACATGTCTCAGTGTGGGCAGCCATGCCTTGCCATCAGTGTGAGCAGCCATGCATTGCCACCAGTGTGAGCAGCCAAAGCCTTGTGCAAATTTCATATGCAAGCCCCGAAAATATGCGGTGTGCAGTTCACATATTCTTCCCATGTTTATCAGATCTGTTAAGCTAAATTACTCTGCACCTAATATTCACATTGGTTGCTCAAAGTAAAGAATATGTACTCTAGACTGAATATGTACTTGTTGTCATATTTTTTAGAAGTATGCAATATGATGTCAGAAATAGTAACAGGTGAAGCTCCCTCTCTTCTCTTGTAATCCTGCAGGAGGGACAGCCTCAGGGACGCTAGCTGCCTGCTTAACTGAACCTGGGGTTTCTCTTTTGGTTGCTGCATGTGTGAGTGCAGGAGATCAACTTCCTTCTCAACCGATGGGTGGGTAAGCAAGCTCCCCATCCACTTAATTTATAAACAAGCAGATAATCATTTGGGGTGCTACCCTGCTATTTCTTCTATGCTATAGTTACTTTACTCATGAACAGATACTCACTTGTTCTTAGTTGTTTTACTTCTAATACTGATATGAACAAATACCACTTGGTTTGGCTATTCCTATTGGTCTCTTTCTAATAGCCTATGAACAGATGCTATACTTGGTTTTGGCTGTTACTTTCCTAGTTTTCTACTGATAAGACAGATACTACATCTGATTTGGGCAGTGATGCTGGTTTGAGCCCCCCCTCTCTTAGGCTTAATTTACATGTGGCTATCCCTGTGCTGTGATGAACTAGCCCTGGCACTTCCAGGCTGTCTGAGCACATAATCCCTCAAGTATACCTTGAGGTCTTCTGTAGCTTGGTCTTGTAGATTCTGGTAAACCTGCTTCTTGTGGACAGCCTGCTCCTCCTAGCTGCTTCACACTATCTCACAGATATGGTTTTGGGCCCAGTCCTGTTTGATGTTTTGGACACCAAGTGTCTAGCAGACCCTACTCTACTGTTGGCTGCCCTATTTATACTGGCCTGAATGGTGTGACTAAGCTGTGTGTGTGTGTGTGTGTGTGTGTGTGTGTGTGTGTGTGTGTGTGTGTGTGTGTTTGTGCTGTCCTCACGGGTGGCCTCAATGAAGTCTAATCTTTGGCTTTAATCACTATTTTTTAGTTGGCTTAATTCCTGGAGCTAGTACTGATAGTGGTCTTTGTGTTGGCATTTAACTTACTACTAATTGTGGTGGCTTCTTGATTGGGTCCTTGGCGGGTTCTCTCCTTTGGCTCTTTGGTATTGGTTTACTCTATTTGGCTTTCTAATTAAGATCACTTTGAAAATCAGGATCTTAACTAAGATTATCTTGATCTCAAGTACTTGCTCCTACAACAATGCATTTCACCAGGTGAAATGCTACATTTGTACTCCTAACCCATTCTCTCTTTCTTAGTGTTTTTGTTATGCAGGTTGGAAGAAAAGAAGAAGATCCAGAGAAGATCTTAGTAATAAGATAGTTTTTAGGAAAATAGATATTTAGTTTTAGGTCATTCCTTGTAATATGTGCTGGATAAGTGTTCATAGATATAAAAATATCTTTGTTTGATTTTCTGTGAAAATGAATTGATATAAAAATAAACAGAATTAATGCCTATTTGGTCTCTTTGCCATCTGCCAACAGCTGGCAAAGAGCCTGCAGCCTTTGCTGTCTGCGAGCAGATGGCAAAGAGCCATTCCCTTTGTCGTCCGTCGGTAGATGGCAAAGAGCCATGCCCTTTTGCCGTCGCCATTGATGGCAAAGGCCTCTTTGTCAAATCGCTGCAAAAACAGACGACAAAGAAGGCCTTTGGCGACCCTGTCTTTGCCGGAGCTGTTTTCCGTCATGGCCGGACGGCAAAGGCCTTTGCCGTCCGCCATCCTAGCCTTTTCCGCTCGCTATGGCTGATGGCAAAGTACCAGATTCCTGTAGTGTTTCACTTTATTTTGCTGGAGATTAAGCTTGAAACTGGAATAGTAACTATCTTGGACTCGAGAAGAAAAGTCCCGAGGAGTATGCGAACATGACTGATATGCTCCAGAAGTAAGTTCAATCGATCATTATCGCACCATATCAGCAACTTTATTCATTTCCTGATATCAAGTAATTATTCTCTTTGTATGGCAGGGTCTGGAGACAGTTCACCACCATTGTTTCGGCACTGTCGAAGGAGCTGCGATTTACACACCAAAGTAAGTACTACTAGCTAGTTTCAAGATCTCCCATTGATTCTACCTAGTTTCATCAAAACCATTAAGCATGCTTGATTATCAGTTTGATTAAAATATATTTCTCATAAAGTGCTTGTGGCAGGAAGCCGGGAATGATTTTTGTGCATACTATGTTTGCGAGTTCATCTACAACTCGACGAAATCTAAGCGAGGCTACTCTAAAGAAGATTTTGATGTACGTAAACAAAAAATTCATAATTCTATTTTATTAACAACATTTGTGTTGATTTTCATTCGTATACATGTATTGACCCACTTATTTAAATTAGATGTGGGAGATGCGGGATGAACTCCTATCACACGATCGCATGCAAATCAAGAGGAATTTGCGGGTTTCTTTCTTGACCACGTCATAAATAAAGACGGAGAATACCATGTGGAAGTTCACATAGACCTTAGAGGTTAGGGTTTGTAAGAGATCTTATATTTGTATATATGTAGCTAGTAGCGTCGGATAGATATACGGAAACTTATTGTTCGACCAATCTCACGGAGAAAGAGTGGTCGATCACTTCTCTCTGTATATGTTCATGACGATCTTGTGTACTTAATGGTTTCTTCATTTGCTTACTAGCTAGCATGTCGAGTTATCTCTATACGTATGGTAGCTAGCGTCGACCAAGCACAGAGATAAGAGAGGTCACTTATCTCTAGCTATTACCTAGCTAACACAATATATGAAACTCCTAAATTAACCCTCCAAAACCCCTAACACCCCCCTAAAAAAATAAACAACCCCAGCTCCTGAGCTGCTGACGCGTGGATGTCATTTCGTTACCAATCGGGACTAAAGGCCCTCCTGTCTGGCCTCACCGCAGCGGCCACGTGAAGCACCATCTGTCCTGGTTCGTAAGTGAACCGGGACTAAAGGTGTTGGGCTTTAGTCTTGACCCTTTTGTCCCGGTTCCAGAACCGGAGCTGATGGGCCTATGAAACCGGGACAAATGGACCGTTTTCTACTAGTGAATCTACACGTTTTAACCGTAAAACTAAATAAACAATAGATCAAAATCATGAGTTTTATTGTGAAAAGCGCAGCTAGAGCTAAATGGCAAGTCCCACAGATTATATACAAGAGCAGCAGCAGTCGTTCTGTTGAAGATGAAAAAGAGGAGCAGTAGGAATCGCAGGTGGTCAGCGCCATCAGCAGCAAGCAAGCTGGGGGTCCATCCCTGTCATAATCACGATTAGTTTCGACCCAAGCGGTAACTGATGCAACCTGGTAGTTCTTTGCGAAAAGGTACCCCCAAAGTGGTACTCCCTCAATCCCATAATATAAAAAACGGTTTTTAAGTTATGTATTTAATAAATGTTCTTATATTATAGGACGGAGGAAGTAGCTTTTTGTCATGAGCTGCCAAAGTGGTAGTTTTTGGCAACACTAGCCACAAGAGTGAGAGTTTTTGTCTATATACCCGATGAGAAGCCACCACTGCTTGATTCTTATGCGGCAGCGCTCGATCTCTCCTTTCCTTCAGTCTCGGCATAACGGGTCAGCTCCGACTATTATAGTTTTACTGAACGGAAACAGCTTCAACGTCCTTGCAACGGCGCTGAAATGATCAGAGGATGACCTTCAACCTCTTTCCAAGGGCTCCTCGAAAAGATGTACCTCCAGCTCCTTGTAGTCCTCTTTGAAAAAACTAAGGTACTATTACCTTTGTATCAAAATGTAAGACGTTTTGGTAAGCTATTTTTAGCCTTTAAAAGAGGTGTAATATTTTGATACGAAGGTAGTGTCTTCATAGCTGTAAATTTACTTTTTTTCGAAAAGGGGGGACTCCCCGGCCTCTGCATCTGAAAGATGCATACGGCCACATTTATATAAAAATAAATAAGTTCAACAGAGTCTAGCGGTCTGCTCGAATAAGAGCTGGCTCACAAAGAGCAACAAAAGCAAAAAAGCCCCAAAAGCCACAACCGGCTGGCAAAAGATGAATAGGTAAACTAGTCACCTATCCTATTACATGACCGCCATCCAAACCGGTTGAAAATATCCCATGCTACCATCTCCCACCGGAGAGATCCAGTAACCAAACGCTCCCTGGCCTCCGTCGGAGTGAGTAAGGACCACTTACGAATTAGCGCGGTAGCCTGGAATAAAACCTGCAAAAAATGAATAGTTGTTGTTCTGTTAAAAGCCAAATCATTTCTACAGCTCCAAATTGCCCATAACAACGCACACGCTCCTACGCGAATTTGTCTAGCTGTTTCGGACTCTATCCCAACCAGCCACGTTCCAAATAACGACCTGACCGAATGCGGAGGAGGAATGTTAAAGGCAACTTGCACCGAATGCCATAAGACCTTTGCCAACGGGCAATCAAAGAAGAGGTGCTTGATATTTTCATCCTGATCACAGAAACTACACCTAGTAGATCATGTCCAGTTTCGCTTAACCAGATTATCTTTCGTTAAGATAACTTGTTTATGTACAAACCACATAAACACTTTGATTTTCAGAGGAACCTTAACTTTCCAAACATGTTTGGATGTAGGAATCGCACTCGAATTGATGACATCAATATATATCGACTTGACTGTGAATTCCCCAGATCTAGTAAGCTTCCAACACAACTTATCGGGCTGATGCATAAGCTGAACCTCCATCAGCCTACGCACCAGATGAAGCCAGTCTTCCCACCGGTCTCCAACAAGCACCCTCCTGAACTGAATATTTAGGGGAGTGGACTGCAAACTCGTTGCAACCAGAGCATCACGACGCTGCACAATACGATAAAGCAAAGGATACTGAAGCGCCAACGGCGCATCCCCCAGACAAGTATCCTCCCAGAAGCGAGTATTGTTGCCATCACCAACAATAAAATTTGTTCTGTTAAAGAAAGTGGCTTTGACTCTCATTAGCCCTTTCCAGAAAGGCGAATCAGTCGGTCTGACTATCACCTGCGACAAAGTCTTAGAGTGGAGGTACTTGTTACGCAGAATCTGTGCCCAAGTAGCTTCAGTCTCAGCTGCTAACTTAAATAGCCACTTACTGAGAAGACATTTGTTCTTGACCTCAAGATTTTCAATACCAAGACCCCCTTGGTCCTTCGGTCGGCAGATGACGTCCCATTTGGCTAAAAGGTACTTTCTCTTAAGTTCATCACTTTGCCAGAAGAAACAGGACCGATAGAAGTCCAGCCTTTTCCTAACTCCAACTGGTACTTCAAAAAAGGACAAAAGGAACATAGGCAAGCTCGTGAACACCGAATTAATAAGAATCAACCGGCCTCCATACGACATGAGTTTGCCCTTCCAGCAACTCAGTTTCTTCTCAAACCGATCCTCGATACACTTCCATTCACTGTTAGTCAGCTTACGGTGGTGAATGGGCATACCTAGGTAATTGAACGGGAGTGCTCCCAATTCACACCCAAACAATTGCTTATATGCATCATGTTCCTCTTTGGATCTACCAAAACAGAACAACTCACTTTTATGGAAGTTAATCTTCAGACCGGTCAATTGCTCAAACAGGCACAGCACCAGCTTCATATTTCTCGCTTTGGCCAAGTCATGCTCCATAAAGATGATTGTATCATCCGCGTACTGTAGGATGGACACACCACCATCAACTAGATGAGGCACCAAACCACCTACCTGGCCGGCCTCCTTTGCCCTACCTATCAGGATTGCCAACATGTCAACGACGATGTTGAACAAAATAGGAGACATTGGATCACCTTGTCTCGGGCCCTTATGTGTCTGGAAATAATGACTGATATCGTCATTCACTTTAATTCCAACACTCCCTTTTTGCGTGAAGGATTTGACTTGTCGTCTTCAAACTTCATCGAAACCCTTCATGCGTAGTGCCTGTTGAAGGAAAGGCCATTTGACTTTGTCGTACGCTTTCTCGAAATCCACCTTGAACACAACGCCATCAAGTATTTTTGTGTGAATCTCATGGAGTGTTTCATGCAAGACCACAACCCCTTCAAGGATGTTCTGTCCGCATGAAAGCTGAAGGAAATATGCCCTAGAGGCAATAATAAATTTATTATTTATTTCCTCATATCATGATAAATGTTTATTATTCATGCTAGAATTGTATTACCCGGAAACATGATACATGTGTGAATACATAGACAAACATAATGTCACTGGTATGCCTCTACTTGACTAGCTCATTAATCAAAGATGGTTATGTTTCCTAACCATAGACATGTGTTGTCATTTGATTAACGGTATCACATCATTAGGAGAATGATGTGATTGACTTGACCCATTCCGTTAGCATAGCACTTGATCGTTTAGTATATTGCTATTGCTTTCTTCATAACTTATACAAAGTTCCTACAACTATGAGATTCTGCAACTCCGTTTACGGAGGAACACTTTGTGTGCTACCAAACGTCACAACATAACTAGGTGATTATAAAGGTGCTCTACAGGTGTCTCCGAAGGTACATGTTGAGTTGGCGATTTCGAGATTAGGTTTTGTCACTCCGATTGTCGGAGAGGTATCTCTGGCCCTCTCGGTAATACACATCACTTAAGCCTTGCAAGCATTGTAACTAATGAGTTAGTTACAGGATGATGTATTACGGAACGAGTAAAGAGACTTGCCAGTAACGAGATTGAACTAGGTATTGATACCGACGATCGAGTCTCGAGCAAGTAACATATCGATGACAAAGGAACAACGATGTTGTTATGCGGTTTGACCGATAAAGATCTTCGAGAATATGTAGGAGCCAATTTGAACATCCAGGTTCCACTATTGGTTATTGACCGAAACAGTTCTAGGTCATGTCTACATAGTTCTCGAACCCGTAGGGTCCGCACGCTTAACGTTACGATGACAGTTTTATTATGAGTTTATAAGTTTTGATGTACCGAAGGTTGTTCGGAGTCCCGGATGTGATCACGGACATGACGAGGAGTCTTGAAATGGTCGAGACATAAAGATCGATATATTGGACGACTATATTCGGACACCGGAAGTGTTCCGGGTGATTTCGGAGAAAACCGGAGTGCCGGAGGGTTACCGTAACCCCCCCGACGGGAGGAGTATTGGGCCTTATGGGATTTAGTGGAGAGAGAGAGGGGCAGCCAGGATGGGCCGCGCGCCCCCTCCCCCTATGGTCCGAATTAGACTAGGAGAGCGGGGGCGCCTCTTCCCTCTCCTCTCCCCTTCCTTTCCCTCCTAGTAGGAGTAGGAAAGAGGGAGTCCTACTCCTACTAGGAGGAGGACTCCTCCTCCTTGGCGCGCCCACGAGGGCCGGCCGGCCTCCCCCCTTGCTCCTTTATATACGGGGGCAGGGGGGCACCCTAGGACACACAAGTTGATCTTCGTGATCGTTCCTCCACCATATTCCACCTCGGTCATATCATCGCGGAGTTTAGGCGAAGCCCTGCGTCGGTAGAACATCATCATCGCTACCACGCCGTCGGTTGACGGAACTCATCCCGACACCCTGCTGGATCGAGTCCGGGATCGCCATCGAGCTGAACGTGTGCAGAACACGGAGGTGCCGTACGTTCGGTGCTTGGATTGGTCGGATCGTGAAGACGTACGACTACATCAACCACGTTGTCATAACGCTTCCGCTTTCGGTCTACGAGGGTACGTGGACACACTCTCCCATCTCTTTGCTATCCATCACCATGATCTTGCGTGTGCGTAGGAAATTTTTTGAAATTACTACGTTCCCCAACAGTGGCATCCGAGCCAGGTTTTATGCGTTGATGTTATATGCATGAGTAGAACACAAGTGAGTTGTGGGCGATGCAAGTCATACTGCTTACGAGCATGTCATAATTTGGTTCGGCGGTATTGTTGGATGAAGCGGCCCGGACCGACATTACGCGTACGCTTACGCGAGACTGGTTCTACCGACGTGCTTTGCACACAGGTGGCTGGCGGGTGTCAGTTTCTCCAACTTTAGTTGGACCGAGTATGGCTACGCCCGGTCCTTGCGAAGGTTAAAACATCACTAACTTGACGAACTATCGTTGTGGTTTTGATGCGTAGGTAAGAACGGTTCTTGCTCAGCCCGTAGCAGCCACGTAAAACTTGCAACAACAAAGTAGAGGACGTCTAACTTCTTTTTGCAGGGCATGTTGTGATGTGATATGGTCAAGACGTGATGCTATATTTTATTGTATGAGATAATCATGTTTTGTAATCAAGTTATCGCAATCTGGCAGGAGCCATATGGTTGTCACTTTATTGTATGAAATGCAACGCCTGTAATTGCTTTACTTTATCACTAAGCGGTAGCGATAGTCGTAGAAGCAATAGTTGGCGAAACGACAACGATGCTACGATGGAGATCAAGGTGTCGCGCCGATGACGATGGTGATCATGACGGTGCTTCGGAGATGGATCGCAAGCACAAGATGATGGTGGCCATATCATATCACTTATATTGATTGCATGTGATGTTTATCCTTTATGCATCTTATCTTGCTTTGATTGACGGTAGCATTTTAAGATGATCTCTCACTAAATTATCAAGAAGTGTTCTCCCTGAGTATGCACCGTTGCCAAAGTTCGTCGTGCCCAGACACCACGTGATGATCGGGTGTGATAAGCTCAACGTCCATCTACAACGGGTGCAAGCCAGTTTTGCACCCATGAATACTCAAGTTAAACTTGACGAGCCTAGCATATGCAGATATGGCCTCGAACACGGAGACCGAAGGTCGAGCGTGAATCATATAGTAGATATGATCAACATAGTGATGTTCACCATTGAAAACTACTCCATCTCACGTGATGATCGGTTATGGTTTAGTTGATTTGGATCACGTGATCACTTAGATGACTAGAGAGATGTCTGTCTGAGTGGGAGTTCTTAAGTAATATGATTAATTGAACTTAAATTTATCATGAACTTAGTACCTGATAGTATTTTGCTTATCTATGTTTGTTGTAGATAGATGGCTCGTGCTGTTGTTCCATTGAATTTTAATGCGTTCCTTGAGAAAGAAATGTTGAAAGATGATGGTACCAATTACACGGACTGGGTCCGTAACTTGAGGATTATCCTCATTGCTGCACAGAAGAATTACGTCCTGGAAGCACCGCTGGGTGCCAGGCCTGCTGCAGGAGCAACGCCAGATGTTATGAACGTCTGGCAGAGCAAAGCTGATGACTACTCAATAGTTCAGTGTGCCATGCTTTACGGATTAGAACCAGGTCTTCAACGACGTTTTGAACATCATGGAGCATATGAGATGTTCCAGGAGTTGAAGTTAATATTTCAAGCAAATGCCCGGATTTAGAGATATGAAGTCTCTAATAAGTTCTATAGCTGCAAGGAGGAGAATAGTTCTGTCAAGGAGCATATACTCAAAATGTCTGGGTATAATAATCACTTGATTCAACTGGGAGTTAATCTTCCGGATGATAGCGTCATTGAAAGAATTCTCCAATCACTGCCACCAAGCTACAAGAGCTTCGTGATGAACTATAATATGCAAGGGATGAACAAGACAATTCTCGAGCTCTTCGCAATGCTAAAAGCTGCGGAGGTAGAAATCAAGAAGGAGCATCAAGTGTTGATGGTCAACAAGACCACTAGTTTCAAGAAAAAGGGCAAAGGGAAGAAGAAGGGGAACTTCGAAAAGAACAGCAAACAAGTTACTGCTCAAGAAAGAAACCCAAGTCTGGACCTAAGCCTGAAACTGAGTGCTTCTACTGCAAGCAAGCTGGTCACTGGAAGTGGAACTGCCCCAAGTATTTGGTGGATAATAAGGATGGCAAGGTGAACAAAGGTATATGTGATATACATGTTATTAATGTGTACCTTACTAGAGCTCGCAGTAGCACCTGGGTATTTGATACTGGTTCTATTGCTAATATTTGCAACGAAACAGGACTACGGAATAAGCTTAACACCGCCAAGGACGAGGTGACGATCGGCGTGGGAAATGGTTCCAAAGTCGATGCGATCGCGGTCGTCACGCTACCTCTACATCTACCTTCGGGATTAGTTTTACACCTGAATAATTGTTATTTGGTGCCAGCGTTGAGCATGAACATTATATCTGGATCTTGTTTGATGCGAGACGGTTATTCATTTAAATCAGAGAATAATGGTTGTTCTATTTATATGAGTAATATCTTTTATGGTCATGCACCCTTAAAGAGTGGTCTATTTTTGATGAATCTCGATAGTAGTAATACACATATTCATAATGTTGAAGCCAAAAGATGCAGAGTTGATAATGATAGTGCAACTTATTTGTGGCACTGCCGTTTAGGTCATATCGGTGTAGAACGCATGAAGAAACTCCATACTGATGGACTTTTGGAATCACTTGATTATGAATCACTTGGTACTTGCGAACCCTGCCTCATGGGCAAGATAACTAAAACACCGTTCTCCGGTACTATGAAGAGAGCAACAGATTTGTTGGAAATCATACATACAGATGTATGTGGTCTGATGAATATTGAGGCTCATGGCGGATATCGTTATTTTCTGACCTTCACAGATGATTTAAGCAGATACGGGTATATCTACTTAATGAAGCATAAATCTGAAAAATTTGAAAAGTTCAAAGAATTTCAGAGTGAAGTTGAAAATCATCATAACAAGAAAATAAAGTTTCTACGATCTGATCATGGAGGAGAATATTTGAGTTACAAGTTTGGTCCACATTTGAAACAATGCGGAATAGTTTCGCAACTTACGCCACCTGGAACACCACAACGTAATGGTGTGTCCGAACGTCGTAATCGTACTTTACTAGATATGTGCGATCTATGATGTCTCTTACCGATTTACCGCTATCGTTTTGGGGTTATGCTTTAGAGACGGCCGCATTCACGTTAAATAGGGCACCATCAAAATCCGTTGAGACGACTCCTTATGAACTATGGTTTGGCAAGAAACCAAAGTTGTCGTTTCTGAAAGTTTGGGGCTGCGATGCTTATGTGAAAAAACTTCAACCTGATAAGCTCGAACCCAAATCGGAAAAATGTGTCTTCATAGGATACCCAAAGGAGACAGTTGGGTACACCTTCTATCACAGATCCGAAGGCAAGACATTTGTTGCTAAGAATGGATCCTTTCTAGAGAAGGAGTTTCTCTCGAGAGAAGTGAGTGGGAGGAAAGTAGAACTTGATGAGGTAACAGTACCAGCTCCCTTATTGGAAAGTAGTTCATCACAGAAATAAGTTCCTGTGACACCTACACCAATTAGTGAGGAAGTTAATGATGATGATCATGAAACTTCAGATCAAATTTTTACTCAACTTCGTAGATCAACCAGAGTAAGAACCGCACCAGAGTGGTACGGTAATCCTATTCTGGAAGTCATGCTACTAGATCATGGTGAACCTACGAACTATGAAGAAGCGATGGTGAGCCCAGATTCCGCAAAATGGCTTGAAGCCATGAAATCTGAGATGGGATCCATGTATGAGAACAAAGTGTGGACTTTGGTTGACTTGCCCAATGATCGGCAAGCAATAGAGAATAAATGGATCTTCAAGAAGAAGACCGACGCCGACGGTAATGTTATTTACAAAACTCGACTTGTTGCAAAAGGTTTTGACAAGTTCAAGGGTTGACTACGATGAGACCTTCTCACCCGTAGCGATGCTTAAGTCAGTCCGAATCATGTTAGCAATTGCCGATTTTATGATTATGAAATATGGCGATGGATTTCAAAACTGCATTCCTGAATGGATTTCTGGAAGAATAGTTGTATGTGATGCAACCGGAAGGTTTTGTCGATCCTAAGGGAGCTAATAAAGTGTGCAAGCTCCAGCGATCCATTTATGGTCTGGTGCAAGCCTCTCGGAGTTGGAATAAACGCTTTTATAGTGTGATCAAAGCATATGGTTTTATACAGACTTTTGGAGAAGCATGTATTTACAAGAAAGTGAGTGGGAGCTCTGTAGCATTTCTGATATTATATGTGGACGACATATTATTGATTGGAAATGATATAGAATTTCTGGATAGCAGAAAAGGATACTTGAATAAAAGTTTTTCAATGAAAGACCTTGGTGAAGCTGCTTACATATTGGGCATCAAGATCTATAGAGATAGATCAAGACGCTTGATTGGACTTTCACAAAGCACATACCTTGATAAAATTTTGAAAAAGTTCAATATGGATCAGGCAAAGAAAGGATTCTTGCCTGTATTACAAGGTGTGAAGTTGAGTCAGACTCAATGCCGACCACTAGTAAGATAGAGAAAAATGAAAGGAGTTCCTATGCCTCAGCCATAGGCTCTATCATGTATGCAATGTTGTGTACCAGACCTGATGTGTGCCTTGCTATTAGTATAGTAGGGAGGTACCAAAGTAATCAAGGAGTGGATCATCGGACAGCGGTCAAGAACATCCTGAAATACCGAAAAGGACTAAGGATATGTTTTTCGCTTATGGAGGTGACAAAGAGCTTGTCGTAAAGGGTTACGCCGATGCAAGCTTTGACACCGATCCGGACGATTCTAAATCGCAAACCGGATACGATTTATATTAAACGGTGGAGCTGTCGGTTGGTGCAGTTCTAAACAAAGCGTCGAAGGGATCTACATGCGAAGCGGAGTACGTAGCTGCTTCGGAAGCAGCAAATGAAGGAGTCTGGATGAAGGAGTTCATTTCCGATCTAGGTGTCATACCTAGTGCATCGGGACCAATGAAAATCTTCGTGATAGTACTGGTGCAATTGCCTTGGCAAAGGAATCCAGATTTCACAAGAGGACCAAGCACATCAAGAGACGCTTCAATTCCATCCGGGACCAAGTCCGTGGGAAACATAGAGATTTGCAAGATACATACGGATCTGAATATTGCAGACCCGCTGACTAAGCCTCTTCCACGAGCAAAACATGATCAGCACCAAGACTCCATGGGTGATAGAATCATTACGATGTAATCTAGATTATTGACTCTAGTGCAAGTGGGAGATCAAGGAAATATGCCCTAGAGGCAATAATAAAGTTATTATTTATTTCCTCATATCATGATAAATGTTTATTATTCATGCTAGAATTGTATTATCCGGAAACATGATACATGTGTGAATACATAGACAAACATAATGTCACTAGTATGCCTCTACTTAACTAGCTCATTAATCAAAGATGGTTATGTTTCCTAACCATAGACATGTGTTGTCATTTGATTAACGGGATCACACAATTAGGAGAATGATGTGATTGACTTGACCCATTCCGTTGGCCTAGCACTTGATCGTTTAGTATATTGCTATTGCTTTCTTCATAACTTATACAAAGTTCCTACAACTATGAGATTATGCAACTCCCGTTTACCAGAGGAACACTTTGTGTGCTACCAAACGTCACAACATAACTGGGTGATTATAAAGGTGCTCTACAGGTGTCTCCGAAGGTACATGTTGAGTTGGCGTATTTCGAGATTAGGTTTTGTCACTCCGATTGTCGGAGAGGTACTCTGGGCCCTCTCGGTAATACACATCACTTAAGCCTTGCAAGCATTGTAACTAATGAGTTAGTTACGGGATGATGTATTACAGAACGAGTAAAGAGACTTGCCGGTAACGAGATTGAACTAGGTATTGGATACCGACGATCGAATCTCGGGCAAGTAACATACCGATTATAAAGGGAATAACGTATGTTGTATGCGGTTTGACCGATAAAGATCTTCGTAGAATATGTAGGAGCCAATATGAACATCCAGGTTCCACTATTGGTTATTGACCAGAAACAGTTCTAGGTCATGTCTACATAGTTCTCAAACTCATAGGGTCCGCACGCTTAACGTTACGATGACAGTTTTATTATGAGTTTATAAGTTTTGATGTACCGAAGGTTGTTCGGAGTCCCGGATGTGATCACGGACATGACGAGGAGTCTCGAAATGGTCGAGAAATAAATATCGATATATTGTATGACTATATTCGGACACCGGAAGTGTTCCGGGTGATTTCGGAGAAAGCCGGAGTGCCGGAGGGTTACCGGAACCCCCCCGGGAGGAGTATTGGGCCTTATGGGCTTTAGTGGAGAGAGAGAGGGGCAGCCAGGATGGGCCGCGTGCCCCCTCCCCCTCTGGTCCGAATTGGACTAGTAGAGGGGGGGCGGCGCCCCCCTCTTTCCCTCTCCCTCTCCCCCTTCCTTTCACCTCCTAGTAGGAGTAGGAAAGAGGGAGTCCTACTCCTACTAGGAGGAGGACTCCTCCTCCTTGGCGCGCCCACAAGGGCCGGCCGGCCTCCCCCCTTGCTCTTTTATATACGGGGGCATCGGTAGAACATCATCATCGTCACCACGCCGTCGTGCGGACGGAACTCATCGCCGACACCCTGCTGGATCGGAGTCCGGGGATCGTCATCGAGCTGAACGTGTGCAGAACACGGAGGTGACGTACGTTCGGTGCTTGGATCGATCGGATCGTGAAGACGTACGACTACATCAACCGCGTTGTCATAACGCTTTCGCTTTCGGTCTACGAGGGTACGTGGACACACTCTCCCCTCTCGTTGCTATGCATCATCATGATCTTGTGTGTGCGTAGGACTTTTTTTGAAATTACTACGTTCCCCAACAAAAGCAGACTGAGTAGGCTGCACCACAGTATGCGCAATCTGTGTGAGCCTATTCGTCCCGACCATGGTAAATTTTTTGAAACTAACATTGAGAAGACAGATAGGCCAGAATTGCTCAATCCGCACTGCCTCTGTCTTCTTGGGAAGTAACGTTATAATTCCAAAATTCAGCTGAAAAAGGTGAAGCTGGCTGGAGAATAAATCATTGAACAAAGGCAATAGATCTCCTTTAATAATGTGCCAACATTTCTTGTAAAACTCTGCCGGGAAACCATCCGGGCCAGGAGCCTTATTATTCTTCATCTGGTAAATGGCCTCAAACACCTCTTTCTCAGAGAAAGGAGCTACTAAAATATCATCCTCAAGAGCCGTAAGTTGAGGCACATCCTCAATCCTAGACTCATCCAGCGACACACAGTTGTCCTCTGGAGGCCCAAACCGCTGCTTGTAAAACTTAGTAATATATTGCTTTAAGTTTTCCTGGCCAAGAATCGTTCCCTCGTCGTGTTCAAGCTGAAAGATCCTCTTCTTTCTATGCTTACCATTGGTGATCAAGTGAAAAAATTGAGTGTTCGCGTCCCCCTGAACGACTCTCCAGACTTTAACCCGAAGCGCCCACTTTAGTTCTTCCTCGCCAAGGAGCTCTTTCAGCCTCATTTCCGCCTCAAGCTTGGCATGAAGCTCCGAGGCTGGCAGGATCATGGTTTCGGCCTTTACATCAAGGGACTGAATAAGCGCAAGGAGCTTCTCCTTTTGAACCTTATAAATCCCGCTGAGATGCTTAGCCCACCCACGTAGGAAGCTTCTCAAATGCCTAATTTTATTCTGCCAGCGCTCGAGTGCAGACTGACCTCCTGCATCCTTAGCCCACTCTCTGGCTACGAGATCCAAGAAGCCTTCTCGCTCAAACCAAGCAAGCTCGAACAAGAAAACATTTTTATTTCCCAAGTGGGTGGCCTTCCCCGAGTCGAGAAATAAAGGCGTGTGGTCAGAAATACCACGAGTAAGCGCCTGGACTGTGACATAAGGGAATTTCTGCTCCCACTCGACGCTAGCCAGTACTCAATCAAGCTTCTCAAACATCGGATTTGGCAAGGCGTTAGCCCAGGTAAACTTACGGCCCGAAAGCTCTATCTCACGCAGGTCAAGGCTTTCAATGATTGTATTAAACATAAACGACCATCGTCCGTCAAAATTGTCATTATTCTTCTCATCACTCCTCCTGATGATATTAATATCACCCCCCACCAGGATAGGTAATTGTTCAGACCCACAAATCCTAACCAGATCGGCCAAGAAATCCGGTTTGAGCTCGGGCTGAGCGGCACCATATACCGCTACCAAAGCCCAGTTAAACCCATCTGCCTTCGACCTCACCCTAAACTTAACCGCAAAATCTCTCATGACCACGCTCCGGACTTCTAATGAATCACATCTAACTCCGAGTATAATCCCACCCGATCTTCCTCGCGGAGGTAGACAATGCCAATCAAAATCAATACCCCCAACAGAGTATTAAGAAATTGTGGCGAGAAGTTGGCTCTATCCGTTTCCGACAAAGAAATAAAGTCCAACTTGTGTTCAATAGAAGCCTCAGCAATAAACCTTCTTTTAGCCAAGTCTTTCAGACCTCTGCTATTCCAAAAGACTCCTTTCATATCTCATCATGGAATTTTTTCGCCGTCCTAATCCGAGCACTCCTCCGCACTGCGGAAACCGGGTAAATCTTCCGCTTCCATTTGCGTATAGGAGCAATGAAACTCTCCAGCTGGTCCTCACAACCAGTCTCAGAGGTATGCAAGTCGACCATGTCTACTCGCTCATCCTCCTCCTCGAGGCTCAGAGACGGTTGAGCCAGATCCGCACAAATATTATCGCGCCCTGACCCTAAAGCGCCGATATCTGAATCATTCATGGGTTTGACCGCAACTAAGTTATGAAATTCTAACTGATTTGCATTATTAATAATCTCATCATTAGAAAATGCAAAATAGATTTAGAGGTATTGACCGACATACCAGTAGTGACCTCCACGCCACGAAGCTTGGCCGCCTCATAGCGCACCGCCATCTGTATGTCGCCACTTCCGGATGGTCCCGAGACGGCTACTCAACCGCCGCCTCTCAGAGACCGGATCCGGAATACCCCCGAACGCAATCACCTCCTCCCGAGTTGCTGCAGAGGAGAACTCGAAAACGGGGGAAGGTGGAACCAGGGCCTCCTGCCCGAGCTCCCCATCCATCCCGGCCCAACGACCAGGCAGCGACACCGGCGTAGAAGGTCCGCAGGCCTCCCTAGAAGCCCCCGGAGGAGAGATCCCCGAGGCCACCTGCCCCGAGCCTTCTCCGGAAATCAACGCCGGCGCCATCGCAACCAGCCCGGCCGAAGGAGAGGAGGGATCCCCTCCCGATGAGTGAAGCAGCACCGTGTGGAGCCCGTCCTCCGCAAGCCCCGATGGTAGCGCGGAGGCCTCCTGCCCCACGCCCCCATCAAACGAAGGCACCGCCTTCCGAACCTGAGAGACCACTGTTGCAGCGGAAGAATCCGAAATCACCATCTTCGGACCCCCGCCAGCCAGTGCAGTCTCCGCCGCCTCAACCCTGACTGAAATCGGCAAAGCACCAATCAAAGGAACCACAGACTCTTCAGATTCCAGCACCGGCAGCGTATGCTCAAACGCCTCATCAGACTCCACGCGATCACTCCAAAGTCTCGGAGGCGCAGACGCCGGCTCGAAAGACCCGAATCTGAGAGTAGTCGAAGGCACTGTAGTAGATGGTGGCATACCGTCGGCAGACGTCTGAGAGTCAGCACCCGGCGCAGTGGACAACTCTCGTCCAGTGTCAGCTGCTGGTGCCTCCTTTAAGGCCGAACCATCATCACCCCCGTGCATATCAGTATCCGTCCCACTGACCACCTCAGCGAACAGACTCTCATCCTCGAACTCAATGACAAGGTTATAGATGTGGCCGCCAAAAGCCCACTTAACCACCTCAGGCACGTACTCGATGTTCAGCACACTAACCAGTATACGGGCAATGCCATAGGCTCTGGTGAAGTCCGTATCCACTCTCTCTGGTCTGCCCACCATGATACCCAAACTGGCCACCACACGAGCATCCTGCATCGGCTTGGAGGGGGCCCCAGAGAACCGCAACCAAACCTGAGTCAGCGGCTTGCCCGTAGGCTCAATCCTCTTCCACTCGTGGAACTCAAGCACCCCATCAGTACCCAGCACCTTACGCATTGCGAAGCTCAGAAGTCTCTGGAGGTCCTCCACTAATGGAAACTCAACCCGAAACAGATTGTCCTCGATGTTAACAAGCTCCCACTGGAAATCTCCAGGAGCTAACTCTTTGAGCCTCTGAACAATCTGTGCCTCCGAGACATCTCTGGCAACTTTGACTAACCCAGTCGTTAAGCTCAAAGTCTCGTCAGGAACCTCCACCTCCGTTGGAGATTCAAAGAAAGTAAGCTCGGCACAATACACTCCATACATCATGAGTGCTGGTGCCTGATCTCTCAAAAACGGACAGTCCCCCAAGTCGTGTGCTAATTTTCCACAAGTGCCACAAAGCTCAGCAACACATTCAGCAATAAAGTGACCCTTTCCACCACATCTGTAACACAACATATTTTCTTTCTTACGCGCCGACTTGGCCGCCCGCTCAGATTCAGACCTACCAGTTACCTCAACAATCGCAGAATTAGCAAAAGACGAACGAGTGTTGTGTCTTAATAATATACTTCGATACATATTACTACAAGTAAATAACAAGCTGGAATTGTCATGTTCTGAGTCGCACATAATTTTACAATAACGAATTGGTAAGGTTCATGAAGATACGGTAAATAAGTTGGATTGGAACAGGAAATATAATTTCTCCACGGGAACAGGCTCCAGTGGGGAAATAGAAATGCAGGACACACACACACAAACATTACTCAAGGCTTAGATTCTACTCTGCCTTGAGCCCTTGATACATAACATGGCAAGCAACTGCGATGCTGCTATAGTTGACACAGGATACTAGCAAGCTCCTGGAGCATCAAAGTGCCCTTACTTTGTTTTCCTCTCACTCCTCCAAAAGCCCTGCACAACACACAACCGATCTGATTTCATATCCTAAAGAAAACCAGATTACGGGCTCCCCTAGCGTGTGTTCTAAATGGAGACGTCGTTCTCCACGTTTCAAATTCTGATTTCATCATCAGAAGTACCAGCCAGGCTAGACAAATGAAAAAGGTTAATGAGCTGAAAGTTCTAAATCTAATTTATTTTGCAGGAGCGACATGGGGAGATTAACATGCTGGTATCTAAGAATAAATTCCGAAGAACAAATGATGTGCATACAGTAGATGTATTTTCAAATAAGTGAGGGAGGTGAGGTCAAGGAAGCCGTTCACGAAGTGATCCATGTAATAGCCCGGTCTATCAAGGTCTATCTTTCTAAGAGAAGTAGGCAAGACCACCGAGCTTTGCCAACTGATTTCACCATATTCTTTTATGACCAACTCTTCAAGACGATTAATGTTGTCTGACCATGATGTATTGCCAAGTGACCCATCTAACTGGACAAAGAATGGTATGTTGGCTTTTGATCGCTAGACCAAAACTCCCAGGAGCACTATGTGCAAGCTAGCTAGACAGTCGAACTATCAGCTTGATTGATGAACAGTAGACCAGCATGCACGTAACTTGAACCTGGGCTTTCACTAACGCTAGGATCGGTTGATCTCTCGATGAACTTCGACGTGGTCGGCGAAACACTTGCGTACGAAACAAACTGGACAGAGGAAAAAATCTTTTGGTGATAGCTACAGGGGCGTGTCGCTCCTGGGCTTTTCTTTTCTCTTGTATTGTTCTTTTTCGTTGGTGATTACAGAGCTGGGGTACACGCATATATATATGTCTAGGCTAGCATAAGCAAACTACTTCTAGTCCGACAAGGTTACATGGCTGGGAGTGCCGGCTTCTAATACTAATCCTAGTCGGATCCTACCCGGGAGTATTACTCCGGTACATACACAGACTTACTCGGACGTCTTGTTTAATCCCAATATTCACCCCCGTAAACATGACGTCCTAGATGCGACCTGGATCCCAAATGCGATGACTACTACTCATAAGCAATATCTTAGGCATTGCATTTGCCATTCTTCGTAGCATTTCAGGGACCGTCTTTGCTGTCGTCGGCTCGTCCGTAGCTAGACGCCAGCGATCCTCCTTGATCGCGTCTTCAAACTTCACCCATTCTTCGGTGTTTGGTAGACCGTCATTTGGATCGTCGAAGGGTCTTTTGAACCCGAGCGAGACCAATCTTTTGTCTAACTTTGAGTTCCAAGCTCGTGGCGCTTGCTTCCCGTAAAGTGCCTTCTTGAGCTTGTACACTTTTCCTTCTTCTCCTTTCTTCTCGTAGCCGCGGGGTTGTTCCACGTATACTTCTTCTTTGAGGTCTCCGTTGAGGAAAGCGGATTTGACATCCATATGATGATCCTTCCAATCCTCTTGTGCTGCCAAAGCTAGGAGCACTCTCACCGCCTCGATTCGAGCAACCGTACAAACACCTCCTCATAGTCAACTCCTTGACGTTGTGCGTAGCCCTTTGCGATTTAGTCTTGCCTTGTGCTTCACAATGGCACCCTTCGTGTCCTTCTTCAACTTGTAAACCCACTTCAAACCTATGGCCTTTTGGTTCGGAGGTCGGGTTACCAAAGTCCACGTGCCATTGCTCTCGATCGCCTTCATCTCCTCATCCATGGCGTGCATCCAACTTGAACTTTTGCTCGCCTCTACGAAGTTCGCCGGCTCCTCAACTCCGAGTAAACACAAATCGGAGTACTCGAGTGTAACTGGCTTTGCGTACTTGTAGACTTTCTTGAGGGGCTTGTAGCGACGAGGCCCGGAAGAATCCGTTGTGGCTTGCGAAGGAGGCGACACAAATTGTGTCGGCGTCGATGCACTTGAGGAAGACGGTTGAGTCTCGAGCGTGGTAGATGCCGGGTCGTTGGCATCCGCGTCGTTGGCGTAGTCGTCGTGATCGTGACCATCATCTTGATTGTCATCATCACTATGCGCCTCATTGTCGAGATCTCTGCCCGTGTCTTGCGCGTCGTTGTCGCTATCACCTTGCGACCCATGCGCGTCGTCGTCGGTGTCGGCACCATGGTGATCACTGCCATTGCGGTCACCTTGGTTGTGCATCTTGCCAATCACCTGGACATCCTCCCCTGCATCTTCATCAGTTGGAAATTCAACAGTGAATATGTTACCGTTTGGAGCATCGTCGGCTGCTGCGCTCCAATTCCACGCTTGGTTTTCTTCAAACACAACGTCACGTGAAATCCGTAGACGCTTGGTTCGTGGATCGTAGAAGCGGTATGCCTTGGTGCCGGAACTCCTCTCATATCCGATGAACACCATCTTGGTGCTTCGATCGGCAAGCTTTGAGAGATGCGGCTCCGCCGTCTTCACATGTGCCACGCACCCAAATGTCCGTAGATGAGACACATTCGGCTTACGTCCGTAAATTGCTTCATACGGAGTCTTGCCGATCACCGCCTTCGTTGGAGCCCGATTGAGAAGATAGACCGCCGTCGAGACAGCTTCTCCCCAAAAAGTCCCCGGCAAGTTCTTGCTCTTGAGTAAACTTCTCGCCATGTCAACGACGGTTCGATTGCGCCTTTCAACAACCCCGTTCTGCTGCGGCGTATAAGGTGCCGTGAGGAACCTCTTTATGCCAATCTTCTCGCAGTAGTCATTGAACTCATTTGACGTAAACTCTCCGCCGCGATCTGTCCGTAGAGCGCGAACCTTCAGCTTGTGTTCCATCTCCGTTGCAGCCTTCAGCTTTTTGAACGCTTCAAACGCCTCATCTTTAGATCGTAGGAGAACGACCCACATGTATCTTGAGTAGTCATCTACCACAAGGAAGAAGTACTTCTTTCCTCCGTGAGTTGCTGGGGTGATAGGGCCACATAGATCACCATGGAGCAGCTCGAGTGCATCACTTGCACGATAGGTAGACTGAGCAGGGAACGGCCTGCGGTGCTGTTTTCCAACCAAGCACCCATCACATACTCGATCAACATGGTCGATAAACGGCATCCCAGATACCATCTCCATCTTCGACATCTTCTTCAAGGCGTAGAAGTTAACGTGTCCAAATCTAGCATGCCATAACCACGAATCATCATCACTCTTGGCGAGCCAACACTCCGGTTGAGATTGATCAAGGTTGAGAATATAGAGCCTGTTCCGCGTGCGATTCACACGCGCTAGCACGTTTCGGAGGTTGTCGAAGATCGTCATCACTCCGTTCTCGATATCCACCTTGCATCCATTCTCATCAAGTTTCCCGACAGAGATGATGTTGTTGCGAAGCCGTGGGATGTAATACACTCCGGTGAGTATGCGATGTTCTCCTGTGAGACCCTCAAGAGGATAGAACCTTGCCCGCAAATCTCCACATTTGAACCATCACCGAACTTGACCGAACCTTGAACATCATATTCTAGCTCGAGGAACTTCTCCTTGCACCCGTCATGTGGTTACTAGCACCCGTGTTCAGATACCACGACACGCTCGCTTCCGGATAACTTTGGTGTTACTTTTTCTCATGAAGTAGCACCTTCCGGTTTGGTTTCACAACCGTTGTTTGGACGAGATCACAAACTTCGGCCATCAGAAGACCTGGACGTTCGTCTTCCTGCTTCGCCAAATTTGCCTTGATCTCCCGCTTGTTTGGCTCCAGACAATCCTTTGCAAAGTGACCCATCTCGTTGCAGTTATAGCACTTGACCTCGGACATATCCAAGTTCCGTGGCTTCCGCTCTTTAGATCGGTCCGCCTTACCACGACCTTGTGTCTTGCCTTTTCCTTTGCCTTTTCCGGTTTGTCCGCCGCTCTTCACGTTGCTTGAGCCTTCGCCAACGTTGCGCCTTCCTTTGTTACTTGGGGACTCCCAATCTGCGCGTGAGTACATGAGTTGGTCACCACCTCCTCCTTTGCCTTTCCGACAACCACGAGCATTCTCTTCCCATGTCCGCAAGCGTCCGATCGCCTCCGTTATGGTCATGTCGTCGATGTCGTAAAGCTGCTCGAGCGTGCCGATGATGTATGTGAATTTATCAGTCACTGAACTGAAAAACTTCTCCACAATCTCGGTCTCCTCGAGCTTTGCACCAAGCGCGCGGATCTCTCCCACCAAAGTAGTCAGACGCATGGCATAGTCGTTCACTGATTCAGTTTCCTCCATCTGCAACTTGTGAAATTGGCGCTTCAGCACTTGTGCCCGAGCCTTCGTGACGCGATCTTCTCCGATCCTCATCTCTTTGAGTGCGTTCCACGCCTCTCTTGCTGTCTCAAACTCCGCCAATGTCATCAGCACGGAATCTGGCACAGACTGGGCTATGGCGGCCATGGCACCTTCGTCGCACTCCTCGTCGACGTCGTCGTCCGTAATGGCCTCCCACACTCGAAGGGTTCGGAGAATAATCTTCATCTTCACCGCCCACACGCCGTAGTTGGCGTCGGTGAGCATCGGGTACTGGATGGGGATGTTGCGATGCGCCTGACGTTGGCGCCGCCTGCCCGCCACCACTTGTTGCTGACTTGCCGCCTTTCTTCACATTGTCGCCTTTCTTGTTCGCTTTGAACCGCCGTTGCCGGACTTGACCGACTCAGCGTCGCTGTCCGTCATCGTAGATCGTAGATCGTCGAGGCTCTAGATACCAATTGTTGGCTTTTGATCGCTAGACCAAAACTCCGAGGAGCACTATGTGCAAGCTAGCTAGACAGTCGAACTATCAGCTTGATTGATGAACAGTAGACCAGCATGCACGTAACTTGAACCTGGGCTTTCACTAACGCTAGGATCGGTTGATCTCTCGATGAACTTCGACGTGGTCGGCGAAACACTTCATGCATTTAAACAAACTGGACAGAGGAAAAATCTTTTGGTGATAGCTACAGGGGCGTGTCGCTCCTGGGCTTTTCTTTTCTCTTGTATTGTTCTTTTTCGTTGGTGATTACAGGGCTGGGGGTACACGCATATATATATGTCTAGGCTAGCATAAGCAAACTACTTCTAGTCCGACAAGGTTACATGGCTGGGAGTGCCGGCTTCTAATACTAATCCTAGTCGGATCCTACCCGGGAGTATTACTCCGGTACGTACACAGACTTACTCGGACGTCTTGTTTAATCCCAATATGGTATGCTCTTCAAGTTGACACAATCCGCAAATTCAAGAGAACGTAACCTTGGCAGGAGGTTGGGCTGGAGCCAGGTAGGGCAAGATTCACCTCCGTAGTCCTTTACTTGCAAATGTTGGAGAGTCCAGTGAGGTAACATTTCCATCTGGTTTTCCATTATCTTCACTGCCTCAGGACTTTGCAGCAGATGGGACCATTTTAGGCAGAGTTTGCCAGACTGGTCCTTGCTGTACCAAAAACTATCAGAATTGATCTTCTCTAAGCTGAGGACATCACCGAAGCCTGGAGGAAACTTTTCAATCACACAACTGCCAGAGTCTATAACTTTCAGATGATGCAGATGACATATCGATGATGGAAATGTGCTGAACGTAACACTTCCAAGTAAAAAAGGTAACGCAGATGCTTTGAATTGCCCATGCTCTCAGGTAGTTGTCGTACTCCGGAAAGTTTAAAACTCAATACACGGATTTTCTGTAGCTCCTTGAACCAACAGTTTATCACAGGCTCAAAATCTTTTGCTTTCCTATATGATTCATCGCATATCAGAGACCTCAAATTTTTGTTGTCGCATATGCTCTTCAATTCAGAACATTGAACATTTCCGTTTGTGAATATAGACAGATGACGAACATCTGAAGGAACTTTATCTAGGTCACTAGATATGCTTTATAATGAAGCACTCATCCTTTGAGACTAGTTGTGCTGTATCATGCATCAAGTCATGAATAACATACTTAGGACTCTGCGGTGATGGTTTCTGGAAGAATGAACGATTTGCAAGGGCATTAAAGCACATTGATGCTTCTTTGGGCCCCTCCACATATCCTTGTGCAATCCAAATATCAGCTAGAAAATCCTTCCCAAATTTGTGATCCTTGGGAAACATTGCACAGATTGAGAAGCATCTCTTCAGTTTCTGCGGTAGATACAAATAGCTCAATCGAAGGGCTGGCAGAATGTCAGTATCTGATTGTTTTAATTTCCAAAGTTCACTTTCCTTTATATTTTTCCAGTGTATTGTACTTAGTTCCATTCTCAGCAAGTGTCCAATAGTCTTGGCAGCTAATGGGAAACCCTTCAACTTTGGAACAATGTCTTTACCAATGCGCTCCAACTCCAATGACTCATGGTCGTTGCAAGAACTCATGGATCCAAATGCACAAGATTTGAATAAATCCCAGAATACCTTTGGTTCTAAGCCATTTAACTCATAATTATTCATAGGGCCAACTAGCTCACCAACCTCGTGGAATCTAGTGGTGACCAAAATCCTACTCCCTTCAGCGCCACTTTTCAAACATGCACACAAGCTCTTCCACCCTGCCGCGTCATCCTTCAAGATATCATCCCACATGTCATCAAGGACAAGCAAGAAATTTTTGGACTTGACACGACCTTTTAGTTTATCCATAAGAACATTCAGATTATCAGATGACGCATCTCCTCCAAGGCCCTCTATAATCGCTTTCGTTAACCTTTTTGTGTCAAAGTCATCTGAAACACATGTCCAAATTATGGGGCCAAAATATTTCTTCACATTTGCATTCTTGCAGATTTGTTGGGCCATTGTTGTCTTTCCGACACCTCCCATGCCAACAATGGATAACACAGGCAACTCTGTCATTCCTGCTTTGCTTTCAGTTCTTCCTCTCTTCAGTCCACGAACTCCTAGTCTTCCCACCAAGTCCTTCATTTCTTTTTCACGACCAACCATTTTTTCCACACAATTAAAGTAGGTAGTTGTTTCTGGCCTAACTGATTTATCAAACTTCCGCGGTGCTTGGTGCAAGCCCATATCCATGGCCTGCTTATGAACATGATCTATTTTTTCTTGAATCACGTTGACTTCTCTTATGTAATCACTGGATCTGTCGAAGAATTCCAGGAAGGTTTCATTATGATGACCTGGCTTCAAATTCTTGCTGCATTCAACGTTCAACTTGAGTACATTATAATCAAACTCATCAAGCAGGTCCTTTGCATCAAACACAGCACCTTTGGTATCCGGGAGGAGAGCAGCCACTTGTTCCTTATGGCTTAGAAACTCGACCCGATCAATGAAGTCAGGCATCTTATGCATTGTTGTCTCCAGCTTCCAAAGTTCAACCTCCAGCCGATCAAATTTCCTTTTATCATGTGGTTGTGCAGCTGTCTTGTACCCTTGTCTCTGTCTGGAGACTCTGAGGTGCTCTGTCGATAACGAATGACGGTTATAACTGATGCCGTCCAGCTGAAGAATTCATGACATGCATTGAGGTTGGAAAGCACCCCAGCACCATCATTGAATAATCCCCAAGCCATGCCCATAATTGAGGACCGTTGAAATCATATAAACGTATTAAGCTTAGTTCAAAGAGTACGGTATTGAAAACAGGCAATCATCTTGAATGGGGAGAGACGTGCATGAAGATGTAGTTACCTTCTTTATTGGCTGATTTGATGCTATGTTGGTGGAGTGAAGCTTCTTGTTCAAAGTGTTTGGTCAGTAGCAGCAGGTGATAGCTATGCAAAAAGAGACGAGTCTACTCAGCGTTGTACGGCAGCTTCCTGTTTGATGGCCCAAAGGAGCTCCGCCAGGAGGGTCAAGCACTGTGCGGCCTCTGGATCTAGCCGAGGCAATTGGAGGTCAACGACTGGATTGGCGACGTGAAAGGTACTAGATTTTTCTTTTGCGGCAAGTGAAAAGTCGGGTGGATCGGGGAAGGAGACGGCCACGACTTAGCCTGCAGGCGCTTTTGTGGAAAGGCCAGGGAAGTTATAAACCGCCACGATGGCTTTCCCTTAAAAAAAACCGCTGCGGTTTAGGTAGACGCACGTGCCTAACTGAAAAAAATAGCGCGGGCCTAATGTTCGTACCATTTAATAAGTTGTTTATGATATTTAAAAATGCCCGTTTGTTTAAAAATATGTTTCATGCCATTTCGGAAAATGTTCATGAAATGTAGAAAATTAATCGTGCCATTTTTAGAAAAATGTCCACAACATGTAAAAAATGCATGTGATATTTTGAAACATTTTCTAACACGTAAGAAATGTTTGCACATTTTTAGAAAATTTCAAATGTGTGTTTAAAAATGTTCACAATGTATTGAAAAAAATGTTCAATGTGCCTTTTTATAAATGTTTGGCATGTATTTAGATAATTCTTTAGCATACATTTGAAATGTTAAATGTGTAGCTGGAAAATGTTCAACCTGTATACGAAAATGTTCAATGATCGTTTGAGAAAACTCGACATGTTTGAAAAATGAAGAAATGAAATAAAAAATGGAAAGAAAAAAAACAGAAGAAAGATAGAAAACCTGGTAAAGGAAACATACAAAAAAATCAGATCTAACCTGGTACCAAAAAACTGCATGGAAATTAGTTTATACAAAAACCCAGAAACAAAACCAACCCAACAACTCCTCTTTGCTGTGCCAGCCCATCGAGGCGGTGTTGTACCTCGCAACAAGCGAGATACAACAAAATAACTAATTACTCGTAGCCTTTGCAAATGTCACTCCCACCTTGCATGGAGCCATCCCGTGTAGACCTATCCTAGCAGGTTGCCATATCAAAGTCTCACCGATATGTCCTATTTGTGGGAGGGAAGGGAAGATATCCGGCATGGTCCGTTTCAACGTCCAAGAGCGAATAAAGTATGAAATAAAATGGACATTCACAAAAAAGCCACAAGGAACTCGTCTATGGATTGGCTGCTGACCATTTGTTTTTGTAGCAGACCCCCCTTAGCTAATCTCATAGTTGTTGGATGTTGGCCCAATCCAATGCAGAGAATGATCGTTTGGTAATCTCGCATAAGAGAGCACCGAGAATGCACTAGGGTAAACCCATAGGCCAGGCAAAAGGGCGACCGCACAGGCCCCCAAGAGGTGAGGGCCTCAAATACAAATTATAATAGTAATCATTATACAATTATGCAATACTACATCCTTCAAATTATTGAATACATAAAAGAAAACATCAATTTGTAGGAGGGCACATTCACACCACATACTACTAGTTTATACCACATATGAGTCAAACCAATCCGACTGGCAAAGTCGAGTTTGATTACGTTGCTGGTTTCTCTTTACGATGGTCGTCTCAGTTGATTATGAAATTTATGATAACTAGATCTCTATGGTTAAATCAATGCATAATTTTCCATTTGAGAAATGAGTATGCACGAAGTCGACCCAAGTGAATCTAAACAAGCATATCCGATAATATAATCATATGCTTTTCATTGATTATAATAATAGTACAAAGCATGCACATGTTGTCAACCTAATACTAAACCGACCTTGCAATTCATATTTGTCATGCCCTATAAGTTTCTATGAATATGCTTGCACATGTTGTCACTAGAAACTACTATTAAAATATTTGTTAATGTATACGATTTAGAAATCCCTACCATGATATTTAATAATAACTAAAGATAGATGAACACACGCATAATCATGCATATATATGTGTGTATACACTATACACTTTATGCAATAATAAAATTAATTTAAAAATATTTGCGAACAGAAAAAGATATTTTTAATCAGTAAAATTTAAATTTTGCAGAACAAAATTTCCAATGATATACTTTACAACCGCATAACAAAAATAATATAGCTATTATTTAGAAACATTATTATGTGGCTAAATATGATAGCTAAGTAGTAATAATATTATACTAATTAAATTATAAGATGATACAATTAATTTAAAATAAGTATAAAAGTTTATTATGAATAAATTATTATTTTATATATCCCTGGGTCGAAAAATAAAATATTGATCTCACATACCTCCATCAACTTATAAGCTCTATTTTGAATAACATGTCCTTTTTGAATTAAAAAGAAAAATTAATTTAAGAAAAAGTTAATTGTACAAAAGTACCAGTATATATATATGTATGAGATGTTACCAGACTACTTCTCTATCCGGTATCAAATACTGCAGTTGTGTGTGGTGCTTGGTCGTTAAGTTAAGGAGTGGACCTTGCCAGGAAGGAATGCTGCGCAAGGGAGATTGGTGCATTTCTTTAGTTTTGGCTGCCTCAAGCAGTTCACTACTCCTTTCATGTCGTGTCATCATTTTGGTTTTGGTGCCCCTTGCTGTAATAGTCTCTTGAACTTTCTAGAAAACTGCCATAGCTGTTAGGTGATATGCTGGTCTAGTGCTAACTGTAATGGGCAAGGAACTCTCACTTCATGTGTGATAATTGTAGGTACTGTTTTTCTTCTATGTATAAATGAGTATGGATGGATGTCATTTCTTTGTCAAACTCACTAAAATGAATAAATAATGTCTGTTTCGTTCACTACTGGAACACAAGTTTGGTGCTCAATAACTCGTTATATTATTTTCATCCAAACTTGCTCTGAAGCAAAGTTATGTTCTATATAGAAGGTTGCAACACCCATGGTTAACACCGTGCCAGGTCCTTTAAAGCATGCTACCTGCCTCCTGAGGACATTCGCGCCCTCCGATCTGTCCGCACCGTGCGACGAGACCTGCCTCGCGCCCTCCCCACCGCCCGATCGTGCAATCCAGTGCCTCACCGCCCCAATGTCTCTGGGTGTGCGTGGGTGGCGGACGCTTGCGGGGCCACTTTGTGCAGTATCTTTTGCGGTGCCCTAAAGTGCGTGTATCTTATGTTGGGTCTAACTTTGAGTGAAGTCTGTTAACCTTGAGCTTGTAGAGCTTGTCGCAAATGAACCCTCACCATCAGATCCGCGAAGTATGTACCATGTACTCACTCGTCCCAGTCAATCTCGACCCCCAGTCCTTCCTTGAACAGTTTGGCGCGCCGGAAAAAGATCCACCCTGGCCAGGACCACTCGTTAGTCTGGCTGACTGCACGGGTCCACACGTCATATTCATCTTCTTCCATAATCTCTCTCTCCCTCGCCAGAAAAAGCAGCAGCTCCTTTGTCAGGCATCGTGGCGGGCTCGCTGCATTCAAGGACCGACATTGTCCAGGACCAGCACTTGGCATCACCCCGCCGCCCACCGACATCGGTACGCAACACCTACCGATCCACACCGCCCATTTGACACGGCATGGGTGTGCCCCCGCTGCAAGGCTCGTGGACCTGCTCTGGGCGTGCTTAGGCCATGCTCGCGCGGCTCGTCATTCCCCTCCAGCTGCACCATCACGTATTGCAACGTCGTGTAGGCCACCTGATCAACGACCTCGGCCTTGTGCGGCGTTGTCTTCGACGAGTGCCCGTCCTGGCGACGATGTTGCGCTACGATTAGCCGATGAGGCCGACAAGGTCTTCCAAATCGCACGTAAGTACTTCTCGTGATGTGAGTTCGACAGTCCTGCGCCATCCACCAGCATGGCGAGCGGCGTGCACTGGCAGCGGAGCAGCAAACCTAGCGCGGGCAGTAGATGAAGAAATCGAGGGAACGGGAGTGGGTGGTGCTCATCCAGGATTCGGGAAGACGAACACGAGTCGCGGGGAGCCAAATGGGTGGTCTTAGGCGTTGTGAGCTGCAGGGAAGTGCATGCACAACAACTGTTCGACAGTGGGGTCTCGCTCTCTGCGCTCATAACGACCGTGTCGGCGCTTTTTTAAAATAATCAAGACTAACCATATAAAAGCGTAATTTATGCAAAAATACACTTAGGAACAAACAAAATAGTTGCATTGATATTACCCTTAAAGTAGAATGCAAATGAAATAAAGACATAAACAATATCACAATAATGGTTTTTTTCTAGGAAAAGAATTAGTGACGGTTTTTTTTGTTTTTCTCCTCGAGCACGAACTCGGTCCGCTTGGTACAATACACGGGAGTGAGGGGGACTTATACGCGCGTGCACTCATGCGCCACGCCGCGTTCTCGACGCACCCCACTCGCACACTCGCCACGTCCCACGCTCCACGGCTCGCGCGCCCGAAGCGCATGCACGCACTCGACGCGGCCGGCTCGCGCGCCCGATGTCCACGCCACGCTCTGGACGCACGCACACACGCACACACGCGCCCGTGCCTGCACGGGTCGCTCTTGGCGCACACACGCACGGACAAATGTACACACACGCCTGTGGCCTGCACGAACCGCCCTAGCGCACACGCACGCCGGTCGCCACCACCAAATCCAATCAAGCAAGCAATACATGCATGCGCTGCTTTGCTTTGCACGGTTGCGAGCGACCAGAAAAAAAGAAGGATGAATGGATCCATTTTTCACGCAGACTCGATCGTCGGCCTCCCGGACCAACAAGAAAAAGGTCCCATCAGAGACGTGATAATTTTTGACTGTACACGGATAGAGTCGCCGAGCCACATCACGAGGCGCCGAATTTAATTAATTAATTAATTAATTATGATGAGTTGATGTATCATCACCGGCGATGACATTTACTATGAGCATACTACCATGGAATGAAGTGGTCGCCGCGACGCCGCACGACCTACACCAACAAGTCTACCATACCTTTCCTTTCACCAGAGAATTGCAGTTTCCAAGCACCGCCGCCACAATTAACTAGCTATTAATTCGGCCGGAGCAATCCAATGCTAAGCCAAGATCGATGCATATATACGTGCTCCCTCTGAATACTTAAATACTACTACACTTTTACATTTCTTTATGGAGAGAGTACATAGAGTACATATGAACCTGGTCCGAGAATATCATACATCAACACCTACGTAACCTATGTACGCCGCGCCTCCTCAAAGCCACTTCGCCAAGGTCCCAAAAATTGAGGCGCCTAGCCATCCAACACTGCCCTGTTCGGACACCACGAGCCGGCCAACACAATTTTGATCATGCTGGCACTGGCGAGGCATCCGTAGTCCAGAACATCAACTTCTCCCAGTCCTAGTCCCGGCCCCGGCCCCCAGAACAACGCGCGCGATGCATGGTGCGGACGCTCCCCCATGTTCCATGTGTGCTGCCTCTTCTGCCCCTGCCGCAGCCTAGCCTAGCGCCACGGTGTCTACCTTCTCCGCGGCAAGGTCCCGGTCTTCGGCGACGAGGCCGCATGAGCTGTAGGCGTGGATGATGCCAGCCGGCCGTTGGACCGAATAGCTCGCCATTGACGCGTCATAGATGTTGGCGGCCTCGCCTCCTTCCTCTCCGGCCAGTTGGTCATTCAGGGGCTGTTTGGATCGTGCCCACGCCTGCCCCACCAATTTGCGGGCGTGCCAATTTTTTGGTGGAGGATTACGCCACCGTGGTTCCACCCACAATTGGCACCAAAACTGAATTGTTGACCAAAAATATTGGCGTGGATCCAAAAATTTAGCCACCATCCAAACGCATGCCGAAGACCCGAGTCAACGCCGAGAAATTGGTACTCCCTCTGTCATAGTTTACGGGGCATGCTGAAAAAAATCTCTGGGACCAAGGTGGTTAGTGACTGGTTGTACCACGTACTAAAAAATAGCATCGGTTGTTAACTACGATGTCTAATTAGTGGAGAAATTAATGCACATTGTGCCCCACAGCCGAATCTGGATGGATTCCATGTGTTGCCGACACTCAACTTGTCAATTCAAAGGACTAGTACAATGCCCGCGCGTTGCCACAGGCCTTTTGTAGTATAAATCTTAATGAATTTTTGGGCCCTTCCAATGATATCGCATCAACACCCTTGTCGATGGATTCTTTTTGAACGTTGACATAATCCATTTCCATCTCTTTCATACTCTGCGAAAATAAATATGTATAGAAACATACCTTTTGAATTATCATGCACAACAAATATATAAAGAACAATTATTTGTATGCATCTCTTCTGATTGTGTAAAACCCGATGATTTTTCAGTCTAGTTCACCATAAAGCTTTGTCAATAAAAAAGCCATCAGTTTTGATCTTTGATCTACAAAAGTAAACATATAAACAATATTAAAATAAAAGATAGAAAACTCATATACAATATATATTCATTGGTCAGATGCTAAATGCGAGTAGATGACCATTTTTACTCAGAGTGAGTGACATCGTCCTTTTTAGTAGAGTGAGCCGCATTCCAATTTGAATAAACTGTAAGTTCACCTGTATATCACTTGTTGGTAATTATGTTTCAAAAGAAATAGCAAACTCTGTGATGTTGCTTATGTTTCATTCTTATATCAAGATTGCAAGATTGTTTTCAGTTTTTACAAATATTGTTGTAAATTTTGGATGCTTGCATTTCCATCATGAAGATAACTAATATCTTATTTAGAAGAATTCTTGCATTTCCAGCTTCAAGATAGGTAATATCTTATTTAGAAGGATGCTTACACTTCCTGCTCACCGATGGGCATAGCAACAAATTTGTTATTTGGATGTTGAGTTTATTTCATATTCAAAATGCAACGTTTATGTGTCCTTATGTTCACTTCCTAGCATCATATGCAAACTTGCTGACAAGTGACAAATATGTAAATAGCTTGAAAAAAGTGGATGAACAACCTGTAAATTTGAATAGTTGAATGACCATGCATTGCCATGGAATAAAAAAAACATAGTGATCGAATAATTGAGTCAATGTAGAAATATGTTGGACAAGCTGGCATGTGGTTTCCATCCATACAGTAATAAAACTGATTCTCTCTCCATTTCTTGTCATTTCTTCGTAACCATCCTCTCCTTGCAAGAAAATGAAACGATATCTAATCTTCTCCCACCCTTCCTCCTGTTCCACCTTCATGTACTTGTACAAATTATATAAATTTTATCAATTCAAAAGAATATTTTGATTATATTTCTTATTTAAAAGTAATTAAAGATGTACATGGTGGTTAATCCAATCTTAATTTTTTACCGCAACAAGGATAAAACTTAAAACTAACATAGAGCCTTAATTAACTAAACCGTCCCTTGTCCCCATTTCTTAAACTCCACACATGTTACATCCTCCCTTCTCCCCGTGGCCACGCAACCATATCCTAGCAGATTGCCATATCAAAGTCTCAATGATATGTCCTATTCGTGGGAGGGAAGGGAAGATATCCGGCATGGTCCGTTTGAACGTCCAAGAGCGAATAATGTATGAAATAAAGTGAACATTCACAAAAAAAGCCACATGGCACTGCTCTATGATAGGGCGAGTTCAACTGTGTTGGAGGAACTCCCCTACGGATTTGCCGTTGACCATTGGTTTTTGGAGCAGATCTGCCTAGCTAATCTCATAGTTGTTGGATGTTGGCCCAATCCAATGTATAGAATGATCGTTTCGTAATATCGCATAGCACCGACAATGCACTAGGGTAAACCCATAGGCCAGACAAAAAGGCGACGCACAGGCCCCCAAGGGGTGAGGGATTCAAATACAAATTATAATAGTAATCATTATACAATTATACAATACTGCATCCTTCAAATTATTGAATGCATAAAAGAAAACATAAATTTGTAGGAGCGCACATTCACACCACATACTACTAGTTTATCCGAGAAAGGGTTTCCTCCCGCTTTGTATTACAAAGCAACCACCACGATACAGCCAACGATAGGTGCTGGGGCGGAAGCAGCACAGTCACGCCCAAAAGAAACGAAAGAGAAAACAAAAAAGAAGCAAATGCCAAGAACGAAGCATCAAGGAAAAACGAAGAAGCCTCGCGCCCGCTGCGCCCACCGGAGAACTCCCGCCAAGCTCCACGACTCCGGAATGCCGGCACCAAGCAACACCTCCAAGAAGGGATGCGACAACGACGATGCTGCTGCGAAGGGTTTCCCCCGGTACGCGGCGAGTGGATAGGAAGGGTCGCCCGGACGCCCTCCAGGAAGGACTGACGACACCCGCAGGCGCCGCCACGCCGACAGGGATTTCTCTCGATCCCAACCCACCCCTCAGGCGCTCCGGAGCGTGCCACCAAACCGACCACCACCCTGCGCCAACACGGACTTGAAGCTTCCACGCCGTCTCACCATGACACCACGAAGTAGGGTCTACACAACGATGAGGAGGAGCCGGGACTAGGGGGGCAGTATCGTCGGTACGCGGGAGGGCTCAACCTCCACCGTCAACGACGGTAATCGATCGGACGCAATAGCAAGGGCAAACCAGACCCCTGGGCACACAGGTCCGGCCGAGCGCTTAAATGCCCGTAAAGCCCCCGCCTTTGTGCTGCAGAAGACGTGCCAACAGCACCGCTGCCCGCCGTCCGAGCCACTAGGACCCAGATGGGGCCCATAGGGCCCAGATCTGGGCCGGGTTCGCGCCGCCGGCCGACCTGCGCCATCCCGCCGCCCCGCCGCCAAAGGGCGTCGCCCCGACCGCGATAAGATGCTGCCAGCCGCCACCAGGCCGCTGGGCCGCCGAAGGCCAAGGAGCACCGCCGCCGGAAACGCCACTCGAGCCGAGGATCCGCGCTGGGGAAGAGCAGGGGGCGCCACTGCCATCCAGGCCACGACACTGCGCGGGCAGCGCAAGGCCTTGCCGGCCGGCGGCAGTGGCAGGAGGAGGAGGAACGGGACGGACTAGGCGGCGCGGGCTGGAAGCCGCCTGGTTGCCCCGCCGAGGGGGGGACGCGGGAGGGGTACGGGAGGAGGAGGGAGAGGAGAGGCGGGAGGCGCTGGGGCGCCTGCTCCGGCGGCGGCGGGGGAGGACCCTAGCGGGAGCGGGTGGGAGGAGAGGTCTTAGTCAGTTTGCATTACTAAGTTCACATACTACTAGTTTATACCACACGGGAGTCAAACCAATCTGACTGGCAAAGTCGAGTTTGATTACGTTGCTGGTCTCTCTTTATGATGGTCATCTCAGTTGATTATGAAATTTATGATAACTAGATCTCTATGGTTAAATCAATGCACTGAGTATGCACGAAGTCGAACCAAGTGAATCTAAACGAGCATGTCAGATAATAGAATCATATGCTTTTCATTGATTATAAGAATGGTACAAAGCGTGCACATATTGTCAACCTAATACTGAACCGACCTTGCAATTTATATTTGTCATGCCCTATAAGTTTCTATGAATATGCTTGCACATGTTGTGACTAGAAACTACTATTAAAATATTTGTTAATGTATACGATTTAGAAATCCCTACCATGATATTCAATAATAATTAAAGATAGATGAACACATGCATAATCATGCATATATATGTGTGTGTACACTATACACTTTATGCAATAATAAAAATTAATTTTAAAAATATTTGTGAACAGAAAAGAGATATTTTAGTCGTAAAATTTTAATTTTATAGAACAAAATTTACAATGATGTACTTTACAACCGCATAACAAAAAAAATATAACTGTTATTTAGAAACATTATTATGTGGCTAAATATGATAGCTAAGTAGTAAAAAATATTATACTAGTTAGATTATAAGATGATACAATTAATTTAAAATAAGTATAAAAGTTTAGTAAGAATAAATTATAAGATGATACAAATAATTTAAAATAAGGTATACAACACTGCACCTCCAGCACCCACCTCTAGGACCACGACAGCAGACCAGGAGCAGAGCTCGGGCGAGCGATGATGACCATTCGTCGCCGGCTCGTTATTGCCGCCTCGGTGTGCATCAAGGCGGTCACCCTGACGAGTCTGGCCCTTTTTGCTTGGGCTTTTCAGCGCAACCACAACGCGCCGCCGGAGGATCACGTGGGCGACGGCTCCATCGCGCTCAAGCACCTTAGCGTCTGGCTGGCCTTTGTCATGATGCTATGTACGTCGTTTATAATGCTCGGGAATTTACTTGCATAGAGTGCCGTCTGAAGATGGCCTGTGTCCAGGAGTGTTGGGGAACGTAGTAATTTCAAAAAATTTCCTACGCAGACGCAAGACCATGGTGATGGCATAGCAACGAGAGGGGAGAGTGTCTGTCCACGTACCCTCGTAGACCGTAAGCGGAAGCGTTATAACAACGCGGTTGATGTAGTCGACGCCTTCACGATCCGACCGATCCAAGTACCGAACGACGGCACCTCCGAGTTCTGCACACGCTCAGCTCGATGACGATCCCCGGCCCGATCCAGCAAAGCGCTGGGGATGAGTTCTGTCAGCACGACGGCGTGGGACGATGATGATGCTCCACCGACGCAGGGCTTCGCTTAAGCTCCGCGACGATATGACTTTCACGGCGCAGGGCTTCGCTAAGCTCATGACGATATGACCAAGTGGAATATGGTGGAGGGGGCACCGACACGGCTAAGGAACGATCACGTAGATCAACTTGTGTGTCTGGGGTGCCCCCTGCCTCAGATATAAAGGAGCAAGGTGCGGCCAGCCCTAGGGGGGCGCTGGAGGAGTCCTACTCCCACCGAGTAGGACTCCCCCCTTCCTAGTTGGATTAGGATTGGGGAGGGAAGAGGAGGCGCCCCCTCCTTGTCCTATTCGGACTAGAGGGGGGGGGCGCGCCTGCCCTGGCCGGCCTTCTTCTTCTCCCTATGGCCCATCAAGGCCCATTGACCCCGGGGTTCCGTAACGCCCGGTGTTCGGTAAAATCCTGTTTTCATCCGAACCCTTCCGAAGTCCAAACATAGGCTTCCAATATATCAATCTTTATGTCTCGACCATGTCGAGACTCCTCGTCATGTCCGTGATCACATCCGGGACTCCGAACAACCTTCGGTACATCAAAACTTATAAACTCATAATAAACTGTCATCGAAACGTTAAGCGTGCGGACCCTACGGGTTCGAGACTATGTAGACATGACCTAGAACCATTCTCGGTCAATAACCAATAGCGGAACCTGGATGCCCATATTGGTTCCTACATATTCTACGAAGATCTTTATCGGTCAAACCGCATAACGACATACGTTGTTCCCTTTGTCATCGGTATGTTACTTACCCGAGATTTGATCGTCGGTATCCAATACCTAGTTCAATCTCACATCGGCAAGTCTCTTTACTCGTTACGTAATGCATCATTCCGTAACTAACTCATTAGCTACATTGCTTGCAAGGCTTATAGTGATGTGCATTACCGAGAGGGCCAGAGATACCTCTCCGACAATCGGAGTGACAAAACCTAATCTCAAATACGCGAACCCAACATGTACCTTTGGAGACACCTGTAGTACTCCTTTATAATCACCCATTACGTTGTGACGTTTGGTAGCACCAAAGTGTTCCTCCGTAAACGGAGTTGCATAATCTCATAGTTACAGGAACATGTATAAGTCATGAAGAAAGCAATAGCAATATACTAAACGATCAAGTGCTAGGCTAACGGAATGGGTCATGTCAATCAGATAATTCTCCTAATGATGTGATCCCGTTAATCAAATGACAACTCATGTCTATGGTTAGGAAACATAACCATCTTCGATTAACGAGCTAGTCAAGTAGAGGCATACTAGTGACACTCTGTTTGTCTATGTATTCACACATGTATTATGTTTCCGGTTAATACAATTCTAGCAGGAATAATAAACATTTATCATGATATAAGGAAATAAATAATAACTTTATTATTGCCTCTAGGGCATATTTCCTTCAGTCTCCCACTTGCACTAGAGTCAATAATCTAGTTCACATCGCCATGTGATTTAACATCAATAGTTCACATCAATATGTGGTTAACACCCATAGTTCACATCATATGTGACCAACACCCAAAGGGTTTACTAGAGTCAGTAATCTAGTTCACATCGCTATGTGATTAACACCCAAAGAGTACTAAGGCGTGATCATGTTTTGCTTGTGAGATAATTTTAGTCAACGGGTCTGTCACATTCAGAGCCGTAAGTATTTTGCAAATTTCTATGTCTACAATGCTCTGCACGGAGCTACTCTAGCTAATTGCTCCCACTTTCAATATGTATCCAGATTGAGATTCAGAGTCATCTAGATTAGTGTTAAAACTTGCATCGACGTAACCCTTTACGCATTTAACCTTTTTCACTTCCATAATCGAGAAACATATCCTTATTCTACTAAGGATAATTTTGACCGCTGTCCATTGATCTACTCCTAGATCACTATTGCACTCCCTTGCCAAGCTTAGTGGTAGGGTATGCAATAGATCTGGTACACAACATGACATACTTTATAGAACCTATGGCTGATGCATAGGGAATGACTTTCATTCTCTTTCTATCTTCTCCCGTGGTCGGGTTTTGAGTCTTACTCAATCTCACACCTTGTAACACAGGCAAGAAACTTATCAAGCGTCTTGATCTATCTCTAAATCTTGTCAAGGTATGTATTCATTGAAAAACTTATCAAGCGTCTTGATCTATCTCTATAGATCTTGATGCTCAATATGTAAGCAGCTTCACCGAGGTCTTTCTTTGAAAAAACTCCTTTCAAACACTCCTTTATGCTTTGCAGAATAATTCTACATTATTTCCGATCAACAATATGTCATTCACATATACTTATCAGAAAGGCTGTAGTGCTCCCACTCACTTTCTTGTAAATACAGGCCTTTCCAAAAGTCTGTATAAAATCATATGCTTTAATCAACACATCAAAGCGTATATTCCAACTCCGAGATGCTTGCACCAGTCCATTGATGGATCGCTGGAGCTTGCACATTTTGTTAGCACCTTTAGGATTGACAAAATCTTCTGGTTGCATCATATACAACTCTTCTTTAAGAAAACCATTAAGGAATGCAATTTTGACATCCATTTGCCAGATTTCATAAAATGTGGCAATTGCTAACATGATTCGGACAGACTTTTAAGCATCGATACAAGTGAGAAAATCTCATTGTATTCAACATCTTGAACTTTGTCTAAAACCTTTTTCGACAAGTCTAGCTTTGTAGATAGTAACACTACTATCAGCATCTGTCTTCCTCTTGAAGATCCATTTATTTAACATGGCTTACTGATCATCGAGCAAGTCAATCAAAGTCCATACTTTTGTTCTCATACATGGATCATATCTCAGATTTTATGGCCTCAAGCCTTTTCGCGGAATCTGGGCTCATCATCGCTTCCTCATAGTTCGTAGGTTCATCATGGTCTAGTAACATGACTTCCAGAACATGATTACCGTACCACTCTGGTGCGGATCTTACTCTGGAAGACCTACGAGGTTTGGTAGCAACTTGATCTGAAGTTTTATGATCATCATCATTAACTTCCTCACTAATTGGTGTAGGAATCACTGGAACTGATTTCTGTGATAAACTTCTTTCCAATAAGGGAGAAGGTACAATTACCTCATCAAGTTCTACTTTCCTCCCACTCACTTCTTTCGAGAGAAACTTCTTCTCTAGAAAGGATCCATCTTAGCAACGAAAAACTTGCCTTCGGATCTGTGATAGAAGGTGTAGCCAATAGTTACTTTTGGGTATTCTATGAAGACGCACTTCTCCGATTTGGGTTCGAGCTTATCAGGTGAAAACTTTTTCACATAAGCATCACAACTCCAAACTTTTAAGAAACGACGGCTTAGGTTTACTGCTAAACCATAGTTCATACGGTGTCGTCTCAACGGATTTAATGGTGCCCTATTTAATGTGAATGCAGCTGTCTCTAATGCATAACCCCAAAATGATAATGGTAAATCAGTAAGAGACATCATAGATCGCACCATATCAAAATAAAGTACGGTTACGACGTTCGGACACACCACAACGTTGTGGTGTTCCAGGTGGCGTGAGCTGTGAAACTATTCCACTTTGTTTTAATTGAAGACCAAACACGTAACTCAAATATTCATCTCCACGATCAGATCACAGAAACTTTATTTTCTTGTTACGATGATTTTCTACTTCACTCTGAAATTCTTTGAACTTTTTCAACTATTTCAGACTTATGTTTCATCAAGAAGATATACCCATATCTACTCAAATCATCTTGTGAAGGTCAGAAAATAACGATACTTGCCACGAGCATCAACACTCATTGGATCGCATACATCGGTATGTATTATTTCCAATAAGTCAGTATCTCGTTTCCATTGTTCCGGACAACGGAGTTTCAGTCATCTTGCCCCAAAAGGCACGGTTCGCAAGCATCAAATGATTCATAATCAAGTGATTCCAAAAACCCATCAGCATGGAGTTTCTTCATGCGATTTACACCGATATGACCCAAACGGTAGTGCCACAAATAAGTTGCACTATCATTATTAACTTTGCATCTTTTGGCATCAATATTATGAATATGTGTATCACTACTATCGAGATCCAACAAACTATTTTCATTGGGTGTATGACCATTGAAGGTTTTATTCATTTAAACAGAACAACAATTATTCTCTGATTTTAAATGAATAACTGTTTTGAAAACTATTTTCATTGGGTGTATGACCATTGAAGGTTTTATTCATGTAAACAGAACAACAATTATTCTTTGACTTTAAATGAATAACCGTTTTGCAATAAACATGATCAAATCATATTCATGCTCAACGCAAACACCAAATAACATTTATTTAGGTTTAACACTAATCCCGAAAGTATAGGGAGTGTGCGATGATGATCATATCAATCTTGGAACTACTTCCAACACTCATCGTCACTTCCCCTTCAACTAGTCTCTGTTTATTCTGTAACTCCTATTTCGATTTACTAATCTTAGCAACCGAACAAGTATCAAATACTCAGGGGCTACTATAAACACTAGTAAAGCACACATCAATAACCTGTATATCAAATATACCCTTGTTCACTTTGCCATCCTTCTTATCCATCAAATATTTGGGGTAGTTCCGCTTCCAGTGACCAGTTCCATTGCAGAAAAAGCACTTAGTCTCAGGCTTAGGTCCAGACTTGGGCTTCTTCACTCGAACAGCAACTTGCTTGCCGTTCTTCTTGAAGTTCCCCTTCTTCCCTTTGCCCTTTTCCTTGAAACTAGTGGTCTTGTCAATCATCAACACTTGATGCTCTTTTCTTGATTTCTACCTTCGTCGATTTCAGCATCACGAAGAGCTTGGGAATTACTTTTGTCATCCCTTGCATATTATAGTTCATCATGAAGTTCTACTAACTTGGTGATGGTGACTAGAGAATTCCGTCAATCACTATCTTATCTGGAAGATTAACTCCCACTTGATTCAAGCGATTGAAGTACCTGGACAATCTGAGCACATGCTCACTAGTTGAGCGATTCTCCTCCATCTTTTAGCTATAGAACTTGTTGGAGACTTCATATCTCTCAACTCGGTATTTGCTTGAAATATTAACTTCAATTCCCGAACATCTCATATGGTCCATGACGCTCAAAACGTCTTTGAAGTCCCGATTCTAAGCCTTTAAGCATGGTGCACTAAACTATCAAGTAGTCATCATATTGAGCTAGCCAAACGTTCATAACGTCTGCATCTACTCCTGCAATAGGTTTGTCACCTAGCGGTGCATTAAGGACATAATTTTTCTGTGCAGCAATGAGGATAAACCTCAGATCACGGATCCAATCCGCATCATTGCTACTAACATTTTTCAACATAATTTTTCTCTAGGAACATATCAAAACAAACATATAAAAGCATAGGGAAGCAACAACGCGAGCTATTGATCTACAACATAATTTGCAAAATACTACCAGGACTAAGTTCATGATAAATTAAAGTTCAATTAATCATATTACTTTAGAACTCCCACTTAGATAGACATCCCTCTAATCTTCTAAGTGATTACATGATCCATATTAACTACACCATGTCCGATCGTCACGTGAGATGGAGTAGTTTCAACGGTGAACATCAATATGTTGATCATATCTACTATATGATTCGCGCTCGACCTTTCGGTCTCCGTGTTCCGAGGCCATATCTGTTATATGCTAGGCTCGTCAAGTTTAACCTGAGTATTCCGCGTGCGCAACTGTTTTGCGCCCGTTGTATTTGAACGTAGAGCCTATCACACCCGATCATCACGTGGTGTCTCAAGACGAAGAACTTTCATAACGGTGCATACTCGGGAGAACACTTCTTGATAATTTTAGTGAGAGATCATCTTATAATGCTACCGTCAATCAAAGCAAGATAAGATGCATAAATGATAAACATCACAAGCAATCAATATAAGTGATATGATATGGTCATCATCATCTTGTGCTTGTGATCTCCATCGCCGAAGCACCGTCATGATCACCATCGTCACTGGCGCGACACCTTGATCTCCATCGTAGCATCGTTGTCGTCTCGCCAAGTATTGCTTCTACGACTATCGCTACTGCTTAGTGATAAAGTAAAGCAATTACATGGCGTTTGCATTTCATATAATAAAGCGACAACCATATGGCTCCTGCCAGTTGCCGATAACTCGGTTACAAAACATGATCATCTCATACAAAAATATAGCATCACGTCTTGACCACATCACATCACAACATGCCCTGCAAAAACAAGTTAGACGTCTTCTACTTTGTTGTTGCAAGTTTTACGTGGCTGCTACGGGCTGAGCAAGAACCGTTCTTACCTACGCATCAAAACCACAACGATAGTTTGTCAAGTTGGTGCTGTTTTAACCTTCGCAAGGACCGGGCGTAGCCACACTCGTGTCACATCCCAGTTAGACCATGCATTAGGGTGTGCATCATGTTTAAATTCCATTTAATTTTGAAATGGGGAAGGCAGGAAACCCGAACACCCCCCTTAATTCAACTAGGGTTTACTAAAATTATTTCAATGAACCTGAAATGCCCTTCAAAATGCTCATCCTCTTTGTTTTGGTTCAGAACCTATGTCAAAGGAGGTGTATCATTTTCTAGGTCATCCAAAGTTCCTTGGATTAATCCACAAGTTTTGAACTTGAGCATTTTAAATTATACAAATATTTTAAATGTTCAAAAATTGCCAAACCAAAATGTTTCATGTTGGAAATATTCCAACAAGGGACCAGGAGCATTTGGTGATTTTTAAAACAGTTTTGGTATTTTAGAAAACCCCACAAAGTTGCAGAATATTAGAAAAAGATTAAAAATCAGAAAACCCTTACGACGCCTGTGTTCGCCCACCTGCTGCCCAGCCCAAGCAGCGCATGGTAGCTGCTTGGCTTGGCCAGCAGCAGCCAGTGCCCGACGGCGAGCTCGGGGCGCGCCACGCAGCTGGCCGCCGCCCTGCTTCACCTCCTCGCCGCCTCGCTGCCTGGATGGCCTCCACGTCGTCGCCCCGACCCCTGGACACGCCATTCGCCCCGCTCTCTCTCCTCGCTCCCCCTCGCCATGGCCGACGCCACCGTCGCCGCTCCACCGTCAGAGCCGTAGCCACCATCGTCCCCGCGCCACGAGACCGTGTCCAGTCGCTTCGCCGTCGTCGACTTCGTCGAACAAGCTGAGCCCCGAGCGCTTGCTTGCCCCGGCCCTCGCACCGACCTCGCCCGACTCCGCCACCGCCGGATCCCCTTCGCCGTCGCCGCCAGATCGATCGTCCCCGACCACGCCGTCGGCTCTCTGAGACCGCTGTGAGCCTGGCTACCTCCCCATTCTCTCCACTCTCCTTCTCGTGCACCACAACGAGCACACGGCTTCGCCAGACAAGACCGCCTTCGGAGCTCGTCGCCGACGAGGTTCGGCCACCCAACGGCCACGCCACCGTGTCCATCGCACTCACCACGTTGCGTTGGGTCCAACCCTGCACTCCACGCGCCTCACCTTGCCCCCTAGCGACGAGTCCGAGATCACCCGAGCCCCGGCCGCCGCCAAACTCGTCGCCGGCGCCAACTCCGGCCACCCCGACCCCAACTAACTCCACCAAGAGCCGCGGTTCGTCTCCAGCTCCACGTAGATGCCTTCCGCGCCCCATTTGGTGGCCGGAACGCGCAAAAACACTTTGCTCACGCGCGCTTTCGCCTCGCCCGGCGGCTAGACGCCAGCGAGTTGACCGTGACCATTGGTGGTGGGCCTGTTGATCGCCTCGAGTCAATGACGGTGGACCCCCGGTTAACTAATTAGATTAGTTCTAATTAAAGTTAATTAGTTAAACTAACTATCGACATGCGGGTCCCACTGGTCAGTTTGACCTGGACGACCCGTTGACCCTCGACGTCACGCTGACCTCATCTTCGACGAATAAATGAATTCTGGATTTATTTTGATATAGTAAATTCAGAATATAATTCAAATTTCAAATGCTTATAACTTTTATTCTATAACTCCAAATGCAAAGATTTATATATGAAAAATTATCAGAAAAATCCACTCTATCCATTGGTACAGGTTTCATGCATGTTAAAACAAGTTAACTATGCTGAATAACCAGAATAAGATAATGCACCTTTAGGACTAACTCAAATGAGCTATCATTTGAATCTTTGATTCAAATGAGTTCATCCCCTGTTCTTTCAGCTTGCATTAGACCAACACACATCCATATTGCCATGTCATAGCATGCATCATATTGTTGCATATTGTCATGTGTGTTTACTTTCGGTGTGCTTTCATGATAGGTTCTGCCCCCGAAGATAACCTCGACTACCCATCTGAAGGGCAGTTCTCTACCCCAGTTCCATCAGGCAAGCAACTCATTGATCATTCCGATACAAACCCATGTTCTCGCTTCTGCTCTTGTTTACTGCATTAAGACAACGCGATTCAAACTGTTGGGTGCTGCGGTAGCTGAACCCACTTCCTTTGCATGACTGTCATTGCCACAAGAACTAGATGAAACCCACTAGTATGTGTAGGAGTTGATTGAGCCATGTTTGTGATTCCTACCATGCTATGCTTGCTATGCTTAGAGTTGTGTCAGGTCTGGCTCATCGGGATGATGAACTGGAGTGAAAGGTTGTGTTGGTTCGAGAGTGAAAGTGTTGAACACGATTTGGTAAAGGTATCGATGAGAGGCCATGTAGGAGTACATGGTGGGTTGTTTCATTGAAGCCGAACTTAAGAACTGAGATCTGTGTTTGTGATCCATGAAACAGTTGCTACCACACATTGGGATCCTTAATTGACCCTCTCGGCTTCTTAACCACCCTTGTTCTTAGTCCGGGAGTTGCAAGTAGTTTCTGGTGTTTGTAGTATGCTGGGGGCCGCACGCAACGCTGACCTTAGGGGTGGGTTGTGTTGCGGTAGGCACGTGGCCCGGTGTACCGAGTGCCCGTTTGGTATCTCGGGAACCCTGCACACATCGTTCAGGGCTGTATGGGAAACCTCGGCCGGACCCCCTGCGGATGGAACCCGAATAGGCGATAAACCTGGACTAGGGACTTGAGTGTTTGGGTAGGCTGTGGCCGACACCCACGTTGGGCTTCCGCTTGAAGGTTGCCGAGTACATGTCGTGTAAACGGCGGTAAGTGGTGAGAGCGTGTGTGAAGAAGTACACCCCTGCAGGGTTAAGTATGATCTATTCGAATAGCCGTGTCCACGGAGAAGGACTTCTGGGTTACCTATATCAGTTCATAGACAAGTAAATGGATACTACTAAAAGCCTCAAGATAAGTGTGAGTATCGTGGATGGCCCTCTCGTGGGATGACGAGAGAGGATCCACGGTGGAGTATTGTGATGGTGATTAGTGGACTCGTGTACGACAAATGCTTTACAAAGTGTGTCACGTAGGATAGCTTAGCCAAGAGTCAAAGCTGGCTTGCTGCAAACAACTCCACTTCCTTCCTTGAGAATGTGCATGTATGATAGGATTCTGTGGTAAGACTTGTTGAGTACCTTTGTACTCATGTTTGCTTAATTAATGTTTTTCAGAGGACAATACTACCCCCTCCGACGGATTCTATGTAGATATTGACTTCGACGAGTGAACTAGCCACCCAGGTGGCGATCTAAGACTTGTGAAGGGCCATTGTAGATAGAGAGGCTCCAACAAGCTTTCTTTCTTTCTAGAGTCTGTACTCAGACTAGTTTGCTTCCGCATGTGCTTGTATGATTGTATGACTTGAGTGTTGGGTCATGTGACCCCTACCTGTATGAATATGTTATGTATGGCTCCTCGGAGCCTCTTAAATAAAGTACTTGAGTTGTAGAGTTTTGTTGTGATGCCTTGTTGTATTTACTCATATCGGGCATATTAGTGTATGATTGAAATGCTTGGTATGAGTGGGATCCGACAAACTAGTTGTTTATCCTTGGCAGCCTCTCATATGGGGAAATGTAGTCTCGTGCTTCGGCGATAGTAGTCCGCTACAGCCCGGTTCACGGAGTCCTCGCTAGCAAAGACTACTGCTTGGACACTTGACTGGCGGCATGTGATTCATTTCGTTCCTATGTCTGTCCTTCGGGAAATGTCACGCGGTGGTATTGAGTCCTGCCTAGCTGCTACAGCCCGGATACCGGAGTCCTGTTAGCCAGTGCTACAGCCCGAATTCATACGTTGATGACCGACATGCTCGAGGTGATTCATGTATGCCTGTTCCCATAGGTTAGTGCCGCTTTGGGTTCACGACTAGCCATGTCGGCCCGGTTCTTTGTCATGTGGATGCTAGCGACACTATCATATACGTGAGCCAAAAGGCATAAACGGTCCCGGCCATGGTAAGGCGACACCTGTGGGAATACCGTGCGTGAGGCCGCAAAGTGATATGAGGTGTTACCAGCTAGGTCGATGTGACTTGGAATCGGGTCTGACAGCGTTGGCATCGAGCAGGGCTGCTGTAGGTTCGCTAAGCCAAACTGGTCAAAGTTGAGTCTAGAAATGCTTTAGTTATATGTAGGGAATTGATTGTGGGAGGAACGTAAGGCTCTTTTACTCCTTTACCTTATGCCCTCGATCTGAGTCATCCTCTTCTCATTCGACGTGGGTATAGGACTAGGCTCTCTTCTCTCTATCAGGTTCACGTGTTACTAATCCGTAGTAACTTATAGGATTGTTGGTTACATCCCCAGTTCAGTGCTACTAAATTTAGTATGCTATCATTTGAACCGAACCTTGATATGATGTTGTTGAGTGGTTTTGCAATCTGATTTTGAATGTCTCAAATCTGATTTTGAGCATTTGAGATGTTATGCTGCCCGATTTTCCTAGAAATTCTAATGCCTATGCATTGTGGCTGTGCTTTCAGATGGCCACCGTCCCCGAACCAAGTGGTTCGCTCTGACCCGTTGCATTGATGTGTGTGGTCACACGGCAATGCTGGTCCGGTGATGATTGAGTCTGGTTATCGATGGTATCCTGAATATACCGTCGAGGAGCAGTTTAGGATTTCAATCAAAGCCAATACCTATGCACGGTCCGGATTTATCCATCTTATCCCGGAGCTCTTGAGCCACTTCATCGTTCTTATGGGCTCGGAATCACTATTGGAATGTCATGCAAGATGCAGCCTATTCCATGATGACTATTATTCGAGCGAACTGCTTTGTTTGGCAACACCGATTTTCGCTATATGCGGCATCCCTCCACGGGCGCATGGTTATCTTCAGGGTTTGTACAGCGATGCATCCCATGAGGATTCACCTTCGCACTACTACTTGAGTTCTTTGGAGGACAAGGACCGTGAGAACCGGCCTTGCGTATGGAGCTTTTAATGCCCGCTCGACCCTTTGGGCTACTCGACTAGGTTTGCACCTGCCGTGCAAGCGGATATATGGACATGAGAGACTTGTACCTGTGCGGGAGAGTCTGCCAGACTTTATGGAGTGGCGTGAGGTTGAGGCATCACCTCCTCGTGGGCCTCGTGCCTCGCCACCGCTTGTTGGTCCACGGCCACATCCGAGTCCTTATGGTCCACAGGCCCCACAGGATTGTCTGTTTCGGACGATCATGTTCCACTTCCAGGCTTGGGTGGTGACTTCTATGAGGACTACTATGGAGCTGCCTGAGATAGTAGTAGTATTCCTAGTATGGTAATAGTTGTGCTTCCGCCGTCCTGCGTGACTCGTGGAATACGACTTAGGTGTATCGTTCCGGAAGTGTAGAAAAATAATGTATAGGAGTTGGAATGCTTCCGATGAGATGTAACGCCTTCCCTTATAGTTGTACTCCGTCAGGCTTGTACTAAACTATGAATGGTGTGTATGACCGTGGTATATATATATATGGCAGTTTTATATTACCATGTCATACGGATGAACATCTTTGCATTCCATGCTATCCATTACCTTCCGCACTTCCTTGTTAAATTCTGCCATCCTGGTTTAAACCTTTGCTTTGTCTCCCAGGATGGTCAACACTCGCAATACTCCTGCTGCTCCGGAGCAGGGAGAAGCCAGTGCAGCCAGAAATGTGAATCTGCCGCAACCGCCATCTTTGGCCGAGGTGATGCTGGAAGCAGAACGCAATAAGCGTGAAACCAACCGGTTACTGGAGAGGATTGAACAAAACACAGCACGCCAGCCAAGAAACGATGTGGTTTCACTCAACGACTTCGTCAAGCTGTATCCCCCAAAATTCAAATATTCCGTCGAGCCTCTCGACGCGGATGATTGGCTCCGCAGCATCCACCACAAGCTGCGTTCCGCCAACGTGGCTGAGGCTGACAAGGTTACCTTTGCCGCCTATCATCTTGAAGGCCCTGCTAGTCTCTGGTGGGAGAATTATGAGGCTATGCGTCCGGTTGGACAAGTTACATCTTGTGCTGAATTCAGTGCCGCCTTCCGTGAGCATCATATTCCAGAAGGTCTTATGGACCGCAAACGTGAGGAATTCTGCAGTTTCACCCAAGGTAGGCTGACAGTGGATGCCTACAGCCGTGAATTTGGGAGGTTAGCACGTTATGCTCCCGAAGAAGTTTCTACCGATGCCAAGAAGCAGGCAAGGTTCCGCAAGGGACTTAGCCCTGAGCTACGCCGAGATCTCCGTCTGCATGAGTGTACCTCTTTCCCGAAGCTAGTCAATAAGGCTATCAGCGCCGAAACTGGGCAGACTGATTTTGAGGCTTCACGCAAGCACATCCGTGACTCTGGATCGTCATCCGGCTCTGGATCCCAGAAGCGCCGGGTTTGGGTTCCAAATACTGCTCTACCACCTAGGTACACCCCGAGGCCATCCTTCGAGGCGCCTCGCCCCAACCAGCCGTATTTTCCACCCAAGACTTATGGAGGTCCAACTGCTAATGCTGCTCCACGCCCAAATGTGATAACTTGCTTCAAGTGTGGAGAGACGGGCCACTATATCCGAGAGTGTCCCCAGAACAACCCCAATCAAGCTGGAAAGTCTGTTGGCCGCGGCAAGCCAGCAGGAAAGGTGCCCTATGCTAAACCAGTTGCCACCGCTCGTGGCCATGTCAACTATGTCTCTGCTGAAGAAACCTATGAGGATCCCAACGTCGTCCTCGGTGCGCTTCTTGTTAATTGCCATCCGGCAACCGTTCTTTTTGATACTGGAGCATCTCATTCATTTATTTCTGAGAGCTATGCTCGATTGCACAACACCACATTCTGTGACATGCCTACCTCCATGGAAATTCAAACTCCTGGCTCTAGATGGCAAACCTCTAGAATAAGTCATGGTAATGAAATTCTTGTCGACAGATTAGTCTTTCTTGCATCGCTAATAGCTCTTAAGTCCTCGGACATAAACATCATCTTGGGTATGGAGTGGATGTCAGCCCATTATGCTAAGATTGATTGCTCTACTAGAACTGTTCAACTTACCCATCCTTGGGCAAGGCGGTAAATGTTTTAACCCGAGTGTCTAAGCGCCACTTTACTCCTTAAATGCCAACCCCTTCCGGACCTCGAAGATATTCCGGTAGTCCGTGATTTCCGGATGTCTTTCCGAGGAACTGCCAGTGTTCCACCGACAGGATGTCGAGTTCGTGATAGATCTTATTCCGGAACCGTCCCAATCTCTAGAAGACCTTATAAGATGGCACCCCTAGAACTAGCTGAACTTAAGAAACAACTCGATGAGTCCTTGCAGAAAGGTTTCATCCGTCCTAGTTCATCTCCATGGGCTTGCCCCGTCCTCTTCGTCAAGAAGAAGGATGGTACGGATCGGATGGTTGTAGATTACCGACCTGTCAATTTGGTCACTATCAAGAACAAGTATCCGCTCCCCAGGATCAACGATCTGTATGACCAGCTCGCTGGATCCTCAGTCTTTTCCAAGATGGATTTGAGGTTGGGCTACCATCAAATCAAAATCAAGAACGGGGACATTCCCAAAACGGCCTTTGTCACTCGTTATGGCCAATACGAGTACACCGTCATGTCCTTCGGATTAACCAATGCTCCAGCCACCTTCTCTCGGTTAATGAACTCAATCTTCATGGAGTATTTGGATAAATTCGTCGTGGTATACCTCGATGATATACTCATCTACTCCAAGAATGAGGAAGAACATGCCGAACACCTAAGGCTAGTATTGATGAAACTTCGAGAGCACCGCCTTTATGCCAAATTCTCTAAGTGTGAATTCTGGTTACCAGAAGTGACCTATCTAGGACATGTAATCTCTGGTAAGGGCATTGCTGTCAATCCCGAGCGAGTTCAAGCCGTCCTTGATTGGACTCCACCTGAATCGGTCAAGCAAGTTCGGAGTTTCCTCGGTTTAGCGAGCTATTGCCGCCGCTTCGTCGAGAATTTCTCTAAAGTTGCTAAACCTCTAACGAACTCCTCAAGAAAGATAAGAAGTTGAATGGGCGCGCACAGGCGAGTTCAGCTTTCAGAACTGAAAGACGCGCGACATCTGCTCCGCACTTGTTCCACCAGATTTCTAAGGACTTTATTATCTATTGCGGCGCCTCGCGACAAGGACTAGGTTGCATACTCATGCAAGATCGTCATGTGATTGCCTCGCCTCTCGGCGATTCGTCCACATGAGGATAACTACCCACACACGATCTAGAGCTTGCAGCAGTGGTTCATGCACTTAAAACTTGGCGACATTACCTTCGGGTAATCGTTAGAAATCTACACTGATCACCAAAGTCTGAAATATATCTTCACCCAACCGGATTTGAATCTCGAGGCAAAGGCGTTGGGTCGAGTTGATTACAGATTTCGACTTAGGAATATCTTACACCCGTGCAAAGCCAATGTCATGGCTAACGACTAAGTCGCAAATCTTATTGTAACAATCTGATGTTACAACAAAGTCAACCATTTCTCCACGAGGAATTTCGTAAGCTTAATCTTCACATTGTTCCTCGAGTTCCTTTCCACCCGGTGGCGAAACCTGACCTCACGGATCGAATCATAGCTGCTCAGCAGTATGATAGAGGAATATCTCGGATCAAGGAGAACATTGCTAGCGGAGCTGCTAAATGTTTCTCCATAGATGAACAGGTGTTGTCTTCTTTGAAAACCGCTTGGTGGTTCCCAAGAAACAACAGCTACGGCAACTGATCCTTAAGGAAGCTCATGACTCTCCTCTCACCATTCATCCCGGTAGTACTAAAATGTATCAAGACCTAGGCCAGAGGTTTTGGTGGACTAGGATGAAGAGAGAAATCGCTCAATACATTGCTAATCTGCGACGTCGTCGTCGAGTTAAAGCGAGCATCAACGGCCTGCTGGTACCCTTCAACCTTTGGAAATTCCTGAATGGAAATGGGATAAAATCGGTATGGATTTCATTACCGGGTTTCCCAGGACCAAGAGAGGGAATAATGCTATCTTCGTTGTCGTCGATCGTCTTTCCAAAGTAGCCCACTTCCTAACCGTTCGTGAGAGTATAACCGCTAGCCAGCTAGCTGAATTGTACATCTCTCGAATAGTGTCTCTTCATGGTGTTCCATTAGAGATTAACTCAGACCGTGGAAGTCTCTTCACCTCTCGATTTTGGGAAAGTTTCCAAAACGCTATGGGAACTCGTCTCTCCTTTAGCACCGCTTTCCATCCCCAATCAAGTGGTCAAGTAGAACGAGTCAATCAAATCCTAGAGGATATGCTTCGAGCTTCTGTCATCTCTTTCGGCATGAATTGGGAGAAATGCCTTCCATTCGCCGAGTTCGCTTATAACAATAGTTATCAAGCCAGTTTGGGCAAAGCCCCTTTCGAAGTTCTTTATGGACGGAAATGTCGAACGCCTCTTAACTGGTCAGAAACCGGGGAGAGACAACTCTTTGGCCCGGATATGATTCAGGAAGCAGAAGAGCAAGTTCGCGTTGTTCGTGAGAAATTGAAAACAGCCCAATCTCGTCAAAAGAGCCAATATGACCGCAAGCATAAGCCCATGACTTATGAAATTGGCGAGAAGGCTTACCTTCGGTTACTCCTTTGAAGGAACCCATCGGTTCGGCATCAAAGGCAAGTTGGCTCCTCGTTACATTGGACCCTTTCGCATTCTTGCCAAGCGAGGAGAAGTTGCCTACCAATTGGAACTACCTCCGCATCTTTCCAGAGTCCATGATGTCTTCCACGTTTCCCAACTCAGGCGTTGCTTCTCGGATCCTATCCGTGAAGTGGACCACGAAACGCTTGATCTCCAAGATAACCTCACCTATCGAGAATATCCCGTTCGTATCCTCGATCAAGCCGAGCGTACCACTCGACGTCGGAATATCAAGTTTCTAAAGGTTCAATGGTCAAACCATTCCGAGCAAGAAGCAACTTGGGAAAGGGAGGATCGTCTTCGACTTGAGTATCCCACCTTTTTCGCAACAGATCCTAAATCTCGGGACGAGATTCTTTTGAGTGGGGGTGAGTTGTCACATCCCAGTTAGACCATGCATTAGGGTGTGCATCATGTTTAAATTCCATTTAATTTTGAAATGGGGAAGGCAGGAAACCCCAGAACACCCCCTTAATTCAACTAGGGTTTACTAAAAATTATTTCAATGAACCTGAAATGCCCTTCAAAATGCTCATCCTCTTTGCTTTGGTTCAGAACCTATGTCAAAGGAGGTGTATCATTTTCTAGGTCATCCAAAGTTCCTTGGATTAATCCACAAGTTTTGAACTTGAGCATTTTAAATTATACAAAAATTTTAAATGTTCAAAAATTGCCAAACCAAAATGTTTCATGTTGGAAATATTCCAACAAGGGACCAGGAGCATTTTGGTGATTTTTAAAACAGTTTTGGTATTTTAGAAAACCCCACAAAGTTGCAGAATATTAGAAAAAGATTAAAAATCAGAAAACCCTTACCTGACGCCCGTGCCCGGCCCACCTGCCGGCCCAGCCCAGCAGCCGCGCCAGCGAGCTGCTTGGCTTGGCCAGGCAGGCAGCCAGGTGCCCGACGGCGAGCTCAGGGCGCGCCACGCAGCTGGCCGCCGCCCTGCTTCACCTCCTCGCCGCCTCGCTGCCTGGATGGCCTCCACGTCGTCGCCCCGACCCCCTGGACACGCCATTCGCCCCCTGCCTCTCTCCCTCGCTCCCCCCTCGCCATGGCCGACGCCACCGTCGCCGCTCCACCGTCGTAGCCGTAGCCACCGTCGTCCCCGCGCCACGAGACCGTGTCCGGTCGCCGCCGTCGTCGACTTCGCCGAACAAGCTGAGCCCCCAGCGCTTGCTTGCCCCGGCCTTGCACCGACCTCGCCCGACTCCGCCACCGCCGGAGATCCCTTCGCCGTCGCCGCCGCATCGATCGTCCCGACCACGTCGTTCGGCTCTCTGAGACCGCTGTGAGCCTGGCTACCTCCCCATTCTCTCCACTCTCCTTCTCGTGCACCACAACGAGCACACTGGCTTCGCCCAGACGCACGCCGCGGAGCTCGTCGCCGACGAGGCTCCGCCACCAACGCCACGCCACCGTGTCCATCGCACTCACCACGTTGCGTTGGGTCCAACCCTGCACTCCACGCGCCTCACCTTGCCCCCTAGCGACGAGTCCGAGATCACCCGAGCCCCGGCCGCCGCCAAACTCGTCGCCGGCGCCAACTCCGGCCACCCCGACCCCAACTAACTCCACCAAGAGCCGCGGTTCGTCTCCAGCTCCACGTAGATGCCTTCCGCGCCCCATTTGGTGGCCGGAACGCGCAAAAACACTTTGCTCCGCCGCGCCTGGCCTCGCCGGCGGCTAGACGCCGGCGAGTTGACCGCTGACCATTGACTGGTGGGCCCTGTTGACTGCTCTGAGTCAATGACAGGTGGACCCCCGTTAACTAATTAGATTAGTTCTAATTAAAGTTAATTAGTTAAACTAACTACTGACATGCGGGTCCCACTGGTCAGTTTGACCTGGACGACCCCGTTGACCCCTGACGTCACGCTGACCTCATGCTGACGCAATAAATGAATTCTGGATTTATTTTGATATAGTAAATTCCAGAATATAATTCAAATTTCAAATGCTTATAACTTTTATTCTATAACTCCAAATGCAAAGATTTATATATGAAAAATTATCAGAAAAATCCACTCTATCCATTGGTACAGGTTTCATGCATGTTAAAACAAGTTAACTATGCTGAATAACCAGAATAAGATAATGCACCTTTAGGACTAACTCAAATGAGCTATCATTTGAATCCTTGATTCAAATGAGTTCATCCCTATTCTTTTAGCTTGCATTAGACCAACACACATCCATATTGCCATGTCATAGCATGCATCATATTGTTGCATATTGTCATGTGTGTTTACTTTCGGTGTGCTTTCATGATAGGTTCTGCCCCCGAAGATAACCTCGACTACCCATCTGAAGGGCAGTTCTCTACCCCAGTTCCATCAGGCAAGCAACTCATTGATCATTCCGATACAAACCCATGTTCTCGCTTCTGCTCTTGTTTACTGCATTAAGACAACGCGATTCAAACTGTTGTGTGCTGCGGTAGTTGAACCCACTTCCTTTGCATGACCTGGCATTGCCACAGTAACTAGATGAAACCCACTAGTATGTGTAGGAGTTGATTGAGCCATGTTTGTGATTCCTACCATGCTATGCTTGCTATGCTTAGAGTTGTGTCAGGTCTGGCTCATCGGGATGATGAACTGGAGTGAAAGGTTGTGTTGGTTCGAGAGTGAAAGTGTTGAACACGATTTGGTAAAGGTATCGATGAGAGGCCATGTAGGAGTACATGGTGGGTTGTTTCATTGAAGCCGAACTTAAGAACTGAGATCTGTGTTTGTGATCCATGAAACAGTTGCTACCACACATTGGGATCCTTAATTGACCCTCTCGGCTTCTTAACCACCCTTGTTCTTAGTCCGGGAGTTGCAAGTAGTTTCTGGTGTTTGTAGTATCTTTGGGGGCACGCATAGCGCTGACCTTAGGGGTGGGTTGTGTTGCGGTAGGCACGTGGGTCGTGTACCGAAAGTGCCCGTTTGGTATCTCGGGAACCCTGCACACATCGTTCGGGCTGTATGGGAAACCTCGGCGGACCCCTGCGGATGGAACCGAATAGGCGATAAACCTGGACTAGGGACTTGAGTGTTTGGGTAGGCTGTGGCCGACACCCACGTTGGGCTTCCGCTTGAAGGTTGCAGTACATGTCGTGTAATGGCGGCGATAAGTGGTGAGCGTGTGTGAAGAAGTACACCCTGCAGGGTTAAGTATGATCTATTGAATAGCCGTGTCCACGGAGAAGGACTTCGGGTTACCTATATCAGTTCATAGACAAGTAAATGGATACTACTAAAAGCCTCAAGATAAGTGTGAGTATCGTGGATGGCCCTCTCGTGGGATGACGAGAGAGGATCCACGGTGGAGTATTGTGATGGTGATTAGTGGACTCGTGTACGACAAATGCTTTACAAAGTGTGTCACGTAGGATAGCTTAGCCAAGAGTCAAAGCTGGCTTGCTGCAAACAACTCCACTTCCTTCCTTGAGAATGTGCATGTATGATAGGATTCTGTGGTAAGACTTGCTGAGTACCTTTGTACTCATGTTTGTAATTAATGTTTTTCAGAGGACAATACTACCCCTCCGACGGATTCTATGTAGATATTGACTTGACGAGTGAACTAGCCACCCGGTGGCGATCTAAGACTTGTGAAGGGCCATTGTAGATAGAGAGGCTCCAACAAGCTTTCTTTCTTTCTAGAGTCGTACTCGAGACTAGTTTGCTTCCGCATGTGCTTGTATGATTGTATGACTTGAGTGTTGGGTCATGTGACCCCTACCTGTATGAATATGTTATGTATGGCTCCTCGGAGCCTCTTAAATAAAGTACTTGAGTTGTAGAGTTTTGTTGTGATGTCTTGTTGTATTTACTCATATCGGGCATATTGCGTGTATGATTGAAATGCTTGGTATGAGTGGGATCCGACAAACTAGTTGTTTATCCTTGGCAGCCTCTCATATGGGGAAATGTAGTCTCGTGCTTACGGCGATAGTAGTCCGCTACAGCCGGTTCACGAGTCCTGCTAGCCCAGCACTACTGCTTGGACACTTGACTGGCGGCATGTGATTCATTTTGTTCCTATATCTGTCCCTTCGGGAAATGTCACGCGGTGGTATTGAGTCCTGCCTAGCTGCTACAGCCGGGATCCGGAGTCTGTTAGCCCAGTGCTACAGCCCAATTCATACGTTGATGACCGACATGCTCGAGGTGATTCATGTATGCCTGTTCCCATAGGTTAGTGCCGCTTTGGGTTCACGACTAGCCATGTCGGCCGGGTTCTTTGTCATGTGGATGCTAGCGACACTATCATATCGTGAGCCAAAAGGCATAAGCGGTCCCGGGCCATGGTAAGGCGACACCCGTGGGAATACCGTGCGTGAGGCCGCAAAGTGATATGAGGTGTTACCAGCTAGGTCGATGTGACTTGGAATCGGGGTCCTAACAACTCGGTTCAACTAAAGTGAGAGAAACAGACACCCGCCGGTCACCTTTAAGCAACTAGTGCTCGAAGCGGTGAAACCAGTCTCGCATAAGCGTACGCGTAATGTCGGTCCGGGCCGCTTCATCTCACAATACCGCCGAACCAAAGTATGACATGCTGGTAAGCAGTATGACTTATATCGCCCACAACTCACTTGTGTTCTACTCGTGCATATGACATCAACGCATAAAACCAGGCTCGGATACCCTGTTGTTGAGGCGTAGTAATTTCAAAAATTTCCTACGCACACGCAAGACCATGGTGATGGCATAGCAGCGAGAGGAGAGTGTCTGTCCACGTACCCTCGTGAGACCGTGAAGCGAAGCGTTATAACAACGCGGTTGATGTAGTCGTGACGTCTTCACGATCCGACCGATCCAAGTACCGAACGTCACGGCACCTCCGAGTTCTGCACACGTTCAGCTCGATGGCGTTCCCGGCTCCGATCCAGCAAAGCGTTGGGGATGAGTTCTGTCAAGCCGACGGCGTGGTGGCGATGATGATGCTCCACCGACGCGGGGCTTCGCCTAAGCTCATGACGATATGACTTTCACGGCGCGGGGCTTCGCCTAAGCTCATGACGATATGACGAAGTGGAATATGGTGGAGGGGCACCGCACCTGCGGCTAAGGAGCGATCACGTAGATCAACTTGTGTGTCGGGGTGCCCCCTGCCCCGTATATAAAGGAGCAAGGAGGGGGTGCGGCCAGCCCTAGAGGCGCGCTGGTGGAGTCCTACTCCCACCGAGTAGGACTCCCCCCTTTCCTAGTTGGATTAGGATTGGGGGGGGAAGAGGAGGGGAGCCCCCTCTCCTTGTCCTATTCGGACTAGAGGGGGGGGGCGCGGCCTGCCCTGGCCGGCCCTTCCTCTTCTCCCTATGGCCCATCAAGGCCCATTGACCCCCGGGGTTCAGTAACCCCGGTGTTCGAGTAAAATCATGTTTTCATCCGGAACCCTTCCAAGTCAAACATAGGCTTCCAATATATCAATCTTTATGTCTCGACCATTTGAGACTCCTCGTCATGTCCGTGATCACATCCGGGACTCGAACAACCTTGGTACATCAAAACTTATAAACTCATAATAAACTGTCATCGAAGCGTTAAGCGTGCGGACCCTACGGGTTCGAGAACTATGTAGACATGACCTAGAACCATTCTCAGTCAATAACCAATAGCGGAACCTGGATGCCCATATTGGTTCCTACATATTCTCTGAAGATCTTTATCGGTCAAACCGCATAACGACATCGTTGTTCCTTTGTCATCGGTATGTTACTTACCCGAGATTTGATCGTCGGTATCAATACCTAGTTCAATCTCGTTCTTGGCAAGTCTCTTTACTCGTTACGTAATGCATCATTCCGTAACTAACTCATTAGCTACATTGCTTGCAAGGCTTATAGTGATGTGCATTACCGAGAGGGCCCGAGATACCTCTCCGACAATCGGAGTGACAAAACCTAATCTCGAAATCGCCAACCCAACATGTACCTTTGGAGACACCTGTAGTACTCCTTTATAATCACCCGATCACGTTGTGACGTTTGGTAGCACCAAAGTGTTCCTCCGGTGGCGGAGTTGCATAATCTCATAGTTACAGGAACATGTATAAGTCATGAAGAAAGCAATAGCAATATACTAAGCGATCAAGTGCTAGGCTAGCGGAATGGGTCATGTCAATCAGATCATTCTCCTAATGATGTGATCCGTTAATCAAATGACAACTCATGTCTATGGTTAGGAAACATAACCATCTTCGATTAACGAGCTAGTCAAGTAGAGGCATACTAGTGACACTCTGTTTGTCTATGTATTCACACATGTATTATGTTTCCGGTTAATACAATTCTAGCATGAATAATAAACATTTATCATGATATAAGGAAATAAATAATAACTTTATTATTGCCTCTAGGGCATATTTCCTTCAAGGAGGTGATGGAGATCGGTGTGTGTCCACTCCAGGTGGTGGGGGTGAGGAGATCGATGTGTGTCCACTCGATGTGGTGGGTAGTGTTGGGTCAGGGGATCGATGTGTGTCCACTCCAGGTGGGGATGTCAACCTAAGGTGTGCGTGTGTCGAATTGTAATCGTGTGCTGTCGTCAAATCTTATCCTTCATCCTTTCAACATTGTTATTCGAATCATTTGCTTTGTCTCTCGCTTTTAATGTAATGCACGTGTTGAAACCTGTACGTCTTTTCTTAACCAGCATAGCATTTTGAAGAAATGAGAGTACTAGCAGTATTACTATCCGTATCACTAGGATATGCCGATGTTTTTTCCCTTTGAATTAGAAAGTATATGAACAAGATTATATTTCTGCAAACCAAAGGGCCTAAAGATTGTTTTTTCTACATCCTATCTAATTTGCTATTTTTATAGTTGAGATATTTTTTATATGATTAAACTTTTGAATTCCGATAATCAATGGAATTCAATGCCGAACTTTTTTGTTGGTGTGCAATCTGTTACGCAAACAATCCCATTTGCTGAATCATTGTGATTATTATAAACAAGATCACCATCTTTTGGCTAAGATTGCATCCGGTTTTGGTTTCTATAATAGATAGTCAAAAGTTGTATCATGTTGACTGATGCTACTTTCTATGGATGCTGATCTCTTATGTTCGTCACATGAATTTAAGAGGTCGTAACATTCCAAGCGAGTCATTACCTTACAATATTCATGTGTAGTTAGCCGTTCATAAGTTTTAGTCCATGCTAACTTGCTAATTAATCTGAATACAGTGCAGTAGTGTATTGGTCTTGATCACTTAGATCTGTGGTAGCTGTAGAGATTTTTGTGTTGGCCATAGTTAGTTACTAGAGGTAGCTGTTAGCTGGTTACTACTTTCAGATGTGTTAGTATCAGAGTATATATAACTTGCACAGTTGGATCTTGTCAATTGTTTGGTCCCAGTTAGATTTACTTTATTTAAGTTGATCTGGACAGTGGGTTATCTTACACTTCATTGACATGTGACTCGGTTGATACATGTTAGATCTATATTATCAATGTTATTACAGAGCTTGTTTGCTTTGTCTTTCCAAGTGTGTTCGGTTTAACATGTTTTAAATCTACATTGTTCTCGTTGATTTATGCCTGCTTGTTTTGAGTTATGTCCTAGGTCTTTTGTTTCATATCACAATCATTTAGTGTATGTAGCTATGTTTTAACGCATGTAGTATTGAATTAGCTATGTCCTAGTACTGAATTAACACGATCATTTATATCTAGAATAACATATGGAACGGTTCTTTGTTAAATCCCTCTTGGTGTGTATGATAGGCTTGTTTTTCACTGCGCAATTCATTGTTTCTCATTCTTCTAAACTCAACCTAGGTGTTCTGTGCCAATTTTGTGTTGCTTTATCTTTTGAATTAGTTATTGATAGCCTTATTATAGACGGTGTCAGGGTATCTAACTCCCCGGTGATTATGCGTCATGTGGTTTATTTCTTCTCTAACCTTCTAGCGGCTAAACCTGAGTTAGGCTTTAAGGTGGCTTCGTCCTTCTGGTCTCCTCTTGATCAACTTTCGAACGCTGATAATGACAGTTTGCTGATCCCACCCACGGAAGAGGAAATTTTTGAGACGATCCGTTCTGCCAACTCTAATGCTGCTTCAGGTCCTGACGGCTTTTCCATTCCTTTTTTCCGGCAATTCTGGCCTCAGCTAAAAGGCCTAATTATGGCTATATCTCAAGGTTTTTGGTTGGGGACTGTTGACATCTCGAGACTTAACTATGCAGTTCTCACCCTCATCCCTAAAGTCAAAGGCGCCGACTTGATCTCCCAATTTAGGCCCATTGCTTTGATTAACAATTTTGCCAAGATCCCTGCCAAGGTCATGGCTACTAGGGTTTCTCCGATCGCCCATCGGGTCATTAGCCCTTTCCAATCTGCGTTCATTAAGGGGAGATTCATCTTGGACGGGGTGCTTTGCTTACACGAGATAATCCATGACCTTCATAGTAAGAACACCAAGACTGTGGTCCTTAAGCTTGATTTTGAAAAGGCGTATGACTCGGTGAGCTGGAACTTTCTTCGCCAAGTTTTGCTGGCCAAGGGCTTCGACGGTTTGGTGGTGCACCGTCTGATGCAACTTGTCACTGGGGTGTTGGGGAACGTTGCAGAAAATTAAATTTTTTCCTACGGTTTCACCAAGATCCATCTATGAGTTCATCTAAGCAACGAGTCAAGGGAGTGAGTTTGCATCTACATACCACTTGTAGATCGAGTGCTGAAGCGTTCAAGGGGATGGTGATGATGGAGTCGTACTCGCCGTGATTCGGATCACCGATGATCAAGTGCTGAACGGACAGCACCTCCGCGTTCAACACACGTGCAGTGCGGACGGCGTCTCCTCCGTCTTGATCCAGCAAGGAGGAAGGAGAGGTTGAGGAAGACAGCTCCAGCGGCAGCACGACGGCGTGGTGTTGTTGGAGCAACGATATCCGGCAGGCCGCCAAGCACGCACGGAGGAGGAGAGGTGTTGGGGAGGGAGGGCTGCGCCTTGACTTGTGTATGCAGCCTCCCTCACCCCTCTATTTATAGGGGAAGGGGCAGGGGCGGCCCCTCTAGATGGCATCTAGAGGGGGCGGCCAAGGAAGGGGACTTGCCCCCAAGCAAGGGCGCCCCTAGGGTTCCCCCAACCCACCAGGGCTGGCTCCTGCCCCACGCAGCCAAGTGGCCCCCGGGAATGGCCCCTCCAGTGGACCTCGAAACCCTTCCGGTGGCCCGGTACAATACCGTATGCCCCGAAACTTTCCGGTGTCCGTTTGACAACTTCCCATATAAAACTCTTTACCTCCGGACCCTTCCGAACTCCTCGTGACGTCCGGGATCTCATCAGGGACTCGAACAACATTCGGTAATCACATACAAGTCTTCCTAATAACCCTAAGCGTCACGAAACTTAAGTGTGTAGACCCTACGGGTTCGGAGACACGCAGACATGACCGAGGCGGCTCTCGGTCAATAACCAACAGCGGATTTGGATACCCATGTTGGCTCCACATGCTCCTCGATGATGTCATGGGATGAACCACGATGTCGAGGATTCAAGCAACCCCGTATACTATTCCCTTTGTCAAGCGGTATGTTACTTGCCCGAGACTCGATCGTCGGTATCCCAATACCTCGTTCAGTCTCGTTACCGGCAAGTCACTTTACTCGTACCGTAATGCATGATCCCGTGACCAGACACTTGGTCACTTTGAGCTCATTATGATGATGCACTACCGAGTGGGCCCAGTGATACCTCTCCATCATACGGAGTGACAAATCCCTGTCTCGATCCGTGTCAACCCAACAGACACTTTCGGAGATACCTGTAGTGCACCTTTATAGTCACCCGATTCGTTGTGACGTTTGGTACACCCAAAGCACTCCTACGGTTTCCGGAGTTACGATCTCATGGTCTAAGGAAGAGATACTTGACATTGAAAAGCTCTAGCAAAGCGAACTACACGATCTTGTGCTATGCTTAGGATTGGGTCTTGTCCATCATGTCATTCTCCTAATGACGTGATCCCGTTGTCAATGACATCTGATGTCCATAGTTTGGAAACCATGACTATCTGTTGACCAACGAGCTAGTCAACTAGAGGCTCACTAGGGACGTATTGTGGTCTATGTATTCGCACGTGTATTACGATTTCCGGATAATACAATTATAGCATGAATAAAAGACAATTATCATGAACAAGGAAATATAATAATAATGCTTTTATTATTGCCTCTAGGGCATATTTCCAACAGTCTCCCACTTGCACTAGAGTCAATAATCTAGTTACATTGTGATGAATCGAACACCCATAGAGTTACGGTGTTGATCATGTTTTGCCCATGGAAGAGGTTTAGTCAGCGGATCTCGACATTCAGATCCGTATGCACTTTACAAATTTCTATGTCTCCATCTTGAACATTTTCACGGATGGAGTTGAGCGGCGCTTGATGTGCCTGGTCTTCTTGTGAAACCTGGGCTCCTTGGCAAGTGCAATAGCTCGGTGTTGTCACGAGAAGAGTTTGATCGGCCCCGACGCATTGGGTATGACTCCTAGGTCGGTGATGAACTCCTTCACCCAAATTGCTTCATGTGCTGCCTCCGAGGCTGCCATGTACTCCGCTTCACATGTAGATCCCGCCACGGCGCTCGCTTGCAGGTGCACCAGCTTCTTGCTCCACCATTCAACATATACACGTATCCGGTTTGTGACTTAGAGTCATCAGATCTGTGTCGAAGCTAGCGTCGGCGTAACCCTTCTGACGAGCTCTTCGTCACCTCCATAAACGAAACATGTCCTTCGTCCTTTTCGGTACTTTAGGATATTCTTGACCGCTGTCCGGTGTTCCTTGCGGGATTACTTTGGTACCTTCCTACCAAACTTACGGCAAGGTTTACATCAGTTCGGTACACAGCATGGCATACATAATAGATCCTATGGCTGAAGCATAGGGGATGACACTCATCTCTTCTTTATCTTTTGCCGTGGTCGGGCATTGAGCCGAGCTCAATCTCACACCTTGCAGTACAGGCAAGAACCCTTTCTTGGACTAATCCATTTTGAACTTCTTCAAAATCTTATCAAGGTATGTGCTTTGTGAAAGACCTATGAGGCGTCTCGATCTATCTCTATAGATCTTGATGCCTAATATATAAGCATCTTCTCCAAGGTCCTTCATTGAAAAACTTTTATTCAAGTAGGCCTTAACGCTGTCCAAGAGTTCTATATCATTTCCCATCAAAAGTATGTCATCTACATATAATATGAGAAATGCTACAGAGCTCCCACTCACTTTCTTGTAAACGCAGGCTTCTCCATAAGTCTGCATAAACCCAAATGCTTTGATCATCTCATCAAAGCGAATGTTCCAACTCCGAGATGCTTGCACCAGCCCATAAATGGATCGTTGGAGCTTGCATACTTTGTTAGCATTCTTAGGATCGACAAAACCCTCCGGCTGCATCATATACAGTTCTTCCTTAAGATGCCCGTTAAGGAATGCCGTTTTGACGTCCATCTACCATATCTCATAATCATAGTATGCGGCAATTGCTAACATGATTCAGACGGACTTAAGCTTCGCTACGGGAGAGAAAGTCTCATCGTAGTCAATCCCTTGAACTTGCCGATAACCCTTAGCGACAAGTCGAGCTTTATAGATGGTGACATTACCATCCGCGTCCGTCTTCTTCTTGAAGATCCATTTATTTTCTATCGCTCGCCGATCATCGGGCAAGTCAGTCAAAGTCCATACTTTGTTTTCATACATGGATTCTATCTCGGATTTCATGGCTTCTAGCCATTTGTTGGAATCTGGGCCCGCCATCGCTTCTTCATAGTTCGAAGGTTCACCGTTGTCTAACAACATGATTTCCATGACAGGGTTGCCGTACCACTCTGGTGCGGAACATGTCCTAGTGGACCTACGAAGTTCAGTAGCAACTTGATCCGAAGTACCCTGATCATCATTATTTTCCTCTTCAGTTGGTGTAGGCATCACAGGAACAATTTCCTGAGCTGCACTACTTTCCCGTTCAAGAGGTAGTACTTCATCGAGTTCTACTTTCCTCCCACTTACTTCTTTCGAGAGAAACTCTTTTTCCAGAAAGGATTCGTTCTTGGCAGCAAAGATCTTGCCCTCGGATCTTAAGTAGAAGGTATACCCTATGGTTTCCTTAGGGTATCCTATGAAGACGCATTTTTCCGACTTGGGTTCGAGCTTTTCAGGTTGAAGTTTCTTGACATAAGCATCGCATCCCCAAACTTTTAGAAATGACAGCTTAGGTTTCTTCCCAAACCATAATTCATACGGTGTCGTCTCAACGGATTTAGACGGTGCCCTATTTAAAGTGAATGTAGCTGTCTCTAGAGCGTATCCCCAAAATGGTAGCGGTAAATCGGTAAGAGACATCATGGATCGCACCATATCCAATAGAGTGCGATTACGACGTTCGGACACACCGTTACGCTGAGGTGTTCCAGGCGGCGTGAGTTGTGAAACGATTCCACATTTTCTTAAGTGTGTACCAAATTCGTGACTTAAATATTCTCCTCCACGATCCGATCGTAAGAATTTTATCTTTCGGTCACGTTGATTCTCTACTTCATTCTGAAATTCCTTGAACTTTTCAAAGGTCTCAGACTTGTGTTTCATCAAGTAGACATACCCATATCTACTTAAGTCATCTGTGAGAGTGAGAACATAACGATATCCTCCGCGAGCCTCAACACTCATTGGACCGCACACATCGGTATGTATGATTTCCAACAAGTTGGTTGCTCGCTCCATTGTTCCGGAGAAGCGGAGTCTTGGTCATTTGCCCATGAGGCATGGTTAGCATGTGTCAAATGATTCATAATCGAGAGACTCTAAAGTCCATCAGCATGGAGCTTCTTCATGCGCTTGACACCAATGTGACCAAAGGCGGCAGTGCCACAAGTATGTGGGACTATCGTTATCAACTTTACATCTTTTGGTATTCATGCTATGAATGTGTGTAATATTACGCTCGAGATTCATTAAGAATAAACCATTGACCATCGGAGCATGACCATAAAACATATCTCTCATATAAATAGAACAACCATTATTCTCGGATTTAAATGAGTAGCCATCTCGTATCAAACGAGATCCAGATACAATGTTCATGCTCAAACTTGGCACCAAATAACAATTATTAAGGTTCAAAACTAATCCCGTAGGTAAATGTAGAGGTAGCGTGCCGACGGTGATCACATCGACTCTGGAACCATTCCCGACGCGCATCGTCACCTCGTCCTTCGCTAGTCTCCGCTTATTCCGCAGCTCCTGCTGTGAGTTACAAATATGAGCAACGGCACCGGTATCAAATACCCAGGAGTTACTACGAGTACTGGTAAGGTACACATCAATTACATGTATATCAAATATACCTTTGGTGTTGCGGCCTTCTTATCCGCTAAGTATTTGGGGCAGTTCCGCTTCGATGACCCTTCCCTTGCAATAAAAGCACTCAGTCTCGGGCTTGGGTCCATTCTTTGACTTCTTCCGGCAAGCTGGCTTACGGGCGGCAACATCTTTGCCGTCCTTCTTGAAGTTCTTCTTACCCTTGCCCTTCTTGAACTTAGTGGTCTTATTGACCATCAACACTTGATGTTATTTCTTGATTTCAACCTCTGCTGACTTCAGCATTGAGAATACTTCAGGAATGGTCTTCACCATCCCCTGCATATTGTAGTTCATCACAAAGCTCTTGTAGCTTGGTGGGAGCGACTGAAGGATTCTGTCAATGACCGCCTCGTCCAGGAGGTTTATGTCCAGCTGGGACAGGCGGTTGTGCAACCCAGACATTTTGAGTATGTGCTCACTGACAGAACTGTTTTCCTCCATCTTACAACTATAGAACTTGTCGGAGACTTCATATCTCTCGACCCGGGCATGAGCTTGGAAAACTAGTTTCAGCTCCTCGAACATCTCATATGCTCCGTGTTGCTCAAAACGCTTTTGAAGCCCCGGTTCTAAGCTGTAAAGCATGCCGGACTGAACGAGGGAGTAATCATCATCACGAGACTGCCAAGCATTCATAATGTCTTGGTTCTCTGGGACAGGAGCGTCACCTAGCGGTCCTTCTAGGACATATTGTTTCCTGGCAGCTATGAGGATGATCCTCAGGTTCCGGACCCAGTCCGTATAGTTGCTGCCATCATCTCTCAGCTTGGTTTTCTCTAGGAACGCGTTGAAGTTCAAGTTGACATGAGCGTTGGCCATTTGATCTACAAGACATATTATGCAAAAGTTTTTAGACTAAGTTCATGATAATTAAGTTCATCTAATCAAATTATTTTAATGAACTCCCACTCAGATTAGACATCCCTCTAGTCATCTAAGTGTTACACGATCCGAGTCGACTATGCCGTGTCCGATCATCACGTGAGACGGACTAGTCATCGTCGGTGAACATTCTCATGTTGATCGTATCTTCCATACGACTCGTGTTCGACCTTTCGGTCTCCGTGTTCGAGGCCATGTCTGTACATGCTAGGCTTGTCAAGTTAACCCTAAGTGTTTTGCATGTGTAAAACTGTCTTACACCGTTGTATGTGAGCGTAAGGATCTATCACACCCGATCATCACGTGGTGCTTCGAAACGACGAACTTTAGCAACGGTGCACAGTTAGGGGAGAACACTTCTTGAAATTTTTGTAAGGGATCATCTTATTTACTACCGTCGTTCTAAGTAAACAAGATGCATAAACATAATAAACATCACATGCAATTATATAGTAGTGACATGATATGGCCAATATCATAAAACTCCATTGATCTCCATCTTCGGGGCTCCATGATCATCTTGTCACCGGCATGACACCATGATCTCCATCATCATGATCTCCATCATCGTGTCTTCATGAAGTTGTCACGCCAACGACTACTTCTACTTCTATGGCTAATGTGTTTAGCAATAAAGTAAAGTAATTTACATGGCGTTCTTCAATGACACGCAGGTCATACAAAAATAAAGACAACTCCTATGGCTCCTGCCGGTTGTCATACTCATCGACATGCAAGTCGTGATTCCTATTACAAGAACATGATCTCATACATCACAATATGTCATTCGTCATTCATCACAACTTGGCCATATCACATCACGTGACAATTGCTGCAAAAACAAGTTAGACGTCCTCTAATTGTTGTTGCATCTTTTACGTGGCTGCAATTGGGTTCTAGCAAGAACGTTTTCTTACCTACGAATAACCACAACGTGATTTTGTCAACTTCTATTTACCCTTCATAAGGACCCTTTTCATCGAATCCGCTCCAACTAAAGTGGGAGAGACAGACACCCGCCAGCCACCTTATGCAACTAGTGCATGTCAGTCGGTGGAACCGGTCTCACGTAAGCGTACGTGTAAGGTTGGTCCGGGCCGCTTCATCCCACAATACCGCGGAAGCAAGATAATACTAGTAGCGGCAAGCAAGTTGACAAGATCTACGCCCACAACCAAATTGTGTTCTACTCGTGCAATAGAGAACTACGCATAGACCTAGCTCATGATGCCACTGTTGGGGAACGTTGCAGAAAATTAAAAATTTTCCTATGGTTTCACCAAGATCCATCTATGAGTTCATCTAAGCAACGAGTCAAGGGAGTGAGTTTGCATCTACATACCACTTGTAGATCGAGTGCGGAAGCGTTCAAGAGGATGGTGATGATGGAGTCGTACTCGCCGTGATTCGGATCACCGATGACCAAGTGCTGAACGGACAGCACCTCCGCGTTCAACACACGTACGGTACGGACGACGTCTCCTCCGTCTTGATCCAGCAAGGAGGAAGGAGAGGTTGAGGAAGACAGCTCCAACGGCAGCACGACGGCGTGGTGTTGTTGGAGCAACAGTAATCCGACAGGGCTTCGCCAAGCACGTACGGAGGAGGAGAGGTGTTGGGGAGGGGAGGGGCTGCACCTTGACTTGTGTATGCAGCCCTCCCCTCACCCCTCTATTTATAGGGGGAAGGGGCAGGGGCGGCCCTCTAGATGGCATCTAGAGGGGGGCGGCCAAGGGAGGGGGACTTGCCCCCAAGCAGGGCCCCTCTGGGTCCCCCCAACCCTAGGCGCATGGGCCCAGGGGCGCCCAGCCCACCAGGGCTGGCTCCTGCCCCACGCAGCCCAGTGGCCCCGGGAGGGGTGGCCCTCCGGTGGACCTCCGAACCCTTCTGCTGGCCCGGTACAATACCGGTATGCCCCCGAAACTTTCCGGTGTCCGTTTGACAACTTCCCATATAAAAATCTTTACCTCTGGACCCTTCCGGAACTCCTCGTGACGTCCGGGATCTCATCCGGGACTCCGAACAACATTCGGTAATCACATACAAGTCTTCCTAATAACCCTAGCGTCACCGAACCTTAAGTGTGTAGACCCTACGGGTTCGGGAGACACGCAGACATGACCGAGACGACTCTCAGGTCAATAACCAACAGCAGGATCTGGATACCCATGTTGGCTCCCACATGCTCCTCGATGATGTCATCGGATGAACCACGATGTTGAGGATTCAAGCAACCCCGTATACTATTCCCTTTGTCAAACAGTATGTTACTAGCCCGAGACTCGATCGTTGGTATCCCAATACCTCGTTCAGTCTCGTTACCGGCAAGTCACTTTACTCGTACCGTAATGCATGATCCCGTGACCAGACACTTGGTCACTTTGAGCTCATTATGATGATGCACTACCGAGTGGGCCCAGTGATACCTCTCCGTCATACGGAGTGACAAATCTGTCTCGATCCGTGTCAACCCAATGACACTTTCGGAGATACCTGTAGTGCACCTTTATAGTCACCCGATTCGTTGTGGACGTTTGGTACACCAAAGCACTCCTACGGTATCCGGAGTTACACGATCTCATGGTCTAAGGAAGAGATACTTGACATTGAAAAAGCTCTAGCAAAACGAACTACATGATCTTGTGCTATGCTTAGGATTGGGTCTTGTCCATCACGTCATTCTCCTAATGACGTGATCCCGTTGTCAATGACATCTGATGTCCATAGTCAGGAAACCATGACTATCTGTTGACCAATGAGCTAGTCAACTAGAGGCTCACTAGGGACGTATTGTGGTCTATGTATTCACACGTGTATTACGATTTCCGGATAATACAATTATAGCATGAATAAAAGACAATTATCATGAACAAGGAAATATAATAATAATGCTTTTATTATGGCCTCTAGGACATATTTCCAACATGGGGGCCACACGGCGGTGGCTTTCAATGACTAGACCAGTAATTTCTTTGCGAATGGTAGGGGTTTGAGACAAGGAGATCCGGCGTCCCCCTTGCTTTTTAATTTTGTGGCCGATGCTCTATCTCACATTTTATCTCGTGCTGCGGCTGCTGGTCACATTTCGCTTGTTAGCTCCCACCTCATTCCTAATGGCATCTCTCACTTACAATATGCGGATGACACCATTATTATGGTTGAACTTAATGACAACTCCATCATTAATCTGAAATTTCTTCTTCTCTGCTTTGAAGCTCTGTCGGGCCTTAAAATCAAGTTCTCTAAGAGCGAGGTCATTGTGACTGGGGAACCTGTCTCGGATGCGCAGCGGGTGGCCCACCTTTTGAACTGCTCTCTGGGATCTTTTCCTCTCAAATATTTGGGCTTACCCATCTCCCCTCTTAAGCTTTTGGCCAAAGATTTTGCCCCGGCTGTGACTAAAGTTGGCAATAGAGTTTTGCCGTGGCGAGGCCGTTAAAATTCTCAGGCGGGCAAGGTTGCCCTTACCAACTCTTGCCTCTCCTCTCTCCCGATGTTTCTAATGGGCTTTTATCTTCTGTCCGAAGGGACTCACTCGGGCTTCGAAAAACACGGGGGTGCCTTTTACTGGAATTCTTCCGATAATAAACGCAAATATAGGATGGTTAAATGGGATCTCATTTGTAGACCTAAGAACATGGGGGGCCTTGGCATCATTAATACCAGAATCATGAATAAATGCCTTTTGCTAAAATGGTGGTGGAAGATTATCTTCCTTGATGATCGCCCTGCTTGGCTTAACCTTCTCAAAGCTAAATACTTCCCCTCCTCGAGCCCTATGTTCGCATCATCTTCTGGTGGCTCTCAATTTTGGCGTCAGCTTGTTAGTATTAGACCGATTTTCCGGTCCCTTGTAAAATTCGTTCTTCGAGACGGTAAATCTACTCGTTTTTGGTTAGACTGGTGGGTTGGGGACACCACGCTTGCGGTGGCTCACCCGACTCTGTTTTCATTTTGTGCTGATCCCGAGATCTCTATCTTTGAGCTCTCGACTTAGGGTTGGGTTTTAGATTTCCGGCGTTCTCTTTCCCCTGTGGAGTTGGAAGATTGGCAACGCCTTACTGCCTGTTTCCCCCTGCTCTCAGAGGAAGAGGACTCCTTTATTTGGCCCCACTCCGCTTCGGGGCGTTTTTCTGTTAAGTCGGCGTATTTGAAACTTATCGCTGGTGGTTGCACTGACAAGTTTAATTACATTTGGTCTGCCCGCATTCATCCTAAGATTAAAATCTTCCTTTGGCAAGCTCTTCGTCGCAAACTACCAGCGGCTGACCAGATTAAGAAGAGGAACGGGCCGGGCTCTGACAGTTGCCAGCTGTGCGGTGCCCTGGAGAATACCGAGCATATCTTTTTCCGGTGCTCTTTGGCTAAATTCTTTTGGAGTTGCATTAGACTTTGGCTTCGTGTTAATTGGAACCCATCCTCTTTTGAGGATCTACGATGTTGTATTAATTCTCTCGCAGGCCCGTCTAAGCGGGTGTTCATGGTGGGATGGGCTGCGATTTGTTGGTCGCTATGGACTACTAGAAACAAGTTCACTATTGAACACATTTTCCCGGCTAACCCTGTCAGTTGCTTATTTAAAGCCAATGTCTTTTTGCAGCAGTGGAGATCACTGACTAAGGATGGGGACCTAGAGGCGTTCGACGATATGCTATCCAAAATGAAATCTACGGCTTCTCTGCTGCGGCGCTACAGGAGGACGGTTTCTTAGTGGTTTGTCTGCTCATTTGGCTGGGCTGCGCACCATGATAGGCTGGATGCCTTGTACCCATACTTCTTAGCCGTTTCTGTTAAACTTATGTGGTGCCATGTGATGGTTGTGACTCTGCCTGGTGGCTTTATCTATAAAGTCGGGCTCTCGCCTAGTTAAAAAAAAATCGCCGCCTTGCACCTCATCCATCAATTGAACGATAAGTCAAAGAACGCGCAGGCTGGTGTGTAGAGATCGACGTGGGTCGTGGTCAAGGGTGCGCGTCGGTTTACAGGGGGCGGTCGAAGACAAGAATACGCAGAGCCTACGATGGAGTAGTACCCCTATGGCGACAATGACCGTCACAGCCAGCTGCCAGGGTAATAGGTGCGCTAAAACTAGATTCTGTGACGGGCATCTCGAGGTACAGTGCAATGATTCAACAGTTAGGATAACGCGGCCCCAGCGCAGGTGCTCTCGCCTAGTTTAATTACATGCTGACCATGAGAGTACTTCTATACTGGCACGATCTATAGTTGACTTTGAGAAGATTGATCAGGTCGTGGTCGTACTGCTAGCTTGACCTCGAGCTCCGGGCCTTGCTTCTTGACTTATGTAATAAGTAGCTCGCCTCGGTTAGCGGCGAGTAACATGCTCAGGAGCCAAGTTGGTACGGGAGGAGACGACTTGCTTATGGCAAAACCGCGGGAATATCTTGAACCCGAGCCATACGTGAAACCCTAGCTAGCGCATGTTGGCCCAGTAGCACATGCCGACTGGCTTCCGGCCACACGTGGTGGCGAAGACTAAGGAAGGTCTGAAGTACAAAGCTAGCACCAAACTGGCACTAATCGACTAGTTTTTTCGCTCCCTCGTAGCTCTTTCCAGCCCAGCCCGACCAAGTAGGCCCGAAATGAATACTAGCCTAGCCAAGCTGCAAATTGGGCCCGAAGCATGACGAGGCCGAGTAAGTTTTGGCCTAGTCCAGCTCAGTGGTAAGAAGAGGCCCAGCCAAACGCAGCCTCCAACTCTATAGACAGGGTAGAGAATGCCAATCGCCGCCACCACCATCCTCTCGTCGTGGCCCTCATCGCATACCCTAAACTTGAAAGTCATAAGGGATGTTGCCGTTCACCCCGGCGATGGATTTTACATAAATCCTAAAAATAATAATACAGGTAGTACGTGGATTTTGCATTCGTGGGACATCACATAATGAAGCTTGGGTGTCTTGGACACATAACACAAAGACACATGGTATACCTAATTGCCTAGGTTGAGACCGCCAATGCGGGTAAAAGCCCTACTTCCTGCCCTATTGTTTTCTTTATATGTGGAGAACATAGGTGATTACAATGTAGGGGAGGTACTCGGCGAGTCAGGAAGATGCAACAAGTTTATGATGATGGTGATGATCTCGGTGGAAAGCGCCGAAAATCCGCCACATGGTGTAGCCTATAGCTATGGCTAGGGAGAGGTCCCATTTTACGATGCCCCTGATGCCCCTTATATAGCACTGGTTATGGAAGATGCCAAGTCGGTGTGCTAGGGCATGCAGGGATAGGACTCAGACACGTTTGACCCTTTTCCTATTTTCTGTATTGTGTTTCCTTATCCCACAACACCGTTTGATGGAAGGACTCCTCCCGGGACAGTCAAGCTTCTCCACAAGCTGGTTTATAACTTTAGGCCATGGATAGGGTGTTGTAGGATCAATGGAACCATGCCGTAGGTAATTTGGCTTATTGCCGGCAAGCCTTCATCACTACTTGTAATGGAGCAAGGTCCCTGAGTAAGGTTGATGTAGATACTCGTGCACTCTCGATGGCATTGCTCAAGAACGTCCATAGTGGACCTCGGTTTCCATCCTCCAAGGCTATGAGAATCACTTGGTCACTGAGAGTGAATTCTTATATATCCTCGTGGGGATTGTCGGGCGTCCACATTATCTTAGACTTTATATGTCATCGTCAATTTTCACTTCGTTTTAGGAGAAAATCTGCATGGCTTATATGTACATGCTGAGAAAAAATTTACGCCCCCCTTTATAAATAAATCACCAAGCACCAACATACATATAGTTGCCAAAATTGTCCCGGGAAACGAAAAGAAAAGCCAGTTCAAGCACAGTAAAAATGAGGGGCGGGGGTGGAGTTCTTGTTGGTGGCACAACATAACAAGGCCACCAAATAGTGAATAAAACATGTCCAGGGGGCACATAGACCTCATCTAATCAGGCTCCCGAGGCAGCAGAGGACGGACGGCGACATCTAAAGTGCCAAGTTCATGAATCCATCGGTAAGTCTGTCAATGGCAGCATGCTTCGGCAAGGCACTAAGGGGATTCCACGGCTGCAGAAAACCAAAAAAAATTAAAAATCACATTAGTCGGGCGTCGTAGGGGAGAATTCTCCGTGACAAGCCTGACGCATATCTTCCAAAGAGACTAAATGACGGTCCCAATCCCAAACCACATAGTCTGTCTAGTTGTTCGAGGGGTTGCACATAATTTTGCGTATTGGTCGGGGAAGTTTGTGTTTCACCAGTGCCCGCCAGCAACATCCGGAGGGCAGCCCCATGAGAACTAAGTCGTAACGCAAGAAAACATAATGTGATTGGAATCCTCTGTGACCTCACACGAGTGACAGAGGCAATCTCCAGGACCATTGCATTTGCGAACCGCCACCCCATAAGCGATACATCCATGGATCCATAGCCATAGGAAGATCCTAATCTTCAGTGTTTGCTTGACAACCCAAAGCTGGGTGAGAGGTTCAAGGCCGAGAGACATCGCCATCGCTCGGTACAGGGACCTAGTCGAGAACCGCTTGTTGACCTCGAGACACCAGGAGACACTGTGTAGGTCAAGGCTTGGGGTGAGTAGAGAAACACACTCTAGCAAGCTTTTGTACTCGTCCAATTCCCAATGACGGAAGGCGCGACGAAATGCGAGGTGCCCAAGATCAGTTACGGCAGCCGCACCTGAAATGTGGGCGCACATATGACGGAAATAGATGGGAATTGGGCACCAAACGGACTATCAACCTCCCACCGATCAAACCCGAATAGCGTGGATGTGCCTAAACCCACCTTATTGAGGTGCCAGTGACTATGATGGGAAGGATTTGGTCACGATTTGCCAGAATTTAGAGCCACCCATCCTTTGATCGAATGCAAGTGCCTGATCCCTCAGGTACTTGGCGCGAACAATAGTGAGCCATAGCCCGCCCCCATTATTCATGATATACACCACAACCATTTAGAAAGCAATGCTATGTTCATCCATTTTGTGGAGATGATACCTAGATCACCCTGATCCTTAGGCTTACGCATGTCTGCCCATTTCACCATACCTTATTGTATTTTTATTTGTCCCCCTCATCAGCCCAAAAAAACTTTGATTGATACATAGCGATCTCATGATGAAGGCTCTCGTGGACCATAGACCATCTTTGGTGTGGTCATTCTATGCAGACAATAATTATTTCACACGATGGGTTAAAGAAGACTGATATTGATGGAGTTTCACATGTTATCCCTTATTAGATAGAACGACTTATTGGGCAACTATAAATTCAACACTGACTACTATCATACATATTGGCTGTATATTGAATTACAATGCTTGTGAACACACTGCTCACTCATTTTGGCAAATATCTCTTGTACACTTAACTGAGTGAAACCAAACATATCTGTATAGCATTATTCAAGAAGCAGCCAGCATATATGGAAAATATCACATCATTCTTTCTTTGACTATTGGATCACCGAAAGGATGTTATCCGAATAGGTTTGGCAGGATTCAGTTAGCAAGTTCTTTGGAGAAGAAGCCTAAAGAGTATGTGTGCCGTTTGAACAAGTTGTCATCCTTTAACTCCAATCCCCCAGAGATGTACTGTGGTGTGCAGCAAAAGGTGGATTAAACAACCTGATATCACCAAATCTCTTGTGATAAAATTATAGTGTGGTGGTAATTAATTGTCTTGTGGTCAACTTTGGAACAATGAACAGGACAGCCTAATAACTTCCATTGTATAAACCGACTGTTATCACAATGTCATTGTGATTTTCTACTAAATAACTTGGTAACTATTCTCCTTTGAAGAGGAACTTTATTTTGGTAACTTTAACTCGACAACTGGCTGATGTATCATTGCTAGGAACATGACAGTGTGGTCATAATCCGATATGTTTGAGACCGTCGATCATTCACACGGCATTTGTTTGATGTTCTATTTATTTTCTTTAGTTGGGCGTTAACATCAACAATGAACATATAATGATATGAACACACTACCTATTAATATCGCTTTTCATTTCAATACTATTTTCATAGCTTCCATATTCAAACCAGCTTAAAAATGGAGTATATTTCAATGCCAAAACATATCAAGAATAAGGTCTAGATTTCAAACTCTCGTCATGGAGAGAGTAAATGCGACTGATGTCGAAGTAGACTAATAATTTAAATGATGCACATAAATTTTTAATCCAAAATTAGCAAATTTTAAGAATGGCAATTTTCTTGGATTGACTTAATTGCATGCAAAAGGTGGATCAGATGTAGTCCTTGCTGCATGAATTGCCAAGTTAATGTCTCCTTTGATTCATACTCCAAGAGGTAGGTTTCTTTTTGATACATATAACTATATGACAAATTAGTAAAATCAGTCTTCCCCTTTATTCGTGTCGACCAGTATATGTATCTAATTTTTCTCTTGAGCTCTTGCATGTTGATTGTTTGTATTTCCTGGTTCAACTAGAAAGTTGCTATGGACCATGGTGGATATTTGAGTATTGCTCTTAGATGTATCTTAAGACGAGGTATTAGTATATGTGTCTTATCTTAACCAAATCAAATGTGCATGAGTTGACAAAATAGCCACACAACCTTTAATGGATATATATTATAAATATGGCCTTACGTCATATAGCAAATATTTAAAAAATCACTAAGATGTGCAGCGTCAAATAAAAGAGTGGGCCACTTTGCTAGTTTTTTAAGAAGGAACAAAGTGTCCTTGATGCTATATTTATCTCGCCGCCGCCACCCGTACTTCCTCCTTAAGCAACTACAATGATTGCTGCTAGATCAACCCAATATAGGACGTGCTATTGAGCCCCAAAGCGCAGGCGTCTAGAAAAACAGGAACCTACACGTGGTACTTCAACACACTCCAGCATTGATTAGGGTTATATTGCTAATATCTGTGGCAATATGCTGGATCTTCACTTTGGTACGGTGATTTCTGTAAGAAGCAATGGTAATTGTCTCTCTTGCTATAAATTGCCGTCCTAATGCCTCTCAAGTCTACTAATTAGTATCACATGGGGTGCTTTATTTGTGCAAATTAGCTACTCTTTCCATGACCTCCAATTGGATAAAAGTGTGTAAAAGAAACTTAGATATCTTGCCCACTTTCAAAGTTTTAGCAATCGTTTATATGAAGCCGAAACCAAGAAGAAGATGGAAAGTTGTGATGTGTTTTCGTTGAGAAGTAACCTATACAATTAGTGGCACGTGTATGTGGTTGGCTCACGTGTATGTGGTTGGCTCACTTCTTTAAAATTGATGAACTTTTTTCAAATTAGTGGTTTCAAAAAATAAGAGGAATGGTTTTCAAATTTGTGAACTGTTTTTTTATCAAAATCAATTAAATTTATTTAAATCGGCTAAATTTATTTAAATTCCGGTGAACACTTTTCGAATTCATGAGTCTTCAATGAAAATCAATGAACTTCTTCCAAATCCGTGATTTTTTTTAAAGTTTGATGTGCTATTTTTTTTAAAAAATGATTTTTTTTCAAATTTGTCAACTTTTTTTTCCAAAATAAATGGACCTTTTTTCAAATTTATAAATTTTACTTCAAAATTGAAGAGCTTTTTTTGAAAATCGTGAATGTTTCTTCAAAACAGATGAACTTCTTTTCAAAAAAATAAAAAAAATCAAATGCATGATCATTTTTTTGCGTCTGAACTTCTGTTGAAATTCGCCAACTTACTGCAAATTTCATGAACTATTTCCGAAGTTCATTAAAAATATTGAAAATTAATAATTTTTTCCAAATCCATGAACCTTTTTTGCTAATTCATGAAATTTTATCAAATTCAGGAACATTTTTCATTGCCGCAAACTTTTTCCAATTTCTAGAAACCTCATTTCAAATTTGCGGTCGTTTTCACTAGTTTTGAGAAGTCATTTTCAATACTACCCTTTTGTTTTCATATAAATCGTCTTGGGTGTATAATACAGTATGTTAACTAAAGAAACTGTCAAATAGTATTGTTTCCTTATAAGTGGACAACTAAATAAGCATGACCTACTGATTATTCGCTACGGCCAACCATGTCCCCATCTGTGGTCCAAATCCCACTTCTCAGAATTTATTGTGAGGAATTAACAAGCTACCTTTTTGTTTGCTTTTTTCTGTGTTTCAGCCCAACTTAGTGTGTTGGCCCATCACAAGTTGCATGTGAGCGCCGAACGGGAATCCCCGTGGAGATCACAGACGAAATTCTCGATCATATTGAACCGCGCGGGCTAAGGAACATATTTCCAACTACATGGGTTAGCAGCCCAGCCCAAATGCTAGCCAACTGTTGTTGGACTTTTGGTCCATCCCGACAAGACTGAATTGGTGATCTTCATGGTAGCCGGTCATACTATTGAGATTTTCGGAGGTTAATTGCTTCATCTTGCCACCTTTAAATTCTTGCATTATTTTGTAAATATCCATCCGAGTCAAATCCTATGGAGGCTCTTATTATTCGAACTGACTGATTGATTTGCTTGTGGTTATTATGGTAATCATGGTTACTGATTGATATATCTTCTTTCTCTTCACTTTCTCGCTCATCACACCACTTGTGCTCGATATTCTTGAGAATTGTGGTGATCTTGATATGAAGCAAACTATCGTTATCATTCTCACCAGTAATTGATGTCCTAATGCCTCCCAAGCCTACTTTCCATTTGTGCAAATGAGATATACTCTTTCCAAGATCTCAACCTAACCATAAGAACATGAAAAACATGGATATCTTGAATAATTTTACAGTTCTTGCAACTTCTCTTCTCGTGATAGTTTATAAGAAGGTTGAAACCAAGAGCGACACCGGAACGTATATAGTGTTTTTGGTGACATATAAAGACTTAGGTAATTATATTTTGTTGCCTCATGTGCATTTATCACCAATCACTTGTCAGACCAAAGTTGAGTTAAATGGCTAGCACCCACGTGATGTTGTCAGTCATCACCTATGTTCTGTATTCATACATCACCTAGCAATTGATTTTCATTTTTCGATGGGAGATGGCCGCTCTATGCGGAAGACTGTTAGAGGTGACTAGCGGGCTTTTTTTTTATTAGAACAAAGATACAAGAAGGGCCTGGATTTATATTAAAAAGCCCAAATAGGTATCCGTCAAAATCAAATGTTTAAGCAGGAAAATAAAACGGAAGGTATACCATCTACCAGAAAAATGTCTCAATGGAGTACGCAGATTCACAAATGAAAAAGTATCTAAGAAGAAGAATCCTCCGTGATGATGCTCCCCGACGGTAGCATGCTTATGGAGGGGATGAGTCTATGTTTTGGTAAAGAAGCCCCAACAATTGTCCCGTCCTTCTCCATACATAGAGGCAGGCAAAGCTGGAAAGGTCAAATCATTGTAAATATATAATCAGCAGGCTGTTCTGGGATAAGCTTATAGATAGTCAACTAATTGTGCATGAGCTAGAGAGTCCTTTATTGTGCCGCAAACACATGCTTAAAAGACATTATATGCTGGGCTTAATGTAATGTCGGCATTAAATCAACACCATTGTTACATTATTGTAGGTTCAACACTGCTATACAGAATACACCATCCATGCATGCAACAGGTGGCAGCATATCGCTAGGATTGGTCATCGTGCAATGGATGTCCAGACTATTCATCGTATATGTGCAGCAGATCCGTTGCGGCTTCTAGGGGCATCCTAGAGTTTTCCATGACATTAGGCCAGGACTACTCGAAAAATACAATAAAATTTCAGTTGAAACATATCAATAAATAAATAAGTCTATATCTATATCTCTACTAATAAAGCAAGGTGTTATTCTTAGTTTCGTTCCGCTTAGATGATTTTAGATGTTTCTGAGGTGGTATTAATTTTTTTTGTCCAAAATAGGACGTCGAACGCACAACGATTGGACCGGCCCAGTAGCAAGCGTCAAACGCAGGGCCCAACCCACTAGCAAGCGCCTAACGCAAAAAAATAAAATAAAATTAAAAAGGGGGTTCGAACACATGAGCTCCCACTCAACTGTGCATGCTACTAGCCACCATAACTAATGACTGTTAATGCTTGATTACAGCGCGAAACTTATAAGAATGCATTGCTTTACTAGTAGTATGAGCACTGCTCCACGTAGTCAAGAAACAGAAAATTGCATTCTCAGGGTACAACTAGAATAGCTCTCCTCCTGTTCACTATATATATATAAAAGAAAATTAGGCGCGGTGTACATGTAATCTGATCACTTGCTACATACCCAAAATCCAATTTACGCACGTTTTAATTTTATGTGGTTCTGCCTTTTCGAAAATGCCAGTAGTTTTTAAAAATTGTTCATGAATTTTACATTGTTTATGTAGTTTTAAGAATAGTGTTCATGTATCAACACAATGTTCATACCAATTGAAAATTGTTCACCCTTTTCTCAAAAAACAAGTTCATGTAATTCTAAGAAGTGTTTACATGCTTATGTTGCCATGTACCACCTATCCTACAAATGTCGGTGTAATCTAAGTTGATTGATGCTCGAAAGAATATGGACTTCACTTTATCCAACAAGAGCGAATGAGGAAAAGGGCCAACCAAACCCTTGTTGTCACACTTGGGGGATCTTGAATGCATGTGAATGAGGAAAAGGATAAACCCAAACCCTTGTGCAAAAAATCTTGAGGGCATGTGCTTGGAGAAGAATTTAGTCGTGCTGCTATCTTCACCCTCCAATAAACGAACTCAGCAAAGTTTCAGAAATCGGCACAAAACCAGATTCTAGTGTGCTATCACTTTTTCAAATCTAAATACTTCTCTTTTTAGGTTGAAACCATATCAGTTCATAAAGCACAACACTAGAACTTTCAGATTGTCACCACTCACCACTATTTTCATAAACAGATTTATGTTGATAAGAATTTGTAAGTGTGTTTTATGAAATCCCGCTTAAAAAAATTGACTCCTAATTAGGTGCATATTTCCTCATGTTCCTACTACTACTCACAAAGCCGAGAGTACAATTCCGACAATCTTTCCCACTTATAGGTTGGATTTGATCGTGAGTTCGCATGTGGGACTAACAACAGAATAAACAAATGTAGTTTTACGCACATGTTGACTAGCAACCTTCCAAGTGACTTAAATGAACAAATGTACCTATCCCATGTCAGACCTAATAACACAAAATAAACAGATACACTACTACTTCAATGTCAGAACTACACTATTGCAAAACTAGCCGATTCACGGTCTTGTGCGGTCAGCTTATGTATGCCTATTCTCCTATTTTTCAACATTTGAAATGTTGTCTCACTTTAAACCGTGTAAAGGACCCTACTTGTCCACCTAAGACTCTCCAACTTCTGTAGCATGATCTATATATCTGTATTTTTTTCCTCTTTTCTTTTTGATATGAACCATGCAACAGCTAAAACATCAACTTATTTTGATGATCTCCTGAGTTGGTAGTCTAACTCCTCATATTTTTTACGTCTCCGTAGCAAGGCATGGGTAGTGTGCTAGTTAATAATTAGAGAATGAGTATACTATGTCTTCAATTAGCTTTTGTCCTCCCAAATTGACCATAATTTTCTGGTTGAACAAAATAATTCAAAAAATGGGAAGCAACTGCCGGAACATCCCAATACTTTATTCTCTTGAGAACTTATGAACTTCTCAATGAAGCATCCAGTGATGGTACAACATATTGGAGATTGTGATAGCTGACGGCGATGGGGACCATAGTGGACTCCTGCTGCCATGTTCAATCTATGGAGAGGGGTTATGGGCCAAAAATAGTCCTCCATGCTTGATTAATTATGCGGTTTGCTCTATGAGGATTTGATTTGTACATTTTTGTGATTTCCCTCAAAAGAGGGAGTTTTAGTTTGGTCTCATTATTCGGTGGGAAGATAGATATCTTCTCCTTTTATTATATGTTGATTGCTTTGCTTCTTACTATCAACAATCAGGTTCCACTTTTATTCAAACAAGCATAGCGGCCCGCTCGATGCGTGGGCTAGAACTTTAGAATGTTAAATACTGAAAACATCTTATTTAATTAGTGTAAACAAAACTTAGAAACAAATGTGATGATGTTTACAATTGTAAGATTTTTGTAAATATAGTTTTGTCTTACTTATGTTTGTTTTTCTCATTGAATATATTTGTTATACATTATCATTTACCTGCTTATCGGGCATGCCATACTAAATGTATGTTTTATGATGAGTCACATTCAATTTATATCTTGTATACTTTTTCTGTAGTTTTATCATGTTTCTTGTTTTTCAGTTTATTCCTGAAATACAAATTTAGTAGTTCTTATTGTTTACCTGTAGACGCATATGTATATTTTCTAACACCATGTAAGAATGACATGTTAATTTTGTAGTTGGAGTGATGAATGTACCCGTAATATTGTCCAATTATGCATGTCCCCATCTTTAGTTTATTTTAGTGACATAGTTATATAATTGTTTCTTGAATTTGGTATATAACTAGAGCGCATTTGTATACTATATATCTATTAATACTGTCATGGTTATCTGTTTCAGTGATCATTTGATTTGATTAAGATAAGACATGTACACTGTAAGCAGGACTAATGCTACCTCATGTATTTACGTAAAACTAAGTTTGCTCTAACATTGTGCCGAATTTTTGAAAAAAAAACATTGTCCACACTGTTGTGTATAGAATGACTGTGGCTTCAAGCATCCCACGATGTTGAACCTTCATTTTCCCCTTTCTGGGGGCTCCTTATGTCCTCAGTAATTCTCCACCATGAAAGTAGCCCATCCATGTTGGATCCACCATGTGTGAGGATCACTTCGGAGCTCACCTGGTTTCATCCTTGATGGTCACATGCACACGCTCCATGGTTCGGGTAGGGTGTACTGCCATGAGGTCGCTTTCTATGTAGATTTGTTTGGCTCCTCGGACGCCTATTGGGTCAGCCTGTCTGGTTAACAACGATGGAGGGTAGTAGCCTGAGTAGCAGCTATGCGTGGGAGGACGCGAGCTCATGGAAATTGACGGTGCATTTACCATCATCATTCATGGAGCCGATAAGCTAGCTTCAATCGTGCGCAAGTTTTCGGTTCCTGGGGGTGTTGCCGTCCCCATGTACCATTGCTGACGCATCATCTCTATCCTAGAGCTAGGCAGCTTGAAAAGTTCTCTTCATCCTTGACGGTGGCAACTGAGCTTGGGTTTCACATGTTTCCACCTACGGGCCACATCCCCCCATATCCTTTTTGCGTCATTGTAAGCTTGAACTAATATAATTAAACCAAGGTAATGTTTTATTAGTGAGTAAGTGTTACCATCTTGTATGCTGGTTGATATGGATTTTCGACCGGTTGATTTATCGTCAAGGTACTAAATGACGAAAGAAAGTTATGAATATCAAATACAGCTCAAGGCGTACATTCAATTTGTTTATTGTCCCTCCACTTTTTCCAAGCTTGGCAAACAATACCAGGCACTCAACACCTGCAAAGTTGTGTTAGCACTGCGCGTCTCCGTCGTCCCAGAGCTTCATACATGCAGGAAATTTGACATGGCAGGTCGACAGGTAAACATGAAGGAAAATGAATTCACAACACAGACTAAGATCCTTGCAAAGATGTGTGAGAATTTATCCGACATAATACCATTATGTATGTACCCTCGGCGTCCACGGACTGATGATCCAACTATTTGGTACACTTGTGAGTTGAGACTACAAATTTATGCTCATGGAACACTTATTTCCATCATATGAAGTAAAAGTAGCATATATACACATAACGTATCGACGGGGCGCGGCGTGCCGCCATGCAGGCATGGCTAGTAGTTCAACTATCAGTGAACTTTAATCTGATAACATATTTTAATATATGCGTTGATTTCTGCAATCTAGTAGTAAAACATGAAGAACGTTGAACTTTCAACAAACATCTTTTAATATATCCCTAGTGTTCGCCCATTGGGACGGGTGAGCACAACAGTAACACCATGTATTCTTGTGCACCACAAAAATGTATTCCTTGCGTTGCTTTACTGCTAACCAACTAAAATTCTCCCCTATGGTGTTTCGTACATTAATGTATTTATGATATTTCCTATCAATCCATTGTAAAAATTGACGGGCGCGGCATCGAACACCTTTAAAATCTGGCACAGTATTAGTATATTCCCTTACCGAGAAAATATCACTGAAATTACTAGGATGCACCCATCTACTCCCTGTGATCCTTTTCTAGGAACATTCTCTGATTTGCAATAACTTGCGGCAGTACTGCTATCAACGTCCGAGCTACGCTACTGCTGTAAGCGTTCGTGGTACTACTAGCTTGGTGCTCCCGGAAATCGGTAATGACATCTTAATGATATTTTGCGACACAGTGATTATGCTAACATGTTGACACCATATTATTCATTACATTACGGCATTTAGAGATATTAAATTGGCCTGTGTACCAGATAGATTATGTGAGATTAGTAGTACTTCGGTGTTTTGGTTTAGAGGGTACGCTTGGCTGGGAAGAAAATGACCGGCAGCTGAATGCCGACCATCTTGCTGGAGGAGAGCAGAGAAGAAAAGAACAGCATCCTCGCGGCAGGAATGCACCTGCACTAGTTGCAGAACTCTCAGGATCGTGCCATTGGGCCGGCGGGTCCCACAGTTGAAACACATCATGGCATTGCTTTAACAGCCACGACCACGCTTACCTATATGGAGAGCAAGTCCACAACCGAAACCTCCAGCACCCACCTTCCTCCATATCTTTATGACGATTGCGGTCATTTCCGTACGAATGAAGCAACGGAGGATGGCGGTCGCACAGGAAATGGACATCCTAATGCCTCCCAAGCCTAGTAATTAATATCGTATGGCCCCCTTCATTCCTTAAAGTTAGCTACTCTTTCGACGATCCTAACCTAGGTAAAAGGGCACAAATAATACTTGAATATCTAGCCAGTTTTCATGGTTCTTACAATTGTTTATATGAACGCCAAAACCTGGAAGGGGAGAGAAAGCTATGAATTTTTTGTTGAGAAGTAAATGGTAGAATTCCTCGTGCATGTATTTGGTCGGATCACGTACCCACTCACTGGTCAGATGTAACATAAGTTTCATGTCTAGTGTCTACCACCCATGTTCTGTTGTCATGCACCAACTATAGTCCTATACTCAATAGTTAAGTCCAGACTCGGTTGTTTGATGTTTAAAATGATATCCAGCCACACATGCACTTGAGATTCTTCGTTAAGCACATGGTGATGGAGAGAGAGAGGAGAACAAAAACAATAGTTATATGATTCTTTGACATGGTTTTACATACATCAAAGACAAATAAACATATTAGAGTTTTTAGTGACTACTTTATATGCTATCCTCCAAAGAAAAACTGTTGTGCATTTTAATAATGTTTTCATTAAATAAAGCTTCCAATTTTTTTAATAAAGTTGGCCTTGCTTATTAAAAAGCAAGAAGTGTCGTTGAGAAATGCACATCTACCATGCCAATGAGACATTTTGATGACTCTGGAACTCGGGAAATCTAATAGAATTTGACAAGTACACATGTTAATCACAAACTCGTAATTTTATGTTTATAAATACCCTGCTGGTAGCTCCATGACGGGTGGACCGTGGAGGCGCGCCTGGGACCTCCATCATTGAGCGGTGTCAGGTGTGCCCGTGAGCGAGGCTCCGCATGCTAACCTGCTTGCGATGGTGTGGCAGGCCAGAACACAGAGGGTGCTGGCATGCCCGGCTGTGCGGAGGGCCGCCCAACCGGTTGTGTTGTGTGTGTGTGTGTGTGTGTGTGTGTATGTGTGGTGGGGGGGGCTTGCCGGCCTTCCAGCTGCCTTGTTATTCAATAGGGGCTGTTTTGTCGGTTTGCAATGATAATACAGTGGTTCGCGAGTGTGGTTTTGTGTACCTTGAGCTACATGGTACCCCTTATCATAGCCGTCATTTTTGCATCGCCGATCCATGCACTCATTTTTGTTTCTCTCAGACGAAACAACGTAAACTTCAAACTTTGCAGGACAACAAAATATTCTAATTAAATATGTGGGAAAAAACTTTCAGATTTTTTCATGAATTTAAAATGCTAAAAATTATATTTTTTTAATCAAAAAATTCTCATTTTGTATATTTATGTTGGTCCAAAAGATCTGAAAGATTTTTCGCACATTGAAGTTGCAAAGTTTGTTTGATCTGGAAAGTTTGAAGTCCATATGTTCTTTCATTTGGGAGAAACGGAAAAAGAGAAATCTTCTTGTTGCAAGTTAGTTGGAGAGTACGGATCTCAGAGCAATGTTGAAGGGCTGAAGATAAGAGGTTCCATGTAGATCGACCTACAAAGGAACTTTACCTTCGCACTGTTGTTGACGCATAGTTGGGCAGTCGACACGCATAGACGCATCCGTTGGCTTTACAGCAATTCTACTTATGGCCGTTGCGTTTGGTGGCTACATAAAAGGGCGCCCTCCGGATGCCCAGGAACCCTAACATTTTTTCTTGTCTCCCTCACCCAATCCCTCCTCCCATCAATAGTTATCGTGGTAACATTTTTCCTTGCCATGGCTGCACATTCGACGTGCAGAGCCACGGCCTTAGATTTTGCCGCCATTGCAGCAGAAATCATTGTCATGGCGGCGTTTTGCTCCGGGTGGTCGATGTTGGCAATTATTGCAATGAGGAGCCTCGACGGGTCCTCTTGAGCCTGGACGAGATCCGCCGCCACTTGCCCTGCAGCTCTCGGTCTCGCTGCACATGGCGGAGACCGGAGGTGGCCGCGTCTCGCGGAGTCGCGCCCAAGATGGCGGATGGAGGAGCAGAGGAGGCTGCAATGCCTATGAGTTGTCGACAGACAACAGTCAGGAGAGACATACCCAGACGGGAAGATGGAAAGACAAGAGTCGAACTGTCAAAGAGAAAATCACGGATTTCAGGTAGTGAATATGAATGTATGCTACGGTGAGGCCAAATCTTGTTTTGAGGTAGCACAATCAGCCAAGTTAATTTGGACTCTCTTTAATTTGGTTTACCAAATTGCCCAGCCAAATGTTACCGAAATCAGATTACAGGCGCAAAAATGTAGTCAGTTTTAAGGCATCCTCTGTTAAACTATAAGTACGAACACCAGTGGGTATTTGACTTATAGTTTTTTGCCTGTTTAATTTTAGACGTGGAAAAATTAGGCAGGCAGCTAAATATGCTTATAGTTTTAATGGTTTTTAGTCTGAACAATCTTTTGCTCAATCTCATTGCATTTTTCTGTTACTTACGAAATTTTGATGTACTTTTTTTGTCTCGTGTTTGTTTGGCTTATATGACTTGGTGAGAAGTGATGATCTCATAACCATTCCACATTTCTGCATTCACTCTGATAATAAATTTACATCATGCATTACTTCCCATCTAGAATAGAAAATCAAAGTTAAATCATGGTGACTGATGCTACTTTCTATGGTTGCTAGTCTCTTACGGTTTTCTCATGAATTTATGGGGCATACCCATGACATAGCACTTGGTAGTTGGTCGTAACATTCTTGACGATTCATTACATTATAATATTCTTGTGTAGTTAGCGAGTTGTACTTTTCAATCCGTGCTAACTTGCCAATTAATCTAAATACTGTGATTGTAGTGGATGTGGAAGACCATTTTTTCAAGAGTTCGGAGGAAATTGAACTTGTTTACGGGCCCCACTTCATTTTTGTTTTTTCTTATTACAATGGATAGAGCCTGGCTGAGGCGTCAAATCCCAGGGCTAGATTATAGTGCCAATACTAGTTGTAGAGGTTATTAATGATAAGATATTTCTGTGTTGATTGCTCTTAACACATATGGATCTACCCTTTTTCGTTGTAGCATACACCTTCTAACTTGTTGAGTCAGATGAATTTCGGCCTTAATGATCAGTTTGTGTGTTTTTGTTCAAGACTTGCGTTATGTGTGCTGGCCATTGAGCTGCCGCTGTCTTTGATGCTGATGAGCAGAGTATGGTGACATTACTCTTGTAGGTATGTTTATTAGTGTGTCTTAGGCTTTCTAACTGTTCCTTGGTCATGCTTAAGCTTCCTTGATGCACCCACGGTAAAAGCCGACAAACTCAACTCTTTTGTTAAGGGCGCTATATCATTTTCCTCTGGTTTTTAAAGTTCAGAATCTGAAGCAAATTTCTAGGCACCAGCCCTTGTATCAGTATCAAACAAGCTTGTCCCTTTGTGGGACCCTGAAATTAGACTCCTCTAGTCCATCTGATCTCAAGTAGTTAAAGCTTGCTGACCTGTGGAACAATTGATAAAGATTTGTAACAAGCTTGTCCCTTTATGTTGTATTTCTGTAGCTAGCAGATTGGTGATAAAATAAAACACGCTCACTTTTCTGCTGAATTTATGACAGATGCTTTTGGGCCATCAAGTTTGCTACCACGTTTTGTGAAGCGGAATTTGGGCGAATCCCTTGTGACTTGCTCCCTTTTTGATGGTTTATTTTTAGATGTGGCAAAATTGGGTAGCAAGCTAAATGTGCCCATAGTTTTCACTGTTTTCAATCTGAACAATCTGCGACTCAATCTCTCATTGCATTTTTTTGTTACTTATGGGATTTTGATGTATCTTTTAGTCTGGTGTTTGCTTGGCATATATGACTTGATGGGAGAAGTAATGATATCATAACCATACCATATTTTTGCATTCACTGTGATGATCAATTTACATCAAGCACTACCATCTGATCTCTAATTTGCTATTTTGATAGTTGAGATATTTTTATATGATTATACTTTTGAATTCTGATAATCAATGAAACTCAGTGCCGAATTTTTTTTGTTGCTGTGCATTCTGTTATGCAAACAATCCCATTTGCTGAGTCATTGTGATTATTATAAACAAGATCACCATCTTTCGGCTGAGATTGCATCCGGTTTTGGTTTCTAGAATAGATAGTCGAAGTTATATCATGTTGACTGAATGTACTTTCTATGGATGCTGATCTCTTATGTTCGTCACATGAATTTATGAGGTCGTAACATTCCAAGTGAGTCATTACCTTACAATATTCATGTGTAGTTAGCCGCTCGTAATTTTTAATCCATGCTAACTTGCCAATTAATCTGAATACAGTGCAGTAATGTATTTGTCTTGATCACTTAGATTTGTGGTAGCTGTAGAGATTTTTGTGTTGGCAACAGTTCGTTACTGGAGGTAGCTGTTAGCTGGTTTGTATTTTCAGATGTGTTAGTATCAGAGTATATAACTTGCACAATTGGATCTTATCAATTGTTTGGTCCCAGTTAGATTTATTTTATTTAAAGTTGATATGGACAGTGGGTTATCTTACACTTCATTGACATGTGACTCGGTTGATACATGTTAGATCTGTATTATTAATGTTATTACAGAGCTTGATTGCTTTGTCTTGCCAAGTGTGTTTGGTTTAACATGTTTTAAATCTACATTGTTCTCGTTGATTTATGCCTGGTTGTTTTGAGTTATGTCCTACGTCCTTTGTTTCATATCACAATCATTTAGTGTATGTAGCTATGTTTTAACACATGTAGTATTGAATTAGCTATGTCCTAGTACCGAATTTATTAACCTCCGAAGTTATAACTTAAGTTTGTAGCCCATAGATATAACCTGACCCAAGTATATCAATAAACAAGACAAAGAATACAGAAATATTCAGATAATTTGTTATTGCCCATTCAAAGCTAAGCCCCAACATAGCTAACTTGCTTAGCCCCCATGAGTTTATCCTTTCTGAATGATGGCTCAAAAGGACCATGAATGCAGGAAGAATAACACCAGGGCTTGTCATTTGGTCAAATGAACAAACATCAATAATGGAATTTAAATTAACCATAAAGCTCTTTGCTTTTATTCCAAATACATCTTGGGATATTACTGAAGCACTATAAATCAGTGGTGAAGTCATATACTCATATGCTATAGCAAAAAAAGGGATTCTTCTTCTCATTACATGAGGGGTGAAAGGGATTTTACCCAACAATATAGAATCTCCAGAAATTGGAAAAGGGTATTGTGCGTCGGCCAGCTCCCTTACGATTTATAACAAGGTTCAGGGTACCAGCCTGCTAAATTGTTGGTACTTTTTGATGAGATAGTAGCCACACTCGAGCAACCGCTGCGCCTGAATGATCCTGCTGCTGGGCACATTGACCAACGGTGGCTGCCCCCGCCGGAGAGCTGGGTAGCGATCAATGCAGATGGTGACGTGCAGCAAAGATTGGCCGGCTCGGGATCACCGAGGTACCTTTTTGGAAGCTGGTGCAAACCAACACAAGGGTGTTGAGGACCCCTTCATAAGCGAACTATATGCTTGCCGCGAGGGCCTTGAAGCAGCGAGCAGCAAAGGAGAAAGTCATGTCATTATGCAGATGGATTGCTCTGATCTAGTTGATTTATGGCACAGACCCGGTACTATAAGGGTAAATGGTGCGCATATATGAGAGAGATAAAGAGTTTAGCTGATACTTTCCAGGGTTTCAAGCTTCTATGGATTTGACACGAAGCAAATTGGGTGGCGCACCTATGCGCACGAGAAGCTCTTAGCATTTCTCCATTTACTTGCTTTGATGTAATTCCTGGATTCCTGACTTGGTTTATCCAGTCAGATTGTAATCTCTTGTCAGTTTAATAAAGCGAGGGGTTAATGTAAAAAAATACAAGGTTCAGGGTACTGTGGCAGAGTTTAAAATTCAAATGCAACGCAAACACAACACAAACAGGATACAAACCCATCTAGGATCCAAGGCTCATGAGCCGACACGCGCGCGCGCACACAAACACAAACACAATACAAACCCATTAGGTTCCAGGCGGGCTCAATGCTCAAGAGCCCACACACACACACACACACACACACACACACACACACGATACAAACCCGAAGGGGGTCCTTGGATAACAAGCCGAAACACACACAGACACTAAGCTGAGGAAGATCACGATAGTGAGGAACATCAGCCACCATCCGCCTCCCCGAAGTTGTCGAATGAGAGCATCAAGGATCCGACGATGAAGATCCCTGGGTCGGAGGCCTCGTGTTCGACGAAGATCCCTACAATAAGAGCTTTGTTAATTACAAATTCCCATCGGCCCACGCAAATGCAGAAAATCCAACCCAAGCCAGCCAAAAGATTGGCGAGTTCGTTGCTCAAAATGAAGGTCGCGGAGTGCATCTATTAGAGCTACCTATCAGTACATACCTTGATCTGCGCCCGCCGGGTCTGGAACCAGTATACGATCTGCTGGGGCTCCATGCCGGTTTCGCGGCTGAGATTAGCGACCTGGGTCTGGTCGGGGTGGGGACATTTCTTGAACGCCCTGTGACACTGGCGGTTATGAGATCACAAACAGAAAGAAAATTAAGGCTGGAAGATATGGAGTGTATGATTAGAGGTGCCTACGCCTCGAGCGCCAGAATTCGGCGCGTCGCGCAGCGGTGGCCGTCCATGGCTACCTGCAGGGTACCAACCTCTCTCAAGCTCGCTCGCTCGTGATGGCCGAAGGAGACGACTGGAGGAGGAGGAGGAAGGAAGAGGGATCTTGGTGCTCGGCTGTGTGACCTTCGGCTCGCCCTCGCTCCTATTTGTACACGCCGAATTGGTAACGCCAACGCCACTCAGTCATACGCCAGCCCTTCCAATCTTGTTTCCATATGCTGCTTTTCACACCGAAGTGAAACTGCCGGTTTGACCGCGCTCCTCTGCTGCTCGTGGACCTCTCTCTCCTCCTCCTCCCAGCTTCCTCTGTTCGTCCATATCCTTCCTCGCTCGCGCAAACAGCTGGAGCCATTTAAGGCCAAACCTCCTCCTCGCTGTCCTCCTACTGTGCGCAGACTACTCCAAAGCTAGCCTGGATACATACATACTCATAACCTGGTAGTTTATAATATTTCCTGACCTAATAACCATGCTTATTGATAGATCTATCTATCTATCTAGTTTTTTTTTGAAGAAATCTATCTATCTTTCTTATATTTACTAATTGGATGCACCTTTCAAGCCGTCTCCTTAATCCACACCATTAGAATTAGTTATACTGTTCGATTGTAAAATTTACGGCCAGAATAAAAAAATCGTCTCCTTAATCCATATCATTAGAACTAATTATACCATTGGATTGTAAAATTTACAGCCAGGATAAAAATGAAAAGCAACGTAACAGAGACTGCCCGTACAATACAAAATAGCATCTGCCACGTCTACCATCAGTGGGAAAAAAGAGAAAGCCTCCCATAAAAATTACAAATTGATTTGGGATGTTTGACAAGGTGCTGAACAAATCTCCCCATGGCCAAACTGAAACAAGGTGGTTTACATATATGTTTACAGTTTGTTCCACATGCATGGGCAATGTGAATATATGTGCAAAATTGAGTTGAAAAGCTTCCCATGCGTACGGATGAACTCCAAGGAGAATCAAAATTGTAGTATATGGATCGGCCTCCACCAACTTGACATCATGATAGATTAATTTGGGGGAAATAACATTTTATTCTGTTTTGAAAAACATGAAAAATTACATGCATGTAAAATACATGCACACATGCGCGCGCTTATACATGCGAGGAAATACGATAAGTTTCAACCTGAGATAAATAAAGATATAAATAAAAAGTTAAGTTATTGTGCACTAAGCGACACTAGGTAAGGTATGGTATAGGTGACATGCCATAAAAATATAACTACAATAAGTACATACATAAAGTATCATATTATTTTCTTTGAGTAAAAATTATCACACTAATATATCAAATTTTACATATGTATGCCCTATGTGACCTCTAGATATGTGGATTTTTACCCATTTTATATAGAAATTATAAAACTATTGTCATACTAAATTGAATATAGTGACCGAGTTGAAATTGGTAGATTTGCCGTTGAGAACAAGTTAATGTGTGAGAATGATTATATAGTACTCTCAACTGAACAAAATAACTTATGTTTTAGAAGAGAAAACAATAGCTTATGCTGCACTTCAAGTTTGATTTGGGCATCCCTAAAGGAAGTTCTCTGCACACACTCTACGTTTATGCAAACTCAGTGCTAAAGGAAGTCTGAATTACACCAAATCAAATGCTAATTCTTCAGAAAACAAAGGATACCCACAGATCAAAGATCTGAACTTCTAATAGGTAAGTTATAACTTAAGTTTGTAGCCCATTGATATAACCTGACCCCAGTATATCAATAAACAAGACAAAGAATACAGAAATATTCAGATAATTTGTTATTGCCCATTCGAAGCTAAGCTCCAACTATAGCTAACTTGCTTAGCCCCCATGAGCTTATCCTTTCTGAATGATGGCTCAAAACAACTATGAATGCAGGAAGAATAACACCAGGTTTGGTCAAATGAACAAACATCAGTAATGGAATTTAAAATAACCATAAAACTCTTTGCTTTTATTCCAAATACATCTTGGGTTATTACTAAAGCACTATAAATCAGTGGTTAAGTCATATGCTATAGCAAAAAAAAAAAAAAGGATTCTTCTTCTCTTTACATGAGGGGTGAAAGGGATAGAGTTTAGCCGATACTTTCCAGCATTTCAAGCTTCTATGGATTTGACGCGAAGCAAATTGGGCGGCGCACCTATGCGCGCGAGAAACTCTTAGCATTTCTTCATTTACTTGCTTTGATGTAATTCCTGGATTCCTGACTAGGGTTATCCAGTCAGATTGTAATCTCTTGTCAGTTTAATAAGGCGAGGGATTAATATTAAATAAAACTAACAAAAGATTCAGGGTACTGTGGCAGAGTTTAAAATTCAAACACAACACAAACCCGATACAAACCCATCTAGGGTCCAAGGCTCAAGAGCCGACGCACGCGCGCGCTCACAAACACAAACATGATACAAACCCATTAGGGTCCAGGTGGGCTCAAGAGCCGACACACACACGATACAAACCTGAAGGGGGTCCTTGGCTAACAAGCCGAAACACAGACACAAACACTAAGCTGAGGAAGACAACGATAGTGACGGACATCAGCCACCATCAGCCTCCCTGTGTCGTAGCATGAAGGCGAAGTTGTGGAATGAGAGCATCAAGGATCTGACGATGAAGATCCCTGGGTCGGAGGCCTCGTGTTCGATGAAGATCCCTACAATAAGAGCTTTCTTACAAATTTCAAACAAAATCCGACCCAAGCGAGCCTAAAGTTTGGCAAGTTCGGTCCTCAAAATTATGGTCGCGGAGTGCACCTATTAGAGCTTCTTATGAGTACATACCTTGATGTGCGCCCGCCGGGTCTGGAACCAGTATACGATCTGCTGGGGCTCCATGCCCGTTTCACGGCTGAGATTAGCGACCTGGTCTGGTCGGGGTGGGGTCATTTCTTGAACGCCCTGCGATGCAAACAAACAAACGACGCCGTTATTTTCCTATCCATCACCGGCGGTAAGAAGAAAATTAAGGCAGGAGGAAATGGAGTGTAGCGTATGATTAGAAGAGGTGCGTACTCCTCGAGTGCCAGAATCTGGCGCGGCCCGCGGCGGTGGCCGTCCATGGCTACCTGCAGGTAACAACCTCTCTCAAGCTCTCTCGCTCGCTCGCGCTTGCCGGCTGTAGGAGAGGAGAGGACTGGAGGAGGAGGAGGAAGGAAGAGGGATCTTGGTGCTCGGATGTGTGACCTCCGGCGCGCTTGCCGTTGCTCCTATTTGTACAAGCCGAATTGGTAACGCCAACGCCACTCAGTCATACGCCAGCCCTTCCAATCTTGTTTGCATATGCAGCTTTTCGCACCGAATTGGAACTGCCGGTTTGACTGACCGCTCTCTCTCTTCCTCGCGGCTGTCTTCTGTTCGTCTCTATGCTTCCTCGCTTGCACAAACAGCTGGAGCCATTTAATGCCAAAGCTCGCAGACTACCCAAAAGCTAGCCTGGATACACACAAGACACTCGTGTGGCATTTGGACTTGATGTTTTATGGGATATGTAAATTGGGAGACAATCAAGCAGGATACTATGCTCATAACCTGGTGGTGTATGATATATGTTGATCTAACGACCATGCTTCTTGATGGATAGCATTAAGTATTAACTTTGGAAACTTTGGCAACAATTGGTAATATATATGGTGTGTGGGTTAATACATACTCCTATATATAAACGATGTTTCCTAGCCCTATTATTGGAACAACATTTTAGAAATTGTTACAATCCTTATAAATTGGTTCACATATTATTAAGACTATGTTGGTATCTTTATTTAAATTTCCTTTGCCTACCTACTTACTTTCATGCCTGCGGGTCAGTAAGCTTAATACATTTCGGTTTAGACGCGTGTTTTGTATAGCCTAAATTGACATGATGATTCGTACATGTTCATAGAGCCATGCTAAGATGTATAACCGGTAAATATTTGCATGGGTCATTATACTTTTGTGCTCCCTTTGTGTCGCCGTATGCACTTTCTTTCATGCATGATGACCGTTTCTTATAACATGATGCGTCTATGTACGGACATTCTATCATGCAGGACGGTCGTTTCTTGTAACATAATGCAAGGTTATACGTATCTCTACGTACTTTCTTTCACGTAGGATGGCCGTTTCTTGTAACGTAAGGCAATGTTATGCTAATCATGCTTAATTTATGTTAATACATGATATATGAGAATAGGTTTATTCTGCATGACTAATAATTTTACATGGAAGTCACCCTCGACCCTTGCATCGCCTCCCTGGAGGCTCGGAGGAGAAAACCCTAATGGCCGCAACTCTTCTCCCTCCCATCCTAGTCTCAATGCCCCGGGGGGGGGGGGGGGGGTCCTCCCCGGCAAATTTGGGTTGGCCCCAAGGAATGTGGTGGCAGGGGCCATGTTTCCTTGGTCACGGTGTGGCAAATGGTGGTGCTTAATTCGTTCACCCGGTGGTGCCCAATCTGGATCTGTCGCCTTCTCTTCTTCCCCTACTCGGTGGGCTTCTCCATTCGGATTCGGGTTGTGCCGGTCCTTGAAGCAGATGGAGCTGGAGTTAGGGATTTGGGTCGAGAGAAATTCCTAGCCAACACTGGTCGGCTGCGATGGCGGCGACGTCCGTGGGCGCCATTTTTTTCTCCATGGAGATGTTCATTGGATGAACGCCTCAAATGGGCAAGGCAAGGCAAGGCCTCTCTCTCCTTCCTCCATGTGTGCGTGAGCCCTCGCTCCACCTACCGAATCAATCTTTCCTGCTGGTGCTAGTGCCAGCGCAGTTGGATTCGATCGACAGCTTCTTCTTTCGTCTTGTTTGAGATGATTTGTTTTTTTTTTTCATTTCTTCTTCTTTCATGATATGTGATAATAAAGGAGGGAGGGAGGGAGCGGCTAAGAAAGCATTTAACTTTAGGTCTGGTCAGCGCTGGAAGATGCCTCGCATGATTGAGATAAGATAAAATGTGCCATCTAGCACTTGTATATTTTGTGCATGCGCAGCACAAGATGTTGTTTATCTTTGTTAAGCTTCTCCAAATTTCTAGTTCGCTAATGCATGCGTGATGGCGATTTGAACTGGTTGAGCCCAACCATTCCCCTCCACCGTCTCCCGCACCGCACGCACCCAACCAAGACCTAGCGACCGCCATGGCGCCGCCGCCGCCGCCGGCGCTCCCGGACGAGCTCGTCGAGGAGATCCTCCTCCGCCTCCCGATGGACGACCCCGCCTGCCTCCTCCCTACGGACGAACCATTCCCCTCCACCGTCTCCCAGCTGACTCTGAATTACACCAAATCAAATGCTAATTCTTCTGAAAACAAAGGATGCCCACAGATCAGTGATCTGATCTTCTAATACGTAATTTAAATACCTCCGAAGTTATAACTTAAGTTTATAGCCCATTGACATAACCTGACCCAAGTATATCAATAAACAAGACAAGAATACAGAAATATTCAGATAATTTGTTATTGCCTATTCAAAGCTAAGCCCCAACATAGCTAACTTGCTTAGCCCCCATGAGTTTATCCTTTCTGAATGATGGCTCAAAAGGACCACGAATGCACGAAGAATAACACCAGGGCTTGTCATTTGGTCAAATGAACAAACATCAATAATGGAATTTAAATTAACCATAAAGCTCTTTGCTTTTATTCCAAATACATCTTGGGATATTACTAAAGCACTATAAATCAGTGGTGAAGTCATATACTCATATGCTACAGCAAAAAAAAAAGGGATTCTTCTTCTCATTACATGAGGGGTGAAAGGGATTTTACCCAACAATATAGAATCTCCAGAAATTGGAAAAGGGTACTGTGCGTCGGCCAGCTCCCTTACGATTTATAACAAGGTTCAGGGTACCAGCCTGCTAAATCGTTGGTACTTGTTGATGAGATAGTAGCCACACTCGAGCTACCACTGCGCCTGAATGATCCTGCTGCTGGGCACATTGACCAACGGTGGCTGCCCCCGCCGGAGGGCTGGGTAGCGATCAATGCAGATGGTGACGTGCAGCAAAGATTGGCCGGCTCGGGATCACCGAGGTATCTTTTTGGAAGCTGGTGCAAACCAACACAAGGGTGCTGAGGACTCCTTCATAAGCGAACTATATGCTTGCCGCGAGGGCCTTGAAGCAGCGAGCAGCAGAGGAAAAAGTCGTGTCATTATGCAGATGGATTGCTCTGATCTAGTTGATTTATGGCACAGACCTGGTACTATAAGGGTAAATGGTGCGCATATATGAGAGAGATAAAGAGTTTAGCCGATACTTTCCAGGGTTTCAAGCTTCTATGGATTAGACACGAAGTAAATTTGGCGGCGCACCTATGCGCACGAGAAGCTCTTAGCATTTCTCCATTTACTTGCTTTGATGTAATTCCTGGATTCCTGACTTGGTTTATCCAGTCAGATTGTAATCTCTTGTCAGTTTATTAAAGCGAGGGATTAATGTAAAAAAATACAAGGTTCAAGGTACTGTGGCAGAGTTTAAAATTCAAATGCAACGCAAACACAACACAAACAGGATACAAACCCATCTAGGGTCCAAGGCTCAAGAGCCGACGCACGCGCGCACACAAACACAAACACGATACAAACCCATTATGTTCCAGGGGGACTCAACGCTCAAGAGCCGACACACACACACGACACAAACCCGAAGGGGGTCCTTGGCTAACAAGCCGAAACACACACACAAACACTAAGCTGAGGAAGACAACGATAGTGAGGAACATCAGCCACCATCAGCCTTCCCGAAGTTGTCGAATGAGAGCATCAAGGATCCGACGATGAAGATCCCTGGGTCGGAGGCCTCGTGTTTGACGAAGATCCCTACAATAAGAGCTTTGTCAATTACAAATTTCCATCGGCCCACGCAAATGCAGAAAATCCGACCCAAGCCAGCCAAAAGTTTGGCAAGTTCGTTCCTCAAAATGAAGGTCGCAGAGTGCATCTATTAGAGCTACCGATCAGTACATACCTTGATCTGCGCCCGCCGGGTCTGGAACCAGTATTTGATCTGCTGGGGCGTCATGCCAGTTTCGCGGCTGAGATTAGCGACCTGGGTCTGGTCGGGGTGGGGGCATTTCTTGAACGCCCTGCGACACCGGCGGTAATGAGATCACAAACAGAATGAAAATTAAGGCTGGAAGAGATGGAGTGTATGATTAGAGGTGTGTACGCCTCGAGCGCCAGAATTCGGCGCGTCCCGCAGCGGTGGCCGTCCATGGCTACCTGCAGGGTACCAACCTCTCTCAAGCTCGCTCGCTCGTGCTGGCCGAAGGAGACGACTGGAGGAGGAGGAGGAGGAGGAGGAGGAGGAAGGAAGAGAGATCTTGGTGCTCGGCTGTGTGACCTTCGGCTCGCCCTCGCTCCTATTTGTACACGCCGAATTGGTAATGCCAACGCCACTCAGTCATACGCCAGCCCTTCCAATCTTGTTTCCATATGCTGCTTTTCACACCGAAGTGAAACTGCCGGTTTGACCGCGCTCCTCTGCTGCTCGTGGACCTCTCTCTCCTCCTCCTCCCAGCTTTCTCTGTTCGTCCATATCCTTCCTTGCTTGCGCAAACAGCTGGAGCCATTTAAGGCCAAACCTCCTCCTCGTTGTCCTCCTACTGTGCGCAGACTACTCCAAAGCTAGCCTGGATACATACATAATCATAACCTGGTAGTGTATAATATTTCCTGACCTAATAACCATGCTTATTGATAGATCTATCTATCTATCTAGTTTTATTTTGAAGAAATCTATCTATCTTTCTTATATTTACTAAATGGATGCACCTTTCAAGCCGTCTCCTTAATCCACACCATTAGAATTAGTTATACCGTTGGATTGTAAAATTTACGGCCAAAATAAAAAAGAAATCGTCTCGTTCATCCACCTCATTAGAACTAATTATACCGTTGGATTGTAAAATTTACAGCCAGGATAAAAAATGAAAAGCAACATAACAGAGACTGTCCGTACAATACAAAATAGCATCTGCCACGTCTACCATCAGTGGGAAAAAGGAGAAAGCCTCCACCCATAAAAATTACAAATTGATTTGGGATGTTTGTTTCATATTCTGTTATTTTTTGTAAGTATATTTGTTGTCGAGGTGCTGAACAAATCTCCCCATGGCCAAACTGAAACAAGGTGGTTTACATATATGTTTACAGTTTGTTCCACATGCATGGGCAATGTGAATACATGTGCAAAATTGAGTTGAAAAGCTTACCGTGCGTACGCATGAACTCCAAGGAGAATCAAAATTGTAGTATATGGATCGCCACCAACTTGACATCATGATAGATTAATTTGGGGGAAATAACATTTTATTCTGTTTTGAAAAACATGAAAAATTACATGCATGTAAAATACATGCACACATGCGCGCGCTTATACATGCGAGGAAATACGATAAGTTTCAACCTGAGATAAATAAAGATATAAATAAAAAGTTAAGTTATTGTGCACTAAGCGACACTAGGTAAGGTATGGTATACGTGACATGCCATAAAAATATAACTACAATAAGTACATACATAAAGTATCATAATATTTTCTTTGAGTAAAAATTATCACATTAATATATCAAATTTTACATATGTATGCCCTATGTGACCTCTAGATATGTGGATTTTTGCCCATTTTATATAGAACTTATAAAACTATTGTCATACTAAATTGAATATAGTGACCGAGTTGAAATTGGTAGATTTGCTGTTGAGAACAAGTTAATGTGTGAGAATGATTATATAGTACTCTCAACTGAACAAAATAACTTATGTTTTAGAAGAGAAAACAATAGCTTATGCTGCACTTCAAGTTTGATTTGGGCATCCCTAAAGGAAGTTCTCTGCACACACTCTACGTTTATGCAAACTCAGTGCTAATGTTATCATAGTCAACAGAAAAGATCCGTCTATACTGAGTTTATGAAAATTCCATGTAATGTGTTGGCTGGCAACTTTTAACAACATGAAATAATCATGATCTATGGTGAATTAATCCCTGAACAATCTGACTCGTTAGTAATAAATGACTGTAATCTAATGGACCAGAAGATTATTGGTTAGTTTGGCAGCCTTGACACAATTCTTTTCAAACCAATATAATTATCACTTTTTTATGGACCAATTAACGACATGTTTTATATTTGTGGCATTAAGTCTACCGTACTTCTGTGGTATATTAGTGAAGACACATACCCTTTTTCATAGACTTAACCTTACAAAAGCTTCTTGATGGATAGTATTAACTTTGGAAACTTGGCAACAATTGGTAATATATATGGTGCGCGGGTTAATACATACTCCTATATATAAACGACGACGTTTCCTAGTACTATTATTATTGGAACCATATTTCAGAAATTACAATCCTTATGAATTGGTTTACACTCGTGTTATATGTTCATAGAGCCATGCTAAGAGCCATGCTGATTCCTACATGTTCATAGAGCCATGCTAAGATGCATAACCGGTAAATATTTGCATGGGTCATTATATTTTTGTGCTCCCTTTATGTCGCCGTACGTACTTTCTCTCATGCATTATGAACGTACAGACATTCTATCATGCATGATGACCATTTCTTGTAATGTAATGCAAGGTTGTACGTCTCCCTACGTACTTTCTTTCACGTAGGATGGCCATCTCTTGTAACGTAATGCAATGTTATGTGAATCATGCTTACTAGTTTATGTTAATACCTGATATACGAGAATAAGCTTTTGTGCTTTCAGTTAGTTGGGTGACACTAATTAATATTGATTTGGTTTATTCTGCATGACTAATAATTTTACACAGAAGCCACCCTCGACCCCTGTGTCGCATCCCTGGCAGCTTGGGGGAGAAAACCCTAAAGGTCACAACTCCTCCCCTTCCCCGTCCTAGTCTCGACACCGCGCTGGGGTGCTCCCTGCCATAGTTTGGGTTGGCCCCAGGGAATGTCGCGGCAGGGCCCTTGTTTCGTCGGTCGCGGTGTGGAGAATGGTGGCCCTTGATTCATTCATCTCGCGGCGCCCGATCTGGATCTGTCGCCTTCTCTTCTTCCCCTGCTCGGTGGGATTTTCCATACAGATTCGGGTTGTCCCAGTCCTCGATGCATTTGGAGCTGGAGTTAGGGATTCAGGTCGACAGAAATCCCTAGCCGACACTGGTTGGCTGCCATGGTGGCGATGTCCGTGGGCGCCATTTTTTCTCCATGGATACGTTCATCGGATGAACACCTCAAATGGGCCCCCACCTACCACCACTAGTGGAGCTTAGTGTACTGGGGGGGGGGGGGGTTGTGGCCCACTAGCCTTGCACAATTCTGTGAAGAAAAATAATAATTGGAGGTCTTAGTTGCAAGGAAAGTTAGTTTTTTGCCCCCTCAAATGTTAACCCCCGGCGGAATTCCGGTGTAGGTTCTTCAACGATACAACATACAAGTGATGATTTATTCTTGTCGGGGTTATCTACAGATGTACCGGTATGCTCCGTTTATGCTCGTATCTACAACATGTAGAGAATCAAGACTTGTTTACGAAGGTGTGTATATGCTTGGAGGCCACAACGAGTCGTACTTTGACCCGACATGGATGGCAGCATGATCTTCGGATTGGCTCTCTCCTATGTCTTAGGTGTTATACAGTCTCCACATAATTACTTGTATTCCGCCTTTTTTGATACTTTTTGAACTTGATTTTGGTTAGAACTGTGTTCATCTCAGCTATGCAGAGACCAAGTGTAATACTTAAACTTTATAAATAATAAAACACCATTTATCAAAATAGTGATGATTTTTTCAAGGGAACTCCCAAACGAAATGTAAGACCCACAACCACTGACAAAACAAGCACCACAATAAACCACATTGCGTACGTGTGTAACAGTCACACGTAGGCATACAAAACAACACGACGAAGCTGAATCATCCAGAGCCTGCATGCATGCAGACAGACAGACATGGCAGTCAAGGACACAACTTATTAGACTTAAACTGATCAGATCAGAGATTGCCATGAACGCCATGGACGGGCTAGGTATCGAGGACGCGGAAGGAGTCTCTGTTTTTGATGACGATGTCGTACATATGTACAGAGGAGAAAAGGGAGAAGTCCCGGAGGAGGGAGATGAGGTCGACACTGCCACGCTTGTGGTACTGCAGCAACGCCGGGTCCTCGTAGTAGCGCTCCCACCCAAGCGCCATCAGCTTCGACTCGAGCACTGAGTAGGAACTCACCACCTCGTTGCTCGCCGTGTGCAGCAGCACCTTGCGCCGCACCGTCGACGTCTGGACGCTCCCGGGGTTCTCCACCAGCCGGACCACCCAGTGGCGAAGCCACGCTATAACTGTGTAGTCGCTTAACTACACAGGATTTTCGTACCCCACATCTCACATCTGCCCACGTCGTGGAACCAGCGATATTTGGAATTTAACTACACAAGCCCATGTATTCTCTTAATCCCTACTTGTAACAATTAGTTGGGACACTACTGGGCCATATAGCAAAAAGAAAGTCCAAAATCCCTTAACCGATCTCACTGTACCGCTTGATCCCCAAATTACGTGATCTCCTTGCCTCCCTTCACACATGCCTCTCCGATGACTGAACGGCCGCCGCAGCGTATCATCTCCAGACTTCCCATCCAGGCGCCGGTGATCTTTGGCTGGACTCTAGACATGAGACGCAAGGAAAAACCACCTTGTACCGTCCAGCGAGCCACGAGTGACGCACTCGCGGCTGCACACAAATTGTCCGTCTGAAACTCTGAATCAATCAATCAATGCTATTATATTAGTCTGCACTCTGTATCTGATCCAACACAAGGCAAGGCCCTCCACTTTTCTACTTCTACTTGTTTGTTTTATTTGCAAAAACAGCAATACAGTTCATTATTTTCCACTTTTTCTCTCACTACAATACTAGGATTCAGGATGTAGGAGGTTATTTTGATTAAGAATAAGAATTGCATATTTCCCTTTTCTTAGTAATAGATTTATTTTGTCAGGTCTTTGGTTTGATAAGTGGATAAATTTGTGAGATAAGATGTTTTTAATTCCTGTTTATGATCTAAAAAAATTATTAGTAAAGTTTGACATCACAAGGTTTTGATCCTGGCACCGCCACTGGGACCACCCCGTTCTTGTACACCCACACCCCCGATCCCGAGGTCCTGGGCTCCGAGTCCGACGAGATTGAGGGACCTACGGATAGAGAAAGATGGCCAACAAATAAGACAAGAGAGAGAGAGAGAGAGAGAGAGAGAGAGATTAGGACGCTAGAGATGGATGGAGCAAGCGAGAGGATACATATATTAGTGTATACTAGTAAATTGCACGTGCTATGCACGTTATTCTACTCAAGTAAATAAGAAAATGCCATAAGCACGAAAATGAGAATTTCCACACAATGAGCATTTTCTTTTGTTTGGTATGAACAATCCAATTTATGTAATATTGTATTAAAAATAATATTTTATCATCCTCTCTTCTTTGTAATCATGTTAGCGTAAGTGTGAGCCCATATTCCTTTTACGATGTAGGAGGAAATAAACTCGTGATAAAAATTATTACACATGAAATGATTAAGCTGATGAATTGATCCGTAGGCAAACTGTCAAGCATTGTCATTTGATACCATTTTATCGAGCTCGCATCTTCGTAATAAATGTATGATAATATTCACAAGAAAAAAAAACTGTGCATGATAAAATAGTCACGTTTTCTGTTTGACAAAACTAAAATATCATGTCTCTACAACAAACCTATTAGTTCTTTTTCTTTCCGGGAGCTATCGTGGTAGTTTATTTACACAACTATCATAGTAGATAATGTCACCATGTGCATTGGTTGTAGAGTATGCCATAATGTCACCATGCACACAAGATCCTGGGAGGTGTTTGACCATGTCGTCTCCCAGCTCACAAGCCCAGTTCAACTGTGCTAATCGCAGAAACTTTATTGCTGACATGATGTGATGTGCGTGTCCAGAAGTATCTACTGGCTTCAACAAAGAAGTTTGAGCGCGGGAAGGCATGGTGGCGAATCCAATCACTTTCAACCGTCCGATATGTTAAGTAGCGTTGTGATGTGTGGTGGATAGCAACCCTAACTTGCAAATAAACGTCTTGGATCAATCCAGTGGGATGCTGCAGTGGCACTTCCAAGTTCAAAAAAATGTGTACTATATAGTGGTATAGATAGTGGTATAGATATAGAAGGATGGATGAAGAGTGGAGCAGGTCACATGTAAATGGGTATGAACATGCGTTCCTGTTTATGCGTGTATAGCTGTCCGTAGCAAAATAGTAATATTATTTAGACACATAAAATATGCGTGCATGAGAAGGGCATGCATTTTAACTTTATGTTTGGTCAGCGCTGGAAGATGCCTCACATGATTGAGATAAAATAAAATGTGCCATCTAACACTTGTATATTTGGTGCATGCGCAGCACAAGATGGAGTTTTTTTTTAAGAGAAAAACACAAGATGGAGTTTTTCTTTGTTAATCTTCTCTGAATTTCTGGTTAGCTAATGCATACGTGATGGCATGCCTATCACTTCAGTTATGTTTCAAGTCTTTTATGCCCTAGGATAATGGAAAAGAATTACATTTCGGATATCCCGGGGCCAACCCCGCCGGGCCTCCTCCCCCAGCGAACGACTCTCCCGCCGCCGCCACCGCCGAGGGCGTTGCAGGCTAAGCCTGTGTGCCGCAGCGGCAGCGGCGGCAATCTTCCTCGGCCGGCGATCGGATCTGGGTGGCGGCAATCCATTCTGGCTGATTCAAGGGCGGTGGTACGGGCCGGCGGTGACCAGGGTTGTCGTCTTGGCGGCGGCGACGACGGAAACGTGGGGCGGCTAGGGCGCCCGATCTGGATCCATATCGGATCTGGGTGGTGGTGTTCTTCAGGCCGTCATGTGTATTCTTTGTTCCGGCACAGCAAGCGGCCTTCAGACTGGGCCCACGACTTGAGGACGTCGGGGGCTCCGGCCCTGGGCGCGGAGGTGGTGGCCATCCTCTTTGCTGGAGGTGGTCGGCTAGTGGATTGTGGCTTCTCGCATCCAGTTCCGGCGTCGAGCAGGGAGGTGAGGCTGCCGGTGAAAACCGTGCTATGACTCCGGTCATGGTGGGCGATGGCGGCATTTTCGCGTCGTTATCTTGTTGAAGACATCGCCACTGCAGCTTCCGTCGACTTGCTTGCGCTACTCTCGGTGAAAACCTAGACCTAGGGTTCCCGGATCGGACGATGGCGGTGCTTTTGGCGGCGTTCTCCCTCATGGGGGCATCGTTTTTGAGCAGTGGCTGGATGGAGGAGACAAGTGGTGGAGCAGTTTTACATTTACCACGTTGGTGATGGCGGATCTCAACGGCATGGTGCAGTGGAGACTCGGCGCTCGATGCGCGGTGATGGAATCGCCCGGGAGGGTGACGCTGTCTGGCGTCGTGGTGGCGTCGACGACAACGAGATCGGGCAAGGTAGATGTAACAGTACAACTCTGAAGATGGATTGGTGGCAGGTGGCTGCGGCGGCCTCATACCCAGCAGGCGTCCTGGTTGAGGAGCACGCCGGACTGGTGGGTGCCCCATACCCGGCAGGCGTCCTGGTTGGGACCTCAGGTCTTAGATTTTAGGTTTGGCTGCGAGGTCTGTTTGGTATTAGGCCCAGATTATCAGCATCCCTTCATCAACTGGATAGGAGTAGCGGCAGATGTTGCCTAGACGGTGGCTTTAGTCTTACTGTTGCGTGACTTTGTAAGGTTTTGTGTCAATAATTAATAAAGTGGATGTATGCATTGTCCAGATGCAGAGGTCGGGGGTCTTCCTCCTTTTCTAAAAAAAAAATATCTAATTGCACATCTCTAGTTAGTTCATCAAACAAAGAAGAATTCTCTTGCATTGTTTCAAAAAATGAAGGCTGGCTTCGTGTAAGAAATCCAAATTAGTTAACACCATAAAGCGAAAAGTCCATTAATCGGTTAATCTTTGCATTTGATCAGTCGCTTTCGTGGATACCATAACCTCTCCACCATACACGCTTCTAGTAGTTAATTAGAACAAGGATTCGTACCGATCTCCAATCAAATTTCATATATAATAGTTAAAATCGGAGTTACAGTTTATAATATATGAATAATTTAGAAAAGCATTTGTTCGACTTAAATATGATCTGCGAATAAATTATCTAAAAGGTCGGGTGGTTTCCGGAAAAAAATGCAAAATGGTTTGGCTGTGACTCAAGTGTAGTGCGGTTAATTCACAGAAAATGCAAGGGGATGTGCAAAATTGTGTGACAGACCGCCAAAAGCACTTCTTACTTTACTATTAGATAGAGATTAATCTATATCAGACTAGATCATCAACAAACAGATTATAATTTATTGGAGAGAGATAATTTTGCCCTCCATACACCAAACAACAATACCAAAGTCAAAAAACATGTAACGATACATACAAGCGACAATTTATTCAAAGGATAGAGGGATACAACCACTGGCAAAACAAGCTCAACAATTATACCACATTTCGTACGTGTATACCAGTCACACGTACAAAACAACACGAGCAACCTGAAATCAGTGAGGGCCTGCATGCATGCATGCAGACAGACAGACATGCCAGCCAGGGACACAACTTATTACGCTTAAACTGGTCAGATCAGAGATCGCCATGGACGGTCTAGGCATCGACGACGCGGAAGGAGTCTCGGTTCTTGATGACGACGTCGTACATGTGGACGGAGGAGAAGCGGGAGAAGTCCCTAGGGAGGGCGATGAGGTCAAGGCTGCCGCGCTTGTGGAACTGCAGCAGCGCCGGGTCCTCGTAGTAGCGCTCCCACCCCAGGGCCCTCAGCTTCGACTCGAGCACCTCGTAGGAACTCACCACCTGGTTGCTCGGTGTGTGCAGCAGCGCCTTCCGCCGGACCGCCGACGTCCGCTCGCTCCCGGGGTTCTCCACCAGCCGCACCACCCCGTTCTCGAACACCCACACCCCCGACATGAGGGACCTACGGACAGAGAAAGATGGCCAACGAGAGAGAGAGAGAGAGAGAGAGAGAGAGAGAGAGAGAGAGAGATTATGATGCAGGAGATGGATGGAGCAAGCGAGAGGATACATGAGTGTATATATAGAAGGATGGATGAAGAGTGGAGCAGGTGACATGTAAATGGGTATGAACATGCGTTCCTGTTATGCGTGTACACAGCTGTCCGGAGCAAAAGATAATTGCAATACTATTATTTAGACAAATATAATATGCGTGCATGAGAAGGGCATGCATTTAAGTTTAGGTCTGGTCAGCGCTGGAAGATGCCTCACATGATTGAGATAAGATAAAAATGTTCCATCTAGCACTTTTATATTTTGTGCATGCGCAGCACAAGATGTTGTTTATCTTTGTTAAGCTTTTCCAAATTTCTAGTTAGCTAATGCATAGAGTACGTGATGTGGCATGTCTATCACTTGGGCTATCTTTCAGGTCTTCTATTCCCTGGGATAGCACGGAAAAGAGTTACATTTCTGCTCTCTAATATCCATCACAGAATTTGGCACGAAATTATCCAATTGCACATCTCTAGTTAGTTCATCAAACTAAGAGAGATTCTCTCGCATTGTTTCAGAAAATCAAGGCCGGCTCCGTGTAAGAAATCCAAATTAGTTAACACCATAAAGCAAAAAGTCCATTCTTCGGCTAATCTTTGCATTTGATCAGTGTGGCTTTCGTGGATACCATAACCTCTCCACCATACGCGCTTCTAGTACTAGTTAAATAGAACATGGATTCGTACCGATCCCCAATCGGCCGGGACACATGGCTAATTGGTTGTCCTTCCCAGAAATTGTGCCAAGGAGTGGAATCTCCAACCTCTCGATAAGATCCACGTGGTGGAGCTTTCTTTTTACTAACATATGCCAATTTTTAACAAATCGGGAAAGAGGAAAGGATAAACTCAGTTTTGCTATGGATCCAGCGCCAACCTCCATTCTGGTTGCAGAGCCAAAGAGCATTTCTGAACAATGGAGAAGGAAGGTCACAACATGCGTCTTTCGTATTTAGTTGATTTGAAGGTCCAATCAAAATCGAACACAAACTATTTTTCACCACGACGCCCATCGACGATATATGAACCGGCTTACCCTTACCATCCATATCATCGCACGCTGGAAGTTCAGACTGCAAGGTGATGGAGCAAGAAACAGGCAAAAGATGGCCCACATTTAGAACCCGACAGCCATGTCAACCACATTCTTAAAACCGCGACAATTTTTTAGTCGCGAGGTTTTTTTGTACCTTTTTCAAGCCAACCAAAGAAAAAGGATAACTAACTCCTTGGTGTACTTGGGAACATGTGCTCCAGTCATTCAATAAATACAATGAAATCAGTGTTTTTCAAGATTACAAGTTTCATGAAAAATCATAATTCATTTTCAAGTACTTATACAAAAGGAAGATGGAAACTGCTTTCGTGCGGTTTGGTGAGTTGAGCAATCACCTCCTCTTTGCTATCCGACAGCTTCCACATCATGTCCACAAACATATCCAAGTATCGCTGCCGCACCACGTGGGCACCCTTGGCCATCGGCATGGGCTAGACCTGAAATGCACTTCGGGGCGGCCATGTGTGCGGCTTGCTTTCGCATCATGGCCAAAAATACTCGCGGGAGATAAGAGCGTCGAGTGGTAGCCCTAGAGGAAGTCGACTGGCATGTACGCGCCGCAGACAGATTCATGGCCCGCCGGAGGTCGTACACGAAGGTAGTCACACTGTTGCCACCCGGGCATGGCTAGCTGAACATGACAGATAGAACGCCCCCATTGTCCCACCCACCATAGATCTTCTTGTCATTACAACGGCTATAGTGGAGCACGCCTCGCTGCTCCCACCGGTGATCCGGCGTAAGTACCTGAAGAGCAGTAATGTAATCATATAGTTAAGTCTCAGGCATGGCAACAGCGATGCATGGCCAGCCCAATACCTGCATCATCCTTGATCGGAGAACCGTGCCTCCTGGTGGCATCGTGATCGTCGTGACCACCTCGCTGTCGACGTCGAGAGCTAGTATCGGTGAGAAGTTGGTGTCGGTCCATTGCTTGGTGGTTGTATCTAGGAGATACACTACATTGCCTCCATCTGGGTACAGATATAGGCGCACACACACACAGTACTGTGGTAAAACCACCGGTCATCCTTTCCTCTTTGTGGTGCGGCAGCTTCGTCATCATCTCCACAAGCACCTCCAAGCATCGCCGCCGCACCGCAATGGTGCTTCGTGGCTGTCAGCACTGACCAGGCTTGAAATGCGTCGCACCACCACCACCACCACCACCTGTGGAGCTCACTTTCGCACTGTCGCCAAAAACACTCGATGGAGATACGAGCGTTGGTTGGTAGCCCCAGAGGAAGTCAAACATATCTTGATGCTAGTGCTTAGGAGCAACCAGGCCATCCTTTGCGATCAACCGGGTCGCCGAGCAGGACACCATGAGCATGTTCACGCCGTCGACAACGTCTTCATGGCCGCGCCGGAGGTCGTATAAGCAGATCAACACTTTCCCACATGGGCCTTGACGACGTCCCACCATGACCGACAAAACACCACCGCAGTCCCACGCGCCTAGGATCATGTCAGTAGAGCGCCCGCCGTGGCGGATCACAGACCGTCGCTCCCATCGGTTGTCTGGCATGAGTACCCACAGAGCGACCCGAGGACTAGTGTAGCCACGCTTACCCATGGCGGCGAGGGCTATGCATGGCAGGCCCCATACCTGCATGAGCCTTGACCGGAGATGGTCCCCTCCTAGTGGCATCGCAATGGTCGCGATCACCTCGCTGTCGACATCTAGAGCTAGCATCGCCAACACGGTCATGGTCAATTGTTGGGTGGTACAAGTAGTACTAGCAGTGGTAGCTACTCCCTCTGTCCTATAATGTAAGACGCGTTTTGACACTACACTAGTGTGAAAAAATGTCTTACATTATGGGACAGAGGGAGTAGGAGATATAATTTGCCGCCATCCGTTGCTAGAGAGTCCACTGTTTGGAGGTGCACGTCGCGTGGCGGCGTGGGAAGGAGAACTGCATGGTCGGCGTTGGTTCCCGGCAGGCACCTTGCGGCGCCACCATGATGGTGACGATGGTGTGACCTTGAAGAATTCTTATTTGTTCCGTGATGAGCGCCTTGTAGGTGTCGCTTGACGGGCTGTATGCGAGCCCGTGGAAGTGAACCTGGCGCCACCTACTGCTGTCCGTGTCTGTCATCGTTGGTGGCGGCGGCGGGAAGGAGATGCGGACGAGTTCTTCCTCCTTCCCGGTGGCCGGGTTGACGATGACACCCTCGACGGGCAGATCGGATCTGGGAAGCCAGACATCGGAAGACCGGGCCATGAGGACGAGCCACTATCAGAAAAACTTGCGTTGCCGACGGCCAAATCTATGCCGACAGCCCCCGTCGGCATAGATGGCCATACCCCGACGGCCCAGCTAAAGCCGTCGGCGTATGCCCATCTATGCCGACGGGGGCCGTCGGCACAGATCAGCCGTCGGCGTTGCTTAAAATATGCCTACAGCGGCCGTCGGCATAGGCCAGGCCGTCGGCATACCACGTGCGCCCGTCTACCTGGGCGGCGACGGCCGTTTGACGGCGTCGGGCTAGATCAGCCGTCGGCATAGGCCTGTCGTGAGCTCCCAGTGGCTGACACGTGGCAGGTCTATGCCGACGGCTGGGCCGTCGACATAGACCTGCCGCAGGAGTGCCCAGTTGCTGACACGTGACACGTCTATGCTGAGTTTCAAACTAAGCCGACTGCTAGGCCGTCGGCATAGACCTGCCCCAGGAGCAACGGCTTCTCGCCACGTGGCACCTCTATGCCGACGGCCTGGCCATCGGCATAGTTCCAAACTAAGCCGATGGCTGGGCCGTCGGCATAGAGGCACCACGTGGCGTGAAGCCGTTGGTCAGCACTTGACGGCGGCCGCCGTTAGGCGATGACGTTGCCGACGGCCAGGGCCATCGGCATAGATGTATGACCACCGTCGGGATAGGGTCTATGCTGACGGCCTTTCTATGCCGACGGTCATCCTGGCTACGCTGACGGATATGTCGCCGATGGCCCTATGCCGACGGGGGGCCGTCGGCATAGGCCTGTCCCGACGGCTAGTCAGGGCTATGCCGACGGCGGGTGCGATTCCGGTAGTGCGCCCATTACACGTGCCGGCGTAGCCATAGGCTTGGCCCCGCACGCCAGTGCCGACGGCATGCTTTAAGCTGAACGACGGGCCGACGACATGGAGTGCGTGGTGGTAACGCGGCGGAGGCGGGTAGCGCAACTCGACGAACCTGACCAAGGAGGCGGCTTCATGCAACGACAGAGGCGCGCCGGGGCGTCGACGTCGGAGCCAGAAGTACGGGGCCGTGAGGAGGCGGTGCAAGCCCCTGGAGAGCACCACACAACTCGTGGCGCAGCGGGCCGGCAGTCGGGAGAGGATCTCATGGGCGATGAAGTGGTCCGGAAGCTTCTGTGGCGGTGTCGTGGATGCGCGGCAACGAGCCTTCTTCCTTGCCATGGCGATGCGCGATGACGGTGGAGCCCTAACCGCTTCAATCAATCTAGGTGACGTCGCGTCTCGACCCGCTGGGCCGTAACCGGGGTAATTAATAGCATCAGCGCCCACTTTTATATATCTGCTTGCTTCTAGGGATGGCAATCTCTATCTCTATCTCTTTTCATTATAACGGTGACGGTCCGTTTCGAAAAAAATTATAACGGTGGCGGTGGAGCCCTAACCGCTTCAATCAATCTCATTATAAATCCAGCTCGATGAAAGAAATCAATGACCTATGAGATTCTGTCCGGGATCAACTGCTATATTATTTCTATTTTCCTTCATGAGATTCTGTCGCTCTAATTCCTTGTGTAATAATGTGCATTAACTCTAGTTAATTAATACGGGGTCACTTTCCTATCCATGTTTGCATATAAGCCTGATTCCACGCACACAATGTTGTACAACTTGGCATAAGAACCTCACGCACCCTTCGTGGCATTTGGTTTCAAAAAATTGTACCCCTGTTCTTCCTTTCCTGCTGATCTTTCCCCGCCTCAAATTCAATCAGCGCGACTATCAACCCAGGTGACAAGCCGCTAAGATTAACACACGCAGACTCCTATCTAATTTTGTTCGGTAAGTCCTATGGTTTATTCATGTTTACCATGTAAATTAGCCCCATGTTTGTGAGCATCGACTCTATGCAAAGCACATCCTGTTTACTATTTGGGCTTCGAGAAGAATAGGATAGTATGCCTGAGACTAATACGGGAGGTTGCAGAAAGACACGTACCCACATAAAATTGGCGACTGGCTGGGAGAAGGGGGCCTCCATCCCTTTGCGATGCATGGGCTGCCGCTCCTCACCACGCACCGGAGCAAACTCCAGCACACAGAAACCGCTCAGCCTCCGTCTTCCATGCACACGCTGTCTCCCGGCCCGCCGTTACCGTACCACACGCAGCCGCCATTTCCTGGCCACCGCTCCTGCCATAAAGGGCGACGACCCACGCACCCCGATCACCATGGCTAGAACGTCGGCCTTCAAGGACGGCGGCACCACATCCTCAACAAGCACAGTGAGGTAGATCGACGCCGGACGCGACATCGCCGTCGAGCATCCCGGATTGCCAGCGCTGCCACGCCGGCAAGGAATTCGGCGCCGACGCAGCCGCTATCTCCTTCCTTTCCGTGGACGTCAGCGAGAATTGGAGGATATTTTGCATAGGGTGCTGGTAGGCCCAAGTTGGGCCAATTTAGAATGGATGGATGGTGGCACTTGATGTAATAGGCCGTTGAACAAATTAGTTCTCACGGGTGGGCCAAATGTTATAATAAGTTGTGTTTTTTCTCTTGTGCAACGATGCCAAAATTTCTTATATTTTCCCATGTGGACAATATCTAATGTACTGTAAACGACCCTAAAAAAAAGAGCCTGATGAAATGTTGTGACTCAAAAGAAAGCAAGATATTTGTAGTAACGTGCTATTAATTTTACGGAGATAAAATATGTATCATTTTAATTTGCATCGACAAATTATAATTTATGCTGTTGAGGTAATGTCAACTGAATTTCACTATAGACATTTGGCAAATATCATACTTGAATGAATAATTTTTAAATCATCATCATTAGTGATTTTTAATTCGTGATACAATAAACAGTAGTGCATAAGTCGAATATGAAGTGGAATTATTCACTCTACAAGCTTATCACGGTGGCCATGTAACAAAAACCTTTTTTTGACACTATCTTCCTTGCAGATAAAGTCTCCGGCACGATCGAGTGCTTGTACTCCCTTCAAAGACATGTCGAACTCTATGAACCAAAGTAATATTTAATGATCTAATGCTCTGTAAGTGTACAATGTGATGCACAATAAATAACTAAATTATTATTCTATTTTTTAGGTGTGGCACTACCCCATTGACGGCCCTGCATATATCTCTTTCTTCTCTCTCCGGCCGATCCTTTGTGGGCGCGTTCATCAGTCGTGGAAGAGAACCTGTATACGTCGGCGAAACGACGGCAGCCGGGACGGGCACACCAGTGTAAAGCACCTCAAGGCCATCCTCCCGATGACGCTGCACCTTGACATTCCAATTATTTGACCATCTTTTCATCTATCATATTGCTAAAAACATTTACTTCTATGCAGCAATATGTCTGGGTTTTTAGTTTTAAAGTTTATGCGCACGTGGCATGATCATGAACATGGATTACCAGTTGTCCCGGTGAGTACTCTGCATTCACCATTCATGTGTCCTTTTAGATGTGAACCTTGAATGACAGCATAATGCATGTGCACGAAGATTATGACATGTGTTGGTACACTTGCTGTCGTACAAGGACAATGAATGCGTACAAAACATTCTACAACTCGTGCGTGATTTGGTGAAGAGAATTGGGATAAACTTTTTTTAGTCGGAGAATCATATGTGTTATTTTATTACAACATTGTGAAACATCTTTGTTTACTCTGTATCAATACATTATTACAGTTCTTGTTCTTTTAACTTAAATCTGAAAAATACTATTTTTTGCAAGCTTACTTCAAATATTTTATATGAAGTGGATAGTTGTATGCTAAATGAAAAGAAATGTGTGCGCTCTTCTTAAATTCAATAAATACAGATGTACGCTACTTCATCTCATAACATCGAGTTAGATAATCCTCAACTAAACTTTGTAATTCAATTAGACGGACATGTCTATGATTTGTACATGTATTATTGCCCGTGGCAACGCACGGGAATTTTACTAGTTTGTTTAAAAGAAATCTAGAGATAGCAATGGATACACATTATCCATGTACCCTGCAGGTAAAAATCCTATTAGGGTATATAAGACAAAATATTAACCATGGGTATTTATCTCAAAAAAATTTACCCATAGGTATATAAATAGGGAATTCCGAAACTCATCTGTTAGAGCGGGTACGGGTATGGGATCGTATAACCCATACCCACGTACCCACGTACCCATATAAAATCTATGTGAACTAAAAAATTATCGCCATAGTCTACAATTTGTCATGAGATGTGTTGCTATTTACAAGAAAGTGGTTTTTTATTAAATGTGTTGTTGTTGTTGTTGTTGTAAAGAATCATTATATGTTGCTGTTTATGACTATGAGTCGTTCAAATTGATACTTTGCAAACATGGGTAATTTTACCCGCTGGTACCGGTCTACCCGATATGGTACCGGTCTACCCTATCGGGTCACAGGTATGAGAAAAAATTGTATCCATTGAAGGTATGGGTAAGGGTGATGGGTAAGCTTAGAAGGGACGGGTAAGGGTATGGGGTGGCTCCACCCGTACCCAAACCCTGCGGGTGCCATCCCTACTTGCCTCATGGCCCATGGCCTTAACTGGGGTACCCACTTCCTTCCCTTATCGCTTGGCCGCTTCTGCCCACTCATCCCCCACTTCTCCCCTAAAACTTGTGAATATTTTATTAAACGTAGCATACTTTTTTTGAATGTATGAAGCGTTTTTTAACTACAAACACATTGTAAATTTTTTTAATTTTTTTCTAAATGTTATGTACATTGTTTTTGAAATATATGACATTTTTTAAATGTCACAAATATTTTTTATACACACGATTAACTTTTTGGTACACATGATTAACATTTTGGCACACATGATTAACATTACTTTTTCATTCATGTTATACATTTTTTGGTATACACCAGAAATATTTTTCTATAGTTTTTTAATATTATTCAGATACAATATTAATAGTTTTCAAAATTTTATACAAAGTGTTTTTGTAATATTTATATATATATATATATGTATATATTTAGAATATTTTGATTTTTTAATAATAAAAAAATAAAAATTGGAAGGAAAACAAAAAAGAAAAAAATCACACAAGACATTAATGTGACGCTGCTTGTAGTTACTGGGCCGGCCCAATTCAGGCACTCCTAGGCGAGCCGTGCCTAGGCGTCGCCTTAAGCAGCACATAGCCACACCCCCTTCAATCTCTAGGGGTGTTTTCTATCATGAGATAAAACTTAATGGGTCGGACCCGTCCCGAGAGGCCATTCTTGTGTTTGGTTCGTCACAAGAACCAGAACCCACCTATTCTCTCGAACGACATATTCCCTCGTTATCACAAACCGAGGAGTTCCTCGAAAATGAGCGGACCATGCGGAACACCTGTCTCTCCCAGCCATCATCCTCTTCCTCGTCTCCCCCCTTGGTCCACCGTCATTCCCTCGTCACTGTCCCGTCTTATATGCAACATCGCCGACCACTGCCGCGTCTCCCCCTCTCCCTCCCTGATCTTGCGCGCGCCGCAGCCAGCAGCCCCACCGCACGCCGTGGCCTCTCACTCGTCTTCCTCAGCTGGTCATGGAGGTCGGGCGCACCTAAGGTGCCCATCATTGGTCGTCGCGAGCCCGCCCACGTATTCTTTTGGTTTCCCTCATCTTTCTTTGTGCAGCGGCGTGCTGGCCGGTGGCCGGCTGGGCAGCGACAGACAGTATGTAGGTATGATTCAACTTCAGCCTACATGCGTAGCGACTCAGCGACGCCGCAAACAACCACAATTAGCGGCAGCAACCAACAACAATCTCCCATGTTAGTACGATGCAAACCTCTGACCACTGGTCATGTGATATTGGTAGAACGGCGAGTTGTGCCTACCTGAAATTTTGATTCATTTTTCGTTGACACATGTTCCATTTTGATGGCTGAAATGTACCGTTCTCTAAATCAACGTAATCACGTATTTAGTATACGTGCAGTTTAGTTTTCTATCAAAATCTAATTCGGTATGAATTCAGTGCAATCAATGAATCAAGTGAGATGAACGATTCCATTCCACTCCATCTCTCAAACCAAACACCAAAATGTAACCATCTACCAAATTCAAAGACAGAACCTGCCCGTTCCACTGAAATGGAACCATGACAACCAAACACACCCTAACCCTAACCCTAGGGAGGAGGAAGGAGGGGGTGACGTCGCCTCTCGACCAGATCCAGATGGGCTGTAACTGGGGTAACAACATCAGGGCCTGGCCATGTAATGTCTTCTAACCTTTTTTACATCTGCTTGCATCACGGCCCATGGGCCGGAACTCATGGGCCATAACTGGGGTACCCACTTCCTTCTCCTCCTCCTCGGCTCGGCGGCCGCCTCCGCCCCACTCTTCCCCCACTTCTCCCCCAAGAAAAAAGCCGAATCATGGACACCACCGGCGCCGCCGCCGCCGCCGCCGCCGCCGGCGGAGGCAGCGAGGAGGAGGACCAGGCCCGCCTGGCCGCCATCACCGACAACCTCAAGGCCCGTGACTCGTACGCGCTCCGCCCCTCTCCCCCTCCCCTCCCCTCCCCTCTCGATTAGCCCCTCTAATGGCGTCGCTTGCCCGTCGCGCAGGATCCGGCTGTACGCCTGGCTCTCGCACCGGTGCTTCTCCGACTGCGTCACCACCTTCTACCGCAAGACGCTGGGCAAGCGCGAGGGGGACTGCGTCCGCGCCTGCGTCCGCAAGTACCAGCTCGCCACCGCCGCGTCCGCCGCCCGCTTCAACAAGCTCGCCGACCCCTCCGCCGCCGCCGACGACGACGACGAGGACGACTGATTCGTGCGGCCCTGCGCTCCACTGTCGGCTGGGGGAACTTTTTTGCCTGCTCTGGTTAGTCTCCTGCAGTTTGAGTTCTGATGTAGCGCTTGTGATGCCTGAAGAGACACCAATAGTGACAGAGTAGAACGAACCACGGATTCTGAATTTCTGATGCAGCCTTTTGGGCTTCGATTGATTGCGGCTGTATCGAACCACACCACGGGTTCGCAACTTGGGCGGATGCAAACATGAATGGTTTCCATGCTTTACAAACTTAGCATCGGTGAATCTTTCACTGAATGTCACGCGTTTACTTGTCTGGTTGGAATCGGTTGCTTCCATGTGTTAATTCAGAATTCAGAGATGTGCATTGATGCAAACCTGAATTCTTGGTGCCATTTCATGGTTCATTGTCTGCATAGTGCATACAGTTTCAGGATTTCCCCCCCTTTTTTGGTTTGTCTCATAGCCTGGTATAAGGTCAAATCAACAATGGTCCATGATGTTGATTTGAATCTTGTTCAGATTCGATTTCTTATCTAAAATTCGACTACATCTTTTGCCGTCATATGCCAAACTTGAAGCTCCATGTCGTATGATAAATAGGTCGTTTGCAACATTGTGTCAACAACTCAACATGACTGCTATCAAGCTCTTGCCCTGCTATTTCCATAGCCTGTTACAACTTACAACCAGTACTCATCTCTGTATTTATGATATATCTCTGCCTCAAATGATAGGATCTGAACTTGTCCTTGGAATAAGAGCTTAGAGAAACTTCAGATGATGAGACAACAAAAACTGATTTGTTCAAGGATTATGGTTCAGCAGAGTAATATAGCAAAGGAAAAACGGATCTGATGTGAATACAACCAAGATATCAGAAAAAAAAAGTAGGAGAACCTCATGTATTCAGTGGCTGCACATCTTCAATCTGTATAAATTATATATAACACAGAAAATGTGGTCCTAGAAGATTTATTCACTCTATGAAGAGTAAACACACTGATTGTTCTGTTTAAAGATTTTTTGGGTGCCAGTCTCATTCCTAAATGGAATGAATGCAGGGTACTTGGATCTAAAATGAAGGTTTAATTATCCAGGTTAAGTTGCTCCAGGTTCTTGTTGCAGTCTCATCAACTCTAAGCATCAGTATCCAAGACAGTATCATCGCAAATTCACAGTAGTCTGATAAGAGGTTTTATTATAAGCTTGATGTTCCTTGCCGTTGGCTTAACACTGTTGAACAGAGACCTCTGAGCTAATACTCTGTATGTATGGACACAAATAATAATCCTATGAGACTGGTCATCAACTCTGATCCTTTTTTCAAGAAGTTTTTAGTTTCTGAAAACATACAACCATTTAATTATGTCAGTGAATAGAAGAATGTGGGACTGGATCATTTGCCCATTTATTTGCCCCTCTTTACATCGGATTAGATGATTTGCCCTGCTTTTCTTTTTTCCTTTTGGTAATATATGCCCTTTTTAATTACTGTACTCATTTTTTTATCCCTATTTTTGCCATGCGAAAAGACTGTATTGCCCATGTGGCAAATTTTTCATTCTTTACGGACCATTCTGTGTTTGACTGTTGGTCTTGGTTGGATCGACCGGTTCATCTCCTTTCTCCCGTTGCTCTCTCTTGTTATACTCGTATTGAAGTGACAAATCTATTGGAGGAGTTCGATGAGGGCATCCTTGCCCCCATCTTGATGGTTGCTCCTGCTACTGCTGGAGGCACGGTAGCTTCCGCTGCAGCACAGCGATGCGACGGAGAAGGCTGACCAGAGATGGCTCCGCTGCAGCTCAGCGGCACACCGGCTGTTGCTGCAGCTCGGAACTGTAGAGGAGGCAGATGGCGCTCCTCGTCATTTCCCGCCAGGGAGGCCGTAGATGGCGTCTGCTGCAATAGTGGCGCCAACGAGCTAGAGCTGGAGGGTACCGGTGCTAACCTCGAGCTGGAGCTAGAGTGTACAGGCGCATCGACAGTAACTTCGAGCTGGAACAGGAGCACAATGGTGCTGACCTCCAGCGACGATTCTGGTGACTACGATGACTACAACAACTCCAGTGAGCATGGGCGAGGCGACTCGAGCGACAAGGTGACTCGTTTCTCTGTTTATCTTTCGATTTCACTGTCAAGGTGTGAATGGAGTGTCCTGTTCTTGCTAGTGTGCAGCCTGTAAAATGTGAAGTTCTGAATTTTAGACATAGCATATAAAAATTTAATAGATGAAATAATCACATTGACAGTAATCAAATTAGGGTATATATCACTCCGTAATCATTAACTGATATCACCAAAAGGTGGCTCAATTCAAATCACACAAATTAATGTGAGTTTACATCAAGCAATAATAACAATACTTTTGAGTCTCTTATCTCGAAAATTGACAAATTCAGCACCTCTTGGAATTTAAAATAGCATCTCAACGCACTAAAACGAGAGCTTCTTCTGCTTTGGGGTCATTTTTTTTGGGCATGTGGTACAACACGAAGGGATGTGAGAAGTAGGTGATGCTACAGAAGCAATAGTTGTCCATGATGGTTGTGATGCATCACCTCCAGATATGGCCATAGCAAGTCTCCTGCATGTTTAAACACCAAGGTTATAACAGTAGGATTTTTATTTTCTGCATGAATCAGATATGCATATGACAAAAATAACATTGACCTCCTTGTGGTAGGCCCATGGCTGTCATGAAGGCTGGGTGGCAGTGTGATCATTGTCATTCGTGTAGGTGTCTCAGCAATAGATGGAACGAGCTCATGAGCAGACACTTCGCCATAAAGTTGACTGTTTTTAGCCTTTTTCTTTTTGTTCAATTACACATGATGTTACAAATGATATACTAATACTAATTTGATACTAATATAGATGTGATACTAGTACATGGGTTACCTCTCTTTAGCTCCATTTTCTGGACAAGTTTCTTCTTTATGCCCCAATATTCCACTTTGTTTGCACCTATTTCTGGTGCCAAATCTATTATTTTCCTTTCCCATCTCTTTGCCACCACCGTCTTGCTCATTTCTTTTGCCATCATCATCCTTTTTTTTTCTTCTTATGTTTGCTGCCACCATCGCCGTGGTCTTCAAGACAACCTTTGATTCTCTGCTTTTCCGTCTCCCGTCAGAGCTATTTTAAACTGGTGTCACCATCTCAAAATCTAGAGTAACCTGAGGCTTATGGAACATACTCATGGATAGGCATCATGGAACATACTTTAGGATAGGCCACTAAGACTTATTTGTGATTGGTTCAATCTCTCCAGCATAGGCATCATGGAACATACTCATGGAGTAGTATTCATGCACATATGGCTAAAATTTTACATCTGCAGTCTCTATAAGATTTAAGGATTGTGAGTCCATACTCACATAGCTTTCCATTGTGCTGCCATTCTAGGGAATTGCACCCATACGGCCACCTATCTCCACAACATGCCTCAAATTCTTCTTGTTGGTGTCTTTGACCTCACAGCTTTCTTCAATTGATCTTCCAACAACAAAATAGACAATTTGTCTAGTGCTCTTATTTATTTGTTGAATCATAGCAGCTAGTGGCTCTTCGGGAACATTTCCCAACCCTTCTCCTCCTATGAACACGTATTATGATTTTCTCTCTTATTATTGAATCCGGTAGCTCATCCACGCGCAGATCATCCATTCCTTTGATCTAGCTATTGAAGCACTCGACTAGATTATTTTGAATGTAATCAAATTTTGTTTCTTTGTTGAAGTCACATCTCATCCACTTCAAGTTATGACAAGTACACAAGTAGGTACCTACTATAGGTTCAACTTTGAACATCTTGCTCATATGATAGTTAAATGGTTCCATGCGATGAGCCTTGGCTGCTAGCCACATGCGACCAACAACATCTCCATATGAAAGTTTTTTTTGTTTTGAAATTTGCCATCAGGTGCCTAAAGCATTCCCTTTGCTTAGCTTGATGACAAGCAATTTTATCTGCATCCTCGAACCCTTTGCATGCACCAATGCAAATAGCTAGAGTTTTAAGGTGACCTATTGCCGTATGTCGTTGTTGCATAAACCAAAACTAGTTATCATAGTCTCTGTACCAAAAAAAGAATCCAAATTCTAAAGGAAATGCCCAAATTTGTTAGTCTAGTGATGTACAGGCTGCTAATTGACCATTCCAACTTTCCACATATGGTACAGCCAAGCAAGAAGCTATCAATGCATGGCTTAAGCGGCACAAATTTTTTTTATTTTTTTGCGGAAATACACTTCACCTCCTTCCCTCTTCACATCACCCTCAACAATGCCACCTTATAACATATGCGCGGTATGGATATCCAGTCAAGAGTTTCCAGTATTTATTGGACTTCAAAGCCGAGACTCATAGATTCATAAGAGATCTCTAGGTAGCATTGTCGAGGTTGACGTGAAGAGGAAAGGAGGTGAAGTGTATGTCCACAGATCTTCTATGGCAATTAAGCTGTGCACACATGGCTTGTTGGCTAGTTGTAGCCCATATGTCGATATAGACTACACACATTTGACTAGAAAGTGCAATGATCAAATTATCAGCATGTACATCACTAGACGAACAAAATTGGATGTTTCCTTTAGCATTTGGATTCTTCGGTACTGAAATTGAGGATTACTGGATTTGGTTTATGCAACAACTGCATGGGGCAATAGGACATCTTCAATGTCTAGCTACGCAAAGGGTTAGACAGTGTAGTTAAAATTGTTTTTCCTCAAGCTTGGGAAAGGGAGCACTTTAGAGCATCTCCAACAGCCGCGCTAAACTAGCGTCGCTCCGCAAAATAGTCCGTTTTAGCGCGCGCGCAACGCGGCGGGTCGCTCCAGCGGGCGCGCAAAAACGGCACGCGCGCTATAATGAGTTGGGCGCGCGGTCGAAAACACTCTCGCGCGCGGTGTATTTCGGGCGCCAGCTACCGCGCGCGGCACACTCGAGCGCTCGCTCTCCGCACTCTCTCCTCTCCTCCTCCTACGCCCCGCGCGCGCCGGTGCCGGCGCCTGCCACCCATGGACGCACACACCAGCGCCCCGCTCACCCGTTGTACGGGTGGCGTCGCGCTGGCGCCGTCCCGTGCCGCCGCCGCACCGTCGAAGGTCCCCAATGCGGCGCGGCCGAAGAAGGGCAAAACATCCGCGAAGAAGAACAAGGCGGCGGACGGCCCGCAGCACGGCGAGGGAAAGAAGCTTGCAGGGCGTTCGACGGCGCGGCGGCTACCAAGCGCCGCGAGCTCACTCGTTGAGCCGACCGCCGCCGCACCACGTGTTCGATTTAAATGCCCCCAAGGTGAAAAAAATTCCAACTTTTCTTTTCTTGTTATTTTTTCAATGCATCATCACATATAGATAGCTTATTTGCATTGTTCGAAAAACTTTGTAGTCAACTATGGGTGTTGGGTCCAACAATTCGCATTGGTCTCAAACCAATGACATCCATTTCGATGGGAGGCATGGGTGGCTTCGGAGCCATGGGAGGCATGGGTGCACCTCCGGCCGCCATGGGAGGCATGGGTGGCTTTGGAGCACCCTCCGACGCTATGGCCGCCATGGGAGGCATGAGTTTTGCTTCTCTTATCGGAGGCATGGGTGCACCTGCGGCCGCCGTGGGTGAAATGTCTTTCGATGTGCCTTCTCACACACATTCTCATGAAGATGCCGTTGAAGATCTTGCCAACACCGTTGGAGCTTCACATGATGCGGTGCGTGATGCGGTGCATGATGAGGAGAGGGAGGAAGATTCATCTTCGGAGGCAGAAGAATCGTCTTTGGAAGATGATGAGGACGAAGACGAGGAAGAGGATTGATGTGTCTTTCATTTGTGTCTTGAACTTGATTTGCATTTAAACTTGGTTGGATGAACTTGTGGGCATGAACTTTTATTCATCATCAACTTGTTTGTGTCACATTTCACATGTTCATTGCATTTTGATGAATGTTTAATACTCATTTCAAAATATCATGTTCATTGCATTTTTGCGCGCGCGCTACATTATAGCGCGGCTGCTGGAGCCAGCGCTGGCGGCCGCGCTGTTGGAGATGCTCTTAGGCATCTGATCACAAACTTTAGAAAAGTTCATGGAGACGTTTTTGGTAGCATGTCGCCAGCAGCCATGGCTGGTCGCATGAAAACATTTAACTATCATGCGTGTAAGATATTTGAAGCTAAACCTGCAGTACATACTACTTGTGTACTTATCATAACTTGAAGTGGATGAGATGTGACTTCAACACAAAAATAAAATGTGATTACATTCCCAATGTAGTCGATTGCTTCAATAGATGGATCAAAGGAACAAAGGATCTGCCCGTGGATGAGATAGTCGAATCAATAAGAGAGAACATTATGATACTTGGTGATAGGAGGGGAAGGATTGTGGAAATGCTCCGGAAAGAGACGCTTTCAACAAATAAATAATATGACTGGGCAACTTGACCATTTGGTTGTCGGAAGACCAACAGGAGAATATTGTGAGTTGAAGGACACCACCAAGAAGAATATGAGGCATGTTGTGAAGATAGCTAACCATGAGTGCACTTGCCTGGAATAGCAGCACAATCGAAAGCCCCATGAGGATGCACTTGGATTTCCTTAAAGAGGCCACAAATGTAAACTTTCTGCCATATGTGCATGAGTACTACTCCCTGGGTAAGTTCCGTGTTAGCCTATGTTCGAGAGATTGAACCAATAAGTTCCGTGTTAGACTTATATGTGATTGGCAATCACATATAAGTCTAAGGGGCCTCATGTTACTCTAGATTTTGAGATGGTGCCACCAATTTTAAAGAGCTCTATTGGGAAACGGGGGAAGCAGAGGATCAAAGGTTGTAATGAAGATGGTTATTATGGTGGTGGCAGGAAACGGAAAAAAAATGAGGATTGCAAAATAAATGTGAAAGAAGGTGGTGGTAAAGAGAAACAAAAAAGAAGAAGAAATCTGGCACCAGAATAGGTGCAAACAATGTGGAGATACTAGTATCGCGTCTATATTAGTATCAAATTAGTATTAGTATATCATTTGTAAAATCTGTGCGGTTTTAGCAGAAAGAAGAAAAAAAAAGCTAAAAAGATCAATTTTCTGGCGATGTGCATGCTCACGAGCTTGTTCCATCTTTTTTGTGACACCTACAAGAACAACAATAGTGGCACTGCCTCCTAGCGTTCATAACAATAGTTGCACTGCTCTAATGGCGATGGGGATAGGTTAGGTGTGGTTTAGAGGAGGAAAACCGTTTTTTTACTATACCCTCTTTTAGGGGATTGGTTAGCAATGCTCTTAAATCCTTTCTGGAAGCTTTATTAAATCAAAGCTTGTAAATGTATACGCCTATTTGAACTGATGGCTAGGGGACTTCAATGTAGCTCTAACCTCTAAGGTCCGGGCAAAAACATTTGTTAAATGATGTTTTAAGCAAATGTTTCGACGACTACGATGGTCATAACGAACATAAAATAGTTTTCCTCTCCGCTCTCCATCACTATGTTCTCGGAGAAGAATTGAGTCCAATTGCTTGTTGAAGAAATAACTTCTTGTGCTAACTTCGCCCTAGTGTGAAGACTGGGGCTTGGGATCAGGTTTTTTTGCTTCGAGTAAAGTGAAGCCAGTATTATTTGAGCATTGATTAACTTCGACTGGACTTACATTCGCAAGATAGATGGGCAACTACACTTCAAACTGGCAACTAACTGGGTACATGAGCCAACCACATAGATGTGGCAGTAAGTGTATCATTTACTTCTCAACTAGAACACTTCATAGGTTTCTCTCCTCTTCCTTATTTATACGTTGATATAAACCATTACAAGAACTGCGAAAATGAGCAAGACATTCAAGTTTCTTTTATGCATTTCTAGCTAGGTTGAGATCATGGAAAGAGTAGCTAATTTGCAGGAATGAAGGATACAGTAATATATTAACTAGTAGGCTTGGGAGGCATTAGGACGATCATCTTTTGTTGAAATGAGAAACTCAGTTGCCTCATATCATTAGGATAATCATTAGGACGATCATCGTCCAAACTACATCGACCTATTAGATTGGGAGATCCCTACACATTGATCAACGACGTCCTTCAGCGGTAAAACCTCTCTTGGCTGTACCGTACATGTATTGATCAAAATCGTCCTTTGGCATTACAAGGTGCAAGATCCATTTTGCTCATTAGGCTGCAAGGTCAACGATGGTTTGGACGAAAAAGACGATGGCAGTGATCCGGAGAACTTGTTGGTGTCAAGGAGACAACTCTCTGGGTGATTATCGCTGGCAGCATACGGATCGAACGAGCCTAGTGGAATCCTCACACTAGGAGGATGAAACAGATCCACCTAGCTAGACTCGTCTAAACTGGAATGATAATCGACACACAGATAAGTTTTTTTTCTTTCAAAGAAGCATATATTGGTACACACTTATTTGTCTTTAGAGGATAGCATATAACACTTGAAAAAAAGTGGATATCGCATGTCAAAAAATATAGGTAAATGTTTGGGCGCGGTGCGCCGGCCGAACTTTCGGCCGGTTCACATGCCACGCTGGCAAAACGCGCCCTGCGCAATGGCCCGCGCGCCCTGCCTCCTTCCAGCGCCTTCATCCCCTACCTTCAGCCTTACGCGCGCAACCTTCCCCTCCCCCCCCCCGGCAGCGACTGGGCCACCATGAGCTCCATCGCCGGCGGGCAGGCGCTCCCTCGCCCGCTGCCATGGCCAGATCTATCCCCTACCTTCACGTCGCGCTCCCCCCCTCCTCCTCCCCCGCTGCGTTCGTTTGGGCCGCCACAAGCTCCATCGCCGGCGGCCAGGCGCTCCCTCGCCGGCCGCCATGGCTGTCTGCCGCCATGTCCGGATCCTCTCGCGTATACAAGTGTTGCAACCGTTACCTAGAAAAGCTTCAACAGCCGTTGAAAAAAGCTTCAACCATAAGCATAGAAAGCTTCAATGGCACTGTACAACAAGGGGAAGCCGCAACCGTAGTTGGATTTTGCTACTACCGGCAAAGCTTTTTGCTACATCCATCAGACAGAGCTGCGACCTCGTGAGGACGACAATGATGTTTTTGCTGCAATCGTAGCAGGATTTTGCTACTACCGTTGGAGTTTTTTGCTACATCCATGTAAGGCGGAGCTGCGACCTCGCGAAGGCGGCGACAACGTTTTTGCTGCACCCGTAGTTTGGTTTTGCTACTACCGGTGAATTTTTTTGCTACATCCCAAATGGCGTTGATTGACTCGCGGCCGTCGTCGACGTATTTTCCTGCAGCGAGCATCAATGGCGAGGGCGGCGGAGCTACAACCGTCGTCGTCAAGAGCTGCAACCGCAGGTAGAGTTGTTGCATGGGTCGAGGCCACAACGAGGCCGGGAGGGTGGGGGACCGGCGACGAGGACGGCCGGCGAGGGCGGGGTCCGGCAGGCAGTGGCGAATCTTGCACAAAATTGAAGGGTAGGCTAAAAACATCAAGTTTCTAATTCTACTGAGCAAATTCATTGCAGTTTACATGTTAAACACCTCAGTATAATTCTCAAGTTGCATGTTTAGCTGAAATATGATTTTTGGAGGATAGGCTTCAGCCTATTGAAGCCCCCCTAGTGGAATCGCCACTGCCGGCAGGCGACGAGGAAGATCGGCGAGGGTGGGGACTGACGACGGGGACGACCACCAGAGGGGACAGGAGGCGTGGTGTCGTGCTCCCCAAGCGGAAGATGCGGATCCAGGCCGACTGTCCAAGGAAGAAGAAGCTGAGAGCGATCTGTTTTTTTTGTCCGAATCCAACGGCTGCGTGGCTTAGATCCGATGGCCTGGGCTGGACCGGCCGAAACTCTCTGCCGGTGCGCCGGCGCCTATAAGCGCCCAAAAATATAGCTTATAGCCTTTACAAACTCTAAGAGCAACTCTAACAGAGTCATCATATTCACCCAAACTACATAACTGCCATATAGAGCACGGAGCAAAAAAAACATCTCTAAGAAAGTTTCCATCCACCTCTCTAAGAACGGTTGTGGCCTAAATTTGAAGCAGCACGACCTCGAACGTTCCACTGGCGAAGGGGAAGACGTGATCGTCAACCACCCAGTCATTAATGCCACAACCGTTTCATCGGATTCCCATGGCAGCTGGTCAGATGGCCGTCAGGCGACATCATCTCCAGGCCTGCTCATAGCAGGCCAGGAGGAGGTGTGTGAGCAGCTAGAAGGTGTGTGAGTGCGACCATGTTTCTCGCTGGGAAGCGCATCCTTTGATGGCTGCCTGCCACATCCCACATCCCCAACTGCACTCTTAATGGCGTTCAAGGTAGCCCGGAAAAGGCCAAGAGCCTCCCCTCTCTCCCTTGTCCTTTCCACTCTCTAGTGCCTCCCAGTTCCCTCTCGCTCGCCTCCAATCTGTTAGAATTAGAGATAAACTTCTATTGTAATTTCAACAAACTTTGTCTCCCTCTCGTTCTCATATCTATCTCTATAAACTACCGTATCCTAGCGATCGGTAATGCTTGTAAGCCACGGCAGAGACTTTCTGCCCTCGATCGATATATACCACGCGGCTCCCTTACGAGGGAGTAGGAACGCTTCCATCTGACATGGTATACAGAGCTATCCTCTTTCCATCTATCTAGCCAGAAGCTCCACCGATCGCCAGAAAACCTATCGATCGCCAGAAAAACCATCCCATCGATCACCAAAACAGATTGCTATGTCTTCCTTCTCGGCTCCTGTCTCCCTCAACCTCGGAGCCCCTCCTGCCGAGAAGCTTACCAAGGAGAACTTCCTCCTATGGAAGGCACAGGTGATGGCCGGCCTGCGAGGAGCGCAGGTCACCGGCCTCCTGGATGGATCCGATGCAGCGCCCTCGAAGATGTTGGAGCAATAGCAGACTGACAAAACAATGATCATGGTGCCTAATCCTCTGTATGCGCCGTGGTTGTCCAAGGACCAGCAAGTCCTCAGCCATCTCCTAAATTCTCTGTCAAAAGAGATCCTCACCCAAGTTGTGAGTAAAGAAAACAGTTTTGATCTATGGACTGCTATTACCACCATGTTTGCTTCGCAGTCCCAATCTCAAATCACGAATTTGAGAATCACCATCACCACCACCAAGAAGGGCTGCATGTCGAGTACTTCATACATCGCCCGGATGAAGAATCCTGGGGATGAACTTGCTGCAGCAGGCCGTCCTGTCTCTGATCCAGAGATGGTGGACTATGTTCTCGCCAGTCTCGATCGGGACTATGATCCGGTTGTGGCGGCCATTGGCACCGTCAAATCTTCCATCACCGTCGACGAACTCTTCACTCAGATCACCGCTTTTGACCAGCGGATGGAGATGCTAGGTGATGGCTCCAACGCTGGCTTCAACACCTCCGCGAACTTGGCGTACAGGGGGCGCGGCCAGTTCCGTGGCCGTGGGCGTGCACATGGCAACAGAGGCCGCGGCCGTGGGAGGCGCTCGCCCTCTTCTTCTCCAAGCAACAGCAGCAGGCGAGGTGGTCGTCCCCAACAACAACAACAGCAACGACCAGTGCACCGGGACTATCCCGAGTGCCAAATCTGCCTCAAGCATCACCGCTGGGGCGCCCGTGAGTGTTGGGATCGCTATGAGGATGATGAGTACGAGGAGAAGGAGGCAAACGTCGTCACCGACTCCTACGGCATCGACACAAACTGGTATGCGGATATCGGTGCTACAAATCATATCACAGGGGAGCTCGACAAGCTGACGGCCAGAGACAAGTATCGTGGACATGACCAAATGCATACTGCAAACGGTTTTGGTATGGAAATCACTCATGTTGGTAGTTCAATTGTCAAAACCCCCATGAAAAATTTACATCTAAAAAGAGTTCTATATGTCCCTACAACATCAAAGAATCTTCTTTCAGTTCATAGGTTTACCCTTGATAATCGTGTTCTCATTGAATTCTATCCTTATTTCTTTTTGGTAAAGGACTTGGACACGAGGAGAGTGCTTCTTAGGGGCAAGTGTGTGGGAGGTCTCTACCCACTCATATCTTCATCATCATCATCAAATAAACAGGCTTCTGTTGCTGTCAAGCCTTCTCCGGCAAAGTGGCACAGTAGATTAGGTCATCCTTCATCAGTTATTGTTAAATTTTTCCTTAGCAAGAATAAACTTCCCCACTCTCATGAGTCTAGTATTGAGTCTGTTTGCGATCCATGCCAGCAAGCTAAAAGTCAGCAGTTGCCACATCCTATTTCCTTCAGTATTTCCACTGCACCCTTGCAACTTGTATTTTCAGATGTTTGGGGGCCAGCTCCTACTTCTGTTGGTAGACACTCATACTATGTAAGCTTCGTTGATGACTATAACAAATTTACATGGATCTATCTCCTTAAGAAACGATCTGAAGTGTTTCAAGTTTTCAAGAATTTTTAGAATCTTGTTGAGCAAAAACTAAACACTAAAATCATTGCCATGCAAACCGACTGGGGAGGTGAATACAAGAAACTCGATCTCTTTTTTCAAGAACTTGGCATCTCACATCACGTATCGTGTCCTCATGCACACCAACAGAATGGTCGGCCGAAAGGAAACATCGCCATGTTGTTGAAGTATGGTTAGCTCTACTAGCAAACACATCCATGCCACTAAAGTTCTGGGGTGAAGCATTCTTGACTGCTACATATCTTATTAATTTGCTTCCTATAAAGTCATCAAATTTGAGACTCCCATCACACGTCTTTTTGGTATTACTCCTGACTACAAATCACTTCGTGTATTCGGTTGTGCTTGTTGGCCCAACCTTCGTCCATATAATGCACGAAAGCTTGCATTTCATTCCAGCAAGTGTGTATTCCTTGGATATAGTCCAATTCACAAGGGAGTTAAATGCCTTGATGTTTCCACCGGCAGGGTTTATATCTCACGAGATGTCGTATTTGATGAGTCTGTCTATCCTTTTGAATCTCTTCATCCTAATGCCGGAGAACTCCTCAAGAAATAATTACTTCTTCTTCCACCACATCTCCAAAACAGTGATCATGGGGGATGATAATTGTACTGACCCAACTGATGATCCTACTAGCAGGACTGTGTCTTTTGATGTGCAAGAACATGCAGCAGAAACCGGTGCAAAAAATAATCACAATTTTGTAGAAAACGAGCTGGTATTTCACGTGCCAAAAGAAGACGAAGCAGATGCGGAGCACGAGGCAGATCCTGCGTCACCTGGAACTCCTGTGCGCCAGGCCGCCTCGGATCGGGTGGGCAGATACGCGCCGGATCGCGTGCCAGGCAGGATCCCACAACGCCGCTTGGAGGGCGACGCGTCACCACGTCCAGACGGGACGCCGCGTCCCGCACCGCGTCCCACGCGCGGGCCCGAGATGTCGACAGTGACAGGAGGATCCGGGTCAGCCTCGGGATCCCTGACCCACACGCATGTGCCGCCCGGCAGCGCAGGATCTTCTACGGCTGCTACTTCTGATGGATCACCCACACCACAGGCTACACGGTCTGGATTGGGATTTGCTGTGGAAAGCGAATCTGAGATGTCTCCAGTATCCTCTACGGCTGACCCTGCTGTATCACCTCCTGTGCCGCAGACTGTTACACGACGAAAACAGCCTCAACCTACTACAGTTTCACGTGTCACGACTCGGCTCCAGAAAGGTATACGAAACCCAAAGGTCAGAACTGACGACACTATAACATATGGCATGTTGTGTATCACAGGACAACCAGCAAAATTAGAAGATGCATTAGGGGATCCAAGGTGACAAAATGCAATGGATGAAGAGTACTCAGCTCTCATGAGGAACAAGACTTGACATCTTGTACCTGAGAGAAAAGAGGTAAAAATATCATTGACTGTAAGTGGGTCTACAGAATCAAAAAGGGCAGATGGTACAATTGACAGGTATAAAGCGTGTTTAGTTGCAAAAGGTTTTAAACAACGTTATGGTTTAGACTATGAAGACACCTTTAGTCCTATGGTTAAAGCTGCAACTATTAGGCTTGTGCTAGCTATTGCTGTGTCCCGAGGACGGAGCCTGAGAGAGCTAGATGTTTAGAACGCGTTTTTGCATGGTGTTCTGGAAGAAGAGGTTTACATAAGACAACCACCTGGGTATGAAAGTAAGAAAACACCTCATTATGTGTGTAAGTTTGACAAGGCACTTTATGGTTTGAAACAAGCACCAAGGGCATGGTATTCAAGGTTGAGTTCTCAGTTAAGGCATCTTGGTTTTGTTGCATCCAAGGCTGGCACGTCACTTTTCATTTATAACAAAGCAAATACAACTATATTTGTGTTAATATATGTTGATGATATCATAGTTGCAAGCTCCTCACGAAGTGCTATTGATGCTCTTTTGCATGATCTGAGTTCAGAGTTTGCTTTGAAGGATCTTGGTGATCTACACTTCTTCCTAGGTATTGAGGTTAAGAAGATTCAAGATGGCATAGTACTGAACCAGGAGAAATATGCCACTCAACTTCTAGCTCGTGTGGGGATGAAGGACTGTAAGCCCTCACCCCATTGTCTTCTTCAAAAAAACTTTCAGCTTTTGAAGGAGAGCCACTTAAGGAAGAAGAGAGCACAAGAAACAGGAGTGCAGTAGGAGCCCTACAGTATCTGACACTGACAAGACTAGATATATCCTTTGATGTTAACAAGGTTTGTCGGTATCTTCATGCACCTACTACTGTACACTGGACAGCTGTTAAAAGAATTGTACAGTACATAAAGCACACTGTGAGCTTAGGTCTTCAGTTCAGACGCTCTAACTCTTCCCTTGTTAGTGCTTTCTCTGATGCTGACGCAGGATGCAGTGATGGCAGGAAGTCAACTGAAGGTTTTGCAGTTTTCTTTGGCTCTAATCTTATTTCTTGGAGTGTTATAAAGCAAGCCACAGTGTCCAGGTCAAGTACTGAAGCTGAATACAAGTCATTAGCCAATGCTACTGCTGAAATCATTTGGTTAGAGTCATTGCTTAATGAATTGGGAATCAAGCAACGTCGTGTGTCTTGTCTGTGGTGTGACAATTTGGGAGCCACATATCTCTCTGCGAATCCAGTCTTTCATGGTAGAACCAAGCACATAGAAATTGATTTTCATTTTATACAAGAAAGAGTTGCAGAGAAGAAGTTGGACATACGATTCATTCCTTCCAAAGATCAAGTAGCAGATGGTTTCACTAAAGCCTTGCCAGTCAAGCTGTTTGAAGAATTCAAGAAGAATCTTAATATAGGGTAGTTGAGATTAAGGGAGGGTGTTAGAATTAAAGATAAACTTCTATTGTAATCTCAACAAAGTCTCTCTCCCTCTCGTTCTCATATCTATCTCTGTAAACTACCGTATCCTACCGATCGGTAATTCTTGTAAGCCACGGCAGAGGCTTTCTGCCCTCGATCAATATATACCACACGACTCCCTTACGAGGGAGTAGGAACACTTCCATATGACACAATCCATCGCATCCTCGTCAGTGGTACAGAGGTTGGACCACCCATCTCCAGCAAGCTACGGTCAAAGTTCTATAGGTTGGAAGAGAAACTTGCTCCTATGCACGGCTACTCCGGCTGTACACAAGGCCAAGTACGACGGCGCTGGTGATAAGGACCGTACGCCTTCTTAGGCATACTGCTTCCAGAGTGACCCTGGACGGTTGTCATCGACAGATCTCATGGCCAAAGGGCCTGGTTGAGCTGATGATCGCTCACTAGCTAGTTGGATTGTGCTACAATTTAGGTGGCTGCTACCGACGGCTTGTACCAGCGAAGTCGTGTTGAGGCGGATTCGTCTGCAATGGGGGCCCTGGACGTGGCTACTATCGATGGCAGATCGGGTCCGTATTCTCTGCTGCGAGCTGGACCATGGATTCGGTGTGGTGGGCGCGCTGGGCTACTATGTACACATGAGGTGTGAGGCGGGCTCGGCGTGAAAGCAATCGTCTTTGATCTGGCCATTGGCGAGTTCCGGACCTCTCCTTTGAAGGAAACAAGGACTGGCGTATACCGCTCTTTGGACACCTTGATTGGACAGGGCCGGTCGTGTGCCCCCGAAACATCAGCATAACCAGTTTCATCGGGGTATCGTGAAGCTCAGTTTTTGTCGACACATTGAGACATGTCTGCACCAAGATTTCCAAGGTTTCAACACATGCAGAGAATGCCATGGTGTGATTGGACGATCGGCAAATGACGAAGTCTGGGTCTTTGATGTGAGGAAGACCTTGCTTCACAGGCAGTCGTTCAGGCTTGGCTTGCGGGATATGTTCCCGTCTAGACTGGACACGAGTTCATGTGAGCATGGTGGTACGTGACATGTAGTAGTAGCCTCCGCAAGTGGAGGCGGCAACATTGGAGGACTTTTTTGTTGGTGGTGCTCTTTTGGGTACCGAGACGTGATTTTCCAGGGTGAAAATCCAAGGTCCGGCCTTTATTGGTTGTGTCTGGCAGTGACTTTGTTGAAGTCATTGTTTTGGGAACGTGTTCTTTCTTCAGGATGAAAACCTACAATCTTTGATCAGGCAACAACAACACTTGTGCTTTTTTTCCTTTTTAGAGGCGTTGCTTTTGAAAACTTTCTTTCTAGTCTGGGTGTTGTCTTTGTGGTGGTTAGAGTGCTGCTACTATGGGTGATTGATCACCATGGCAGGGTCGTTTTTTCTCTTTTTCCTTTTTTATTTTATTTTTTGGCTGTGTGCATCCTGGGTGTTCTTAGGCATCTTGTTGGTATAGAGGCTGGGTGTAATTGGTATCTACTTAATATTAATATATTCTTTTTTTCAAAAAAAATGTTGTCTTCATAATTCATTTGTTTATGGAACCCGTATATTCAGAGGGACTCATGTAAAGACATGAGCATATTGTCTTGGCTGATAATTCCGATGATCTATCATCGATTCGTTCACTCTTCCTAATCTTCTCTATTGGTGTCACGACGACAAACATATTGTACCTGTTACAATTCAGGTATGAGACTGTCTGAGTTCTCTGCTAAGAGCGACACTTGTTCGGGAACGTGTGGATGATGGATCCGTAGGAGCGACCGACATTAGTAGGTCAAGGTGTCTGGGTCTTAGTGGGCACAAGATCTCTACTCTTCTGGAACCTGTGTGGTTCTAGTCGAGGCTGTGGACGTCAGAGTACCCCTCTTAAGAGTGTAAAAAGATGAAATTTCACCAATGTGACTCCCAAGTTGGGAAGCTTGCCGCCATGTGGGACACCAATAAAATTTCTTTTCATTTCCACTAAATCCAGTTATATTGTTCGTTTGTCCATTTACATAAAAATACGATTCTAATGGTTATTACCTTGTTATCTTCGGAATTCAGTTCATATATTGCATTTATCCTACTCACTCTTGCTTCCTTTGTTGTTTAGATGCAGTTGTCGATTAGCGTAAGCACGTCCGAAAGACAGTGCCATTTACAATAAGTTGACCAGCGGGTGGGAAGGGACTAGAAAATCTTATGTAAATATTAGCCATTTGTAAATGTAAAGATATTTATAGTGAATATCTGAGCTTTTGTGATGCACTGCTGGTTTATGCCTACTTAATTACACCTTTCGTGACTATAGGCCTCTGCTCTATAGACACTTGTCGGCTGTTGTGGTACCCCGGCTCAGAGCAACCGGCTTACCATGTATTGCTAGCCCAGAGACCATGTCTTCTGGCAACACACAACATATTGGTACGGAAAAACAACTGCTTAATTGATGCTAGCGAAACAAGGTTCATATTACAACGAGTTGCGAGGCCAAGCGGCACACACGGTGCAACTGAACAATATGTACATTATTTAGTGAACATAAAGGGGGCCTCGCTCATGACAACTACGCGGCAGCGGAACGACGTCGAAGCGGAACTCCATAGCACATGGACACCAATGTGGACACGATCTAGACTCGGACATCACTCCTTTCCAATGAGACTTTCCTAAAAGCTGTCATGATACGCCATGTCAGTACATTGAATGTACTTGCAAGATCACAACAAACATAAACATAATGACAAGCAGTATCATGATAATTAACCAATTGAATCACTAATGCAAAGTCATATCAGGAATGCAGTGATCATGATCTCGTGATATAAGTCCCTTGGACTTGCTTACCAAACAGTGATCGCTCCTGGATCACAAATAGACCAACCATCTCGGTCTTTGATCGGGTTACCTCGTTACCAAACGGTGATCTTTCTGAGATCACAAACTGACCAACAACTTGGTCTCCATCATCAAGATGGTTTTTCAACCATCATCTCCTCAACAGTGCAAGGTTCATATCTTAGTGTGCAAAATTAATTAAGCGTTGACCCATGCTGTGACCTACTTTCGAGCGTGTCCGTAACCGTGGACTTGAGTATCAATGGATTGAATACACTCTACAGAGGTAGCGCACTGTACCCACACCACGGAACCCATGGCCTCGCACTCCCATTCGGGTGGACCAACGGCATTCCGACGAAACCCCTCCATTGCCATGACACTCTCCCGGCCACTCTAGCTTACTCCCCACTGGGCTAGTCCTGGGTGGCCCCGTGTCTACCAAAGACACCAATGGCCACTGTCATGGCAAAACATAAACGGTCCCAAATGGGGACAAGGTACCATAACAACAACGGGCACACAAGGCTATGTATGATTACCGGGCCACGGTAACGCACGCCCATAACCTTCCCTCGTTGGAGGCACCAACCAGAGGCATGACAACGGACCCAATAAAGGCCTTCGCATAAAGGCAAATGTGGTTGCACTAGGAAAAACTCAATTCAGTGGCACCTTGACCCGATCAACGATATGTTCAAGTTGCGTTTCTAACAGGTTCAACTTAAAGTGGAAATAACCGGTGTCATGATATGCCATGAAAATGCAACACTAACATATGCATCATATATCAACAGAAATAACTGGGTCAACTATATCAAACACTAAGCATAGATATCAATAACTCATAACACCTCTGTGGTTATGATTAATCATCAAATTTAAACAGAATCTTTACTTTAGCATATTTCCTTCATTTTTCTCATTCAAGAAAAACAACTCAAAAAAATTCTTTTCCCATAACCATATTACTTCTTCATAAACAAATATTACTTCCAATGAATTAGCCAAACTTAGTTAGCTTCAAACTTCTGTAAACTAAGCATAACAACTCAAACAAGCATCCAACAGAATATAACTATTTATTTTAGTGATTTAAATGCATGGATTAAACCATTTGTTCAAGTTGCAAAATCACAAATATTTTAATGGCACCATGAAAATGTTGTCGTGGCTTGCCTTAGTGCAGATGAGTTTCACACTCCTCCTGGTGATCCTCAAGACAAGCTTCACTTTCTGAAAGCAATAATAAACACAAAAAGAAAACATCAAGAAACAATCTTAAATTCACCAGAAAATCTAGACATCATAGAAAAATCTCATTTTTGGTGAGCTGCTAGATCTTTTCATAAAGAACACAATGCAAAAAAGAATCAATTCACTTGGACTTGTGGTTAAAAAGTTGTAGCTGTTTGAAGCTCTCTGGAATATTTTGAATTTGATTTAAATAAAACAGCCCTGGGGGGGTAACATCGTGGCGTAAACACATGGGCGCCACCACTCAGTCGCCGGGCACGGCCAGAGTGGCTGGAGCAGGCCCTGCTAGTCAGGTGAGAGGGAGGGGAAGGGGGAAACAGAGTGCGGCGGGGCTCCGCTGGAGCACACGCCGGCGAGGAGGGCATCTTGGCCCGAGCTAGAGGGATGGATCGAAGGAGAAGACGAAGGCGCACCTGCCCGTACCCGTAGATTAGCTAGGGGTGGTCGGACGGCATTGGAAACGACCTCTCCAGCGGCGACAAAGAGCGGGGATCGCCGGAGTTGGAGATGACGGCCACCGGAGGCGGCAACAGTGGCTCCAGTCGAGCAGGACGGCACCACCGAAGCACGGCGGAGGCCCTGGAAGGGTGGCCCGAGCCTGGGAGGGACTGGAGCTGCGGAGACGACCCGAGGGGATCGCCGGCGAGCTCGAGCTCGGGGACGGCGGCCCGCGGCCTGCCCGGCCGGGCTACGGCTTCCTACTGGCTTGTGGAGTGTGTGAGAGGAGTGGATGATGCTCGAGAAGGCTGGGGAGGGCTGTATTTATAGCCGAGCGAGGTGAGGGGTTCGGGCTCCGCCGGAGGACACCTGGACACGGCGCCCGGCGACGAACGACGTCAGTGAGCGAGGAGGAAGGCGACGCAGCTCACGCGGGCACTGTGGGCGAGCGGAGACGAGCACATGAGCGAGGGGGTGGCGACGAACACAGTGCGCAACGCACTGTTGGGTTGGTCGGACCGCGCCCGTGCTCGCTGCGGCGAGCTCCAGCGTCGGCGAGTGCCAGGGGGGAGTTAAGGGGGTCGGGACGATGATCGTGGCGAAGATTGGCAAGGCGTGGCAGGCGGGGAAGCGAGCACGCGCTCAACAGCGGCTTGGGCGCGTCGCAGAGCGCGTCGGCCGTATGCCAGCACGCCTGGACGAACGCGGCCTGACATCAGGCCGCGCTAAGCTTAAACTTCATGTCTGGCGTGTAGTCCTTGGTGGTTTGAGTGGTTACAACACTTTGAGTTGGAGTTTCACTTCTTGGTAAGTTTCTGGACAGTAACTTTGAGAGCTTATTGTGGTCAAAGTACTAAGAGTTGGGAGGTGGGCTTTGGAGGTTAGCAATCATCTAGGAGGGTAGTGATGCACAAGAAAATTCAGCAGCATTTGAGCAAGTAAAATGGTAGTTGTTGTAGAAACTACCATTTCTGTCCAGAACAGAAAATATTTTCTGTAGCAAAAATGTTCCAAAAAGTGATGCAATATTTTTACTCAGGAAGGTGCCCTAGGGTTCAAAGAATATTTGAGAATTTTCCCAGATTTTTGTGGGCAAGAAAAATTGAGGTTGCTTTCAAACACAATGGACAGTTAGGGTTTTGGGAGGGAAAATGAATATTTTTCATTTAAGAAAAATATTCATAATATTATTTTGAGGTGGATCAGAGAAGAAATGATGGCTAGAGAGAGAAATGAGTCACTTGGGTGAAAGTCAAGGTGGTACCCAAGTGCTTAAGTCCATCTGATATGATTCAAAATTCCAAATTCAAATCCAAACCATATGAAAATCAGACAAGGAAGAGAAGGCAAAAACTAGACTGTCATAGCTGTCTCATCTTGGCCCGGTCTCAGGGCGTGACAGGAGCGCTACTATGAGGACCCGGCGCTGCTGCAGTTCCACAAGCGCGGCAGCCTCGACCTCATCTCCCTCCCCAGTGACTTCTCCCACCTCTCCTCCGTCCACATGTATTATGTCGTGGTCAAGAACCGAGACACGTTCCGCGTCGTTGATGCCTAGCCCGTCCATGACATTCATGGCAATCAGTACCTAAGTTGTGTCATTGTCTGGCATGTCTGCAACTCTGCATGCAGGCAGGCAGACATGCTCTCGATGATTCAGCTTGCTGGTGTTGGTTTGTACGTGTGACCGTTTTACACGTACGGAATGTGGTATAATTGTTGAGCTTGTTTTGTCAGTGGTTGTATCGCTCTTACATTTGGACATTTCCCTTCAATAAATTGTCACTTGTGTGATTGTATAGTTTAACAAGTTTTTGACTTTCCTATTACTGATTTGTCGATGGAGGGCAAAATTATAGACCTCGAATAAATTATCATCTGTTGTTGATGATTCACTCTGATATCGATTAATAAAACAACAATCGCTTTAGCTATATGTAAGTCACCGGAAAATTAATTTGGGTCAGTCAATTTTTGGGACGTTGATTTCTACTTTAAGATTCGTGTAACTTTTGTTTTCTAGGTAAGTCTGTGTGTTGTCTTGGGCTTTTCTTTATACTTTTTTGCCTGGCCTCATATTCGGCTCTGTCAATTCTTTAACAGGCCAAAGCCCATCCCAGTGCAGATCGCCTTCTATTTCTTCTTTGTTTCTTGTTTCTGTTTCTATGCATTTTGTAATTTCCTTTATTACTATTTTTTTTCCTTTTGCGGGTATTTAAGGGATGTTGGTTGAGTGTAAGTATATACATACAAATACCTTATAATATGTGCCAAAAGTTCATGATTATATGATTATTTTTGGCATATTACAAGAAAGTGAATTTTGGTACAAAGTTGTGTGCAAGCTTTTAATTTGTTTTCTTCTTAAACGAAATATCAACGCCACTAATTCTTTCCTTAGAAAAACGATTATTGTGATATTGTTTATGTCTTTATTTCATTTGCATCCTACTTTAAGGGTAATATCAATGCAACTATTTTATTTGTTCCTAAATGTATTTTTGCATAAATTACGCTTTTATAAGGTAATTCTTGATTATTTTTAAAAGCACAATTTTTATTTATATTTTGTGCAAAATTTTCACTGTTTGTCTTAGATTCTTTTTGTGATTTGCATTTTTCCTAAATGGTAATACATATGCCACTAATTCATTCTTTCTTAGGAAATTTAATTATTTTGAGTTTCAATTCCTTATTTATTTGTTTTAAAGGGTGATACCAATGTTATAATACCAATAATTTATTACTTCTTAGTAAACATCTTTTTACAAAATTCCACTATCATATGTGTATTCCTGCATATTATAAAAATACAACTTTGATGTAAATTGTGTGCAAATTTTATCACTATTTTCTTTTTATTTTTGACTCTGTTTCTTTTTAAATATTAATACCAATGCAAGCAATTCATTTATTCTTAGAAAACATATTTATTTATTTATTTGTGTGTAAGTATAAATGCAAGTACTATTCTCGCAAAAAAAGTACTGAATATTATGTGTGTAAACTATAGTGGACTAAAAAATTGCAGTGATTTGTGCTTATTCTTTGCATATTTCAAAAAAATTTAGGGCAAAGTTTGTGTAAGCTCTGAAAGGTTCTTCTTAAAAAAATACTTCTTGAAGGCTTTCATTCCTTCTTAGAGGTGTAACGTATACCCCTGCATGTGTGGAAAAAATATGTTTGATTCATTATTTAGTACTACCACCATGGGAATCAGAGCAGATATCGCTTGGGCTAACGATCCCGCCGGCCAGCTGGATCGCCACTAATCAGAGAGAGACTGTAAGTGCATCTAGTGCCCCTTAGTGATTTTGGTGTATTGAAGACTTATAGGTTAAGTAACTAATACGTTTGTGAGTGTACACAGGTCTATAAGTCTATGAGGAGTTTGATATTTACAGTGAAAGTCGACCCCTAAAAATGAAGTTCTTCATCTGAAGACTTTGATATTCTGAAGACTTTCTGAAGACTTTGAAAGTGAAGAAATTGGTGTGACCCTGAAGACTTAGTATTCATTTGAGGAACATGAAGCGTGAAGACTTTTGTTTTCGTAATTTCATTTTCTCTTTCTTGAGTCATAGGAAACACCGTACTGTTAAAGGGGGTCGAGGAAATACTAAGGAAAAATTTCCATTTGATGCTCAACTCAAAATCCTACACCTACCAAACCCTTCGAGTGAAGCCTTTGGAAATCTCATACAGTTCATTCAATTTCTTCAGTGACAGAGACGAAGCTCTTCTGGTCGCTGAGGAATTTGTTCTGACTGAGGAGTTAGGAATTCGCCAGTGCGGATTGCCTACACAGTGAGGAACATGATAGCCCTGAGGAATTTGATATTCAAATTTCCGACCGTTGCTGTGCTGTGCGCCAGCTGTCCCAAAATATCTTATCCACCTAACGGTCATATCATTGAAGGGCATTTATGTCTTATCATGTCGGGCTGCTCCCTAGGCTATAAATAGCCGCCCCCTACAACCACTAGCTGGTTGGCTGCTCCGAGAGAACTTGACACTTGTCATTTGAGAGCAACCCATCCTCTGAGGACTTTGAGAGAAAATCATGCAAGTGAGGAAAAACCCAAAAACCAAACCCCAACAAACCCAAAGTGATTGAGCATCACTGAAGAAATTGATCCTGCGTGGATCCGACGCTTGTTACCTTTGAAGACTGTTCTTCTTCCAGACGGTTAGGCGTCAAGGTCTAGAGCATCCAAGAGGAATTGTGGATCGCCGAGTGACCAAGTATGTGAAGGTTTGGAAGTCGCCTGAAGACTTACCACGAGTGATTGAACGAGGTCTGCGTGACCTTAGTTCAAGGAGAATACGGTGAGGACTTGGTGTCCTGAGCTGCGTGCTCAGTGACTGGGTGTCCGGGACTATGTGTCCTCGAGTTTAAATACTCAGCCGCTCCAACCAGACGTACAACTGAGACAGCAGTTGGAACTGGTCTACCAAATCATTGTCTTCACCAACCTAACTGGTTCTATTTCCTCAACCCTTTCATTTCCTCATTCTTGTGTTGAGTGTTTGTTCATATCTGTGTTTGAAGACTTTGATCAAGACTTTCTCAATTTCCTCAGTTCAATTTCTTCATCTGTTTGTCTTCATCTTGTGTTATCCTGTGATTACGCTTTCAGACTCTGTGATTGTCTTCATTTCATCATGATGACAAGGCTTGTAATCTGTTATGCTTACTTCGAGTACTTATTCCGCTGCAAGTAGTTCTTCGCTAAGGAATTTCCTCACCGCAAATTCCTCGATGAAGAATTCATAAAATCGCCTATTCACCCCCTCTAGTCGATATAACGACTTTCAATTGGTATCGAGCAAGGTACTCCCTTGTTACGTGTGATTTTGGTTTAACCACCGGAGTTTTAGTTATGTCGACCGCAGGTATGATCAAGGTCTCAGCAGGGTGTCCTACCTTGATGGGACGGACTACCCCATGGAAGAACAAAACGCGAATGCATCTTGAAGCAATTGACAACGATCTACGGTATGTTGTGACAAAAGGTGTTTCCTCGGTCACCCTTCTCGAATGATGCTGATGTGAAGAGATTCAAGCAACTCGATTCTCAAGCGAAGAATATCATATGTGGCCATCGAGCAAAGGTCAATATGGAAGAGTGAGTGCTTTGGAATCTGCCAAACTCATCCGGGACAGGCCGTCCAAAGTAAATGAAGGTGTTTCAACTCAGCGTGACTCTCGAGTTGATGTTCTTCGAATCTCTTCAACCGCTTCAAAAGACTCGACAACGAAAATGTTCAACAAACCTTCGATCGCCTCACCGACATCTCAAATGAGTTACAAGCACTGGTGCCACCGACATCACCGACCATGAGGTGGTGAAGAAATTGCTAAGATCGCTTGATTCCTCATTTGATACTCGCACCGATGATACAAGAACGAGCTGACTACAAGTCTCTTGATCCTGCTGATATCCTCGAAGGCTAAATACTCACGAAGTTCCAGCTTGCTGAAAAGAGAGATCTCTATGGTTCGGCTATGGAAAACACGTGCCTCAAGGCCAAGGCTGTGTCCGAATCTGAGAGTGAAGACTCGTAGCAGCCTAGGAGATCCTCAAGAATTTGGCGAGAGCTAGCACTGCTCGTGAAGAAATTCCAGAAATTCTCAAGACGTGGTCGCTTTGGAAAATCCTCAAGAAGCAGTGATTCCTCATCTAGTGACTATAAGAGAAGACTTTGTCACAAATGCAAGAAACCTGGTCACTATATCCAAGATTGTCCTCAGTGGGAAAAGGAATTAAGAAAGAAGAAACACAAGGATTACAGTTCTGATGACGTGAAGAAGAAAAAGAAATCATCAAAATCTTCATCATCAAAATCCTCAAAACCTTCTTCTCACAAGAAGAGCAGCTCCAAAAAGGCTCGGGCATTCATTGGCAAGGAAATGGACTCTGAAGCTGAATCTGAGGAAAATGAGGAAGAGGAGGAGTCTGAAGAATCCGAATCTGGTGTGGCTAGTCTGGCTCTTGCTACTGCCTTCGTTAGCAAGTCCATCTTCAACATCAAGAAACTGACTCACCGACAAGCCCTGATGAGGAAAATGATGACTATGCTCCCACCTATTGCTTCATGGCAAAAGGTGCCAAGGTACTCAATTTCACCTCCTCTAAATCTAGTGAAAATGAATCTGATGAGGATCTCAAGCCCAGCTACTCTAAACTTGCTAAGATTGCTATAAAACAACAAAGGGCTTTTGAAAAGGTTCAAAACATGCTAGATAAGAGTGATGATATGTTAGGTGAAGAAATGGATCGCACTCAAGCTCGATTGAAAATCTTCAGAGACTTGGCCTAGGCTTGACAGCCTTCAAGGTCATCATAACACTCTCTATATCTGACCATGAGAAACTTTCTTATGAATTTCTTCAAAGAAAGCAAGATCTTGAGAAGCTAAGAGCGAGTTATGAGGATCTTCAGAAGGAGCGCGATTCATTACTTGCTCAACAAATCAGCGCTTCTCAAGAAGAATTTGTTCCTCCATGCTTAAAGTGCATTGAACGTGAATCTGCTAATTCTTCACCTGGATGTTCAAATGCTTCAACTGTTACAAATTCTTCACCTGCCTCTGCTATCACTAATTCCTCACCTGAGGACATTGCTAGTATCACTGACGATGCATGATTGAAGGAATTGTACATGACAGGCATGTACAAAAGCCTCAAAGGGCATCAGACTCTTTGTGATGTGCTTAAAAAGCAGATCCTCAACAGGAACCGTAGGAAAGAGGCTATTGCCTTTGAGAGGAAACTCAATGCTGATGGAACGTACTGGAAGCCTGAGCAGTATCCCAAAACCTCATGGGTTGCTGCAAAGGTACCTCCAGTTGATCCATCTAACTTATCTGGCTTTACATGCGAATCTCCTCATTCTGTTGATGAGTCATTTGACTCAAACTATAAGCTGTTCAAAAATCAGAATGGTGAAGTATTTGCTAGATATGTTGGCACTAACTGCAGGAACGGTTCCCCTATGAAGAAAATCTGGGTTCCCAAGAAGTGCCTTGAAAGTCTTCAGGTGAATGTCCTCATGACACCACCTGTGAAGAATAGGAACTCCAGATCAAATTCTTCATATGGACCAAATTCTTCATATGGATCCAAGTCCTCATACGGACCAAATTCCTCACGTGGATCAAATTCCTCAAAAGGATCAAAGTCCTCATATGATTATCATCGTGCTAACAACTCTGTTTCGCAGGGTAGAGCTAAGGGCTATGAATATGTGCATTATTCCTCAAACCAATATGTTCATAAGTCCTCGAAGAATTTCTCTGCTTATTCATATGCTTACCCTAACCCCTCTTATGTGAAACGAAATGGTTTGGCTTCTATGCCACCATTCTCGTATGGTGCTCGCAGAATGATGAACTCTTTGCCACCCCTTCAGATGTGGGTGGTGAAGAAAAAGAACTAATCTCTTCTGCAGGGTCAGGTCTCCGGACGTGCCTTAACGTCTGAAGAATTTGCTGGGGGCCTGACAAAATTGCCTGAAAGGACGCAGGCTAATCATGATGAAATGAACTTTCATTTCACACGCCCTCATCCGCTTATCTGAATCTCGGTCGATGAAATTCATCGATGAACTTGATATCATATTCTTCATCGATGAAGTATATGAGATCGTAAGTTGTACTAATTCATCTGCAGGATGATCAACCCAAAGCCACTGAGTGGGTTCTCGATAGTGGATGTACAAATCACATGACTGGTGACAAGAATCTATTGATGGATGCTCCCTTATCACCGTCACATCTGAAGCATATCATCTTTGCTGACAAAGGCAAAAGTCAGGTATTGGGACTTGGTAAGGTTGCTATCTCTAAGGACATGCACATGGACAAAGTCATGCTTGTTGAGTCTTTAGGATATAACCTCATGTCAGTCTCAATGCTTTGTGATCTTGATATGGTTGTTATATTTGGCAAGTATCGTTGTGTTGTGATTATGGAAGCTGACAATTCCAAAGTCTTCGAAGGCTTTAGGAGAGGAGACTTGTATATTGTTGACTTCTCTACAGGTCCACAACCAGCCGTGTGCCTACTTGCAAAAGCTTCAGAAGGCTGGCTATGGCATCGACGACTTGGTCACGCAGGCATGAGGAATTTGCACACGCTTGCGAAGAAGAAGCATGTCATTGGCATTGAGAATGTCAAATTCCTCAAGGATCACCTATGCGGTGCCTGTGAAGCTGGAAAATGACCAAGGCCAAGCATCCAAATAAGACTATAATGACCACTACTCGTCCCTTGAATTGCTTCACATGGACCTCTTTGGTCCCAATCATTATTCAGCTGTCGTTAATGAAGCATCACTATATGGCTTTGTTATTGTTGATGATTACTCTCGCTACACATGGGTACACATTGTTACTTACAAGAATCAAGTGCAGGAAATCTTCAAACGATTTTCCTCGAGGGCTTCAACTAACTTTGGTGTGAAGATCAAGCACATCAGGAGTGACAATGGAACTGAGTTCAAGAATTCCGGTCTTGATGACTATCTTGATGAACTTGGTATTACTCATGAGTTATCTGCTCCTTATACTCCTCAGCAAAATGGCGTCGTGGAGCGCAAGAACAGAACTCTTGTTGAGATGGCTCGCACTATGCTTGATGAATACAAAACGCCAGTCGCTTCGGATTGAAGCAATTGACACTGCGTGCCACATCATCAACAGAGTATATCTTCACAAATTCTTCAAAAAGACTGCCTATGAACTCCTCATAGACAAGAAACCTAATGTAAGTTATTTCAAAGTCTTCGGTGCTAAATGCTGGATTAGAGATCCTCACCACAACTCTAAATTTGCACCGAAAGCACGTGAAGGTTTTATGCTTGGTTGCGGAAAGGACTCGCACACCTACAGAGTCTTCAACATCGCACTTCACAAGATTGTTGACACTGTAGATGTGCGGTTCGATGAAACTAATGGCTCGCAAAGAGAGCACCTACCTTCTGTGTTAGACGAACCAGCACCGAGGATTCTATCAGGTTCAAGGCAACCGAGGATGTCATTCCCATCAAGAAACTGCTGAAGAATTCATTCTGACGAGAAGAACGCCGAGCTGATGCACTCAAGATATTGCTGAAGAAAATGGTGCCGAGGAAAATGATCAAATTCCTCAAGACAACCAGCTCATCCTCGCGTTGCAAAAGAAGTGCAAGTGGAGAAGATCATCGATGACATTAAAGCGCCAGGTCCTCTCACTCGCTCAAAAGCTTCACATTTATCTAACTTTTGTGGGCACTATGCTTTTGTCTCTATCACAAAGCCCTCTAAGGTAGATGAAGCATTTCTGGAGCCGGAGTGGATTCAGGCCATGCAAGAAGAATTACATCAGTTCGAGCTCAACAATGTCTGGGAACTGGTGAAACGTCCAGATCCTCGCAAGCATAATATCATTGGCACAAAGTGGATCTATCGCAACAAGCAAGATGAAAATAGTCTTGTGGTGAGGAATAAGGCACGACTAGTAGCTCAAGGCTACACACAGGTTGAAGGAATTGATTTCGATGAAACTTTTGCACCTGTCGCTAAACTTGAGTCTATTCGCATATTACTCGCCTATGCTAACCATCACAATATCACCTTATATCAAATGGATGTGAAAAGTGCATTCCTCAATGGTAAGCTTGAGGAAGAAGTATATGTTGCTCAACCCCCAGGTTTTGAAGATCCAAAGAATCCTGACAAAGTCTTCAGACTAAATAAGGCCCTCTATGGCCTCAAGCAAGCCCCTCGGGCATGGTATGATACATTGAAGGAATTCTTTGTGAAGAATGGCTTCACACCCGGTTCACTCGATCCTACTCTTTTTACTAAATCTTATGATGGTGAACTGTTTATGTGCCAAATATATGTTGATGATATTATATTTGGCTGTACTGACCAACGTTATAGTGATGAATTTGCCTATATGATGAGTGAAGAATATCAAATGTCTATGATGGGAGAGTTGAAATTCTTCTTAGGTCTTCAAATTCGTCAACAACACAATGGCATATTCATATCTCAGGAGAAATACCTCAAAGATGTCCTGAAGAAATTCGGCATGCAAGACTGCAAAGGTGTCAAAATTCCTATGCCCACAAATGGCCATCTATGCACTGATGAAAATGGTATTGACTTCGATCACAAGGTATACCGCTCCATGATTGGTTCTTTATTGTAGTTATGTGCATCTAGGCCAGATATAATGCTTAGTGTTTGCATGTGTGCCCGATTTCAAGCTACACCGAAGGAATCACACCATAAGGCTGTGAAGCATATTCTTCGATATCTAGCTCACACACCAACAATAGGATTATGGTACCCCAAGGGCTCTACTTTTGATCTCATTGGATATTCTGACTCTGACTATGCTGGTGATCGTGTGGACCGCAAGTCAACATCTGGTACCTGTCATTTCCTCGGACGATCTTTGGTCTGTTGGTCCTCGAAGAAACAGAACTGCGATCACCGTCCATCATGGAAGCTGAATACATTGCTGCTGGCTCGTGTTGTGCTCAATTGCTATGGATAAAGCAAACCTCAAGGACTACGGCATCAACGTGAAGAATGTGCCTCTCTCTGTGACAATGAGAGTGCCATCAAGATTGCTCACAACCCAGTTCAGCACTCAAGACAAAGCACATTCAAATTCGTCATCATTTTCTTCGTGATCATGTGTTGAAGGGCGACATTTCCATCGAGCACGTGAAGACTGAAGAACAGCTAGCTGATATCTTCACTAAGCCCTTGGATGAGAAGAAATTTAGCAAGTTGCGGTGTGAGCTAAATATCTTAGAATCTTCGAATGTTCTTTGAAAAGGACACACATCCTAACACTTATGCAAAATTGATGACTTAGATGTGCAACACATGAATAAACGTTTTTCTTCAATCAATGAAGAATAACACTCTAAGTGTGAAGAAATTAATGAAGAAATTGATTCTCAGAACCCTACGACAATTGTACGCGGTGTCTGAAATCATCATTCTTATACGGTGGGTCACGCCACCACCAAAGTTGAAAATCTTCAATTGAGTTTTTCCTCAGTTTTGAAATTCTTCAGTTTTTCAAATTCTTCAACTTTGCAAAATCTTCACTGTTTCCGTCGTCTTTCTTCATTGACTATATATATACATATATATGGATTTATGTCCTCTACAACATTCACTTATGGCTATTTCTTCAAGTCACTTTTTCTGCTAAGTGAATGTGATCGGACCCTTCCCCCTCTATGCTATACTCAACCCAATCCATTCACAAATTCTTCATGTGCGTTCTACTTTGAAACTCGTTCAAAATCTTCACTGTGTCCTGACAGCTGAAGAAATTGCGAACGGAACTTTATAAACTAATCTTATCCAAACCTTCGCTTTTACCGCTCAAACCGTTCCGCATCCCACGATGCATTACTTTATTCACCCACGATCGTACACGATCTCCACTACACAGTACGTGGGTGACACATGTCGTGAGAAGGGAAACAGTCAGGGGCATGTTCGTCCTAAATCTTCGGGCGATCCGTTTTTCACCGTGTCTATAAATACCCCTCTCCCCTTCCTCACTCTTTTACTCTGCTCGACCTCTCTCTCCCGCTCGAGCTCCTCAAAACCCTAGCGCCGCCGCTACTCCATCGTCGCCGGTGAGGAAAAGCTTCACTGCCTTGACCTCGTCGCCGACGTACTCGCGCCGACCGCTGAAATCTTCACTCCGCCGTCGCCGTAGCTGATTTCCTCTGCCAAGTTAGGGCATGGAAGATCTGAACGGACGAACTTCCCAACTGTTCTTCTCAGTTCGTCGTGTTCTTCACTTCGGGTAAATTAAAAGTTACTTTTATTACTCGCTTTGATTCTCAAATCTTCTTCAAATTCTTCAAAGGTGTTTATTCTTCAAATCCTCACACATATGAACACCTCAAATCTCTTGATTCGTTTCTCTAAGCAATGATTCTTCAAGATTCCTCAATTGTGTGGATCCTCGATCTATACAACTCTGGAACCTAAGACAAAGAACGCTTAGTGAAATTCTTCAAGGCTCATCTGGTCAAAATCCTCAAAACTTGTTCTTTTTGAAAAACCTTCTGAGAACGCATATGACCTCTCCAAAATTCCTCGCAACTATACTCTGTTCACAGGTACACATGTCTGCTGCTGAATCCCTAGGTTCTCATCAACTTAACTCATTTGCAGCGTTCCTCGAAGAAAAACTGCATACTTCTTCAGAAAACTCAATTGTTCAATTTACTCAACTGAAGAAAATGGCAGACGGTAAGAAGCCGCAGAAGGGAGGAAAGAAACCTGAGGTTATGACAGCATTTGAAATCCCTGAGGAAATATATGCTGATTACTGCACACCGGATGAAGAAAATAAAAATCAACGCAAGGTGCGTATTCAGAAGATTGAACGGAGATGGGCACGGGAATGGAGGGAATACAGATATGTAACTCCTAAGTACATGAAGAAATTCGCTCTTAACCCTCCATGCCCAAGAGCTCCTTTGGCACCTGGCCAAGTAGCTGATCCCACAAGCATCAAACGAGGTGAGGACTTTCCTGATGAATGGGCTAAACGTCAAGCAAAATTGGCAAAGCAAGCAAAGGAGGCAGTAAAGAAATTCAATGAGGATTCTGCCGCTGCTACTGCCACAGAGGTCTCGGTCAAACCGAAGAAATCCATGCAAAAGAAGCCTGCTCATAAGCCAAGTGCTTCATCATCTGCGCCCTCTCGGCCAAGTTTCTCAGCAGCACCTTCCAAGCAAATTCCTCACACTGCTGCTCCACCAAAGTCCTCAACAGCTCCGTCAAAACCTTCAGTTCCTGTGCACCTAGCTACATGTCAAAGGACTGCTGGTTTTTCAATTGCCTCAGGCATTTCTGCAAGTTCCTCAGCTGCTCTCATTTCTTCATCTGGCCCGACTCAGCTGAAGACCAAAGCAACAGCTGGACGAGGTCCTCGGCCTAGCCCAAAGAAGAAACTGGTTGCATTCCATGTACCATCGATGATGAAGGCCGATGAAGAACTTGGAAATCATCGAGACCGTCAAGTAAGGGCCGCTAGAGCCAAAGGTACATCTGTGCCACTGCTATTGGACCCGAAGAAAGTCCTCGACTTTATTGATCTCTGGCACAATGATCCCAATACCCCTATGCCTGACCTTCATCTGACACCTGGACAAAGTCATATGTTGACTCACTTCATCGCTGAAGAAAAATGGAAGTTTGAGAAGGCGAGGGAAATCAAAAAGGCTCAATATAGGAAGGAGAAGTTCCTGAAGAAAAACGTTGTCAAGATGACACCTGAGGAGCTTCTCCAAGTCCAAACTGAAATTCAAGACCTCAGCAAAAACTTCGATTCATACTATGCTGATTGGCAAGGAGCCAAGACCAGATTCGTCAACCTGACGAAGAAATTCACAAGTGTTGCTGCCCCAGTGCAACATGAAATTCCTCAGGCTGGAGCCTCAGCTCAGCCTACTGAAGAAAATGCCAGCACCGCTGATGACGTTCAGCCTGCTGAAGAAAATGCTGATTCCAGGGCTGATGATCCCATACCAGCCGCTGAAGAAACTGCCAGGGCACCCACTAGTGGTGCGCCTGAAGAAATTGCTCAAGACAGGGGAACTGCATCAGTTGCTCCTGAAGAAACTGCACCAAATTCCTCAGCTCCTCCTGCGCCAACTCCAACTCCAATTCTTCCATCTGCTTCTGATGTGAAGAAAACCAAGGCTGCAGAACGAGCTGCTGTGAAGAAAAGGAAAGCATCAGCTGCGTCAGATTCTTCGGCTGCGAAGAAAATGAAGCCAATGACCAGCTCATTTGAAAACCCAATTGATGATGTTCCAATTTCCTCCATACCATCAAAGGAAGTTGTTCCTTTTGGAGAAGACTATGAGATCCCAATCGGATCTGATGAAGAACATCAATCTGCTGCTTCGTCAGAGAAAATTGATGAAGAAATTGAAGTGGAAGCAATCCTTCAACCCCGCTTATTTCCTCATCAGACTATGAAATTCCTCAAGCTGGTGCTGAGGAAATTGAAAATGAAGATGTGGATATTGGATGCACCACTCCAGTGATAAATGATGACTTTTGGGAAAGTCAGCATCCCAATACTCCTCTCTTCACCCCGCTCCAACAAGTTCCTCACTCCCCTGCACAAACAGTCCAAATGGACTCTGAAGAAAATCAACCCACTGGTTCTGTGCATGAAGAAATTCCAGCCGCTAGTGCTGATGAAACTGCTGCTGCTAATCCTCAGACTGCACCTGTTGAGGAACAAGAAATTCCTTAGCCTGAAGAACCTGAACTTACGATTCCTGAGGTGGTGATGCAACTCACTGACACCCCTCTGCCCAAGCAAAAGAATCCGTTCTCAACCAAGCAAAAGTTCAAGGCTGAAGATTTCCTTGCCGAGCACGTGTTCTTCACTGAATATAATCCTTATGATTCTGCTCGCATTAGGAAGAGGCGCTTCTGGACTGCCAGCCAAGCCAACTTCTATTCCTCAGTGCTCTTCAACAAGGACAAAATCTTCGATCATGCTCATATTCCTCATGTGGATATGGAGTTGCTGCCAGGCTTTGATCCAGTCCTCAGTGTCCTTCACGACGCAGGACTGCTAAATTTCGGCACTGATATCTGTGACTGGAACGAAGAGCTAATTCTTCAGTTCTATGCAACCCTGCACATCACCGGAGACGCTGAAGACGTGAACTCATGGGTCTTAGATTGGATGACTGAAAATACTCACTACAAGGCACCAGCAAGTGAATTGCTTCGTGCCCTACCACTCAGTCCTCCGCTTGATGGTGCACGTCGTATCTACGACGAAAAAGAACTTTCAAATCACTATATGCAAGTGCTGATGAAGCCTTTGAAGCCAAGGCAGGCACCGAGATCCAAATTCCTCGTCAAGGAATTATTATATGTGCCTCGGACAGTCTATCGAATTCTGACGAAGACAATGAGTCCTATCAAAGGCCACGACTCGAACGATGAAGAAGTCGTTGGCATCATGAAGAATATGCTTTTCAACATCATCCATGGCGTTCCCGTCAACTTCCATGATTTCTTCATGAGGACTCTGGCAAACATAGCCATGTCACCATTTGAGCTGAAGCCTTATGCGCCTTGGATTATGAGATTCATCAGGTCAAGGTCTTCACTCAATTACAAGGCTGATACTTTGAACCACTGCAGCTACTTGCCCCCGATTGAAGTCCTCAAACGGACAATTACCTCAGCTGATGACAAGGGCAAGGCCACTGCTGTGATCGATGAAGGCATTCGTCCATTGGATGGACAGTTTCGCAAAGCAGCATCCTACTCCACCAATGATAACTCTGCCACACATGACTCAGCCGCAAATACCTCAGTCAAGCAAAGTCCTCAAGCTACTGCACCCAGTGTGATGACTGATCGTGAGTTACTCCTCAGTCTTCAGAAGGTTGATCGTAATCATAAGTGAGTCAAACGTCAGTTTGGTACTCTTCTTTACAACATGACCTCAACACACAATGCAGTGAAGAAAAACCACTATTACCTTCACGAAACCTTCAAGCGCACCTGGGCTGTTCTTTCACATGTCTATAATGAAGAAGAACTGACTTCAATGGGTCTCAAGGAAGAATTTGACTGGTTTGCACCTCCTCCGAAGAAATTCAAGAAGGTCAAAGTTCCTTCCTTGGTGGCCAGCTCCTATTCTTCATCTCGCGACACTGATGAAAATGAAGATTTGGAAGATACCGCGGCTGGTCCTACTTCAACAAACAACCCCAACAATGCTGGCGCTCCGTCTTCAACTTGAAATTCTTCAAGAGCGTTAGTCCTCGCCGATCCTTTTGGTCATTTGATGACAAAGGGGAGAAATTTGAGTTAGTCTTCAAGCGGGTCTAGTTTTTTTGTCTATATACAATATTTCATTAAGTTACAACTCTCGTTTTTCCGAAACCTTTTATTGGATCGAGTTGTAATCTTAAACCCGATGGTGCTTTGATACTTTTGATGCATTATGCTCTTGCTGTATGCTCTGATTGTAGTAGTTATGCTCTGATTCTCGTGAGCTCTTTGAAAATCTTCATAGCAAATCGATTTGGGCTCTGATACTCTTGATGCGTTACATTGCATAACATCAAGCACCATATTTCATCATGCATTTCAAATTCCTCATATTATATGTTAAATGCATGTATAAATTTACAAGATATAGGGGGAGATCTCCATGATTCATTTCTTCAAATGTGCATTGCCTCAAAAGCAAATTCCTCACTATGCACACCTTCAGGGGGAGTTCTTCTATATCTTGCAATCAAATTCCTCATTATCAGTATTTACACTTCATATGTTTATCCCCGTTGAAAACTTAACCTATGTTGTCATCAATCACCAAAAAGGGGGAGATTGTAAGTGCATCTAGTGCCCCTTAGTGATTTTGGTGTATTGAAGACTTATAGGTTAAGTAACTAATGCGTTTGTGAGTGTACACAGGTCTATAAGTCTATGAGGAGTTTGATATTTACAAAGGAAAGTCTAACCCTAAAAATGAAGTTCTTCATCTGAAGACTTTGATATTCTGAAGACTTTCTGAAGACTTTGAAAGTGAAGAAATTGGTGTGACCCTGAAGACTTGGTATTCATTTGAGGAACATGAAGCGTGAAGACTTTTGTTTTCGTAGTTTCATTTTCTCTTTCTTGAGTCATAGGAAACACCGTACTGTTAAAGGGGGTCGAGGAAATACTAAGGAAAAATTTCCATTTGATGCTCAACTCAAAATCCTACACCTACCAAACCCTTCGAGTGAAGCCTTTGGAAATCTCATACAGTTCAGTCAATTTCTTCAGTGACAGAGACGAAGCTCTTCTGGTCGCTGAGGAATTTGTTCTGACTGAGGAGTTAGGAATTCGCCAGTGCGGATTGCCTACACAGTGAGGAACATGATAGCCCTGAGGAATTTGATATTCAAATTTCCGACCGTTGCTGTGCTGCGCGCCAGCTGTCCCAAAATATCTTATCCACCTAACGGTCATATCATTGAAGGGCATTTATGTCTTATCATGTCGGGCTGCTCCCTAGGCTATAAATAGCCGCCCCCTACAACCACTAGCTGGTTGGCTGCTCCGAGAGAACTTGACACTTGTCATTTGAGAGCAACCCATCCTCTGAGGACTTTGAGATAAAATCATCAAGTGAGGAAAAACCCAAAAACCAAACCCCAACAAACCCAAAGTGATTGAGCATCACTGAAGAAATTGATCCTGCGTGGATCCGACGCTTGTTACCTTTGAAGACTGTTCTTCTTCCAGACGGTTAGGCGTCAAGGTCTAGAGCATCCAAGAGGAATTGTGGATCGCCGAATGACCAAGTATGTGAAGGTTTGGAGGTCGCCTGAAGACTTACCACGAGTGATTGAACGAGGTCTGCGTGACCTTAGTTCAAGGAGAATACGGTGAGGACTTGGTGTCCTGAGCTGCGTGCTCAGTGACCGGGTGTCCGGGACTATGTGTCCTCGAGTTTAAATACTCAGCCGCTCCAACCAGACGTACAACTGAGACAACAGTTGGAACTGGTCTACCAAATCATTGTCTTCACCAACCTAACTGGTTCTATTTCCTCAACCCTTTCATTTCCTCATTATTGTGTTGAGTGTTTGTTCATATCTGTGTTTGAAGACTTTGACTGAAGACTTTCTCAATTTCCTCAGTTCAATTTCTTCAGTCTGTTTGTCTTCATCTTGTGTTATCCTGTGATTACGCTTTCTGTACTCTGTGCTTGTCTTCATTTCATCATGATGACAATGCTTGTAATCTGTTATGCTTACTTCTGAGTACTTATTCCGCTGCAAGTAGTTCTTCGCTAAGGAATTTCCTCACCGGCAAATTCCTCAGTGAAGAATTCATAAAAATCGCCTATTCACCCCCCCTCTAGTCGATATAACGCACTTTCAGAGACAAATTGTCTAACCCAAAATTTAAATTCGGTCACCTTACTCCTAGCCGCTCCCAACAGGAATATACACCCGTGCGGTCCAACGGGAGGCCGAATTTAAACTTGCTAAACTAATGTGTGTGGAAGAGATCAAATGGGCACACCATATCGAAGTCGGGTACCTTATAGGGAGGGTGACAACGATACTGGTACTTCCATTTGATCGCAAATGGAAAGCACCGAAAAAGAAGGTACTAAAATGTTTGGCTTTGGTGGTGGTGGCCGTTGACGGAGCTACATCGGAATTTCCGCAGGGGGGGGAGGTGTTTGCCATTTGAACATTTGAGGGGGCAAAAAACTAAATTTCCTTGCAACTTAGACCTCTAATTATTATTTTTCTTCACAGAATTGTGCAAGGCTGGTGGGCCACAGCCCCCCCGACACTACACTAAGCTCCACTAGTGGTGGTAGGTGGGGGCCCCATTTGAGGTGTTCATCCGATGAACGTCTCCATGGCGAAAAAATGGCGCCCACGGACGTCACCACCATCACAGCTGACCAGTGTCCACTAGGGATTTCTGTCGACCTGAATCCCTAACTCCAGCTCCAAATGCATCGAGGACCGGAACAACCCGAATCTGTATGGATAAGCCTACCGAGCAGGGGAAGAAGAGAAGGCGACAGATCCAGATCGGGCGCCGACAGATGAACGAATCAAGGGCCACCATTCGCCACACCGCGACCGACGAAACAAGGGCCCTGCCGCGACATTACCTGGGGCCAACCCAAACTATGCTAGGGAGCACCCCCCCCCCCCTCGGGGTGTGGAGACAAGGATAGGGAAGGGGAGGAGTTGCAACCTTTAGGGTTTTCTCCCCCGAGCCGCAAGAGAGGCGACGCAGGGGTCGAGGGTGGCTTGCAGAATAAACCAAATCAATATTAATTAGTGTCACCCAACTAACTGAAAGCACAAAAACTTATTCTCATATATCAGGTATTAACATAAACTAAAGATGATTCGGATAACGTTGCCTTACGTTACAAGAAACGGCCATCCTACGTTAAAGAAAGTACGTGAGAAGGCATACAAACTTGCATTACGTTACAAGAAACAGCCCGCCTGCATGATAGAATGTCCCTACATAGACGCATTACGTACAAGAAACGGTCATCATGCATGAAATAAAGTACGTATGACGACACAAAGGGAGCATAAAAGTAGGAATCATCATGTCAATTAGGCTATACAAAACACGAGTCTAAACCAAAATGTATTAATCTTACTGACCCGCAGGCATGAGCGTAAGTAGGTATGCAAAGGAAAATTAAATAAAGAGACCAACATAGTCTTAATAATCTGTAAACCAATTTATAAGGATTGTAATTTCTGAAATATGGTTCCAATAATAATAGTACTAGGAAACATTGTTTATATATAGGAGTATGTATTAATTAATCCGCGCACCATATATGTTACCAATTGTTGCCAAGTTTCCAAAGTTAATACTATCCATCAAGAAGCATGGTCATTAGATCAACATATATCATACACTAACAGGTTATGAGGAGTCGTATCATGCATGGTTGTGTCCCAGTTTACATATCCCATCAAACAGCAAGTCCAAATGCCACACGAGTGTCATGTATGCACAGTCCAGCTTTGGGGTAGTCTGCGCTACAGCTGGTAGCCTTCAATGGCTCCAGCTCTTTGCGTGAGCGAGGAAGCATACGGACGAACAGAAGACAGACGGGAGCAGAAGACAGACGAGAGCAGGAGAGAGAGCAGTTCTAATTCGGTGCGAAAAGCTGCGTATGCAAACAAGATTGGAAGGGCTGGCGTATGACTGAGTGGCGTTGACGTTACCAATTCGGTGTGTACAAATAGGAGCGAGGGCGAGCCGGAGGTCACACAGCCGAGCACCAAGATCTCTCTTCCTTCCTCCTTCTGCTCCTCCTCCTCCAGTCGTCTCCTCCGGCCAGCGCGAGCGAGCGAGCTTGAGAGAGGTTGGTACCCTGCAGGTAGCCATGGACGGCCACCGCCGCGGGGCGCGCCGAATTCTGGCGCTCGAGGCGTACGCACCTCTAATCATACACTCCATCTCTTCCAGCCTTAATTTTCTCTCTGTTTGTGATCTCATTACCGCCGGTGCCGCAGGGCGTTCAAGAAATGTCCCCACCCCGACCAGACCCAGGTCGCTAATCTCAGCCGCGAAACCGGCATGGAGCCCCAGCAGATCGTATACTGGTTCCAGACCCGGCGGGCGCACATCAAGGTATGTACTCATAAGTATCTCTAATAGATGCACTCTGCGACCATAATTTTGAGGACCGAACTTGCCAAACTTTAGGCTCCCTTGGGTCGGATTTTGTTGGAAATTTGTAACAATGCTCTTATTGTAGGGATCTTCATCGAACACGAGGCCTCCGACCCAGGGATCTTCATCGTCAGATCCTTGATGCTCTCATTCCACAACTTCGCCTTCATGCTGTGACACAGGGAGGCAGATGGTGGCTGATGTCCGTCATTATCGTGGTCTTCCTCAGCTTAGTGTTTGTGTGTGTGTTTTGTTTGTTAGCCAAGGACCCCCTTCTGGTTTGTATCGTGTTTGTGTTTGTGCGCGCGCGCGTGCGTCGGCTCTTGAGCCTTGGACCCTAGATGGGTTTGTATCATGTTTGTGTTGTGTTTTTGTTGCATTTGAATTTTAAACTCTGCCACAGTACCCTGAACCTTGTTAGTTTTTTTTACATTAATCCCTCGCTTTATTAAACTGCTAAGAGATTACAATCTGACTGGATAACCCTAGTCAGGAATCCAGGAATTACATCAAAGCAAGTAAATGAAGAAATTCTAAGAGCTTCTCATGCGCATAGGTGCGCCGTCCAATTTTCTTTGCGTCAAATCCATAGAAGCTTGAAATGCTGGAAAGTATGGCTAAACTCTTTATCCCTTTCACCCCTCATGTAAAGAGAAGAAGAATCCATATTTTTTTTTTTGCTATAGCATATGACTTAACTATTGATTTATAGTGCTTTAGTAAATCCCAAGATTTATTTGGAATAAAAGCAAAGAGTTTTATGGTTATTTTAAATTCCATTACTTGGGTCAGGTCATATCAATGGGCTACAAACTTAAGTTATAACCTCGGTGGTATTTAAATTACGTATTAGAAGATCAGATCTTTGGTCTGTGGGCATCCTTTGTTTTATGAAGAATTAGCATTTGATTTGGTGTAATTCAGACTCAGCTGGGCATAGAAAACATTCATGAGGTAGTTCTGATTTGGGGGTCAATTATGCACTGTTGTGGCCAACATTGGGTATGAAGGTTGTAGGGGGTGCCACATGCACGTTCTTTCACCGTGTAATTTTGGTTTTCTGTACAGGTATGGTGGTTGAGAATGTAACTCTCCTTATGCGGTTCCTTTGTTGATATTACTAAAGCACTATAAATCAGTTGACCCTTTTATATTTTTGTCATAAATAATTCCTAGAGATTAAGTTGTTTGCTCCATCTGGTTAATAGTTTGTACTGTCAAATAGATAATCCAATATCCAACTGTTCAAGATTTGCATGCAAAATCTGGAAGAACCCAAAGCACCGATGAGCTTTCATAATGGTTTTTGACAAAGATCTTGCTTTTTTAGGCTTTTGGTGTTCCCTTTTCTTACCAGATATTTTGGTCATGGGTTTGACTTCATCTCCAGATCCATAAAAACTTATGTGGTTGTGATTCATGACATGTACCAGTATTAAGTGGTTGAAACAATACCAAAAACAGGCACTTGCACCGGCGCGGCGTCACGCCGCGCTTCTGCCCTGCTAGTGAAAAGTAGGACATGTTTGAAAAATAGCTCAGTTTTTGGAAAATCAAAAGTTATGTCCTATGGAGGACATTTGGTCCTAGTCAACTCTGTGCTCACCAGCCTAACTATATTCATGCTCATCTGCTAACTAATTCTGCTAAATACAACATGCTGAATTTTGACTGCTCGTTGAACTCATGATCTCAGCTTAAATAATCATTTTCCGATATGTGATTCAGGTATTTCATTGGAATAGACAACCATATGCAAACAGATCAGTGGAGTACCATGGTATGTGCCTCCCTTCCCAACAGATAATGGTGCAAGTAGCAGAGTACAGTCAGTAGTTAACGCTTGCAGCTCTGAGAAGGGCTATGTGCAGAAAGTAAGAAGACATGGTAATTGAGAAGCACTCAAAACAATTGTTCTTCAAGAAAGCTTCAGTTGGCATGGAGCCAGCTGCAGCAGAGATTCTGAAGAAATATGATGCCAACCACTTGTTCTTGTTAGCATGGCTGACAAGATCCGGCTGCCATGATATGTGCAGGCAGGTAGGACATCGTCTCGAGAAGGACAACCGACGCCTTTGATAGAATGCAACAGGTGCTTACCCATAGCTATGCGAGTCTGGCAGACCATGCTCCCAAGGATTGCTTGCTGTAATTTTGTGTGTTTCCAAGTGATCGTCCTGTTAGGAGAAAGAGCCTGATGAGGCCGAGGGATTCGTACAATCAAAGCATTCATCGAGCGAGTGTTGGAGATATGCCCTAGAGGCAATCATGTATGATGATATTTCCTGTGTGTTTATGAATAAAGATAGTCCTTAGATGAAATCAATGATACTTGTTGGCAAGTACGTGACTTGTCTGTGAGATCTTGTTTTGTATGATACATCCTAAATTGTCCCTAGTCGCAAGTGACGAGTGGGCACACGTTGAACTAGACTAGCATATGACACGGTGGATGGCTCTGTCTCACTAGCCATGAAGCATTGGATGCTAACCGGATAATATGGACTCGAAAGGATCTGGTCGGATTCGACGTAGTCGAATCCTAGTCGAGATAAGGTTCGAGTCGTACAGACCCAACTATGAGACGCAGCGATATGTCATCTGTGAGTCTCTAGTACAACATACGTTCTATGTCCTAAGACCTGAGATGACGCATGTACTCGGGATGGTGACAGACCTGCTTTGGGCCGACCAAACGCTACTCCGTAACTGGGTAGTTACAAAGGTAGGTTTTGGACTTGTCCAGACCCATGCTGTGAGACGTGGTCGAGCAAGATGGGATTTGCCCCTCCGATCAGGAGAGATATACTCTGGGCCCCTCGTGTGATCTGACCAAGAGAAGCATGGCCATGCGACAAGGATTATGAGATAATCCGGATAGTGGTCGGCATCACTGAAATGAGAAAGAGGTCGGGCTAGCACAAGGATGTCAGACTCGCCTTGAGCCCGACAACATATGTCGTGTGGCAAAAGGAATGGAAGTATGATATACAGGTTCGGCTAACCAGCTTCATAGTATGTTTGGTGGTCGGCACGCCTTGCTAGAGGCCGTTACCAGCCATGCAGGTCAGAGGTGATCCGAACTGTGACCAAGCCGACTTCAACCTAATGGGTCGCGCACTTAAGGGAAGGAACATATGAGGTCGGTTCGAAGGACACTGGTCAGATGTGATCCGAGCTGGACTTGGAACGCGACCGAGTAGACTTTGGGCTTTAGGATCCGTGCAAAGGCCCAAGTGTTGAGCCCGCGACGGATGCCTATAAATAGTGGAGGTGCGGCACACTTATTCAGATTGATCCCTTCGGCGCCGTTTTTAGGGCTTTGCATGTGTTGCAACTAGCCAGCTCCACTCGCCGCCAGTTGTGTGATCGGACCTAGCAGTCCACCGCACAATGTTCCTCCTGCACGCGCGGATACCGTTAGAGGCGGTGCACTTACGCCGCTCCGGCGAACCTGTTCGCGGTATCCGATCGGCTACCTGGGAGACCGGCAAGGAGGAGGACTCCAGGAACGTGAGGCGACTCCGGGAACGCGCTGCCTCAACTCTACTTCCGCTGCACGGCACTACGCGTCTAGTGGTAACGATCTGTGATCCATCTCCCGTAGCATGTTCCTTGTTGTTCTGCGCGTAGGAAATTTTTAATTTGCAGTCGATGCACCCTACCGTAGAACCCAACTGTGGCATCAGAGCCTCTGCTATAGGATTTGGATTCAGATCGTATGCATATTAGATATGTGGAGGCGGCAGGTGAGATCTGTTGTCGTTGATAAGATCGGCTGTGTGCACGGTTGATGAGGTCAACTGCACATGGGAATTGATGTGGCTATGTTTTCTGATGATTGGAATCGATGAGGTCGTGACACAACCTACCCCTACCGGTCGGTATCCGCCATCGGGGTTAACAGTGAAACGAAAATCCGAATCGGATTCGCGATGATCGATAAGATCGGTCATATCAGAAAATTCGGCGTGAATGGAGTTCAGATGCGATCTGAGATTTCCTAAAACGTCGGATCGCCGTGTGCGTAGCGCCTGTAGTTTGTACCCGACACACAAACCGGTTGAATGCGATTTTATGCATAACTTCATTTTGCAGGTTTGATGTGAGTAGTACGGCTCATATGTATGTGATGCATGTGTGTAAATTATACATGGCCTGCGTGTCTTGTTTGTCAGCCGGCAGGAGCCAAAGTGCTGTCATTATATTGTATAACGACCTACATGTCGGCTTGTGACTCTATGTAAAATTCATTGATAGTTGTAGTAGTTGGATAATAGAGATCAGGTTGGTGGCTTGGCGTCCCGGCGTGACAAACTTGATGGAGTTCCTAGATGGTCATCGGAGTCGGAGCCGACCTGGAAGAACGTCCATGAAGGAGTCATACTATTTCACAATATGTGTTTATGTGTGATTGTTATGATTCTTTGTTTCTATGCATGTTAGAATGGTAGAAAGATCCCTCATGAATATCAAGTAAATTGCCATTCCCGATGTTGCACCTTCGCACGTCAAGTACGTCTAGTAGTGGGCTCAAAAAATTGGGGTGCTGCTGGGTGTCCTTGAACTGAAGGGTTCGTGTCGGACACGGACATGCGCTGCATCAGATTAACTTGACAAGGCTATCAAAATGGTTTTGGGCCTTGTGGCAAAGAAGGTTGGAGGGCGGGGTATGAGATACCTTCCCGACCGACAGGAGTCGTATAGAGATACGATTAGCAAGGAGTTGCTTACCGTATAGGTATGTTGGCTAGCAGTGATGCTAAAGCTCACTAGTCGCATGTGCTAGTCGGATCCTGAATCACTAAGAGTTTGCAGAGGGATGCTGACTTCAGTGGGAGTATTTATGTTTAGGCTTGAATTACTCTACATAAACATATTGCTTAGTGATTGCATATTTTCTGTTGTAGATCAATGGCACCATCTTCTCAACCCAACTTTGCATTGAAATCAATTTTGGAAAAGGATAAACTGAATGGAACAAACTTTACCACTTGGTATAGAAATTTGAGAATTGTTCTCAAGCATGATAAAAAGGAACATGTTCTAGAGGATCCACTTCCAGAGGAACTTGCCGATAATGCTAATGCCACAACTAAGAATGCCTACCAGAAACTCATTGATGAATCAACAGAGATCAGCTGTGTGATGCTGACTTGTATGGAGCCCGATTTGCAACAGCATTTCAAAAATGCTGAGGCTTACGATATGATCGAGAGTCTCAAGAGCATGTTTCAGACACAGGCTAGGATCGAAACGTTCAACGTCTGGCGATCCTTGATGGATTGCAAGCTGAAGGAAGGTGATCCACTGAGCCCACATGTGGTCAAGATGATCCGATATGTGCAAGCTTTGGATCAGTTGGGCTTCCCGCTCTTGGATGAGCTTGCTATAGATGCAGTTCTGGGTTCTCTTCCGCCCAGCTATGGGACGTCATCTCGAACTATCATATGCATGGCATGGATAAGAAGCTCACTGAATTGCATGGGATGCTCAAAGTAGCAGAGCAGGATATTAAGATAGGCACGCATCAAGTGTTGATGGTGCAGAAATCGGCTAAATTCAAGAAGAGTTGGTCCAAGAAAAAGGCTAAGGCAAAGGGCACGGAGACGGCAACCTCCGCCGCTGTGCCGAAGTCTGGACCGGACTCGAAGACCGTTTGCTATCACTGCAAGGAGACCGGTCACTTGAAGAGGAACTGTAACAAGTGGCTTGCAGAGCATGGCAAGAAGGCCGGAAATGCTTCTTCGGGCAAAGGTACACTTGTTGCATATCTTATAGACATTTATCTTGCTGACATACCTAGTAGCTCTTGGGTATTTGATACCGGATCAGTTGTTCATTTTTGCAACTCGATGCAGGGGCTGGTAAGAACTAGGCGTGTGGCACAAGAGGAGACTGACATCAGGGTCGGCAACAAAGCAAGAGTTGCTGCGTTGGAGGTCGGCACGATGCAGCTCCAGCTTCCTTCCGGATTTATTATGGAATTGAATAATTGTTATTACATTCCTACACTTAGTCGGAACATTATTTCTGCCTCATGTTTGATGAGTCAAGGTTATGAATTCAATTTAAAGGACAATGGTTGTTCGATATTTTTGAATTTTATGTTCCACGGCTATGCACTCATTGTTGATGGACTATTCATTTTGAATCTGGAAACGGAACCTGCCTATAATATGAATGTCAAGAGGCATAAGCCTAATGAGATAAATCCGACATACTTCTGGCATTGCAGGCTTGGACACATTAGTCTGAAACGCATGAAGAAGCTCCATGATGATGGGCTCCTGACTTCGTCCGACTTCGGGTCGTTCGAGACATGTGAATCATGCTTGCTCGGCAAGATGACTAAGTCTCCTTTCGCAAAGAGTTGCGAGAGGGCGTCCGAGCTGTTGGAACTTATACATAGTGATGTGTATGGTCCAATGAGCACAACTGCCAGAGGCGGCTATCAGTACTTCGTGACTTTTACCGACGACTTGGGTAGATATGGATATATCTATTAGATGAGGCACAAGTCAGAAACTTTTGAAATGTTTAAAGAGTTTCAGAACGAGGTTGAGAATCAGCTCGGCAAGACTATAAAGCTTCTGTGATCTGATCGTGGAGGTGAGTACATGAGCCAGGAGTTTGATGATCATTTGAGAAGTTGAGGTATCGTACCTCAGCTCACAACTCCGGGTACGCCACAGAGTAACGGCGTGTCGAAACGGAGGAATAGGACCTTGTTGGAAATGGTCCGGTCTATGATGAGCAAATCAGATTTACCCTTGTCATTTTGGGGATACGCTCTAGAAACTGCAGCTTTCACACTTAACAGGATACCATCAAAATCCGTAGACTAGCTTACACCCAAGTGGGATAAATGCATATTCGTGGGATATCCGAGGGAAACCGTGGGATATAACTTCTACAACCGGGAAAAGAACAAAGTGTTTGTTGCTCGGAACGGAGTTTTCCTTGAGAAATAGTTTCTCAGTCAGGAGGCCAGTGGGAGGACGGTCCGACTCGAAGAAATTCGAGGACCACCCAGGGACGGCTCGGCTGGTGATGAGATCATACCGGAGTCAGTAAGGGAACCCGTAGTGGAAGCGGCACCGGAACCACGGAGGTTGGAAAGATTGCGCAGAGTGCGTGCTATATTTTTGCTAGAAAGCGACGAGCCGTCCATGTATGCGGAAGCGATGGTGAGCCTAGGTTCCGAGGCATGGACGGAGGCCATGAGATCCGAGTTAAAGTCCATGGATGAGAATCAAGTCTGGAACTTGGTTGATCCGCCGCCTGGCGTAACAGCCATTGGTTGAAAATGGGTCTTTAAGAAGAGAATCGATGTGGATGGAAATGTTCAGATCCACAAAGCTCGGCTTGTCGCTAAGGGTTATGGACAAGTTCAAGGAATTGACTACGACTAGACTTACTCGCCGGTAGCGATGCTGAAGTCAGTGAGGATCGTACTAGCTATAGCTGCATCTTTCGATTACGAGATATGTCAGATGAATGTCAACACGACTTTCCTTCATGGAAATTTAACCGAGGACGTGCATATGATACAGCCCGAGGGTTTTGTCGATCCGACTAGCGCTAGTAAGGTATGCAAGCTCAAGAGATCCATTTATGGGTTGTGGCAAGCATCTCAGAGCTTGAACATTCGTTTTGATGAGGTCGTCACTGGTCTTAGTTTCATCAAAAGCGAAGAGGACGCTTGTTTATACAAGAAGTTAAGTGGGAGCTCGATAGTGTTTTTTATCTTGTATGTGGATGACATATTGTTGATCGGGAACGATGTTTCGATGCTGAACTCTGTCAAGGAGTCATTGAATGGCAAGTTTTCAATGAAGGACCTTGGTGAGGCAGTGTATATTTTAGGCATTAAGATCTATAGAGATAAATCGAGGAGGCTGCTCGGCTTAAGCCAGAGCACGTACATAGATAAAGTGTTGAAGCGGTTCAACATGAGTGAGGCGAAGAAAGGGTTCTTGCCACTCTCACATGGTATAAGGCTAAGCGAGACTCAGAGTCCTTCGACATCTGATGAGCGAAACATGATGAGTAGGATTCCGTATGCCTCGGCAATCGGATCCATCATGTATGCCATGATATGTACAAGGCCTGATGTTGCTTTTGCAATAAACCTAACAAGCAGGTACCATGCAAACCCCGGTGAGAGTCACTGGGCAGCGGTAATGACTATTTTGAAGTACCTGAAAAGGACTAAAGAGATGTTCCTAGTTTATGGAGGTGAGAAACAACTCGTCGTAAGGGGTTATGCCGACGCTAGTTTCCAAACCGATAGAGGTGATTGTCGATCACAGTCCGGATTTGTGTACATCATGAACGGAGGAGCAGTGAGCTGGATGAGTTCCAAGCAAGATACGGTGGCCGATTGTACCACAGAAGCCGAATACATGGGGGCTTGTGAAGCTGCAAAGGAAGGTGTTTGGATCAGGCATTTTCTGGATGCATGATCTTGGTATTTTTCCAGTCTCGGTAAAACTGTTGGAGCTTTATTGTGATAATTCTGGTGCCAACGCACAAGCTAAGGAGCCGAGGAATCACCACAAGGTCAGACACATAGATCGGAAATATCACCTGATACGGAAGATCGTAAAGAATGTTGATGTAGACTTCTGCAAAATTCACACGGATGCAAATGTTGCAGATCCGTTGACTAAGCCGCTTCCACAACCCAAGCATGAGGGGCACGTTAGAGCTATGGGCTTTTGATGTCTATTTGATTGACCCTAGTGCAAGTGGGAAACTGTTGGAGATATGTCCTAGAGGCAATCATGTATGATGATATTTCCTGTGTGTTTATGAAAAAAGATAGTCCTTGGATGAAATCAGTGATACTTGTTGGCAAGTACGTGACTTGTCTGTGAGATCTTGTGTTGTATGATACATCCTAAATTGTCCCTAGTCGCAAGTGACGTGTGGGCACTCGTCAGACTAGACTAGCATATGACAAAGTGGATGGCTCGGTCTCACTAGCCATGAAGCATTGGATGCTAACCGGATAATATGGACTCGGAAGGATCTGGTCGGATTCGACATAGTCGAATCCGGGTCGAGATAAGGTCCGTGTCGGACAGACCCAACTATGAGACACATCGATATGTCATTTGTGAGTGTCTAGTACAACATACTTTCTATGTTCTAAGACCTGAGTTGACGCATGTACTCGGGATGGTGACAGACCTGCTTTTGGCCGACCAAACGCTACTCCATGACTGGGTAGTTACAAAGGTAGGGTTCGGGCTTGTATAGACCCATGCTGCGAGGCGTGCTCGAGCAAGATGGGATTTGCCCCTCCGATCAGGAGAGATATACTCTGGGCCCCTCATGTGATCCGACCAAGAGAAGTATGGCCATGCGACAAGGATTATGAGATAATCCGGATAGTGGTCGGCACCACTGGAACGAGAAATAGGTCGGGCTAGCACAAGGATGACAGACTCGCCTTGAGCCTGAAAACATATATCGTGTGGCAAAAGTTATGAAAGTGTGATGTACAGGTTCACCTAACCAGCTTCATAGTCTGTTTGGTGGTCGGCACGCCTTGCTAGAGGCTACCAGCCATGCAGGTCGGAGGTGATCCGAACTGTGACCAAGCCGACTTGAACCTAAGGGGTCGCACGCTTAAGGGAAGGAACCTACGAGGTCGGTTCGAAGGACACTGGTCGGATGTGATCCGAGCTGGACTTGAAACGCGGCCGAGTAGACTTTGGGCTTTAGGATCCGTGCAAAGGCCCAAGTGTTTAGCCCGCGACGGATGCCTACAAATAGTGGAGGTGCGGCACACTTATTCAGATTGATCGCTTCGGCGGCGTTGTTAGGGCTTTGCATGTGTTGCAACTAGCCACCTCCACTCGTCGCTGGTTGTGTGATCGGACCTAGCAGTCCGCCGCACGATGTTCCTTCTGCACGCTCGGATACCGTTAGAGGCGGTGCACTTGCGCTTCTCCGGCAAACCTGTTCGCGGGATCCGATCGGCTACATGGGAGACCGGCAAGGAGGACGACTCCGGGAACGCGAGGCGACTCCGGGAACGCGCTGCCTCAACTCTACTTCCGCTGCACGGCACTGCGCGTCTAGTGGTAATGATCTATGATCCATCTCCCATAGCATGTTCCTGGTTGTTCTGCGCATAGAAATTTTTTAATTTGTAGTCGACGCATCCTACCGTAGAACCCAACAGCGAGCCCAACAGCAATGACAAGGTGAAGACACGCCCAGCTATGGCATGATCCACGAGTTCATCTCACATATGTCCGCTTACCAGAACTTCAATACCTTGTCTTGCAATGTGGCACTAATATGTCCGTCGGCTTTCTATACAGAATAACTGCAATGTGGCAGTAATATGTTACAATCTTTGGGGAGGTTGGTGATGCCAATTTTGATCGCCGCAAGTATCAAATGCATGCTGAGAGTCCTAGATGTGTTCAAGAATGCGTCGAATTGGGAGAAGACCATCTCAAATACAGTACATAGACAACCTTCTGCTTCTAAAATATCTGAGCCTTGGAGTGTGACTGGACAGCCCCAACATATGGGCTTGGAGTGTGACTGGAGTCTACACCGCATCATCTGGAGTCTACACCGCATCATCTGCATACAAGATGCTATGTGAGGAAGGAGTTAGATTTCACTCTTTCGGAGCAATCTGGAAATGTTGGGCGCCACTGGCATGTAAAATCTTCATGTGGCTGGCAGTGCAATATCGACTGTGGACGTCGGACAGAAGGGCTAGACACGGTTTGCAAGACCAAACGTCTAAATGCTACTTTTGTGATCAAGAGGAAGACACAGTCGACCACATCTTGTTGCAATGTGTGTTCTCGAGGCAAGTGTGGTACATATGCATGTCCAGGATGGGATTGAGAGTGAAACTTTGCCCAACATATGAATCCCATTTGGTGCAATGGTGGACGGAAGCTAGAAAGCGCATACAAAAGCAAACTCGAAAAGGATTTGACACATTCGTAATGCTCATTTGCTGGACACTCTGGAAACAGAGGAACGCAAGAGTGTTCGGATCGAACCAAATCAAAAATGAATGGGAGACTGTGGACTTGATCTTCGACGACTTGAGGACTTGGGCTACGGCAGGAGCATCTGGAGGAAGACCGATACCCGAGTAGTAGAGTAGTATTTAGGAGTGGAGTGGAGGTTTGGTTGGGGTCGGCTTGTGACCATCAACTAGCTCAATGTAATAACTCTTGTACATATTTTTCTCCCTTCTATAAAGCTAAGGTACGCCTTTGGCGTACCCTCGAAAAAAAATATATCTGAGCCTTGGGAGTGCTTTTAATCACAAGCCTTTGAAAAGGGGATCGAAAAACTTAAGCTTCTAGAGACACTACTCGATCTAAGGAGAACCAAGGTGGAGGTTCAAGGTTTTGGAACTGCACAACTTCTTCTTATCAGGACAATTCAACTTGGAGAAACTAGCAGGATTTGACACCCATGAAACTTAAGGGTTTCCACAAAACATGACTCACACGAAAAAATAGAGCAAGGCGAACTTGTCTGATCTTCAGGATGCTATTCAAAGATACAGAGGAGCCAGAAGAAGTTCTTGGCACCCAATTGCTATTTTTTTTAAATGCGGGGCAGCCCCCAAATGCTAGTAAACAAGTTATCAGGATCCTCTGCCAAGACAAAGAAGCGCAAGTATTGTGCAGCCCAGTCGATTTCAAATGATGAACTTAGTTCTTCTTTCAATGATATCGGAAGATGCCTTCTAGTACCCATTGATCCTGGTTAGTGATATAGCAGGTTAGTTCTGTAACAGATCCTGGTTACTCTGATCCAAGCACGCTAATTATATGGATCCCGCAGGATTTGGCAGTGTGCGAAATGGAAGAGTAAATAGCATAAAACTACTATTTTAAAGGCTAGGGTTACAAAAAACTACCGGTTGTTAACTTTTCGCTGATAACTACCAAGTCAGGGTTGGCTGTTTCAAAAAACACTAAACACTCGTTTCTAGCGATTTAAACCGTTTTATGACAGGTCGAGCCCACTAATAAACAATCCGTTTGTTTGACCGTTAACTTACATGTGGGACCCACGTCGAAGTTGCCTTTTCTTCCTCTTATCCTCTCTTCACTCCTCCTGTCCCTTTCTTCTTCCTCTCCCCCTCCCGACAACCACCACCCATCGACGGCCACCCCCACCATTCGTCGCGCGCCAAGACAAGCTCGACCGCAGGAACGAACGTCGCGCAGAGGAGCAGCCGCATCGCAGGAGCACGGGCCACACCTTGGCCAAGGGCTCAGGCCGTCGTGAGCCGCGCGCCATGGCCGGGAGCGTGCCGAGGAGCAAGGGCCGCCGCCAGCCGCGCATGGTCAGGTGCTCGGGCCGTCGCGAGCTGCGCGCCATGGCCAGGATCGTGCGAGGAGAAAGGGCCGCCACCAGTCGTGCCCTGGCCAAGGGCTCTGGCCGCCTCCAGCCGCGCGCAATGGCCCAGGAGCAGCGGGCAGCTGTCGGCAAGGAGGTCCTCCACCGAGCCCGTCGCCCGACTAGATAACCCCGAATTCGCGAGGAGGAACACGGCGCCCGCGCCGCCTCCTTTCGCTTAGCCGCGACCTGGCCGCCGGTTAGCTGCCGGCACCGTTCCTCAGAGAGCAATCAGGGACCCGATTGCTTTTTTAAAAAGTTACAGGGACCTGATTGCTTTTTTAAAGAACTTACAAAGATACTGACATATGGGCCCTACATGTAAGGTAACCGTCAAACAAACGGCTCTATTACGTGCGGGTCCCAACTGTCATAATCACGATTAATTTTAAAGCACTTTGTGATTAGGGTTTTCTGAAACAGTCAACCCCTGACTTGCTACTTATCAGCGAAAAATTAAAAATCGGTAGTTTTTTTGAACCATAACCTGTAAAGTAGTAGTTTTATGCTATTTACTCGAAATGGAAAGCTCAATTGGAGCCTGCAGATCTTGGATGGATGACTTAGATGGATACCGCGGAGCTGGCAGTTGAATATCCACTTATTTATATACAACTGTTAGTACCGACATTTTCCCCAAAATGAACATGAAGCTCACAAGCTACCGCTGGACCCATTTGATTCATGCATCCAAGATCTATCGACAACGTTGCCTAAGCTAAGATAATAAGGCACATGTGGGATCCGGCGACCCCCTAACCACGGATGACCAAGTGGTCGTAGGCGCAGGGGAGCCGCCGTGGAGGCTAGGCGCAATGGCGAGAACAAGATTGACTTTCTTTCTTCGTATAGAATACAGAAAATCATGGGGCGTTTGTAATTAACATTCGTTCATACCAATTTCTATTAGATTTTTTTATTCTAGATTGCGTCACAGTGTTTCCTATGTATTGTAGATGCGCATTTCTAAACTGCACTTCTTGCTTTTTAAGAAACAAGGCTAACTTTATTAAAAAAAACTGGGAAGCTTTATTTATAGAAAACCTTGTAAAAGTACACGCTTATTTGTTTTTAGAGGATTGCATACAGTCAATTTAAACTCTAATATGGTTATGTGTCTTTGATGTATGTGAAACAGTGTCATATGCAATAAACACAAATAATGTGATGAAATGACGTCTTAAGAAATTTTTGCAAGGACCCGGCCAGTGCATTGGGACGTGGTCATAAGAATCTAAAAATTGATTTCCCTTCTCGTCCCTCTCCATCACCATGTGCGCTTGGAGAACCATCTCGAGTGCATGTGCTTGGAGAAGAATTGAGTCCTTGTCTTGTCTTTAACCCACTGTCCGGGTGTGACAACAACGGTTTGAGTTGGTCCTTCTCCTCATCCAGTCTCTTTGGGCAAAGTGAATCCCATATTTTTTCAGCAACAATAAACTTAGATTGGACTTACATTCGTAGGATAGCTGATGCATGACAACATAACATGGGTGGTACACAGTAGACAGACAAGTCAACTAACATCTGACAAGTGACTGGGTACGTGAGCCAACCAAATACATGTTATAGTAAATGTATCCTTTACTCAATGAAAGCAATTCATAAATCTCTCTTCTCTTTCTGGTTTTGGGCTTTTGGCATTCATATAAAAATCATTGCAAGAGCCGTGAAAAGTACAAGATGTGCAAGTTTTATTTATGCCCTTCTAGCTTGGTTGAGATCATGGAAAGAGAGCGAGTTTTCAGGGATGGAGGAGCCTGTAGGATCCATAAGCTTGGGATGCATTAGGATTGTTGTCTCTAGTGCGACAGATAAGCTTAGTTGCTTCGTTCGTATGGAAATCGCCACAGGTCCCCTTGTAAGTCACTCGTTGCCGATACAAAATCACTAGGCAGGCAGGGAGGTCGGTCGATTTTTACCTGAAGCTAGCTTGTACTAGAGACCAACACACACTTACACTGGCCACCTTGCTTGATCTGCCTCACCCGGTACGAAACACTCAGAACATGACCCTGATAATGCTTTTGTAAAACCTTTGAACAGTTCTTCTATTTCTAATGCATGCAATCAAAGTATTCAAGCAAACCTGGTCACCCTTTTACTTTTGAGATTGCCAAGAGCCTTTCTGTGTCTGTCACAGTTGGTTCCCTCAGGTATTGAGGTCTAAACACCTCAACCACGGCAACTGCAAACCTGACCATGGCATCTCCGCTTGTGCTGTCAAACATCCATAGGTAAACATCCCACAAAGCAGTGGCCCGTGCCATAGGAAAGAATCCGGAGTGTGGCCGTGCACTTTTCGTAACCAAAGAACCCAATCGTTCCCACGGATTTCGTCTTCAGGATCAAGTATTCATCATAGGACCGGACGCAATGGTACAAACGATTGAAAATAGTCTTGCGCATCCGAAAACGCCGACGAAAATGGTCAGCGAAGAGTGCCTCGGGGGCAACGTAATAGGCCATCAGTGTCAAATGGCCGCACGCCCTATTGCGGTTGAGCACTCGATGACCCTTGATCGATCTCTAGAAATTGAGAACATGCCTCCATTGCTAGAAAGAAGGGAAAACTGTTTTAGGCTCCGGCAATTCATCCAACAGTTGTGGAGCAGTAGCGGGTGGTACATGCCAGGGCGGTCTGAGGACAGGGATTGAACAGCGACGAAGAAGAAGCGGGGTTGAGCTCGGCTAGACCTGAGGGAGTTGTAGAGTTCCGCAGGGGTTTGGCATGCTAGCCGGGGTGATGGAGCGGCAACGAAGGCAATAGAGAAATAAGGAAGGAGAGAAAATGAGCAGGATGGAGGCGCGGGGTCCGGAAAAGATTTTGTCTGGTACAGGGGTGTCGGAGCCCTATGTGTCAAGGGTCCAGACTCCAATGAAGCTCCCCCATGTCTGTCTCCGGTTTGCGGGAGAAAATGCATCCGGATCGTGTCGCGAACCGATACAAAACCGCGTTGAATGACTTCTGCAGTTCGGACAGCGCAGTTCGGACGTATGCAGGCGGTTTGCCGGTCCGCATTGGAGATACCCTAAGAACCTAGCCCTACTGCTAGACTGATCAACACTTGTGGGCTCCGATGACCCTTCACCAATGTGACTAAGAGTTCTTATGCGCAGGGGGCCCGCTAAAAGGTTGGGCGCACTAGCGAGAACGACATCACCTTTCTTTCTTAACACAAAGAACTCAAACCATGGCGTGTATGTAATTAACATTCTGTCTTATCAAAAATTTCAATTTTTTCGTATTCTAGACAGTGTCACATTATTTCATGTGCATGGTAGATGTGCATTTCTCAACTACACTTTTTCCCTTTTAAGATATAAGGTGAACTGTATTAAAAAATCGATGAACCTTTATTTAAAGAAAATGTAGTAAAGAGTACACACCTATTTTCATTAGAGGATTGTGTATAGTCACTTGAAACTCGAATACGGTTATGGGTCTTTGATGTATGTAAAACAGTGTCGTAAATAAAGACAAACAATGTGATGAAGTGACGTCTTAATCAAAATTCCCCAAGACCTGGCCATTGCATCGAGACCTGGTCATAAGAATCAGAAAAATTCATTTCGTTCTCCTCTCTCTTCATCATCATGTTCTTGGCCAAGAATCTCCGGTGCACGCGCTTGTAGAAGAATCGAGTCCTTGTGTTGTCTTCAACCCCCATATTTTTGGTTGGTCCTTTTTTCCTCATTCACTCTCTCTGGACAAAGTAAATCCCATATTTTTCAGCATTTATCAACTTAGAATGGACTTATATTTGCAGCATAGGTGATGCATGACAATATATAACATGGGTTGTACACACTAGACAAGTGACTTAACTTACATCATAATTGAGTCCTTTACTCATCAACAAAAACAATTCCTAGCTTTGTCTCCTCTTCCTGGTTTCGGCATTCATATAAAAAACATTGCAAGAGCCGTGAAAATGCATAAGATATGCAGGTATTATTTGTGATTTTCTAGCTAGGTTGAGATCGTGGAAAGAGAGCTAATTTTGAGGAATGGAGGAGGCCGTAGGATATTGATATATATCTAGGCTTGGGAGGCATTATGATGGTTATTTCTAGTGGGACCAGCAATATTTGTTTCTTCATTCATATGGAAATCACAATGGTTCCCATGGAGATTTAGGCGAAGGATAAAGCATGTGGAACCGTTTGCAGGTTGGTCTCCACATACATGTTACCAAAGTCGTCGTGCCACATGATAGCATTCAGCTTTATGAACGGCCAGCCCAAATGACAAGAATGTCCTCTTGGATTCAACACCTTCCCTTGGGTTGGAGAAGACTACCCCCTCAAGTCCCCTTTTCCTCCAACGATTTGGGAAAAACTGCCTATTTGCTTATTTACTCTTGTTGACTTTGGATCCATGTGCGTGTACGAGATTGTGGAGTTATTATAGTGTATGTGAAACATCTGTTCTTGTCTTTTGAGTGTTTTCCTCTTGTGTTTGTTCTTGTGTTTATCCTCTCCACCTCCAAGTGTAAAAGATTGGGCACTAGTGTTCTACCCTACAACATCTTGGTATCAAGAGCAAGGTTTCTCACACTTTGGAGCCCCTCCCCATCCACCTTTACAGCCTAATTTTGCTTTGTTCTTGCCAATTTCGAAAATTCCAGCAAAAATAGTAATATTTTTTTGAAATTTGTTGGTTTTGATGAGATTTTGTTGAATTTTATCCATGGAATTGAAGTGTTGAGAGTGGATCTAGCCTTTCCCCATCTTTCCACCACATTTATCCCAACAAATCCACCCCTTCCAATTTTCCAGTTGGGTACCGGATGTAAAGATGTTCGGCAACTTAGGGACGGCCATGACATCAACTTCATGGCAACTCATCATCGCCTTAGAATTGATCATCAACAATGATCTCTGCACCCGTTGACAACAAAACCAGAAGCAAGGCCAGTAACTTCTACGACCTCGACGATGGTATCCATTCCGTCATCATCTCACCTTCCCTTGCCATTTAATTGCTAACCCCGAGCCTTTTGCATCACTTGCCCATTGAGACTAGCAATTTTAGTATTGCCGGGTAAAATGATTTATCTATAAATGAGACAAAATAGAACTAATAGTCATCATTTTTGAGATTTCGGTCGATTTAGCTATTCACTTGTTTTAAACTATACTATGCGATGCTGGAGATGGTGATGTACAATGGTGTTGTGTGTCTACAAATTTGAACAACATTGACTCCTCGCAATTCAGCTTCGCCATGTCGACAACAAACGCCCACTTGCCTCACTGTGTGATGGAGCCTGGCCAACAAGCAGACCGCGTTGTCTTCGTATAAGCTCAACATGGCATATCAATAAATGGAGAACCGAAAGTCGGCTCATCATTTTCCTCGAACCCCGATGCCTCAGGAAGCAGTTCACTAATGTTGATACCAGCTAGAAAATCACGTGCTAATTAATAAGCAAACACAAATAGCCTGGCCAACTATACTTGTGTCTTTTGTGGTAACAACAATCTTGCATTGCGGGCCTTTGATGCGATGAACAAGAAGTGTGCTAATATGCAGCGATGTGGCCGTCACATCTTCGTAGACCATCTTATGTACCTTCGTTGGACTTGCCGGGGCCATTTTCTCTCTCGAAGGAAATGCATTCAGTTTTGAATTTACTCGAAATTAGCAGCTGCATCCTTCAAGCAGTGCTGTGATTTTTTATCATTATTTAGCTTATACACATGACTTCTCTTCACATTTTTTTCCATGGGATATTTTCATTACTAGGGCAGAGAGAACAAGCAAAATAGTATTGCTATGCTATAACTTTTTGTTTTGTCCGTTAGAGAGAGAAATGACTTGTGTTTGAATATTATTACAGCAGAGGGGACTTCACATTTTTCCTTGTGAAGTGAATCCTTTATTCTTTTGAGCATCGACCGCTTTAGACTAGACTTATACACATAGTATATGTGATGCATGGCAACAAAATATGGGTGGTAGACGGGCAACTTAACATCAATGTGGCAAGAGACCGGACCGGGTACATGCGCCCACCATACACTTTGATGTTGGCTGTTGTTGGCCCCGCTGGCGCCATCGTCATTGGGGGTGACGGGGGGGACGAATCCTAGCTGGAGCTCGGGGCCGACGAGGGTGGCGGGGGCTTCCCTCTCTCATACTCCATGGGGGTGGTGCGGAGCCCCACTGTGTGAGGAAGAGCGGCCAATTTGGCCTTGGCAGCGCGGAGGGCGTCCCTGCCTTGACCAGTGGCAGTGCGACGGTCGGCTCTGCCACGGGCGGCGATGGCTGAGGGCGTGGCGGCCAGCCTTGCTTCCAGCAGCGGCGACCGGATCTTCGGCGATGGGCCATCTGACCTCGAACGGCATCCGTGCCATGGAGGGCATGGTGGACTGGTCGGCGCCATGCGTAGGTTGGCTGGTGCGGCCTACTTGCTACACTACTAGGGAAAAGCCTAGCAGCAGCGCGGGTTTTGGGCCCATTAGTAGCGCGGGGGCCGGCGCTACTAATAAGGCTCTACAGCTAACGATATAGCAAGATGGCGGGTGCCACCAGCGCTACTACTAAATCCTTAGTAGAAGCGTGGGTAAAACCCACGCTACTACTACCAACATGTTTTTTGAATTTTTTTGAAAAAATATTTCAAATTTTTCCCTAATTTTCAAAATACCGAATTATTTTAACCTCAAATCTCTAATCACCCCTCATCGCTGCTCAATTTAATTTCTAATCACCCCTCATCATTCCAAATCATCAAACTTCCCGGACGGTCACCCATCCTCTCACTAATCCAGCCTGAGCACGCTTAACTTCCGGGTTCTATTCTCCCTCGTTTCCAAGTCTGCACTTGTTGTTCTCCTGACAATAGTAAGATGCCAATCCTATTAACCTCAGGCATTTAGCTTGAGCATGAAGTCACACATTTCACTATTTGAGTTTGAAACTATTGTTCTAAAAAATTAGTAACACTAATATTTCTTTAATAATTAGTTTGACCATAATTTGACCACAGTTTGGCCATAGTTTGACCAGATTTGACCAAATTCAAAAAAACTAAAATAATTATTTAGTAACACTAATATTCTAGAATAATTAGTTTGACCATTGTTTGACCACAGTTTGACCACACAGTTTGAAATTTTTTCAAAATTTTCCACTCTAGATCTTAAAAGCCCCGTAACTTTTTTTCTGTTTGGTTTTTGAGGATTTTGAAAATGTTTAACGGGGTTCCCCTAGTTTAATTTGAATGTAACTTTTCGAGTAGATGATTTTTCGTATAAAAAACTTTTTCATCCGAGTTAGTATGCAAAAGTTATGCCCGTTTTTACAAATTCTCGAGAGATTTTGCAAATAAAGTCGAAATTCATATTTGTAAATTCTCACAACAACTAGACCACATATCACATGGAAAACTTATTTTCTTTTATTTTTTTGACATTTTCTTTTATTTTTTTAAACTGAAAAGGCGATCCACACGCGGGGAGGGGGTAGAGTTTGAAAATGGGACCTTTAGTAGTAGCGGTTTTTACCCCTCGCTACTACTATGGCACCACTTAGTAGTAGCGGGGCTAAAACCAACGCTATCGCTATCAAACTTAGTAGTAGCAAGGTTTTAAAAACCCGCGCTACTACTATGGCATGTCCCGGGGGGCACGGTAGAGACCGCTTAGTAGTAGCGAGGGTTAAAAACCCGCGCTACTGCTATCAACTTAGTAGTAGCGAGGTTTTCTAACCCTCGCTACTAGTAACTTTCTGTGTATAGGCTTTTCCCTAGTAGTGCTACCCGGCGGCTCAGATCGGTGTCTACTCGTGCACACGATGCTTGATGAAGGTTTGTCAAGCGGGTCCAGGCGGCAACCTTGTTCTTGGCTTGTTGCCAAGACCGGCGATGGAGGCACTCTTCTATGTCGTTACCTTCTTGAAGGCTTCGCCGTCGAGAAGATTCAAATGTTTATCCGCTACCTCGGGGGGAAACCCTACATCAGTAGATCAGCCAACGACGGCGACGTGCTGGTGTCGTTTCCCACTTGGGGGCGTCATTCTTGGAGGTGTACACGGGCTCGACGGACCAATCGACGGCTTATTTGGTGGAGCGGTGCATCATCTTACACATTGTTGGCGGCGGATCTTAGCGGCGTGGCGTAGGGGAGACTCGTTGTCCGATACATGGAGATAGACTCGCGTAGGAGGTGGATGCTATCTGGCGTTGACGGCAGAGAGGCCTGACAAGGTGTGTGCATTAGTTTCTACTCTGAAGATGGATTGGTGGAAGACGGCGGCAACAACACGTGAGAGTGCATCAGACCGGTTTTTACCCCAAACCCATTACATGGCTTGGTTGGGGCCTCCTGCTTTGTATGTTAGGCTTTGGTGCGATGTCTGTTTGATATTACGCTTGAACTATCGACACCCCTTCATCAAGTGGATAGGAGTAGCGATAGTTGTTACTAAGTTGGTGGCTTCAGCCTACCTGATGTACTACTTTGTAAGGTCATTGTGAATAATTAATAAAATGCCTGCATGCATCGCCCAGATGCAGACGCCCGGGGTAATCCTCCTTTTCTAAAAAAATGTGCCAACCATACACATGTGCCAATAATTGCATACTTCTCTATGAAATGGTTTCATAGCTTTCTCTCCTCTTCCTGGTTTCGGCGTTTATATAAACCATTGCAAGAATTGAGAAAACATGCATGATATCCTGCTTTCTTTTATGCGCTTCTAGCTAGGTTAAGATGATGGGAGGAGTAGCTTATTTGCACCAATGAAGTACACCATATATACAGGATACAAATTATTATGTTTAGGAGGAATTATGAAGATCATTTCTCGTGAGCTGTCATGAAAATAATGCACAAGTAGTGGTATTAGTAATATCATCCTGTTTAATGCAGGGACGTGTTGAAGATAACAAGAGGCGTGTTTAAGTCCTCTTGGATGAAGAGCTTCAGGATTCCCTAGGCACTCCTTAGATAATTTTTCGTATCTGATAACGGAATGGTGGATGGATAGGGTGCTGAAGCAGTACAATCTTGCTAGTGTTCATCGAACCAAATCATCCTTTAGCACGATGGAGTTTATGTTCTTAGTCATTTTGTAACGGGTGGTTAATTGTAACCATTTTTTACAATATCTGTTCATGAACTCATCAACCCTACCAAAGCTCCTAACAACTAAAAATATTAGTGCATTAAGTGGATATATGTTAGTGATTTCAATGCGATGTGCTTTAACCAATTCCATGTATTATGTGGATATATGTTGCCAGTTTATTTTTTATCTAATAAGTTGTTATATGTAAAACTCAAACCTTTAATTTTACAGGCTGCACACTAGCAAGAACAAGACACGTCGTTTGCACATTGAGAGTGATATCAAAAGATAACTATAGAACTGAGCGACCTTGTTGCTGGAGTTGCCACACAGTGCTCACTTGGGGCATTGTAGTCACCAGAATCGCAGCTTGAGGTCAGTGTCATTGTATCCATATTCCAATTGGAGGTTCGTAACATTGCACATGTACTCTCCAACTCGAGCTGAGGCCAGCGCCCATACACTCCAACTCGAGCTCATTGGCACCGCTGCTCTAGCAGTTGCCACCTACTGCCTCCATGGAGCCATTCAAAGTCTCCGTGGCTGTGAGGGACACGAAGATGACGATAACACACAGAATCAATCTACTATTTGTTAAATAATTGGTTCCGTTCGGTACAACTACGTAAAGATAACTACGTAGATTATGACTCAATTGCAAATTTTCTCAGGGGCAATACTATATTTTTTCATGGCAAAATTAAGGATAACTTTTATAATGGATTTCAGTCAAGTGACCAAATAAAATGGGGCATATGATGCGATCCCCTGTGAATATAACACCGGTGAAGAGCTATCTGTAGTGTAGCACAAAATTAGATACAATGATTTATCTCAAAATGAGACAAACAACTAGGGCCCGAACAAGAGCTAATAGCCTAATATTCATCATTGTTGATATGTTGTTCGATGTACCTATTCACTAGTGTTAAACTATGATATGGCTCAATGTTGAGAGGTGTTAAAATATGATATGGCTGAAGATGGTGCTTTAGAACAGTGTTGTGTGTCTTCACATCTGAGCAAGATTGGCACCTTTAGCAACTGCATCTTTGCCTTGTTGACAACTGTCTATTTCATCTATTCACCATGGAGGGACGTCATAAAGCTTTATTAAATGATTTGAATTGTGGCAGCGCTCGTAAATCAAACCATGTAAATTAGGGTCATAAGCAATAAAGTAGGTCTTTAGTGTGTATAAACTAGGGTCATAAGCAATATAGTAGCTTTAAGGTTTGGTCATCATTGAGAAATGATTTAGGGAAAAATTCCAGAGTCAACAATGGTTATAAGGAATAGAAAAATGCTATGCTCTCCGTCCATCACCATGTGCTTTGTGAAGAATTGTGTCCATTTTCTTGGGAGAAAATTGAGTCCTTGTGGTAACTTAGCCCTCCATGTCACCCTAGAGTGACCACGGGGTGCATGGGTCAGCCTTTTTCCTCCATCAATCTCTTTGAGTAAAGTGAAGCGCATATCTCGACTGGACTTACATTCACAGGACAGGTGGGATGACAACATGACATGGGTGGTTGAAGGGCAACTTAACATGAATCTGGCATGTGTGAGATACAACCACATACATGTGCCAATAATTGCAATATTTTACTTCGTCTCAACAAAAACAATTCATAGTTTTCTCTCCTCTTCATCTCGTTTCGACGTTTATATATATCATTGCAAGAACTTTGATAATGTGCAAGATATCCTGGTTTCTTTTGTGCAATTCTAAGTAGGCTGAGATTGTGGAAAGGGTAGAGCTAATTTGCACAAATGAAGGAACTCATAGGATACTAATTATTAGGCTTGGGAGGCATTAGGACAACCATTTGTAGCAGCAGTGAATCATATTGAGGATCGAGCGTCACTATTTCTCGATATATGTAAGGGTTGGAATAGACCCTTTGAAGACGTTGGATCGGTTGTACGGCATGACCGCATGAACTGTCTACGCCGTGGGTCACTAGATTGATTTTTTCTTTTCTGGGCGTTTGGGGAGCTGCGACATGTAGTGATATGGCAATCAAGATGCAGATACTAGTTGGTGGCTCTGACGTCCCTGGTTTGCCTGTGGAGTACGTGTCTTACGTACCCTCGTAGACTCGCCGAGGGACATTTCTCCCATGCAGATTGTGCCATGCCGGATTTAGCCTAATCAACGAGGCGCGGAGACGTGAGGTTGCCCTTGCATGACATGGATGTTAGGCTTGCAAATTATTCCTGTCTATCAGCGAGAGACGCAAGCTTATCTCCTAATTCAGAACTAAGCATGAAGAAATTCCGCTTCTGCAGATGACATGAAAATATGCAGTGAACAGATTGATCATTGCGTTAGTTTGACCGGATAAACGGATGCCATACTAACACACCACATGAACTGTTACGCATATTTTCTGAGTTCAGACTGAAAGTAACTTCGACAAGCATTATACAATCTCAAATTGTTGAGTACTGGATAGTAATGAAACAAATTAGTGAACACCGGAATTGACGGACAAAATCAATTGGAAAGTATCAACTACAATAATTCCTATCTCGCCGTCCATAGTTATTCTTTCAATATGAGGCAAACAGCTAGCATCGGAACAAGAGTTACTATTCATCATGGTTTAGATGACTGGAAATGGTGTTGTAAAACATGTTGTGTTTCTCCACATCAGAACAAGATTGACTCCTTGGAGCTCCTTCTTCGCCATATCGAGAACAATTACCCACTCCAGTGTCCCCCTTTGATGATGCCTCGCAAAGAAGCAGACGACGTTATCTTCTGGTAAGCTCGGCATGGGCATATCAATGAAGAGACAACCAACAGTTTGCTCGTGTCTTCCTCGAACTCCGACGGCTCAGGCAGCAGCTCGCCAATGTTGACACCGTCGGCCACCGAGAGATTCCTAGCATCAAACACGTAATCTTCACGCCGGCCCTCGAATAGGCACCCATGGACTAATAGCCATAGCGGTAGTGCTGCATGTGGTAGTCCAACTCGAGGAGTTTACGAGACAATGCACCTCGGCGACATGCCAATGGTCATGTCGCGAGATTCTAATGACTAGTTGATTGACCGCTGTTCGCGAGAGCAGAGGTATGCTGGTGGCAGCGGGAGATAGTGCAGCTCAGGGACTTCGTCGAGCACGAGAATGCGATGGCACAAAACAACGAATGGCAAGGTACTTAGCCCTAGGCGTAATCAAATGCTAGCTTCGCCTCTATTGAATGCCATGGCACCTCTGCCGCCGCCAACGGTGAAGACATTGTCTGGTATGTACTTGTCGATGAACACGTCGGCGTCAACCTCGTCCTCCAGTATCAAGAGGGGCTTCTTGAAGGACAAAGTTTGCGTCTCGGTGCTGAAGAGATATAGCTCGTACGCGCTCTCAAACGCACGGTTAATGCCACGACGTGATAGCTACCGCCGCCATGAGACAAGACGCCAACCGCTCATCCGCTATGCGCTTGTCGCTGGGCTGCGGGATCAGATCGAGCGACGTTGCTCTGCCGCCTGGCTGGTAGATGTAGTTCTTGGGGAAGCGCCATGTCATCGTGCGTACGACGATCCTGAGGAGGACAAGGCTGCCGTGGGTGGCGACGACAAGGGGGTTCTTGTAAGAAATATGTGCGGGTGGACCAAGCGTCGACGGGGCGGGCGTGCAACGAACAAAGTGGCCTGGATGGCCAGTGCGTTTTGTCTGTCCAGGCCACTGCGTTTTGTCTGTCGTCGGGGTAGGTGGTGTAGTAGCGGGTGGTGGTAGTGCTGGTGTCCTTAGCGAAGAAGAGCCCGATGTCGAGGAGGCAGCTCGAGGGGGGACCGGCTGCAGGGTCGTCGCCTGGCGTCAGGCGAATGGAACTATCCTAGTGGAATCCATGCTTTTACGAGCATGAAACGGATCCATCCTAGCTAAGGTAGTTAGCTTCGTCAAGATTGGATTGACGATTAGCGAGGTGAAATAGTGGGGAAGCTTTTTTTAATCTTTTTTTGGTAGCTTAATTAAATCAAAACTTCTAAATGTATAGACGCCAATTTGAACTGGTGGCTAGGGGTCTTCAATGTAAATAAAACAGGGTCGTAAGCAATAAAGTAGCTCTATGGTCCGGTCAAAAACATTTGTAAAATGATATTTTAAGAAAAAAATATTGAAAACAACAGTGCTCAGAAGGAATAGAAAAGCTGATCACATGTACATTTGGAGAGCAATTGAGTTCATTTGCATTGGGACGGATTGAAACTCGGAGTTTGCATTTTAGGTGCGCGAGCTGATTTTGGACAGGTTCCCGTTGCTGGCCTCTGAACCGGCGAGTACACACCGGCGGGAGGCTGGCCATGCGCCGCGCATTCTGCAGCTGGACCCTCACACATTAGCATGCACAAAAAGTGTTAATTCATTCGCAACTTAACTGTATCGTGTTGTTGGCTTCGTAGTGATGCGCTTGCTCCTATCTTCACGAGACAAAGTATTATTGTCTTTTTAACAACTTCGTAATTATGGGCTCTGTTTTTAATAGTCAATTGTTATTATCACGCAGGGTTCAAAATTGGTCAAGAACGCCACACTATGGTTGCGTACTGATTTCATGGACAAACAAGTGAACAAACATTTTTTTCAGCAAACAAACATATGCAGTAATTTTAAAAATACAACTATATAGAAGTTATATGCAAGTTGCACAGGAATCATGTTCCTTTTGTTATAAGTTAGCAATTTTGATAATTCACGACTAAAGTGAACACTACAGCCGAATTAATAATACAACATTTTTACAGTCAGCCACTTTGCATCACGTCTTCAAGAACGTTGTCCACACTTACTCATGTTTGCAACTACCCAGCATGTACCCTGAAATTATAGAAATATGGGTTAACAACAAAGGTTGTCAGCTTGATAATTCAACATGACTATAACTCCATATATTTGACGATTTTTTTCTAGAAATCTATGGAACTTGCCCATCACCAATCTCAACAATGCTAGGTGAGCTGGTGGGTTAGAGAAAATTAATATCTCTCTGTTATGTTCATAGTTGAACACCCCAAATGCCCCTGCCTTGATCTTTTGGCTTTTGAATTTAAAACTTTCATATATTTTCAACCAGAATTTAAACTATTCATTTTCAGATTTGTATTGCTTGTGACGAGGGCTTTCAAATAAAATCCATTTGGAATATATTTTGATGATTTTTCCTAAATGTTAAGTCTCAATCATTGAATCGAAATTAGTTTTTTGATAAAATCTGAATACCTAAATCCATTTTAAAAATATTCCGCACCAACCAAGGTGCAACCCGGTAGAGCATAACTTGATACCACCACAGAAAATGTTATTGCTTATGTTGCTATTTAGTTCCAATCATTTGGCCAAAATAAGGAATTTAAATTACACATACCATTATGAACAAATGATATTGCTTATGTAGTCATTCAATTTCAATCTTTTTGTAAAGTGTAATAAATTTAAATAACTGGTGCCAATATAATAAATGATATTTCTTATGTGACAATTCAGTTTCAATATGTTTGTAAAAATAAGAAATTGAAATCACTGATACCTCTATAAAAATTGATATTTCTTATGTCGCTATTCTGTTTCAATCTTTTGTAAAAATAAGAAACCGACATCATAGAGACCACTATAAAAAATGAAATTGCTTATGTCACTATTCAGTTTCAGTCTTTATGTAAAAATAAAAAAATTAAACACAAATACCAAAATAAACAAATAATATTGCTTATGTCTATTCAGTTTCAATCTTTTGAAAAAGTAAGAAATGCAAATCACAGATACCACTATAAAAAAATGATATTGCTTATGTCGCAATTTAGTTTCATTATTTTGTAAAAATAAGAAATTGAGATAAGAGATGCCACTATAAAAAAAGATAATGCTTATGTCGCTATTCAGTTTCAATCTTTTGAAAAATAAGAAACTGAAATTGGTTATGTCATTCTTATGAAAAAATTGGTTCCAATCTTTTGTAAAATATTAAATTCAAATATCTAAAATCACGTAGTAAAGAAATAGACATTATTTATTGTTTTGAAATAAAATTTAAATTTTTATGTACCTCTTTTGATATTGTTAAAATCAGTTTCTCTGAATTTTTTATATCAGTTTTTTGAACTTAGGGAAATTAGTTTTATGAGATATATAAAATCTTTTTGAAAAAAATCAAAACCAGCTTTTTGTGATTGTTGAATTAAGGATTATGAAAGATATTTACCAAGCTTTCCCAAACGGTGGAAATTAGTTTTTTGAAATACGTAAAATACTCCCTTCGGCCAAAATAAGTATCGCTGAGTTAGTACAACTATGTACTCCCATCGATCCATATTACTTGTCTTAGATTTGTGTAGACACATACAGAGTTGTAGTAAGTCAGCCTCACTTATTTGAAACAAAGAAAGTAGTTATTAGTAAAATCTTGTCAGTAGTCATGTTTTACTTTTAAGCTAATCAGTTTTTTACGTGTAAGCTAATCAGATTTACTAATGTATATAATATGAAGAAAAAAATGTCGTCTTGTACACACTGCATGCTCACACGGGGTGCCTGCGCTCAGCCTGACACCTCGTGGTAGCCCCGCGTCGTACAAACATCACGGCTTCCGTTTGTAGAGCTCTATTAACTAAGGCACCGTACACGCCCGGAAATACCGCATGCTTACCACATCCCGAAACGACGCAACGGCTGTCGATTCCGTGACCAACCAGCCGAGCTCGTGAATATTCACTCCTTGTGCTAACTTCACACTATTGTGATGACGGGTCTTGGGTCAGGTTTTTCTCTTTTGAGTCAAGTGATGCCCGTATTCTTTTGAGCATCCATCAACTTCGTCTGGACTTACTTTCACGGGATAGATGGGCAACTTAACTTCAGTCTGATAATTGACTGGGGACAGGAACCAACCACATGGATATGCTAGTAATTGTATCATTTACTTCTGAACTAAAACAATTCATAGCTTTCTCTTGTCTTCCTTTGAAGGTTCATATAAGCCATTGCAAGAACTGCGAAAATGAGCAAAACATTCGAGTTTCCTTTATGCACTTCTAGCTAGGTTGAGATCATGGAAACAGTGGCTAATTTGCATGAATGAAGGACACCATAAGATATTAAAACTAGTAGGCTTGGGAGGCATTAGGACGACCATCTCTGGTTGAACTCAGAAGCTCAGTTGCTTCATATTCAAATCACAACAGTTCTTATGAAAAAATTGCAGATACAGGGAAATAGGCCGTATCACCCTATTAGATGCTGGAATTCATTGATGGTAGCGACAGGCTTGTTTCAACCTACTCACTGAATAATTTTGCTAACTGGTGGACCTGGCGAGGATGTAGGACATGCGGGTCGGGCACGCGATGAAGAAGGTGGTCTGGATAGCCATGGCACAATGGTTGTTGTCTAGGTTTGTTGTTCTGTGGTGCCTAAGCAGGCTGTGGTAGCATTCTTAATGAAAATAATTTGGACGAAATATCTGAAATTTTGATGGTCTCTTGGATGAGAAAAATATTTGTGTTTTGATTAATTTTTTTGTATTTTAATTTTCTTCTTTTAAAGAATAGTGGACTCATCATTTAGATATAACCTGCTTCACAACCTCGTGTAGGTTCTTCTGGTCTCATCTTACAGGTCTAGTGTTCGTAACCCTGACTGCCTTTTTTCATTTTTGTTTCCAGTTTTCCTACCGCATGAATTTTTTTCACAAAATTTGGTTCATCTTTATTAATTCTTTTTTGGAAGCTTTATTAAATAGAAACTTGAAAATGTACAGCTACTAGAACTGATGGCTTAGGGGTCTTCAATGAATATAAAATTGGGTCATACTCAATAAAGTACTTTAAGGTCCGGTAAAAAATATTTATGAAATGGCGTTTTAAGAAAACAAAACGAATACTATGATGGTCATAAGGAATTTTTTTATGTCCTCTCTCTCCATCAACATGTGCTTGGAGGAGAATCGAGTCAATTTGTGTGGGAAGAATTGAGTCCTTGTGCTAATTTCTCCCTCCCCATCACCCTAGTATGATGACGGGGGGCTTGGGTAAGAATTTTTCCTCATTGTGTCTCTTTGAGTAAGGTGAAGCTCATACTAGTTTGAGCATCGACCGCCTTCGACTAGATTTACATTCACATGATAGTGAAGGATAACAAAACAACATGGGTGGTAGACGGGCAACTTAATTTAAAATCTGACACATGAGACTGAGTAATTGAGTGAACCCCATACATGTGCTAGTAATGGTATACCTTACTTCTCAACTTAAACACTTCACAACTTTCTCTCATCTTGTTTTGGTATTCATAAAAACCATTGTAAGAATCGTGAAAATGTGCAAGGCATCCAAGTTTAATTTACACGCTTCTACCAAGGCTAAGATCATGGAGAAGACTAGCTAATCTGCAGCAATGAAGGACGCATAGGATACAAATTATTAGGCTTGGGAGGCATTATGATGATAATTTCGAGCAGGAGTGACTATCACCGTTGATTCATGTACCACAACTTTCATATACCACAATCACCGTTCACGTTTTCAGAATAGTATGTGGCATCTTCTGCATACACCGCTCAACTTGATGCTTCAATTGCTAGAGAAATGAAACCAACACTCCAGGAGCGTGGCGAAACTGGGCAATGCCAAACATAATTTCATTCACGTGGTTTATCATCCAAGACCGTGTTTGGATGGCATACTGACTGCAAACAAGGGGGTTTAAAATTGTGGCTTATTCCAATTTTGTTAAAGAGGGCTGGAGACAGCAGCATGTCTTCTTTTTAAGTGGAGATACTCAAGACGCATTTGGAATGATGTGAGAGCTTGACTTTCACTTATACATATCGATGTTGACGCTTGGAATATCTTCCCCTGCATCAAATACTGGTGGCTATTCACGATCATCATAAGTGGCAACGTGGTATGGCATCCATTTTATGTGGTCACCAACTGATTATCATGCAAGATGTGGGGCAGGCATTTTAAAAATAGTAGCTAGATCCAAGGCTATATGTAGTAAGAGCTCACCTTTTGTGGTGCTTTAGAACTTACCTCCTGCATGACATCCGACCTACATATAGTCAGTGATCACCAGTTGTGGTGCTTTAGAATTTACCTCCTGTCCCATTCCACCTAACGTCCCCTTTCTTAAAAAAATTTAGGAAAAAAGTAATAAACAATTTCTCAAGAACCTGATTATATTCTGATTTTCACAGATTCCACAGCTCTTCCGGGACGTATAGTAGCATACCATACTTTGATCTTGCACGAGCAGGTAATCCATATGCCATCTTGTTCTGCTCTGTCCCCACATGCCTGACTTGGAAGGAAACGACGGATTTCAATAGCTCTCTAGTATCATTGACCACAGGGAAACAAGCAGAAAGATTCATAGTTTCTGGTTGCCACTCCTTGTACAAAATGATTCATAGTTTCCGGGACCTTTTGAAGAGCCTTTCCACATAGTCCTTGTGTTGCCAAGGGATAGTTGGCCTGGTTGCGTCGTTGTACATTGTCAATTGTTGGTTTGATTGCTTCGGATTTTTACCTTTTTGTTTTGCTCCCGCCGCCTAGGCATAGCTTTGCTCTTCTACGACGTTGCTCTTTATCGGGGTGGTCTTTTGTGTGTGCCTTCATTTCTGCTGGCAGTGTGCATACTTATTATGCCGAAGCCAGATGTACTTATTGTGTTTGTATTCTCTTGATTCTTTACAGTGAGTCAATAGAAGACATCATTTATTGAAAAACTAGTTTCCGGGACCGCCACTGAGTTGGAGTTCGAGCTGCCGCCAAGATGGTTGCCAAGGTGGCCTCACCGGCCTCCTCCGCCACACCATTAAGCTGCAATGGGAGTCACTGCATCGGCAAGTTGCAGCGGGAGACGCCACTCCGCCAACTACAGCTGGAGCAATCACCAAGATGGGGTCCAAGGTGCCCTCGTGGGCATCCTCCAGTAGGTTTGTTGCATTAGTACACGTATAGGAGGATTAATTGGGGACGAGACTTGCCTGTTCCCCGTGTGTGTGCCCATCCGTGCTCCCGCATACGTGGCATGATTTGATTGAAACAAAATAAGGCCCGGCCTCACCCTCTTAAAATCAGGGGGGATGATTAGATTAGAAAGGAAAAAGAAAAAAAGACAATCGTAGGATGAAGTGGGAGCATGGGGAGGGAGCAGGCAAGCCGGATCCATTAATTGGCGGCCATTTTTCTTAGTTTGCTTGATATTTTTAAAGCATTAATTGGATTTTATGCCGGATATTGATTTTGTCTCTAGGGAGTATATGCTCCTGCGCACCAAAATTGTATTTTTTTACAAGGTCATATTTAAAAACCAATAGATGTGTTAATTGCCATACCCAAACGCTACAGAAAAATGTTTAGGGGTGAAAGCTTAAGCATGTTGACGTGTGCAAAAGAAAAGTTACACGACAAATGTTACCTTCAAATGGTGCACCTAATTTTGTTTTTTCGAGCGACGAAGCACTGCTACCCTGTGCATAAAAATGGGCAAGCATGATTGTTACACTAACATGAACATATACACAAAAATTCAGAATATTGTAAGATTAATTTCCTATTTGTTTTTAAATTTAATGTTCACCAGGGAGCATATGCTCCCTAGAGCCAAAGCTCCGCGTCCTGCAATCCCAATTGTTTGCCATATATTCCCTAAATTTTGTTTAGCATTTTGCCTCAGTGCCGACAGAACTTGTGTCACAGGAAAGTAGCTGGTTAGTTCTTGAATGGCATCCTGAATTCATTCTGTGTTTATGAGTTAGGACGTAACAGATTATGATTTTCTGAGGATTTGTGAGACCTGGCCAGAAAAGGCCTAAGATAACACACATGTATGGGTGGGGTGTCCTTTTTTAAGATGCTCCCTATGAATCTCGATTCATTAAAAAAGACGATGGTGGCCTAGTTAATTAATGGAAAACTATCCCAAAACCATCCAAAGAAAGCCACCTCATAGCTCCAACCTCATCTCAGTTTCGACGTCATCAAAACCATTGCAAGAAGTGTGAAAACGTGCAAGATATCCAAATTTCTATGTAGGTTCGAAATACCAAAAGAGTAGCCATTTTGCAGGGTGAATGCCCGAGTATACAACTTAGTATGCATGGGAGGCGTTTAGAAAACCATTTATGGGGAGAAAACAATTCACAATTGTTTTATACCGAAATCCTCACAATTTTCATGAAAAGCAAGTTGAACTGGTGCGATTTGCTTTGTCACCAACATTTTTTTTCTGGACCGTTCAATCAACCACCGACAGCGCACCGACATGCAAGCTATGTCATCTGACCAATAGTACCTGCGGCCACATCATTAACCCTGATCAGCTTTTTGGGGTGTAACTCATAAATGTTCTCTTGCAAGAAAATAACCCCATCTATGTTGGAAACAACCACGACGTGGTTTGTGTCCGGCTCGTACACAAAGCAATCACCTAATAATAGTAGAATTAGGACTTGTAACCCGCTAGGTTAGAATGAGCTGGTCCTACCTACTACTCCTTGCATACTCCTTGTAATCTATACCGAAAAGCAAGGAAAAAATTTGGGGTATGCTACGTGTCCGCCAGTGGATCTTGTAGAAGTGCATGTTTTAGCCAATGCAACCGAAAGACCGATCTGATGAAACAGACTAGGCAACACATTTATATGTCAACACTCCCCCCTCACGTGTGGCTCCCTTAGGCCTAAACGTGGACCGAAAGTTTGTTGCAATTTAATTGCGCTAGCCGGGTCTCGAACTGAAAACTCTTGGCTCTGATACCATGTAGAAATGCATTTTCTAGCCAATGCAATCAAAAGACCGATCCGATGAAAGAGACTATGCAATACATTTATATGTCAACATATCTTTTTAAAAGATCCGCTGCCTCGATGGCCGTTAGATCCAGCGATCAACATTGTCCTTATCATTGCAACAAGGGTTGTGTTGCAGAATTCTTCGCAACAAAGATTATACTGCAAAAACCTTTTACAATATAGGTGATGTTGCAGATTTTTCATTATTTTTGCAACACGGGTTTTGTCGCAGAATTTCTTTTACAACACAAATGATGTTCTAGAAAATGTTTGCAATTATTTTCGTCTTCATATTTTTTTTGTAATATGAGTATTGTTGCGGAAGGCAATTTGCAGCACACATGGTGTTGCAGAAAAAATACAAAAGAAGAAACGCAAAGAATAGCGTCATACAGAGAAGGCTGCGGATCGCTCATGTGCTCACCGAGTGAAGGCAAGCTTTTCCCAAGATATTAACGGGAGCGACACGCTCCCGCTCCCGTGGCTATCTATGACTGATTCACTGTGTCCTCGCTTGTGTTCCGAGAGTTGCGTAGTCGGCGTGATTAATCGATCATCAAGACAGCCAGTGTATGTTGCGTGCCCTTAGCTAGTGCAAGCTAGCTTCGTGTGCTAGATTGGAAGTGAACCTATCCACCTGCCTGTCTGCTGAGCAAGGGTAGCTTTATTATGTAAAAGGTTTAAGTATTACACCCGACTTATGTATGACTAAGATGCACACATTCAATAAAGTCTTCACACCAAGTTAAATTAAAAGAAGAAGGCGAAATAGAAGGAAAAATGTATGATCCGTATAACACCTAAATCGAAGGTGACGGAATTTTAGAATCATAATGCCACCAATGTTGGGTAAAAGTACACCTCGCCGTAGCCTTCAATCGTATACACACATCCATAAACATGACTAGGTTCTCCAGTCGTTGCAGAGAGGACCACAAACGAAGACTCCCGGTACATCTGTAGATAACCTTTTCTCGAAAAGGTCCGTAGATAACCTGCATAAGAGAAGTACTTTTATCGTTAAAAACCTAATCATTTCTGTCTAGCCATAGCTACCAACTCACGGCAAGCGTTCCCACCGTGAGAATAATTTTAAACCTATAATCAATCTCATGTAGGCAGTTGTCAAATACATTATAAACACTACAAGGAGGATACAAGCCAGGAGCTATTTGGATGACTGACCATATAGAACGGGACTTTGTATGTATATGTATCTTCATGAAAACCAAGTCAATGTACAGCCAGAAAGTGCTCGGCCAGCTTGACAACCGCGGGAGTGCTTTCGACGGAAAGGTCTTGCTTACGGGTGACGTCCAAGGAACGGCCAACAATCTAGGATGATTCGTCCAAGGGAACCACATGGTCATCTATCCTATTTAGCAGCCTAGTAACCACATTCGTAAAGATTTTACAGTTGATGTTTAGGAGATAATTGGTCAAGCAGTGCTGATGAATCCAACATGCCTCCTAGAAATAATCCTAGAAACATGCCTCCTAGGAGTTATTTCTTGGGCAGCAGAATTATATCACCAATATTTTGCCAGAAACAATCGAGGTAATTCACGTGGACTTCATTAAATAACTCCAGCAAATTGTCCTTGATCACTCCTAGAAATGTCGGTAGAATTATGCGGGGGAAATGTCATGCTTTTTTATGCACCATTTACGGCACCACAATCCAAACTTCTTATGTTTCGTAGAAAATTTCAGTTAGTGAGTTGTAACAACTAGAGGAAATATCCAGCGGCATACGTGGTTTGTAAAGTGAAAGGGCTGTAACCCTTCGCTGCAGTATAAGCCAGGATCAACGTTCCACACATCCACAATATGAAAAGCCTCAGTTGCATTAGTGATAATGTACGTTACCAGCATCCGGCTCTGTTTTTTTTGCTCCTCCATCCCTCCCTCTCATCTAACCAAGGTAATTAAAGATAAAGTTTATAATGGTGATACAATTGTCCACACAATTGTGTTGAGGATCAAGTACCTGTTAGCGTGCTAAAATAGGAAAACACAATAATAGTTGTCGGTTCTTGGATGGATATCTCAGATGGGTCCCACGGGAACAGGTGAAGGACGTATAGTTGTTTTTTTTCTGCAAGAAAACTTTTGATCTATTCATCTTCAATCATGAAACACCAGAAATAATAAAAATTACATCCAGATTTATCTCTATTCTTATAAAAAAACCGAGTTGGTGACGATGGTGTGCCTGCCATCTTGTATATAGACCGTCCTATCTATATCTGACGGATAGAAAGCAAACTATGACAATTTTACAAAAGATACCCACACCTCTCTCCACATTTACAGATAAGGCCTTGTCTCGTTCATCGTTATCTCACATAACCTCATTGCTGAGCAATTAAAAAAGGAAGTCTCTGGAACAATCTGGCAAGGTGGCCGCTGCCGGTGCCGTCCATCCCCATGCCTCCGCCCAGTCCGACAACCACACCCCACTCCTCCTCACCTTCTTTCTCATCTTTCTCGAGATATCATTTTTTCGATGAAATTCTTGAGATACCATTTTTCCGATAAAATTCATGAGATATCATTAGTTTTTACACATGGCATTACTCCTACATGGGTCAATCACAACAGGTGTTTTGTAAAAACAAATGCATCTTGATGTTCCGTGCAATGCACGGGCATCTTGCTAGTAGACCACCTAAAGACGACTACAAGCACTGAAGCAAGCCGACGGCGCGCCACCGTCATCGCCCCTCCCTCGCCGCAGTCGGGAAAAATTTGTTGTAGTAGACAATTGGGAAGGCGTCGTGCTAAATCCCATAGGACAAGCACACCAGAACAGTAACCACCGCTGATGAAAAGTAGCCTGGATGGGAAGTATCCAACCTGAAAACACACGAAAGTAGGTGAACTAACAAATCCAAGCAGATCCATCAAAGACAGATCCACCAGAGACACACCTTCACACGCCCACCGACGATGCTAGATGCATCACCGGGATGAGGGCTAGGCGGGGAGGACCTTATTCCATTTTCAGGGAGCCCCCGCCGTCTCGCCTTCCTAAGCAGGATACAAACCCTAACAAAACTCAACGAACCATCTAAAAATGGAGCCTTCCCATCGGCAAGGCCCGAGATCCACCGCGCCCCATGACCCTAAGGCCACCAGAGACGAGGCAGACCGACGGCAATGTCAGCGGGATGCAGAGTAACCCTAAGGACGTATAATTGTTAGTCAGATATTTTTCTTCACAAGAGGAACAAGAAGCTCCACCAGCTCCCGCTGAATCAATCTGAGACATCCATCAATGTTCTGACAACTCTCATTGAGTTTTTCAATTTTTGCAAGATAAGTGGTTCTTTCTATTGTAGTCAATTGTGTTCCATAGTGTATTCAATCCACTATGACCTTGGCCCTGCTTCGCAGCTAATCCGCCATCCCACGCCATGGTCACCAGCCATGTCATGCCTAATTCATTGACATGGGCCACACACCGGCATCGAAGCTACCCCTCGAGGGAGGGAACAAGGGGTTCGAGGGACAGGATCATAGGACACGCCACCACCGCGCCAAGGGGAAACATTAGCAGCGACACAAGAAGACGAAGGGAAGGGACGGCGCTGTGTAAGTCAAATCGTCTCCCTAGTGGCTAGCTAAACAATGCAGTTGTCAGGCTGGATTTTTTTCTCATCGCTTTTATAAGTAAAGTGAACAGTTGGTCCATCAATTCGGGGAAAAGAAGAAGGTTGTGCCAGACTTACAATTATAGGATACATGATGCAGGATAAAAGAAACATAAACCCTCCGCCTGGTGAAAAGTGTAGATATAGAAATTTCAGGACAAATTATGGAGTGAAGTAAAAAATACATTGGAAAGGTGCAAGCCACCATCTCTGTCATCTTTAATTACCCAGCTCCCAATGAGCTAAGTGCATATAGAAATTAAAGAGACCATGTGTAGAATGTTATTGGTCTTGATTACCGTGTGATGAGAGATAAACATATTTCTACTTAAAGTGCATTGTGAAGATAGAAGTATATTGTTTTATGGATAAATTAAAGCTAAATGTACACTCATCACCGGATGGAGGCAGTAGGTGATAAGATGTGCAGCATTAATTCAATCTGACAAAAGGATTGTCATGAGTAATTACGCATATCAATTAATTGTACGCACACAAGAGTACGTGAGCCAACCGAACAGATGAGTCATTAACGTATACTTCACATCTCAAAATAAATACTTCGTCGATGTAAAGTAATTGAAGGTGGCACATATGTACGCTATATAACAGTTACAACACTTATTATATACTCCCTCTGTAAAGTAATATAAGCGCAGTTAGATCACTAAAGTAGTGATCTAACTGCTCTTATAATACTTTACAGAAGGATTGCTACAAAAGAGCAAAGATGACACATATCATATGAATGACCAGAGTGGGCAACCATACATGGCACTTTTTGTGAAGAGGAGAATGAACAAACATGACACATGTTGTCAAGAAAATTTTATAGATGGACAGGAAGTTTTTCATGAATTTTTTCTTGGATTACAAAATGAAAGAAATAAATCTAGGAGATACATGGGTACAGAACGACATGAATAAGCTATAAGAGATGTGTTCTTCGAAGGACAAAGGGCATCTTGATGCAAGATGGGAGGCATAGAATTATTTCTAAGAAGATTACACGTGTGTTGCACATGCAAACATTCTAGTATTAACTAAAGACAACCTCCTTAAAAGGGGGTGGAAGGGTGATGTACAATTTGTCTTATGTGGATAAAATGAAACCATCGATCATTTATTCTTCAAATGTTCAGCTGCTGATTTGGACTGGAACTTGTTGAAATATACATTTAGCATGGGTGTTGTTCCATATTCATTGGATATATGTCTTGGGGGCTAGCTTCAAAGCTTCTCAAAGGATAATTAAAAAACTGGTGTTAGTTGGGATTGCTGCTATTTTCTAGACTCTTTAGAAATGTAGAAATAATGTGATTTTTTAACAGAAATCTTACTCTGACCCATTCATTCTAATAAAGCTGATTTGCTATTGGATCATGGGATGGTTGATATTGCAGATAGGGGAGGATAAAAAAAAGGCGCTCATGGTGGGGGCAAAAGTGCTCGAGCATGTAGCTAGTGAGATCTACAAAGATACTCATGAATGGTGCAATGGAGTACGCATGATAGGAGCTTGATGATTGTCCATGTTGCGGCTTTTTGTAGTTGGCCTTGCCGCTAGTCTGGTTTAGTCTTGTGCTATGTTATATTCGATGTGATGAACCTATATATGTGGGCGCCTCTTGTTATGGCTCTTTTCCTTCCTTGGGATATGTTTCACTAGGTTATGGTTGTGGATCGTGCTGGCTGATACTCCTATCGAGCTTCAGTAGAGGTCTGCTGCTTGCCTGGCTAACTGTTTTTTCTCTTTTGTCTACTAGTTTGTTCTTTGGTGAACCTTGTGGTTTCTTTAATACAAATTGGAGGGGGAGGCCCTTCTTATGCTAGAAAAAGCAATGTGTTTTTTGTCACCACGATAAGACCATAAAACACTTGTTGTTCCAATGCAAATTGATTCGTTGTATATGGTCTGTCATCCAAGTAGCTTCTGGCTTAGTATCCTCCATGTAGTGTTGCTAAAAAAATTAGCAAGTGGTTACATGTGGGATCAATAACAAGTTTAGAATTCTTCTCAGTATGGCAGCGTCTGTCGTGATTTGGTTGCTTTGACTATGTAAAAATGATAACATGTTTAACGATAAAGTTCCAACGGCATATGTGGTTTGCAAAGTGCAAGGGTTGTAACCCTTCGCTCCAGTATAAACCAGGATCAAGCTTCCACACATCCACAACGTGAAAATCCACAGTTGCATCAGTGCTAATGTATGTTATCAGCATGTGGCTTCGTTTCTTTGCTCTTCCAATCCTCTATGCTCCAAGCACGGTAAATTAAAGACAAAATATATAAAAGTGCTACAATTGTCCACACGATTGCGTTGAGGATCAAGAACCCGTTACTGTGCTAAAACACAAAAACTCAATAATAGTTGTCGGTTCATGGACGGATATGTCAGATGGGTCCCACGGGAGCTGTTGAAGGATCTTATTTATGTACGATTGTTAGTCGGATATTTTTCTTCAAAAAATGAACATGAAGCTCCACTGGCTCCCTGAATCCATCTGAGACATCCATCAGAGTTTTGAGTATTCTCATTGAGTTTTTCAATTTTTGCAACGTAAGTGGTGCTTCTATTGTAGGCTTCCCTCGATTGTGTTCTCTCGAGTATTCAATCCACCATGGGCATGGCCCAGCTTTGCAGCTAATCGGCTGTCCCATGCCATGATCACCCGCCGTATCACGCCTAATCTGTCGACCTGGGGCCACACTCTGGCATCGAAGCTCCCCCTCACGGGAGGCAACAAGGGGTTCTGGGGATAGGACCTACAGTCAATTGACTACACAACTTTTTGCATAAACAAAATAAATCAAGTTGAATCATGCCAAAAAATCTAACAAATGCATACATATGACTACACAACATTCAGTTGACCACACATGATTGGCTTCCTGGCACCGCCACTGCTACAACCACCACGGTAGGGGGCAACGGTAGCAGCGGCACGAGCAGCTGTTGGTAGACATGGGCTCCACGGGCAGGTCAGCCGTGCAAAAGGAGTCAACCCATGGTGTCTTTAAACTATGTTGAGCCACCTGCTCCAGCTCACCAGCCATCTCAAGCCACTGTCTCTCACCACAACGGCTTCAGCTTGTCTACAGTTGTTCTATTACTACTCACCCTTCTGTATCTAGCACAATGCCGTACATGGCAATCCAAAGGCTTTAGTATTTTATTAGTTTATCCGCGGCTTTCACATGAATCTGTTGTAATGCTTCTTGGAACCCTTCAGGTATACTAGGCAAACCCTAGGCGTTTTGGTAGTGTATGGCAGCAACATTAGAAAACAACAATGTAGCTCAGTCAAAATTGTACAAATAAAGAAAACTACAGAGTTCCTTATCTTGAGCATTAACATTTTCATTTAATTATGAAGATTTTATGAAGGGCAATTTTGTAGATCAATGAATAGGCTGAAGTTCCTGCTATATTATTTGTAGTAACACCACATAACAGAATTTTTTAGGGGGTTGGATGTTATTTGCAGGTAGCATTCATGTCTGCTTAGTTGCAATTGTGAAACTTATCCCTTATATGTAGTCATATGGCAATGTGATACAAAAGAAACTAGATTGTAGAACTATAACATTTGGTGCACCGTAAAACGTTACAAAAAAGGGCGTGCTTTCGATTTAGACTCAATACCTCATGCATGTTACGAGGAGTTCAAAGCCAGTGGAGCCAACAAGTCCAAGTAAATAATTAGCTGCACAAATTTATAAGGACTAGCGATGGACCTGATTTTTAGGAACAATTTATGACATATTTACAAAATTCCAGAAAAAAAATATTTTTGAAAACGTGAACTTTATTTGGAGATTTCAAAACAGTTGTTTCACAAAAACAGAAACAAAATTCAAAACAATAGCATTTTTCAAAATGATGATTCTTTTAAGCGTGAACAATGTTTTGAAAAACAGAAGCAAAATTGAACACACCAAACTTGTTGTAATTGTGAACAATGTTTTACAACAATAACATATTGTGAAATTCTGTGAACATTTTTGGAATTTGTGAACAAATTTTGCAAAACATGAACATATTTTTAATTTCCGTTTTTGAAAACGGTATTTTTTAAAATTCTTGAATATTTAACGAATATGTTAAGTAAAATTGAAAATGCAAAGACTTTTTGAAATTTAGAATTGTCAACATTTATTCAAAAGAAGCAGACAATTTTTGAAATCTCTTTTATTATATTTTGAATATTATTTGAAAACAATCCTTAAGCTAATATTTTTTCATTACTAAGGAAAATTTCAAAACAGGGATTTTCTTTAAAAAATTGAACAAATTGGAAAAACTGTGATTATGTTTTAAATTTTAAACAATCATAGACAATGAAAAAGAAAAATTGAAGAAAAATTAAAACATGAAAAATGGAAACAAAAAGACAAAAATAAAGCGAGAAAGAAAAGGAATGCACGGGCCAGCCCAATAAGCACCCGACGTGAGCGATGCCGTCGCCTTGTTGGGTAAAGGCCTAAGCGTTTTTCTGTTTTCTCTTTTTTTTACGTATTACTTCTCTTTTTTGATATGATTCATTTTTCTCTTTTTGAACTTCATTATTCTTTTAATAAACTGTATAATTCAAATATTTTTTGTAATACCAAAAAAGTTTTTTGTTTCCAAATATTGTCTACAATTTTAGAAAATGTTCTCGAATTATAAAAACATATTTTTCTTTCTGAATTTTTGTTCATAAATTTAAGTAATGTATGTATTTCCAAAAAGTTAACAAATTTTCAAAAAACTACATGGTTTGCAATTTTTCTTTGAAATTTTAATCAGTCGTTGGAAATTTGATAACATTTTTGAAAAAGTGTTCAAGTTTGTAATATTTTTGTTCACAATTTGAAATTTCAAAATTGTTAACTAATTTCATGAAATGTTTAGGATATGAGAAAATGTTCATGTTGATTGATAATGACGGAAAATAGCAGAAGAATTCAAATTAGAAAAACTACTTGCCCACGAATGCATCTGTTGTGCCTATTCTAGCACACTCCTCTCAACTGGTGGTTTTTGCACTATGGATAAATGCCTAATTTCTTGCAACGACCTGGCAGGAATGTGTCAAGTATCCATGCCAGGTTTAAATGACTCCGAACGTAGTTTGCAAGTTGCGAGACATCAGACCATTTATCGGCCTTTTTCTAGAGACAGGACTCCACAAAATGTAAAATTCATTAAAAAAGGTATCCATGCCAGGTATAAATCACTTCGATCATAGTTTGCAAGTTGCAAGACATCCGACCATTTGTCGGCCTTTTTTTAGAGACAAAACTCCACAAAACGTAAAATTCATTGAAAACCGAAACAACTTGGCATAGTGCCTTTAATTGGTCATAAAAGGCCATGGAAAAAATTGAGGCATTTCAAGTATATAGAGAAACAATATACTCTCATACGAAGCCTACTGGCCTACCAGAACATCTTTCCTTGAACATGATCTATTTGTAGACGTCCTTCAAGTAACCCCAACTTTTGGAGCATGTGGCATGCTGATGGTAGGCATCCTTGTTAGGTTTGAACGATTTCTGACATCATATGCAGGTTGCGACATGTCCGGCCATTTATCAGCCTTTTGTACCAAGAAAACACCGGCAAATGCAAAATGGGACATATGATGCGATCCCCCATGAATACAACACCCGTGAAGAATTATCTGAAGTGTAGCACAAAATTATATACAATGATTTATTCCAAAACGAGACAAACAACTAGGGTCCGAACAAGAGCTAATAGCCTAATATTCATCATTATTGAGATGTTGTTCGATGTACCTATTCACTACTGTTAAATATGATATGGCTCGATGTTCAGATGTTGGTTGATGTACCTATTCACTATTGTTAAAATATGATATGACTGAAGATGGTGCTTTAGAACAGTGTTGTGTGTCTCCACATCTGAGCAAGATTGACACCTTTTGCTACTTCAGCTTCACCTTGTGAAAATTATCTATTTCATCTAGCCACCATGGAGGGCGACGTAATAAAACTTTATCAAATGATTTGAATCGTGGCGGAGAGATAGATCTTGTAAATCAAACCATGTAAATGTATATGCCTATTTTTACTCTAAGATTGTTAGGGGTCTTCAATGTATGTAAAATAGGGTCATAAGCAATAAAGTAGGTTTAATGTCCCGTCAAAATCAATGAGAAATGATGTAGCCAAAATTTCCAAAGATAATGGTGGTTATAAGGAATAGAAAAATGTTATTCTCCCCGTCCATCGGCATGTGCTTGGCAAAGAATTGTGTCCATTTTCTTGGGGAAGAATTGAGTCCTTGTGGTAACTTAGCCCTCCATATCAGACTAGAGTGATCATGGAGTGCATGGGTCAGGCTTTTTCCTCCTTTAGTCTCTTTGAGTAAAGTGAAGTGCATATCTCGACTGGACTTACATTCACAGGACAGGTGGTGCATGACAACAAAGCATGGGTGGTTGAAGGGTAACTTAACATCAATGTGGCAAGTGTGTGATACAACCACATACATGTGCCAATAATTGCTATACTTTACTTCATCTCACCAAAAACAATTCATAGTTTTCTCTACTCTTCCTCGTTTTGGTGTTTATATATATCACTGCAAGAATGTTGAAAATGTGCAAGATATCCTTGTTTCTTTTGTGCACTTCTAACTAGGCTGAGACTGTGGAAAGAGTAGACCTAATTTGCACAAATGAAGGACCCCATAGGATACAAATTATTAGGCTTGGGAGGCATTAGGACAACCATTTGTAGCAGCAATGAATTATATTGAGGATCGGGCATCACTATTTCATGAGAAATGTAAGGGTTGGAATAGACCCTTGGAAGATGTTGGCTCACTTGTGCTGGCATGACTACAAGAACTGTCTACGCTATTGGTCACTAGATTGATTTTTCTTGTCTGGGCGTTCGGTGCACTGTGACATGCAGCGATATGGCACTCAAGATGTAGACACCAGTTGGTGGCTCTGACATCTCTGGTTTTCCTGTGGAGCGTCTTACGTACCCTCGTAGACTCGCCGAGGTCCATTTCTCCCATGCAGATTGTGCCATGCCTGATTTAGCCTAATCAACGAGGACCGGAGACGCGAGGTCGCTCTTGCATGACATGGATGTTAGGCTTGTAAATTATTACTATCTATCAATGAGAGACGCAAGCTTATCTCAAAATTCAGTACTAAGCATGAAGATGTTCCGCTTTCTGCAAATGACATAAAATTATTCAGTGAACAGATTCATCATTGTGTTAGTTTTACCGGACAAACGGATGTCATACGTACTAACATGCCACATGAACTGTTACACATATCTTCTGAGTTCAGACTAAAAGTATCTTCGACAAGCATTATACAATCTCAAATTGTTGAGTACCGGATAGTAATGAAACAAATTAGTGAACACCAGAATTGAAGGACAGAATCAGTTGGAGAGTGCCCATGTTGGCTTTTTCCGATCGTATATGTGCATATAAACAAACAGACAACCAAAAGGCAGCTCATTGTCGTTGTTTGTAAACATTCACGCCTATTTGTATTTGGAGGATAGAATATTGCCTTTGCAAACTCTAATACAGTTAGGTGTCTTTATTGTGTAAGTACTTTTAACGTCAGGTAACAAACATTGTGAAATTATCTTTTATGTAAAATTCCAAATGACAAGATCACTGAATCGAGACCTGGTCATAAGGAACAGAAAATTAGTTTTTCTTCTCCTCTCCCTCCATCACCAGGTATTTGGAGAGAAAGCGAGTCCATGTGCTTTCAGAAGAATTGAGTCTTTGTTCTATTTTTGCCCCCATCCAGTCTCTATGAGTAAGTGAAGCATGTATTATTTAAGAATTGGCAATTTTTGACTGGCCCTACATTCACAGAAGAACTGATGAATGGCAACTTAACATGAGTCACAGACGGGCAACTTAACTTCAATTTGACAAGTGACTGGGTAGGTGAGCCAACCGCATACGTGTACAAATAATTGTATACTTTACTTCTCAAAGGAAACAATTCTTGGATTTTTCTCCTCTTCCTGGTTTGCACATTCATATAAACAAACCATTTCAAGAGCTGTGAAAATGGGCAAGATATCCAAGTTTATACTACGCACTTCTGGCTAGGTTGAGATCACAGAAAAAGTGTAGCTTCTTTGCATGAATGAAGGACAACATGGGATACTAATTACTAGTAGGCTTGGGATACACTAGGACGATCATTACTTCTGTAAATGACAATCTATGTTGTTTCATATCAAAATCACCACAATCCTCATAAAAATAAAGAAGACAGTTTTGGGTTTACTCTACCGATCTATTCGATGTAGGAATTCCGGCACCTTAGAAAATTCCTAAGCAGTTGGGCTAAGCGCATTAGTGGCGAGTACAAGAAAGAAAAGGATCGTCTCCTTGCAATTGTTAGTGATTTCAGCATGAAGGCCGAATATGTGCCTCTCTCTACATAGCTGATCTGGAGGCTAAGAGAGAAGCAGACGGTTTCCTGCCCAAGCTTTAGCGTGAGGAAGAAATCAAATGCGCTCAACGGGAAAAAGTAAAATATATGCGGAAAGGTGATAATAATACAAAGTTCTTTTAATTTGGTTGCGAATGAAAAACATCGGAAAAAGAGAATCTTTCAGCTTGAACAAGATGAGGGGACCATTGTGGGTTATGACCTGGACTGTCAAGAGGCTTATTGCCTCGTTACCGGCCCATGAGACATGTGAGCCGTCAACTTCGGCATCTAAATGACAGGCAAGACGTTTTCCCTTGGCATTTGCTATATGAGTATCACAAAGAATGCACTGCTTTGTTGTGCTGCTAGTCGGCCATCCCACGCTAGCTGTAGTCAACTATCGTCTCCAGGGAGGATGCGCGTAATCGTCCGGTCCGCGGCCACCAGTCTACCATACAAGATCCGTCGTGTGGGAAATAACGAGGGATTAAGGGGATAGGACCCATTGCCACAGGATCAAGAGTCAGTGGTGGCAGTGGCACGACGAGGCAGGGGAAGTCAAATCTTCGCCCTGGTGGCTGGGTAGACAATTCGGCTGCTGGGCCGGATTTTTTCTCATTCACTTCTACAAGTGAAGTGAACACCTAGTCTTCTTATTGAGCATCAATTAGGGAAATACTACAATATATAAGCAACTCCGTCTGGTTATATTTGACAACCAGTGATGGAGGACAATAAAAGCTTATGTGATAAATATGGAACATTACGTCTATCTCGCAAAGAGACTGTCATAGATAAATACTACACACATCAATTAATTGAACACATACAAGAGTAGCTGAGCCAAACGAATTGATGAGAATTAATTGTATACTTCACCTCTCAACTGAAAAACTTTCTAGGTTTCTCTCCTCTACCTGGTATCCACGGTTATATAATCAATTGCAAGAACAAGTAGTATGAAAATGTACAACATATCTAAGTATTTTTAATGCTCTTCTAGCTAGTTTCAGATGATGGAAAGAGTAGCTAATTTGCACTGGTCAGGAGTAGTAGGATTGACAGGCATTAGGATGAACATTTCTGGTGAGATTGAGCATTAAGTTTCGTTGCTTCATGTTGAAATGACCACACTTCTAGTGGAAACCTGGGTTGAGCCCGGTGGCCCAAGGAGCTGTTGGTACACTTGGTTTCCACAAGCATGTCCGCGTCGCCGTGCAACAGGAGGCAATTCAATGGCGACTTTAAACTTTGGTGAGCCACCTGCTGCCGCTCACTAGCCATCTCAACCGACCGTCGTTGCCCACCACGACATGATCTATTACTGCACACCATGATGTAGCTAGCATATTGCCGTTCATGGCCATTCAAAGGTTCTCCCAATATATCGATCACTAGCGACGTACTTCCCCAGGAACAAGGTGTGCGCTAGCAGTATTCCTGTAGTATGCCTAGCTATAGCACGATTCGGATCTGCTAGAACTCGGTGTTGACGGTCAAGCAGATGCACTCCAGCTGGGATATCATATGGAAATGACCAAAATTCTCACGGACATGCATCATACTATGGGAATCACCACAGTACAATTCTCAGGGAGATGTAGGTGCAAGATGGGGCTGGAAGAACCTTTTGTAGCCTTGGTATGCAGGGATCCAGAAATTCATGTTTGGGTGTTCTATTCTTTTTTCACCCTGACAAAGAACCATGTGGTGTTATTTTCCTGCTAATGAAATCAGTCAGATCCTCAATCCTCATTTACATATACAGCATACAGAGGCGTGTTTAGAATTTCTGCCGAAAAAATCGGATTTCGGCCGAATTTCGGCCATCTCGGCCTGGGGCAGAAAATATCTTTTGGCGGAAAAATATATTTTGGTCAAATTTTAGTCAAATTTCGGCCGAATTTTTGAAAATGACCGAAATTCGGCCATCTCGACCTGGGGTAAAAAATTTCACAAACCGAAATCAAAACCTTAACAGAGCCATATCTCTCAAAATCTGAATAGAAGATACACATTCAGTTGGAGCCAGTCGTTGCACCGGTACGTTGCCCTCCAACCGTACCGGCCCGCCAGCGCTGCCGCGCCCTCGCTCCATTTGATCCCACAACCGGGTGGCAGGTTCCATGTCGAGGAAGGCAGCAAGAATGGCCTCTTGTACCACAGCAGTAGCGGGAGTACCACTTCACCTGCTAACCATGGAGGCCAAAGATGAGTTCAACCACTTGGTCTTTAGCTCTGACGCATGGACCTGGACTGTCAAGAGGCTCATTGTCTCGTTAGCGGCCCATGAGACATGGGAGCCATCAACTTCGGCATCTAAATGACAGGCAAGGCGTTTGCCCTTGGCGTTTGCTATATGAGTAGTACAAAGAATGCACTGCTTTGCTGTATATATATGGTACTTACAACGGAGCCAATAATAGTCATGTACAACACATGCAACTTGATTAATTGATTATTATTCTTGTGTGCTTTAAACTGCGCTGAGCGACCTGTTGCTGCTCACTGACCATCTCAACCCACACCGTCGCCCAACCACGACAGCTTCAGCTTGTCTACAGTTGTTCAATTACTGTGCACACTGTGTGCTGTAGCTGGCCCAATGCCGTTCATGGTCCTTCAAAGGTTCTCCCTAGATATCCATCAGCGACGTACTTTCCCGGCAACATCACGCGAACTAGCAGTATCGATGTAGTACCAAATTCTATTGTACGTGTGTACTGTTGGCGCTGCAGCCTCTCATCACCTCTCTTCTCTCTCTAATTTCTATATTCTCTCAAGAATGAACACACACACACACGATGAGAAGACTCATCCCAAACACACGCATGCACCAGGGAAGAGGATGACAATGGCTTTGCCAAAAAAGACTTCCCTGGCTGGCTAGATAGATGGGAGTTGTTTGATTGCTTGGAAAATCTAATCCTCCTATATTGGATCTCCTTTTTCTTTTCATCCTAGACACCATCGCCACACTCATGGTTATGACCCAGTAGACCACAAAATTGGCAGGAATATGGCATCTTTTCATACTTCACTGGCAGCATACTAACGCGTGCTCTGACACAAATACAATCCCTTCATAATAGAGCTTAGGGGAGAGCTCAATCTCCTTGACCCGCCCGATCCCGCGGGCTAGCTGGGGAACAAACCCCTCCTGGCGCTGCGGTAGAGATTGGGGATTTTCTGTATCTGAGCCCAAACATACAGACCATCGAAAAAAAAATCAATCTAGTGACCCGTAGACAGTTCACACGGTGATTCCAGCACAAGCGAGCCAACGTCTTCCAAGGCTCTATTCTAACCCTTACATATCTCAAGAAATAGTGATGCTCGATCCTCAGCATAATTCATTGCTGCTACAAATGGTTGTCCTAATGCCTCCCAAGCCTAATAATTAGTATCCTATGGGGTCCTTCATTTGTGCAAATTAGCTCTACTCTTTCCACAGTCTCAGCCTAGTTAGAAGTGCACAAAATAAACAAGGATATCTTGCACATTTTCAAAGTTCTGGCAGTGATATATATAAACGCCGAAACGAGGAAGAGGAGAGAAAACTATGAATTGTTTTTGTTGAGACAAAGTAAAGTATTACAATTATTGGCACATGTATGTGGTTGTATCACACTTGCCAGATTGATGTTAATTTGCCCTTCAACCACCCATGTTATGTTGTCATGCACCACCTGTCCTGTGAATGTAAGTCTAGTCCAGAAATGCGCTTCACTTTACTTAAAAAAGACTGAAGGAGGAAAAAGCTAGACCCATGCACCCTGTGGTCACTCAAGGGTGACAGGGAGAGCTAAGTTAACACAAGGACTCAATTTTTCCCCAAGCAAATGGAAAAATCCTTCGCCAAGCACATACATCGTCACGCAGGCCTCATCGTTGCCGTCGCTGGTCATTTGCAGCGCCTGTCCAAAGATCAATCACACTTCAGTGCTCACAACATGGCCTTAATGGCGTTGACGAAGGAGCTGCCGTCGTTCAGGACACCGGGCTCCATGCCCTCCCCCCTGGGTAAGCGCGGTGGACCTTCGACTGTGTTTGTGGCATTGTCACCGCCGGCGACGGCGACCACGCCGCAGCACCGGCGTTCCGCTTGGTCGGCGACGTCGCTAACGCTTCCACATGTGTGAGCGTACCTCCTTGCCAGGGTACGATGTACGTCCGCGTCAGAGCCTTCCGCGGAGGCAAGTACAGCGTGAGCCGTGAGATGATTGCTCATGTCTGCGAGGAGCTGCGCTTCCTGTATCGGCAACTTAGCATCACGGGGATGCGGGTTGCTCGTGACAACGGAGTCATCTGACGTATTCCGGCAAAATTAGATGGGCGATATGTGCCTGCGTTGCTTTTGTGCAAGCTCTGCAGCCGCCGTCTTGATTGCCAGAAAACAATGGGCCAATCACGTATGTACATACTGGTCCCGACATGATCAATCAACGTAGGAGGCTGATAGAATTTTAGGTTTGTGGTCTACCCCCTATTCCCCAGCGCTTTTCCGTGGTGTCGCTCAGAATTTGCATATCTAAGCTAGGGGGTAACCTTCTTATACTGTCTTTTTAAAGAGTCCACCTCTTATACAGATATAAGATTCCTAGTCGTTACAACTAGCTTATGGAATAGAGTTCAGAACAAATTACCAACCACGATCATATTTGTCTGTTAACAGATTTTACCCATTATGTCCCTAGAGCACACGCTTGTGAGTAACTCGCCATAATAGAGTGTAAATTTCTCTAATTATATAGATCAATATTAGGGCAGTAATCTAACTATACGATCTTGCTACTTCCAATCATCAGTGTACCCGGGTAGTCTTTTCAATATAACTAGTATACTCTATTCCACTGATAATTGACCAACTTCCTTAAGCATATATTACTTAAGTACATTCCAGCAAGTAACAGTTCCATGCTAAACATGTAAAGCAATTCCATGTATAAATACATGTATAATTCAATAATGAGGTATTCCCGATATTAACAATTCCAAGTAATTTGAATATAGTTGCAGGACACGTAATTCCAACATCTCCCACCTGTCCAAAACAACCATTCAGATATTCGTAAACCTATAGCCTTAACATGGTTATCAAATATCTCATGACTAATAGGCTTAGTCAAGGGGTCAGGCAACCAGGTTAACACTATGTTGAAAATCCAAAGAAATATATAGTGATGCCTTCCCTCAGTATGTTTCCTTACTGTGACACTTAAGATCACTAGAGACCTTTAGTTTCCGCCTAATTATTTCAGGATAGCTATCCTCGGCGCCTCGAGTATTATTTCCTCGAGTGTAATTTCACCTCTATAGGCACCTCGAGTATTTTGTTTCCTCAAGTGAAATTCCGCATCAATTATATATTTTTCCATCACATATATAATAATATGAATAATTCCACATCGAGTTATGTATAAGATAACCATGTTGAATAAATTTTCAAAACCACATAAATATAAAAAACAATCAGTAAATGAAGCTTCATAAGCAACCATGTTTTGAAAGAAAATCCTGACTTCGGTCAGTGAACCTGCACCATATTAGTACTTCACAAAATGAAAATTGGATATTTGTACCTGGACTTATTTCTCATCTCCTAGATACAGTAATAGCTTCCTCAATGTGTTTACCTTTAATATAAATTCCAAAACAAATACAGGTTGTGATGCACTTTCCACAATCTTATATGATGTGTGAGATTCCCTTAGTTGCTCGTCTTTCCTTCCACTGCTTGAGTGCAGCATAAATTCTGAAAGCTAAGGTATGCTTGTATAACATAGATACAGTAAATTTCAATATAATCTATTATCCATTTTTCCTTAGTAGTTCAAATATAATTCCTCATTGACTATGATTTCCTTTACCAAAGATATTTTAACAGATTTGCAATTTTCCATAGAGAAACACTTCAAAATATTTTCTATGTATTTCTACTCGTAAAACATAGGCTGTTTCATATGTTCGTTTCATATGAAAGTTAAAAGATGACCAAGCTTTCACTTCCATCAATGTGTCTTTATCATTGCAAACAACAAAACAATATTAACATATACAGTAATAACGCAAAATACTTTACACTTACATTTGTAGATGACCGCCTTGCTTCATTTGGAAAACCATATTACCTGCTATTCCATTGATGTGAAGCTTGTTATAAGACCATACATTAATATACTCAATTCGCAAACCATGTGTTCAGTCCTCTTTCCCAAAATTCCAGGATAGAGATAGTTTCCACAAAGTATATTTCCCTTTGTGTGAATAGTTGAATAACAAGAGTGACATTATAATATTCCAGTGAGCCAAATATCATTACAAAAAAATCAATTCCATACGATAGGCTTGCAGTTATTTGGTATGATATTAAGTTCCCAAACTATGCTCTTCCTAATTTGAGTTTATTCCTTCCCGCAATTCTTCCACCCATAGTTGACATTGAAAAAAAAACCTTAAGGGGGTTTAGTGATTCCTCTAAGATTTAGAGTGACATGCCCCACACATAACAATTATCCAAACACGATATTCCAAGCTAATTCCTCCCACTTATCCTAAGCATGTTAGTATTGGAAGTTTCACATGTAGTTTCTTTTGGGGTCAAGATTATATTGAAGTATGATTGTCAATAATTCCAACCTTGATGATAAGAATTATTGTGTTCCTACTTCTCCACCAGTTTGATCCACTAGAATAACCATTACAAAATTCCTGGTGTGTGCATTGTAGTAATTGAAAATTTCCTGTCAAAATGAAAAGATTTCCTTCCAGTCTACAAACCATAAGGAGTGACTATGCTAGATGAATTACATAGACAAACAACAGTATATATGCACTGCTTCTTCCAGAAAAAATGTAGTAAAAGTACTCAATTCCTCCATTTAATTGTGGAGTGAGCAATCTATTACAATGGTGAATATATAGTTCCATGCTATTTACATGTTCAACTGATATATAAACCTGAAGTGTACTTCCCCCACCAATCAGTTGCTAAATCTTCAAAACTCTTTAATCTACTGATTTTCCACTTCAATACAAGATTTTTATTTGAAAGATAAACATCACCATATCAAGTGTGTTCAAGAGTCAATGGTGAATGAGATAAAAATAAATAATCTGACCTCTCGTGGGAGTGTCCCAAAATAATATCATAAGTACCAAAAGAAAAAAGCGCGAAACCTTCTTATTTCCTTCCACCTTAACAAAAGGTGTGCAAGTCAAAATACTCATTATATATTTATGCTTCCCAAGTACCAGAATCCTCCCACTAAAGTTTAGAATCCCAGAATCAGTAAACCACCCAATTCCGTTCCACGATATCTAACCAAGTCGTCCATGACATAAATAATAAATTCCAAGCATGTGTTCCCATTAGCAGGATTCCTCTCTGCGAGTTATCTTCCCCAAATAACAATTTGGGTTGCTAACTTCCAATGGACCATCAAGAATGAAACAACCATTGTGTGAAATTCCGTAATGCACTAATTTTATCCCAGAGCAATATTTCCACTTTTCCTTTTCCAAATAGTATTTCATAAACACTGGGTTTCAAGATAGAACCACAAATCAAATCCCTTCTTACTGAAGTTGCACAGAATGTCCTATAACAATAATAGTTTTCCTCCACAAGGGAGTTTCATGGCATAATTCCAAATCCAAACTACAACAATTTCCCATTGAAATTGTTGCATGCCAATAAAGTTGCTATGTATTTCAACAATAAATGATGTATATAAACCAACACCATAACCCAACTATCTGAAAGAGTATCCAAAAATAAATAAATAAATATATAGTGCAAATACTATCATTAGACATACCAACAAATGTATAGCAAATTACCTTGTCCTTGGAGTGACTCCTATCTTCCTCCATTAACAAGTGGTCCTCAATAATAACAGTTGTCTGAAACCCCTTTCTAGCTTATTCATTATTTTCTGCTGAATAATTCAACCATGGCAATTTTCAGTACGTGATCATTTGCTCTGTGCAGTCCATCCACATATTTAATCCAGATTCCTCCTTTACTTCTTCCAAGGAGTAGACTATTTTCCTTGTTGTGACGTAAAGTCAAAACTATTAATTCCTTTTTCATGTAGTGTCTCCCACTTCCTCCAAAACAAGTGACATCAACTTCCGATGAAGAAACTGTAAAAGAAAACCATTATCCTCAAATATTCCGTCTTCCACGTGCATCAACAGTACCATGTCTAATTCCTTCTCTTCCTTGAATGTTTTCCAGCTGCAATTTATGTGTAATCAAGATTATAACAGAAAAACAACTAGCACTGCAGACACAACCAACATGCTGGTGTGTATTTAACATGTGTATTCCTTATCGCAAGAGTATGCGTTCTAGCGTACACCAAATTCCGGTGTACGCCATCAAGTGTGGCTGACAGCAGTGGCAAAGCCACATATAGGCTGTGTAGTCACTTGACTACACAACTCTCTGGCAAAAACGTCATATAACAAGTATAAAACATGCAAAAAGACATAAAAATATGTACTTTTGACTACACATCTATGAAGTGACTACACATGATTTTATTCTTGGCGCCGCCACTGGCTGACGGTTGACAACGATCACTATTCCGATTTGATCACGAAATCATTACCTTGCAAAAGCTGCACTGGTTCCTTGGCAAATAGTTGGAAACAACGTGGCATGTCCGAGAAATTGTGATGTGAAGGAAGTCGATATACGGACATACAGAAGAAATTCCAATTCGAATAAACCAGTCGCAGGCAGGCTCAATTCCTCTGAGCATGCAATTCTTCATGCCAAGATAATACATGTGCCTTTTCTTCCAAGCTTCCTTGTTCTTCGTAGTGCAAGATAAATAATAGTTGTAAAAAAGAAAAGCAACCTGAACTTTCATGATTGATGATGGTAATTGCTATGATCTAATTGATTTTCTCGATAAACGTGATAAGTGGAACCAGTACGGGGTACAGTCCTTTTGGGTTTGAGCGGAGGCTGCCGCAGGCTTGTGGGGTGAGCGGAAAAATTGAGGAAAAAAATTATACGCACACAAAATAGGAACGGAGGGAGTATGAGTGCTAGTGTACGTGACCACCATCCACCTTTTCTTCACTGCTCTTTTGTTCCTCACTCTGCTCCAGGCATGATAAGGAGAGTGTGTAGGTGACACACCGCACCACACGACGTCACCTCCATAAGGCTACCACACGCAATGCGTAGGGCCGCCTCCTACCACTCATCGGCCATATCTGTCACTCACATCGTCGAATTCCACTGTGACCCGTAGCGAAGCCAGAAGTTCAAAGTTGTGATGTCAATTTAAAGTTGTGATGTCAAATACATATGCTTGTATGAAATTTGTACTGAGTTTTGTTTGATGTCTACTACTACATGCCAAAATGTTGTGTAGTCAGTTGACTACACAACTAACCCCTGGCACCGCCACTGACCGTGACCAAATCTGCGTGTCGCATCCAGTTATCCGGGTCACTGCTCTGGATCGGTGGTTTGCCATGTGACGGCTGACCGAAGGATTCTCAGCAGGCTTTTTCCCACCACTCATCGAGGACTAGTGGTGGCGTGGTGAGGTTTGGGGATGGTGCTTTTCTTGGTCATTCTCTTTGTTGAGTATAATGGTTATCTAGGTATCATGGTTATCTAGCATATCTAGGATAGCGTAGGATTTATTCGCATTACCGTAGTAGATATATTTTTCAGAAAAAAATCTAGGTTATCTGTATGGAGTTCATTACACAACTTCAGCAGATTGGCCTTGACCACTACTAGAAACCTCCATATAATTCAATGGGAAACCGTCTGGAACAAATATTTTTTATGCTCCATCTTGGGCACTACAACCCGAACTTAGTTTGTGTTGTATAAATTTCCAGTTAACAATTGATGGAAATATCCAGCTGCATAGGCAGTTTGGAAAGTGCAAGGACGAGTAACCTGTCGTTGTAATATATAAGCCATATCAAAGCGTCCACACATCCACAGCATGAACGACCTCACTTGTATGTCGGCTAGTGTACGTAACCCGCGTCGGGGCCATCGTCTTATTTGCTCCTCAATTCCTAACTCTTCTCCATGCATGGCAATTGAGGACAAAGCATATATAGATGACATAATGGTCCGCACGATCACGTGGGGAAGGAAATACATTAGTGTCCAAAATGGGAAAATTCAGTAGGAGCCTTCAGCTATTGGATGGATGACTCAGATGGACCCTGCGGGAGCTTGTAGAACGATCCTATTTGCAACTGCTAGTCAGGGTGCTTTTCCCAAAATGAAGATGAAGCTCCCATGTGAAAAAACTGACAGACCATGGAAGGGGACTGAACTCCCATGTGACAAAACTGATAGAACACTATTTCACAGTGCGACCATGGTCACCCTTGGCAATGGGAAGCTTGCTTCTTTCTGGCGGTCCCCTTGGATCACCTCTCCAAACCTGGCCACTTTGTTCCCGGACTTGTTCAAGCGATCGAGGGGCAAAAACAGGTGCGTGGCCGAGGCTCTTGCTGGCGACACTTGGTTCCAAGACATCAGGCAGCGCCCAAATGAAGATCTTGTCCACAACTTCCTCACCCTATGGAGGGTGCTGCGGACAAATCCGATGCTGCAGCCTCAGGTGGATGACAAGATATCATGGCACATCCAGAGCACTAGCACCTACAGTGCAAAATCAGCATACAAGCTGCAATTCAGCGACCAACTCAAGACCAACTCAAGACGGAGGACAAACAACTCATATGGAAGTCTTGGGCCCCTGGAAACATCAAAATTTTCTTCTCCTTCTGCTCCATAATCGCTATGGTGTAATGAAAGGCTTCAACACCGAGGATGGGAAAACGATTACTTATGCACTCTCTGCAGAAGAAACTTAGAGACCTCTGCTCACCTCTTCTGGGAATGCCCGGTTTCTAAAGAAATTTGGCGGCGAGTATTGATACGTCTCCAACGTATCTACTTTTCCAAACATTTTTCCCTTGTTTTGGACTCTAACTTGCATGATTTGAATGAAACTAACCCGGACTGACGCTGTTTTTAGCAGAACTGCCATGATGTTGTTTTATGTGTAGAAAAGAAAAGTTCTCGGAATGTCCTGAAAATCCACGGAGGGACTTTTTGGAAAATATAAAAAATATTGGCGAAAGAATCAAGACCAGCGGGCCCACACCCTGTCCACGAGACAGGGGGGCGTGTCCCATCCCCCTGGGCGCGCCCCCTATCTCGTGGGCCCCCTGGACCTCCACGGACCTCAACTCCAACTCCATATATTCACGTACGGGGAGAAAAAAAATCAAAAAGAAAGTTTCATCGCGTTTTACGACACGGAGCCGCCGCCAAGCCCTAATCTCTCTCGGGAGGGCTGATCTGGAGTCCATTCGGGGCTCCGGAGAGGGGGATTCATCGCCGTCGTCATCATCAACCATCCTCTGTCACCAATTTCATGATGCTCACCGCCGTGCGTGAGTAATTCCATCGTAGGCTTATTGGACGGTGATGGGTTGGATGAGATTTACCATGTAATCAAGTTAGTTTTGTTAGGGTTTGATCCCTAGTATCCACTATGTTCTGAGATTGATGTTGCTATGACTTTGCTATGCTTAATGCTTGTCACTAGGGCCCGAGTGCCATTATTTCAGATCTGAACCTATTATGTTTTCATGAATATATGTGTGTTCTTGATCCTATCTTGCAAGTCTATAGTCACCTATTATGTGTTATGATCCGACAACCCCGAAGTGACAATAATCGGGATACTTCTTGGTGATGACCGTAGTTTGAGGAGTTCATGTATTCACTATCACTACAGGAAACAGATAATTTGCCGTCTGTGGATCACAGACGGCAAAGATTTTGCCGTCAGGAAGCAGACGGCAAAGAATACTTTGCCGTCAGCTTTTTATCGGGAAGACGGAAAAGACTTTGCTGTCAGCCAACTATAGATTTGCCGTCTGCCGCAAAAATAACAGACGGCAAAAACGCGTTCTTTGCCGTCAATCAAAACTAGTTCTTTGCTGTCATCTAGACTAAAGTACAGACGGCAAAGACTGTTTTGCATTTTTTTAAATGACGTCAGAGCAGAGCTTCTCGCCGGACACATGAACATCAAATCAAAGAGAGCAAGTTCAGCTCACATAGATTTTGGGTTCGACACGGCCGTGCTACCTTTCATTCATTGTAGGTGGAGTTACAGAGAACCTGAAACTTTACACAAAGGACCCTCCGAAAACAACTAATTACAAGGCATAGGCAAAATCTTCACTTGCGTTTACTCGTAGTTTGACAATCAATCGTTCAATAATCTGACAATTATCTATGAACACAAAAATAACCAGATTACACAGGGCTGCCAAGTTCACCCAAAAGCTTGCGCAGCCACCTTCGAGCACGACCGGCAGAGGCTGATGCGGTCAGCGGCCGGTGGAGTGAGGCGTCGATGGGGAGGAGGCCTCCGGTGTGCTGCTGCTTGTCGTGTCACGAAGCGTCAATGGGAGGAGGCCTTCCGAGCATGACGGGGGACAAGACATACTCGTCGGGGGCGACGAGGATGGGTTCGGTCATGCCGGTGGCGCGAGGCATCGACGTCGTTTCCTTCTGGCGCATAGAGGCCGCCCGGGTCAGCAGTGACCGGTGGCGCAGGGGGCGACGCGGGACCTGCCCGGCTGCAGTGAAGGCAGCGGGGGACAGGCTGGCCGCGCCAAGGCGACTGGTGACAGGGCCGACCATGTCGGGAGGAAGGAGGGAAGGGGCCAGCCGCGCCGGAGGCGACAAGGGAAGGGGCCGGCCATGTCGGATGCGATGGGGAAGGGGCCAGCCACGCCAGAGGCGACAAGGGAAGGGGCCGGCCGTGCTGAATGCGATGGGGAAGGGGCTGACCGCGCCGGAGGCGATGGGGAAGGGGTCGGCCACGCCGGTGGCTAGTGGAACGGGGATGGGGCGGCCACACTGGGGACGACGAGGGACGTGGCTAGCGGCGACGGCCGGCGGCCAGAGACGGGCGACGGGGGACGGAGATGGTGGGACAGGCGAGTAAATCGGGAGGTGGGCGAGGTGGTGGGGGTGGGTTGTGTGCGGGGATAAGGGAGAGAGAGATAACGTGCGATGAACGTGGTGGGGTCGCGGTGGGTGAGAAGACCAAGGAGAGATGAGTGGTGGGGCGGCTGAGATGGTGCCACCTCATCGATCCATGGGATCGATCCGCGAGATGTGTTTTCTCTTTGCCGTCTGCGTTTTTATTTTACAGACGGCAAAGAGTTTATTTTGCCGTCTGTTAAAAATAGGCAGACGACGAAGACTGTGATGTTTGTATTTTCTTTAACTGACGGCAAAATGACCTCATTGCCGTCTATAAATAAAAATGCAGATGGCAAAGTTTCTTTGCCGTCTGTGTTTTTTCTGACAGACGGCAAAGTATGTCTTTGTCTTCAGTTGTTCTTTGCCGTCATCACCTTTCGGCAAATTCGATCTTTGTCGTCTTCCTCGATGAAATGCTGACGGCAAAGAGCAGTACTGACGGTAAATCTCCTGTTTCCTGTAGTGTATGTGCTAATGCATTGTTTCGGTTCTCTATTAAAAGGAGGCCTTAATATCCCTTAGTTTCCGCTAGGACCCCGCTGCCACGGGAGGGTAGGACAAAAGATGTCATGCAAGTTCTTTTCCATAAGCACGTATGACTATTTACGGAATACATGCCTACATTACATTGATGAACTGGAGCTAGTTTTGTGTCACCCTATGTTATAGCTATTACATGAGGAATCGCATCCGGCATAATTATCCATCACTGATCCATTGCCTACGAGCTTTTCACATATTGTTCTTCGCTTATTTACTTTTCCGTTGCTACTATTACAACTACTACAAAACCCAAAAACTATTATCTTTATTTTTGCTTTCATTACCTTTATTATCATACCACCTTTTGCTACTAAATACTTTGCTGCAGATACTAAGTTATCCAGGTGTGGTTGAATTGACAACTCAATTGTAATACTCAAGAATATTCTTTGGCTCCCCTTGTGTCGAATCAATGAATTTGGGTTGAATACTTTACCCTCGAAAGCTGTTGCGATCCCCTACACTTGTGGGTTATCAAGACTAATTTCTGGCGCCGTTGCTGGGGAGCATAGCTCTATTCTCTGAGTCACTTGGGATTTATATATGTTGATCACTATGAAGAACTTGAAAGACGACAGAACCAAGATTTTGCCCTCAACTACGAGGGGAGGTAAGGAACTGCCATCTAGCTCTGCACTAGATTCTCCTTCCGTTATTAGTAAGCTTGCGACACCTAAACCTGCTACTGCTATGAATTCTGATATGTCGCGTGTTATTGATGATGCCACTTCTGCTATGCATGATGAAACTACTTCTGTGCGTGATACTACTTTGCCATTAGGTGAATTTCTTGATGAACAACTTGCTAGAGTTAGGGGGAATGAAATTATTGAAGATGCTATTATTGATGATAGTGATGATGAAAATTCTCCCAATGATTATGAATTGCCTGTTGTTCCTGAGGGTTATGTTATGAATGAAGAAGCTGCTAGAGCTATCTTTGCTTGCAATGATAGATAGTATGATCTTAAGAAATTATTAGCTAAATGGCAGCAGCAATCTCTTAATGCTAGAATGAAACCTGACCCTGCTTTTGCTACTTCACCTATCTGTGTTACTGATAAGGATTATGAATTCTCTGTTGAATCTGAAACTGTTGTGGCACATCTTACCAAGTTGAATGATATAGCTACCCTGTTTACTCATGATAATAAATCTCGCTATTTTTATATCCTTAAGATATTTTCGTTCTCGTTAAAGGGTGATGCTAAGACTTGGTATAATTCTCTTGCTCCTGGTTGTGTGCGTAGTCCCCAGGATATGATTTATTACTTCTCTGCTAAATATTTCCATGCTCATAAGAAACAAGCTGCCTTGCGGGAAATATACAATTTTGTGCAAATCAAAGAAGAGAGTCTCCCACAAGCTTGGGGGAGGCTTCTCCGGTTACTTAATGTTTTGCCTGATCATCCTATCAAGAAAAATGAAATACTTGATATCTTTTATAATGGACTAACTGATGCTTCCAAGGACTACTTGGATAGTTGTGCTGGTTGTGTTTTCAGGGAAAGAACAATCGACGAAGCTGAGATACTATTGAATAATATGTTGACTAATGAAAATAATTGGACTCTTCCTGAGCCAATTCCTGAGGCAATTCCTGAACCAATTAAGCCAACTCCTGAGCCTATTCCTAAACCCACTCCGAAGAAGAGAGGTGTTTTATTTCTCAGTCCTGCAGATATGCAAGAGGCAAAGAAATCAATGAAAGTAAAAGGTATTAAAGCTGAAGATGTTAAGAATTTACCTCCTATTGAAGAAATACATGGTCTTAATATACCGCCTGTTGAAGAACCACATTGTCTTGATAACCCGACACAGGTAGTAAAGGTAAATTCTCTCTATAGACATGATAAAGTTGAAATCCCCTCTACTAAATTTCATAGCCCATGCTTAGATGAATTTGATGATTTTATGGCTAGACAAGAAAGTTTTAATGCTTATGTTGGTAGAGAGTTAAAGAATAATGCTTTTGAGATAGGACGCGTAAGCGATAATATGGCTAGAGTTAAAGGTGAACTCAAACTCATTAGCAAATATACTTCTATGGTTACTACTCATGCTGAGCAAGTACTCAAAGCTCAAAATGATTTTCTTGATGAATTAAATAATAAAAATGACTTTGCTGTTAGAGTGGCTACTCGAACTGGTAGAATGACTCAGGAACCTTTGTATCCTGAAGGCCATCCTAAGAGAATCGAGCAAGATTCTCAGAGAAATAATTTAGAGGCACCTAGTTCTTCTAAAAAGAAGAAAAAGAAAAACGATAGGACTTTGCATGCTTCTAGTGAACCTACTGTAGACACACCTGAGAATCCCAATGATATTTCTATTTCTAATGCTGAAACACAATCAGGTGATGAACATGAACATAGTGATAATTTTAATGATAATGTTCATGTTGATGCTCAACCTAGCAAGAACAATGAAGTAGAGATTGAACCTGCTGTTGGTCTTGATAACCCACAATCAAAGAATCAACGTTATGCTAAGAGAGATTTTATTGCTAGGAAGCACGGTAGAGAAAGAGAACCATGGGTTCAGAAACCCATGCCCTTTCGTCCTAAACCATCCAAGACAAAGGATGATGAGGATTTTGAGCGCTTTGCTGAAATGATTAGACCTTTTTTCTTACATATGCGCTTAACTAATATGCTCAAAGTAAATCCTTATGCTAAGTATATGAAGGATATCATCACAAATAAAAGAAAGATACTGGAGATAAGAGAGGACACTTCTCTCGATTAATTAGCTAGCTAACACAATATATGGAACACCTAAATTAACCCCCAAAACCCCTAATCCCCCCCCCCCCTTAAAAAAAACAAAACCCCAGCACCTGAAACGCTTACGCGTGGATGCCTATTGGTCCCGGTTGGTGCCACCAACCGGGACCAAAGGGCCTCCTGCCTGGGCTCGCCGCACCGGCCACGTTGTGGTCCATCTGTCCCCGTTTATGCAAGAACCGGGACTAAAGGTTTAGGGCATTAGTAACGACACTTTAGTCCCGGTTCAAAAACTGGGACTAATGGCCCTTACGAACCGGGACTATAGGCCCTTTTTCTACTAGTGAGGTATCTCTCGGCCCACTCAGTAATGCACATCACTATAAGCCTTGCAAGCATTGTAACTAATAAGTTAGTTGCGGGATGATGTATTACGAAACGAGTAAAGAGACTTGCCGGTAACGAGATTGAACTAGGTATTGAGATACCGACGATCGAATCTCGGGCAAATAACATACCGATGACAAAGGGAACAACACATGTTGTTATGCGGTTTGATTGATAAAGATCTTCGTAGAATATGTGGGAGCCAATATGTGCATCCAGGTTCTGCTATTGGTTATGGACCGGAGATGTGTCTCGGTCATGTCTACATAGTTCTCGAACCCGTAGGGTCCGCACGCTTAAAGTTCGATGACGGTTATATTATGAGTTTATGTGTTCTGATGTACCCGTAGGGACATGACGAGGAGTCTCGAAATGGTCGGGACGTAAAGATCGACATATTGGACGACTATATTCGGGCATCAGAAAGGTTCCGAGTGATTCGGTTATTTTTCAGAGTACCGGAGAGTTACGGGAATTCGCCGGGGAGTATATGGGCCTTATTGGGCTTTAAGGGAAAGAGAGAGGAGAGGCCCCCCCAAGGCCTAGTCCGAATTGGACTAGGGGAGGGGTTGCGCCCCCTCCTTCCTTCTCTTCTCTCTCCCCTTTCCTTGACTCCTACTCCTACTACTTGGAATGGGGGGAATCCTACTCCCGGTGGTAGTAGGACTCCTCCTAGGGCGCGCCATAGAGAGGGCCGGCCCTCCCCCTCCTCCACTCCTTTATATACGAGGAGGGGGGCACCCCTTGGAGACAACAACAATTGATCCTTGAGATGTATTAGCCGTGTGCGGTGCCCCCCTCCACCATATTCCACCTCGATAATATCGTAGCGGTGCTTAGGCGACGCCCTGCGTCGGTAGAGCATCATCATCGTCACCACGCTGTCGTGCTGACGGAACTCTCCCTCGAAGCTCGGCTGGATCGGAGATCGAGGGACGTCATCGAGCTGAACGTGTGCTGAACTCGGAGGTGCCATGCGTTTGGTACTTGATCGGTTGGATCGTGAATACGTACGACTACATCAACCGTGTTGTGCTAATGCTTCCGCTTTCTGTCTACGAGGGTACGTGGACAACACTCTCCCCTCTCGTTGCTATGCATCACCATGATCTTGCGTGTGCGTAGGAATTTTTTTGAAATTACTACGTTCCCCAACAGTCCTGGGAAGGGGTTTAAGCAGCAATTAGTTGTGTCCAAATCAACAACCAAAGTAGAGTATAGAGCTATGTCACTAGGACTTAGTGAAATATTATAGGTATAAATCCTCTATTAGAATGAAGGTGCTGGGAAAAGGTCCTTTGAAGGTGTGGTGTAATAATAAATCAGCTATAAGCATAACCAGTAACCTTATCCAACACAACAGAACCAAGTATGTGGAGATAGATCCTTCATTAGCTAGTCTAACTAAGGGTTTTGGAGTCAAGGAACATAATTTAGCTTGTAACAAAAGATGGTCGAACAAAGGGTTTTGGAGTCAAGGAACATAATTTAGCTTGTAACAAAAGATGGGAACGATATCTATCTATCACCAATCTTGACTGGGAGTGTTGGGCTGAGCATAACAGGGTAATAATGAAGAATTAGTAGATTGCATCTTACATGTCCAACTCTACTTTCTCGTGGCTTTTTATCCCACTGATTGGATATATATTGCATGTACACAGAATATCTCAGATAGAGGAATACAACTAGTTGCCAATAATTGTCAAGGAACAATTTTGGAAATCTACAGATTAAGTACTAAGATACTCCGGCCCATGCATTAGTCGCAAGTACCCCATATGTCCTATTTTTAGCAAAGTCATGCTAAAATTCACGAAAAATTTCAGCATGACCTTTGCTGAATATAGGACATATGGAGTACCCGAATTTTCCGGAACGGAAGTTAATCGACATTCCGGCAAACTCAAGGGCCTCTCGGGGTACCTGCAAAATCATTATCCCAGGTGGACAAGGCAATGTGCTACTTGCTTAAATCTCTGTCCAATGCTATTTACAAGACAAACAACAGGTGGCAAAGCCCAGTGTTAAAAAAAAGGCCTCCATCACAACATGGAAAATACGTTAGCCTGTGAAGAGGTGAAACAATATATGCATCTCCAGGCAGTATCATTCCATATTTTGGACAAACCATTACAATCAGTACTGGATCTCCAAGCAGTATGTTAAGAGGTTTACCGAGATGAGGGTGAGGAATATGATCCTCTCCTCAGCAACGCCTTTCCTTCGAAGAAGATCTATAGCTTGATTTGCTGAGTTTCCTGGGGAAAAAGTGCAGAAGTAGAACACTTCAGTCACGAACAAATCGAGTGATAACTTGTCCAATATCAATTCAACTGCATATGGACGAACGAATTACAGATTTGTGGACCTAAAGAACAATAATCATCTAGTATTATACACAAGTAGAAGCATATATTCCAGGCAAACAATATAGCACCAAACTTCCACTGTTTATCGGGCGCACGGTTAAATATATTTTACATAAAATTTACCAAATCCAAGGCATTTCCCAACAGGTAAACCAACAATGAAAAAGTTTATTAAATCTTCAATTTTAGGCATTAGTAAAGGAAAAATTATCACTGCGTGAGATTGTCATCAGGATATCTCATAACATCCACATAGTTTCTGTGAATGCATGCCATATGGACAAACCACTACAAGCAATACTGGACCAGTTCAATTGGTGCTTGCTGTCCTGAAAGCAGTGGCTCACAGCCTTTGCTTGGGACGGGAATAAATTCCCTCACAGTTTTAACGTATCACCATCATTGATCTGCTCCGACTAATAAGGCACCCAGCAAGAAGAAGGCATATAATTGGCGGACATAACACAGCACTAGACTACATGATGTAATTGGTGCTTGGCATCGATCAAGACAGACAACTAGTTGATCAGAATGAAGATCAGTTGGTCTGAGGAGTTGATGTTTCATCAATTGCGTACGTCATGGTGGATCGGCGAATGCTTAACTACTTTGTAAGATTCAAAAGATTAGTTGGCGACAACAAAGTTTGGTCTGAAAATCATGAGCTTTACATTAACTTGGGCTCAGCTCAACGCATATCAAGGACTATCAAATAAGGAATGAACAACACTACCTTGTGCTTAATCAGGCACCGAGAATGGAGCCGCCACCGAGATCTGAGAGGAGACAAGATGAGCTTGGACGGATTTGATGGGGGTGTGTGTGGCGCCGATGTCTTCGCAATAATGTATCTGGTTCTGTTCATGACAATTCAGGCCAAATTTATCAAAGTGCTACTGGTGCAGCACAATGGAGCACGTACACATGATTGCCATTAGGGTTACTGGTGAAAACACGAACTGAACTCTAACCCGATTGTAATGTATTCAGTGGTATTAATTTAGAATCTGACCTGAAGTTGAACTAGCTAATTATTAGTGTACTGGAACTAGTTAATTAGTCCTATTGGCCACTGGCCGATTAAAGTTACTCTCCTTAGTGGACTGAATACTGGTGATTTAATTGAACTAGTCAATTAACCCCTGTCACTTGCAAAATTTAACCAGTCCCATCCTGGAAACTCAAGTGGCGGGCGTCATCCTTCCCTGGTAAGGTGAAACTACTAAAAGCAGAGCAAATCTATGTATTTACGCAGAGAGAGTATGAAACTGGTAGCTTTGTTGCAAATTGGGCCGGGGAATGGATAAGATGAGAAGAGAAGGGGGAGGGAAGGAGGGAGGGATTATGTTGGGGGACGAGCTAGAGGATGCGGGGTGGAAGAGGAGCGTCTCCGTGGAGTCTAACACCTGAAGCTCGTCGGCGGCCTCTTCCTGCTGCTCTAGCCAGGAAGGTCCAGGGCGTGAGCAGCCGGCGAGCAGAAGCAGACGGTGTCTCAGTGGAGTCCAACACCTTAAGCGACGGGCGGCGAGGCGACGCGGCGGTGGGCGGCCGGAGCTGCGGGGGCGGAGCGGCGACGGAGGCGAGGCGCCGGGGCGCGAGGATGGTGGTGGTCCGGTGCGGTGGGGCGGTGGGGTCGAGGCGTCGGGCGGTGGGTATCGGTGTCGGGCGGTGGGGCGACGGGCAGCAAGACACCGGGGCGATGGGAGGCGAGGCGCCGGGGACGTTGGGGGCGGTGGTGGTCGGGTGCGGCGGGGGCGGTGGGGGTCGGCGACGGGGGCAGCGAGCACAGGGACGACGAGCACGGGGGTGGCGCGTGTGAGGCAGAGATAGCAGTGTGTGGGGGGGGGAGAGAGATGTGAGATTGGGGATCGGGGATTGGGGATTTAAGTGGGGGGAGGGTTAGAACTGGTGCACCTCCTAGCGGTGCGCCATTAGTAATTTTATTTTGGATAGCAATGGCGCACCTCCAAGTGGTGCCCATTAGTAACTTTTTTTTTTGGATAGCAATGGCGCACCCTCCCATGGTGCACCATCACTAACTGTTTTTTTTATTTTCAGTTGCATCTAATAATTTTTTAGAAAATGACGTTCAAATTTGAAAACATTTATGAATGTGGAAAAATATCATCAAATTTGTTATTTGAAAATATTTATGAATATGAAAAATATCATCAAATTTGTTATTTGAAAATATCATCAAATTTGTTATTTGAAAATATCATCAAATTTGTTTTTTTTATTTTAATTGCATTCATCTGTGAATTGGTAAAACATTTATGAATATGAAAAATATCATCAGATTTGAAAAATGTTCAGGAATTCAAAAGTTGCATCTAATAATTTTTTAGAAAATGACGATCAAATTTGAAAAATTTATGAATGTGGAAAAATATCATCAAGTTTGTTATTTGAAAATACTTATGAATATGAAAAATATCATGAAATTTGTTATTTCAAAATATCATCAAATTTGTTTTTATTTTAATTGCATTCATTTGTGAATTGGTAAAACATTTATGAATATGAAAAATATCATCAAATTTGAAAAATATCCAGGAATTCAAAAGCGTGCCCACGAAATTTAAAAATATTCATGAGTTGAAAAATATCATCAAATAAAAATTGGTATACCAGAATAAACATAAATACCATAGTAAACATAAACAAATATTCATGAGGACTACAACAAAAGAAATATCATTTCAATATGTCGAAATACAATCGAGAAATGAAGACTACGACTTAAATACAATCGATCTTAGCTAGCTATCTTTTTACAATCTTCTTGCCCTTCTTTTTCGCAAATGGAGTTCTTCTGTTAAACGGACATCCTTAAGGTAGGGTGGTCCTGCTTCTTCTTGTGGTGTATGGCACTTCATCGTCGTCGTCATGTTCCATCTTCGGGTCGCCGTATTTGTCAAAGTCTTGCTCATTGGCGGCTCCATCCATTCCGATGAAGTTCCTTTTGCCTCTCCTTACGACAACACGACTGGGCTTTGACGGGTCGGTAATGAAGAAGCATTGGTCCACTTGGGAAGCCAGTACCCATGGCTCATTTTTTGCAATGACATTTGCGCCCGCGGTCTTGGATTTGGCTTCGGATTAACCATGGTGGTGAAATACCGGTCTTCTTTTAGGATGCTCTTGGCCCATCTGACACGGAACATCGGGACCTTCTCTCCAGCGTAGCTCAGCTCCCAGATCTCCTCGATCCTTCTGTAGTATCTGTCCTTGTCGTTACCGGTGTAGGATTCCATCGTTACCCCGGAGTTCTGATAACAATCGCTCTTCATGTCCTTTCCCTCGGTGTAGTATGTGTAGCCATTGATATCGTACGCCTCATAGATCATCAGGTTGTGCTCGGCGCCCTGTGACAAGGCGAATATGAGTTTTTCTTCCGCGGAAGAATCCTCATGTAAAGGGTACAACAGAAGCTTCTCCTTGAACCAACGCGTGAAACATGAGTTGTGATCTTTGATTATATCTCCGTCCATCCTCTGTTGGCCTCGGTCATTGTACGTCTTCTCAATAAAGGTTTTGTGCTCTACCACCCAAGGATCGACCACGTCTATGTGTTGTAGCGCGACTAGGTTTGCTCTTTCAAAGTCGGCGAGTCGACCCTCGAAGTCAATATGCATTTCGCGGCGACCATCGCGATGACCCCATCCAGCGAGCCTGCTGAGGTGCCTGTTGACGGGCAGACCAACGGGGTTCTCGATGCCTAGATAATTCGTGCAGTAGGAGATGCACTCTTCGGTCAGAATTCCCCTGGCTACGCTTTCCTCTGGACGTGACATGTTGCGAACGTATCCTTTGATGACACCATTCATCCTTTCGAACGGCATCATGTTGTGCAGGAACGTCGGCCCGAGTTGGATGATATCCTCCATGCTATGGACCAGCAGATTCACCATAACATCGAAGAATGCGGGCGGGAAGTACATCTCAAGCTCGCATAGTATCACCACAATCTCTTCGTGTAGCCTTCTGAGTTGCCTCACGCCAACCGACTTCCCAGAGATGACGTCGAAAAAGATGCATAGGCCAAATGGTGTTTCACGGACGTGCGCATCCATGATCCCACGGATTGCAACTGGAAGTATCTGCGTCATCAGCACGTGACAGTCGTGAGACTTCATCCCGCTGAACTTCTGCTTCGCTGAGTCTAGGTATCTGCTAATCTTCCCCGCGTAACCGTAAGGAAGTTTTACTCATACGAGGTAGGTAAAAAACTGCTTGATCTCCTCCTGACTTAGAGTGAAGCACACGGGAGGGTTGTCATTTCCGGTCTTCTTCACCTTTTTGCCTTTGCGACAACTTTCCATGTCCTGCTTCGCCTCATCATCATCATCATTAGCATGAAGCTCCTCCCTGATGCCCATTGGTTTCAAGTCTGTCCTTGCTTTCGGCCCATCTTTGGTCCTCTCTGGCATGTTGAGCAGGGTACCAAGCAGACTCTCGCACACGTTCTTCGTGATATGCATGACATCAAGGCTGTGAGGCAAACGGTGGATCTTCCAGTACGGAAAGTCCCAGAAAACAGACCTCGTTTTCTAGGTACTACGTGTGCTTCTCTGGCTTCCAAACAGATTGACTCCATCGGTGCTCCCGCCCAGCACGATGTTCCTTGGATCGTCCCCAAATTCTGGGTGTTCGAAGTTCAACGCTTGCCACTGGCTCGCATCCTTAGGGTGACTCAGCGTCTTGTCTTTTTTATTTATCTCCAGATCATTTGCGTCATCTTCTCGCTTCTTCTCCTCCCTATCTGCGTGCCAATGCAGGAGCTTTGCTAGCTTAGGGTCCGTGAAATACCGCTGCAGACGAGGAGTGATCGAAATGTACCACACCACTTTTAGAGGAGCTTTCTTCCTCTTCTTGTATCGAGTGACGCCGCACACTGGGCATATGGTAGACTCCGCGTGCTCGTCCCGATAAATGATGCAATTGTTCATGCACACATGGTATTTCACGTGTGGTAAATCCAGAGGACACACGATTTTCTTTGCCTCCTCGAAACTGGTCGGACACTTGTTCCCCTTGGGAAGACGTTCATGCCAGAATGACATGTTCTCGTCGAAGCATGCGTCGGTCATTTTGTGTTTTACCTTCATCTCCAGAGCCATGAGCGTTACTATCAGGCGGGTATCCTCGGGCCTGCAACCTTCATACAATGGAGTAACCGCGTCTATCTCCAGTTGATCCAGCTTGGCTTTCTCTCGGGTGGCAGCTCTTGCGTTATCCGTCTGCTTGAGAAGCAGCTCTTGAATATGAGGGTCCTGCACCCAGCCCATCGATGGTCCATCGTCGTCTGCTCCGGCATCTTCATCTTAATGATCATGCCCTTCGTCTGCTCCGGCATCTTCCTCATCATCATGTCCGGCATCTCCTACATGATGACTGTGTACTGCATCTACTTCGTGATCATGTCCTGGAGATTCTTCGTCTTCTCGCCCGCCCTCGCCGCTGTTGTCTTGCTCCCCTTCCTTATTTCTTGCCCGGCCCCCATGGACGACTTCATAATCATCTTCGTCACCTTGCCACCTATAGCCATCCATGAAACCACGCAAGAGCAGGTGGTCCCGCACCTGTACGGAATCCGGGTCCATAAGGCTCCTCAGCTTGCATCTTCGACACGGACATCTTATCTCCGTCTTGTTCTTTTGAAGCATCTCGGCCTTCGCGGAGCTCAAAAACCTATTCACGATGTCTTCGATAATCGTGCGGACCATGGTCGCCTGCCGGGTAGAGCAAAAGGATATTTTAGAACCAAGAAAAAATTTGGCATGACTTTGCCTAAAAATAGGACCAAAAAGAATGCATAGTGCAAAATTCTCGCCGAAACGGAATTGAATCAACATTCCGGCAAAATATTGGCAACTATCGCATTTCAAATACCGGTACCTGCAAACACAAACATATATGCAACACCACAAACATACGTATATCTAGCTAGGCCATAAAAAGTGCATGTGCACGTTGTTGGAGGGAGAAAAAAGTAGATCTACAACATAAAGAAAACTTTCCCCTTACTTACCTATCAAAAAAGGGCAATTTAACCACTTAATTTGGGTGAATCTATGGTGGAAATGAGGTGAGGAGGAGGAGGCAGTCGAGACAAGCTTGGAGGAGGAGGTGGAGAGAATGAAGTGGGGAAAGTGAGTGTGGTAGGTGGCTGTCCAAAATATCTAGCTGGTCTCAGGTTACTAATGGCGCACCACCTATAAATACGCCATTAGTAACCCTGGTTACTAATGGCGCACCTGTTAGGTGATGCGCTATTACTTGTTTTGCAAAAAAAAATGTTAGTAGTGGCGCACCATGGATGTGGTGGGCCATTACTAGTTTGAACTATTAATGGCGCACTATACTCTGGTGCGTCATTACTAGTTTTGGAAAAAAAAGTAAAAGAAATTTGTTAGTAGTGGCGCATAGAGTGTGTGGTGCGCCATTACTAGTTAAAACTAGTAATGGTGCACTGTGCCCTGATGCGCCATTACTAGTTTTGGAAAAAAAATTGTTAGTACTGGTGCACCATGTGTGTGGTGCGCCATTAGTGTGATGGACACTAATGGCGTACCAACACATGGTGCGCCACTGCTATATATGTGGTGCGCCATTAATGTCAATGTTATCTATAGCCCTTTTCCTAGTAGTGATTATCAATGGTTTCAGAAAATGACACGCCCCAAATATGTTGGTTTTTGAAATTTTGAAGAAGTGCTTGGAGAAGAATTGAGTCCATGTGCTTGTAGAAGAATTGAGACATTGTGCTATCCCCGGCCCCATGTCACCCTGGTCGGGTTTTCCCCCATTTAGTCTCTTTGAGTAAAGTGAAGCCTGTATTATTTTTAGCATCCGTCATCTTTCACCGGATTAGATTCGCAGGATAGGTGATGCATGGCAACATAACATGGGTAGTAGGCAGGCAACCTAACTTCAATCTGACGAGTGATTAGGTCGTGAGCCAACCACATACATGTAGCAATAATTGTATCTTTAATTCTCAATGGAAAAACTTAATACCTATCCGTACTCTTGCTGGTTTCGGCATTCATATAAACAATTGCAACAGCTGTGAAAATGTGCAATATATCCAAGTTTCCATTAGCTAGTTCTAGCTAGGTTGAGATCATAGAAGACAGATGCCATAGGATGACAATTAGTTGGCTTGGGAGGAATTAGGACTACCATTTCTGCTGGATATTTCATTCTCGGTTGCGTCATGTCGAAAAGACCACAAGTCACATGAAAATATAGCACAAGTGGTGGGATTTACATGCATTGCCCTATTACATGGAGGAATTCGTCGACAAAAATAAGAGGCCGGTTTCAGAGGGCTGGATATCCGGGCTTGTCTCTGTAGCTACTTGCAGGATAATTCTGGTGGCTGATGGATCAATGGCGTATGGATGGGGATACAAAGTAGTATAACCTCTGTGGGATACACCGTACATATTGAGGCATATCGTCCTTCCGCATCATCGGGTGCAAGGTCTGCTCTACCACCTTGGCTGCAATGACAAGGCTTTGGACAAACAAAAGGACGGTGATGAAATAGATGGTCACCTTGTTTATTTTGTTTTTGAAGTTTGGTAAAAACAAAACAAGAGAATATTTCCTGTGAACTTGCAGTTTTACATATTTTTCTGATAATAGATGTGAATAGACTTCAATACATTTTAAGAATAGCAATCTGAATCTCAGAAAATAAACAATACATTTTAGACTTGGTAGATGTGAATCTCAGAAAATAACCAACGCGTCTCCATGTTTGCGGACGACGTAATGATTTTTTTTAAGCCCAATGATCCGGAGACTAGAGCATGCCGGGAAATCCTTGCACTATTCGGAGCGGCCTCGGGCCTCAAAATCAACCTTGCCAAGAGCGCGGCACTTCCCATCCGGTGCTCCCCCGTGGAATTGGACTTGGTTTGCCAGGAACTTGAATGCACAAGGGCGGCCTTTCCATGCAAGTATCTTGGACTACCTCTTACAATCAGGAAGGCCACTACTGCACAATTTCAGTACTTGGTGGAGCAATTTGCGGGCCGTCTACCCAATTGGAAAGCGGCTGCCCTACCCAAAAGTGGCCGACTCATCCTCATACTCTCAGTGCTGTGCGCGATTCCGGTTCATGTGATGATGGCACTTCAGACCCCCAAGACTATCACAGCTTTGACAAAGATTTGTCGCGGTTTCCTTTGGTGTGGGAAGATGGAAGCTCGTGGAGGAAATTGCGCAGTGGCATGGGACTCAATTTGCCGCCCCAGATGGGCGGGTGGGCTTGGCATACCGAACCTAAGATGGTTGAACACTGCACTGTTGGCGAGATGGCATGTTGCAACGCACTGACCAGTCCCGGCCTTGGGCTCAGTTCAAGATTTCGGTTCCGGCCGAATCGATGGCGCTCTTTCGCGCGGCTGCTGTAACATCCGTGGGTGATGGCAAGACAGCGCTCTTCTGGGAAGATAGATGGCTTGAGGGCTATCGGGTCGAGGAGCTGGCACCACTTCACAAAGAAATATCACTACAAATCAGGGCGACTCGCACGGTGGCTGATGCTCTGGTTGACCGCACTTGGGCAGCGGAAGTGGGGCCAAACCTGTCTACAACCATGCTCCGACAATTCCTCAACCTATGGCAGTGTGTGGAACGGCTCAACATCCAACCGACAACAAGTGACACCGTCTACTAGGCTTGGGAGAAAGACGGCAAGTTTTCGGCGCGATCGGTGTACGCGGCCAAGTTCGCCGGCCTCCAAGTTACTCCTACGGCTGTTTTCACCTGGAAGTCCAAGGCACCACTGCGTAAGCGCTTCTTCGTTTGGTTGGCCATCAAGGACAGGTGCTGGACCTCAGATAGATTAGCACGGCGGGGGCTCCCACACCAAGCCTCATGCCCTCTCTGTAGCCAGCACGACGAAACAATGACGCACATCATGATCGGATGTGTTTTTGCTCGTGAGGTTTGGACAAAGGTTTGCCTTGCCCTGGGTCAGCCAGGCAGGACACCAACGACGACCGAGACGCTGCCTGACTGGTGCCTTCGACAAGAGGACTGTGGGCAGTACAAGAAACTCGCAAGACCAATTTGCATTCTGGTCCTTTGGGAGCTATGGACACACCGAAACGCCGTGGTTTTTGACGGAGCAGCGCCTGCCACTAGCCAGGTCCTACGAAACATACAGAGAGAAGCCCAAGCATGGATGCTTGCTGGTCTACTGAAGGGAGAAGTTGAGGCGTTTTTGGACGGCCTCGAGGTGTGGGTTAGGGCCGAGTAGTACGCTTAAGATGTTGCGGAGTGGATGAAATCCACTTGTAAGTACTAATGTAACTATCCGAAAGTGGAGGGAGTCTTTTTCCTTTCCTCTTTAATATATGATACGCACACTCGTGCATATTCGAGAAAAAAAGACTTGGTAGGTGAGCCAACCACATCCATGTGCTAGTAATTGCATCCATTACGCCTCAATAAAAACAATTAATAGCTTTGTCTCCTATTCCTGGGTTTGGCGTTCATATAAAAACCAGTGCAAGAGCCCTGAAAATGCACAAGATATACAGGTATTATTTAGGCCCTTCTAGCTAGGTTGAGGTCATGGTAATAGAATTGTTTTTTAGGAATGGAGGAGGCCATATGATACTGACTAGTAGGCTTGAGAGGCATTAGGATGGCTGTTTCTAGTACCATTGGCACTCTCCGTTGCTTCATTCATGTGGAAATCGCAATATTCTTATGGAGACCTAGGTGAAGGATAACGCCTTAGATACCGTTTGCAGGCTTGGTATCCACGTACACGTTAGCATGGTCGTGGCTGCTGATGCTACCACATGATCACATTCAGCTCTATGACCGGACGGCTCAAATGGGAAGAGAGCGAAAATATAGCAGGTAGTGCAGCCCTGCAGCTATGGAGCCGAAGCCCCATTCTCTTTTCTTCGCTGCTTCCTCGGCGAGAAGGTCGGCACCCGGCTGCATGCGGATCTTTTACTTCCTGGCCAAGCGTACCCTCTAACCCAAACTCCGAAAGTAGTGATCATATCGTTTATTGGATCTGTGGAGTCCATGGACTGGACCCGACTTCGTGTAATGAACGAGAATAGTACTATATTAACATCCCCACGCAAAAGAAAAAAAAGTAAAACCATGTGGTTTCATATGCGGTTTGTAAAGTCCTGCAAAACGACGTGCAACACCATATATGTTGTACTACTAATATATAAGCTACATGAAGCTTCTACACATCCATTGCGTGAACAACTTCACTTGTATGAGTGCTAGTGTGCGTGCCCAGAATCTACCTTCTGTTCCTCATTCTGCCCCAGGCATAGTAAGGGCACAGTACATGTGACACAACAGACCAGGTGACGGCGCAGTCATCAGGCTACCACATGGACACGGCCGTCTCCTGCTGGCTCATCAGGCATTTGTATTCGGCCGCACCATGGAACACCGCCTCGACCAAGTACGTGTGCCACATCCACCGATCTGGGGTCACCGCCACAGATAAAAGGTTTCCAACATGAGAGGTGACTGAAGGATTCTAATCCTCCTTGGGGTTTGGGATTTTCGCCGCCACATCTATTCAGTTGACCCAAGGACAGGCTGTGAGAGGGTGAGGTTTGATATGAAATCCCTCACCACCCTCGACGGGTGATCGTGGCAGGGGTGAGGTTGGGGGATCGGTTCTCCTCTAGGTGTTTGCCTCTGTGATACCCCGAGGGATACGGCATGGCTGTTGGGCGAGAATTTGTTTTTCTGTTACATTTTTTAGTGATAATTAAATAAGTGATCTTTTGAGCATTGAGTCAGAGGTGACATTCTTGCAAATTAACTTGAATCTGGCAAATTACTGGTTGTAGATGATAAATACAGAAATTAATTATGCATAGACAAGAGTACATTAGCCAACCTAATAGAGGTGCAATTAATTGTATGTTTTACGCTCCAACAAAAGCACTTCGTAGCTCTCCCCTCTTCCTAGTTTCAACGTTCATATCAACTACTACAAGCTGCTCCGGCCACAACGGTTACATCCCTCGCTGATTACCACTCCGACACTGGCGACCACAAACTCTCGTCGGTTGCCTTCCAGCACCAGTTGCCACAATCTCCCGAATGGTAACCGCCCGGCGCTGGCAATCATGTGTCTTCTCAACGGCTCTCTATGACCTCAAGTTTGGTCAAGGTTTGTCATTTGAAGCTTTCATCTGGAAGAAATTTGGTGTACCAGTGAACCACTTTGAAGGAGGAAAACTCAAAGAATTCTTCCTAGTGGCTGAGGTGACTCTATCTAAACTCTGTATCAATGTCGATTCGGTCAGTCTCATACTTCAATCTTTCTTTGGGGGACATGCATCTCGTTTAAAAGTTTCATGTCTTCAGAAGTGGTCTTTCAAATTCAGTATTTCATCTACAGATGTGTGTTTTGCTATTATCAAAGTGGGAAATTGTATCAATGATTTGTTCAACCTGTGTGTTTTCCTCTGGGGAAATGGCAGTCCGGACATCCAAAAAGAATTTCGCCTTCAGCAAGAGCTTGATGAGGAATGGTCTATTGTTGATCGGTCTCCAACCGGGACTAAAGGAAATTTTATGATTTTTTTTAAATTGTTTTTGAAATTTTTTTATTATTTTTTTTTCAAATTTCTGAATTATTTTAACCTCATACTCTAATCACCACCCCTCATCACTGCTCAATTTATCCTCTAATCTCTAATCACCCCTCATCATTCCAAATCATCTAACTTCCCGAACGGTCACCCATCCTCCCACTCCCCCAGCTTGAGCATGCTTAACTTCCGGGTTCTATTCTCCCTCGTTTCCAAGTCTGCACTTGTTGTTTTCCTAACAATAGTAAGATGTCAATCCTATTAACCTTCAGGAATTTTGCTTGAGCATGAAGTGACACATTTCACTGTTTGAGTTTGAAACTATTGTTCTAAAAAAACAATAATTATTTAGTAACACTAATATTTCTTGAATACTTAGTTTGACCACTGTTTGACCATTGTTTGACCACAGTTTGACCACAGTTTGACTAGATTTGACCAAAATTCAAAATAACTGAAATAATTATTTAGTAACACTAATATTCTAGAATATTTAGTTTGACCATTGTTTGACCATTGTTTGACCACAGTTTGAAATTTTTTTGATTTTTTCCACTCTAGATCTTAAAAGCCCCGTAACTTTTTTTCTATTAGGTTTTTGAGGATTTTGAAAATGTTTAACGGGGTTCCCTGGTCAATATGTTCAATATGTTCTTTCGAGGGTGAAACTGCCCTGGTTATCACTCATCAAATATGACAATCCAAGGACAGAGCCACTAAAATAAGAACGTGATCAAAACAGCTGAAATAAATGAGGGAGGATCCAAATTAATACCCACAAGTGCCTCGGTTGCTCGGGAGCATGCCTATATCAACCATAATTGATCATCATAGCCCTGGCCATGGCCCATATAGTAGCCGAAGGAGAGCAGGGGAAGATGGAGCTCACAAAGGGAGGTTGTAGCCGAGGCAATACTCAGTGGGCGCGGGGGTTGCACTTGAACGCCGTCCAACCGACAAGGAACCATGTCGGAGTTGCGCCTTGCACCATCCCGCCGACGAGCACGAACGCCACTGGCACCGAAGTGTCCAAGGAGGCGAGGAGGTGATGTGTAGCACGTCTAGGAGCACCATCAGGGGTGGAGATGACCGGGGCCTAGTCAGTTCTCTTTTAGCTGCAATCAAGGATAAGATTTGTTGGACATTCTTGTGGTCAAAATTTATCATCATGCAAGCAAGCCACCGATTTAGTATCTTGTTGTGAAAATCTTGCTGATTAAATGGCTGCCTCTTTTGTTTGGCATGATTTAGTATCTTGTTTTTGCCTAATTAGCAAGCCACCGATTAAAAAAACTAAAACGAATCTCTAAAAAGACTTATATTTAGGAACGAAGGGAGTGCATGATAAAAATGTCATCGTGATATTTCACCTGTGATGTACTTCTTTCACCCAGATTTAATATGTCTATCTCTAAAAACTTCATCTTACATCAGTATGTTTATGACTTTAAGAGCAACGCATCACAAACAAAATAACATAAAATATTTCTTTCTTCAGAACTGCTTAATTTAAATGCATGCAGGTATTTATTTGTCTAGGATGTATGCAAGAATTTCTAGCAAGTTCTACATGGAAAGAACTGAACACAACTCGACAGCAAAGACCATGTCATGTTTATGTTGAAGTTGAAACTGTATAAAGAATTACATCACGCTTCTAGAATCAAAAGAGAATTAAGTAAATAGATCAGCAACACAATAATGTACACATGAAGAACTGAAAAGGAGTAGAGAGAACAACATGTCAGCAAAAAAGGTAGAAGAAAGACACCTGTGAAAGAGACGTCTGTCAAAGAGCCAATTAAGTAAATAGATCGGCAGCACAATAATATATATCCATTTGAGATATACATTTTCCATATTGTTTAAGATATTTCACTGGTAGCAAAGAATTTTGTTAAATAATATAAAAGGAGATGCCATACCAAAGGAGATAGATATCAACATGTCCAGGAAGAAAAGAACGGCTCTCAGTTCATATGTTTCAGGTATTAGGCATAAACGTGTATCTCATATACATGTAAAACAAAGAAATTTCTCGTTGGGCTAGTTAAAATAATCTCTTTAGTTCTTAAGTAAAAAGACATAATTTTTTTTATCATTTTCATTTAGTGCAAACTGCAAAGTATGATTCAATATTTCTTCTTTTCCAACAAAAAAGTTAATATTGATGGTTACAGTGATCCTGCAGCAATGAGAAAGCTGAATTCCACCTGCATCAATAGGAAGCTTAATTCTAGTTCCAGCCTGTCAACCAATTTACATGTATTCCATAGATAACAAATCAAGAATCCAACTATCCAAAATTGCAGCCACTCATAATCGGGTATTATTTAAAAAGGAACAAAGGGGATTAAGTGAGAAGCGGGCCAGACCTTCTGGATCTGACTAAACACATCTGAATTCATCCTTGCATGTCCTCCTGAAGTGGTAGTGGTAGGAGAGACCTTGGCCACCCAGACGTGTGTGCACCCGCGTGAACAAAAGCAGTAGCAGCAGCATGAGGGGAGGGGAGGGGCCAAGAGCAAATCAAAATGGGGGTACCTTGACCAGCAACAACAATGCTAGGGTGAGGGTTAGAGCAGGGGGAGGGTTGCGCCACGAGCAGAACATGGCATGGGCGTGGAGCAGGCAGCCCGTACCATCACGTCGCCGAGCGGAAGCACAGAGGCCGAGGTCAGATGACGGCGCCGGAGGATCATGCGAGCGCCATGGCTGCCGGCTGGCCTACTCGATATCCCTCTTCTCTTCTCTTCCCTTTCCTTCTTATGACGGGGGAGTTTGCGGATGGCGTGGTGCGAGGGAGACGAGGAGAGTGGACCGTGGCAAGGCGACCGCTGATGAGGAGGACGAGCACCAGAGCCGTGGCGGATGGAGAGGCGACCTCCGACGAGCCTTGTGGCGCCCCCATCCTCCCGGGTGCAGTTGACCCATGGCGCCCACGCCTTCGGCAACCGCGGAGCGAACCCGCGTAGGCACGCGCACACCCGGCGATGCCCTTCCTCTCTAGCTGCTTCCCTCACAGCGGGAGGATGGCCTAGGCGAGCGGCGGCGGCGGTGGCGGCTGGCGAGCGCGGGCCTACGGTTTGGACGGGGGGAGGGAGAGATGCGAGGTGGAGGAAGATGAGAGGGGCAGGCGCGAGTGAAAGAGGAGCGACGGCTAGGTCATCTCCACGCGAGCCGTCGCCTTTTATACACCCCTAGGCGAAATGTCAAAAATGCCCTCGGCGGCCACCCAATTTTACAGGCGGTGGCACAAAACGGGGGTATCTATTCATTACTATAGTTCTCATCCTAGATCCGACGGCCGAGGTCTTCCATGCTGTCGATCCGACGGCCCAAAATCCATCAAGCAACCAGATCCGACGGCCCAGAATCCAAATAGCCGTGAGAGCTTGTAGGAACATTCATCTCTTATTTCTGGATTTGATAGTTGATAGCAGTGAATGTAATATTCCAGAATATTACATTTATGTATCTTATCACTTGATCTTTGTTTTTGCCAGGTCTTTATCATGCTAAGAAGCTTTAGTTAGATTTTTTGTGCTAGGAGCTTTGGGAGCAATTTATTTCTTTTCTTGTAGCCACTATTTTACCGTTCAGCCCGGGCCTAGCTGATAAATAATATGGAGAAAAGTCCGCCATCAGCAGATTTGAGCTTCGGTACAATTGAACCTTTTCTTTCTTGATGCCATTTTCCTTCATGCTTCACATTTTATTACATGATTCAGTCACCTGAACGAATACCGTGGTTAACAAGCTTCTTTCAAATAATTGAGGTGAAGGGATATCATAGAGAAAACATCTTTTATCAGGTTGTTTGAGTTTACGTTCAAAGTCTTCAGTGGTTAAAGGCTTCAAAGTGCTCTTTTCTATCAGTTTGCATCAGCTAAAATAATAAGATATTAAGAAGTCTTTCATCACCTGCTTTGAGTTATCGTATATTAGTATCACATAATTTCCCAGATATTTTTCTTATTAATGTGGCATTACTTCTGTATTGAAGGACATTACCAGATGTAGCTAATGAGTCATCTCCGATGATCAAAATGATATTGCTAAGAGTTTGCTTCATCATTGGGCTTCCATTTGTCACAATTTTTGCCTTCTTCTTCCCACTTAATTTGTATAAGAATTGGTTGTGTCTAATCATTTGTTAACTAGATGATACCGTGCAAGTTGTTCCGGGAATTTTTAATAAATAATTTAATGTTTAAATACATGAATTTTTTTACGAAACATAGTATAAGTAGATATAAAGAATGTTGTTTGGAAGAATATTGGTTAGAGTAAGCATTTCAAGCAAATTTGATGATAAACAAACAAAAGGTGTGATTTTTGTTCTGATATATTACCTTGGCAATATATCAGGAAGGCGATATGAGATGTAATCAGTGTTGCATAGAGACATTGCAGACATCTCAACCCTTGGCTAAACGTAAAACAACGATATAACCTACATATGTGCATTCATAAAAAAACATAGCTCCCATGGAAAAAACGTGAGTTCACACATAATTTGATTTCCTATTAAAAGAAGAAGCTCACTTAACCAGGTAGCTCATTCACCACAATATACACAGGTAGCACTAATTATTTTTGTTTATCTTTTTCACGTGCACAACCATGCATGCTTCCCTATTAGGTGAACCTTAGTTTAGTCATAAAAAATACCTTATTAGCATCCACGTGTATGCAATGGAATAAAATTGGGATTAAATGGTTGCATGGGAATAGTGGGTTATAAAAAAATTAAAAAATTGTTGAACTACCTCACTGTACGCAATGGAATTAAACTCGGACTAAAATGTTGCTTGGAACACTGGAGGTTCGAGGGAACGAAGGCATCTAATGCAATTCTCTTACCTGTTGGGAGCAAAAGAGACATGGAAAGAAAGCGCAAGAGATTGGAATGAGAAAAGACGGTTGTTTGTGCTCTCAGAATCAGACGAAAGCATTAACAACACATGAAGTCTAACCAAATAGTTGGACAGGGACTCGTGTTGTACGTTTGGAGTGCATCAAATGATGTCAAGAAATATACATATAGCTAAAGAAACTCACGATGACATGGTTGTTTGAGAGTGCATGAAAACAAAATAAATGGTTACATGTGGCAGATTGCATGTGCCTGAAAAATTAGTGGGAGCATGTGCATGAAGAGTTAGTAGGAAAACATTTTTACATGGTGGACCTCCTTGATGATGTGAATAGCTTACATGTCAAGATAAATAAGATAGTGCAGATGAATCTCTTAGGTATATAGGAGCTAAAGAAACCTACGATGACGTGGTTGTTTGGGAGTGCACGAAAACAAAATAAATGGTTACATGTGGCAGATTGCATGTGCCTGAAAAATTAGTGGGAGCATGTGCATGAAGAGTTAGTAGGAAAACATTTTTACATGGTGGACCTCCTTGATGATGTGGATAGCTTGCATGTCAAGATAAATAAGATAGTGCAGATGAATCTCTTAGGTATATAGGAGCTAAAGAAACCTACGATGACGTGGTTGTTTGGGAGTGCACGAAAACAAAATAAATGGTTACATGTGGAAGATTGCATGTGCCTGAAAAATTAGTGGGAGCATGTGCATGAAGAGTTAGTAGGAAAACATTTTTGCATGGTGGACCTCCTTGATGATGTGGATAGCTTGCATGTCAAGATAAATAAGATAGTGCGGATGAATCTCTTAGGTATATAGGAGCTTGAGAAACCTACGATGACGTGGTTGTTTGGGAGTGCACGAAAACAAAATAAATGGTTATATGTGGCAGATTGCATGTGCATGAAAAATTAATGGGTGCATGTGCATGAAGAGTTAGTGGGAAAGCATTTTTGACGTGGTGGACCTCCTTGATGATGTGGATAACTTGCATGTCAAGATAAATAAGATAGTAGGGATGAATCTCTTAGGTATATAGGATGTGTGTTTTGGTGTTATGGTGTGATCTCCCGGTGATTCCAATTGCCACATTCTCATCTCACGCGTTGGTTTCGGTACCATTTTTCATTGTAAATAGCTACTTTTGTCAATTTCCAATTAGTATTTAGTTTGTGACATCATATAGTGCTAATATGTTATTAATATTTACACAATATAAATCAACTAGACGAACGAGGAACCATGAATGCAAATCTTCCATGTAAGGCTAATATGTGCTCTCTTTCATGATGTCAGATTGTTTATAAATCAACTAGATGATTTAGCCCAGTTCGTATGCTGCAAATTTTGTATGATTCATTTTTTCTCAGTCGTTCATGAATTTGCAGAGAACTGTTTTAGTTTTTCTTGTGATGCTATTTGACAAATATTGCATGCCAATCTTTTTTTGAGATTATAGTTGATGGCATGTCAAAATATGTTTTTTGCCATGCAAACATAAAATATGTTGCCATGTCAACCCAACTTTTGCTGCCATCCCAATTCAAATTATTATTTTTTACCATGGCAATCATCATAGTATGTTGCATGGTAAACACAAAGTATGTTGCCATGTGGAAATTTTGATTTTTTTTAAATTGTCGTTGTAATTCTTTAAACTGTCAAAAACAACACAAAATGGCAAATATTGCCATTGCAAGTTTTACTAATTGTTTCACCTTTATTAAGATGGCGAATTTAGCTAAATTCCCATGGCAATTTTTTAAATTTACCTTTGATTAACATGGAAATTTTACCTAAATCCCCATGGCAATATCTAACTTTTATTGCCATGGCAATTTTTACTATTTATTTAACTTTTATTAACATGGAAAATTTACCTAAATCCTCATGGCAATATCAAACTTTTGTTGCCATGTCAAGTTTTACTATTTATTTGCCATGGCTAATATTCCTTTTATCTCCCATGATTTTTTTATTTAATTACATGGTAATTTTAATTTTGGTCACTCATGGCAAACATTCTTCTATGCAGCATGGCAAGTTTTAGTTTTATTTTTCCATGGCAAAAATACTTAGAAAACAAGGCAATTATTACTAAAGATTGTGCAGTTTTTGTTTTGTGCTTCGGCAAATTTATATAGTAAAGATAGCATATAATTTTTTTATCCATATTTTGTTGCCATCATGGTATGCAAACTGCCATGATTTTTTTTCCTTTTTGTGCCTTTGCAAAAAAAAAATCATTTTCTTGCATCATGGTACAGATGCAAAAATTGTTTAAAATGATGATGGCATTTTTTGGTTTGAAACCATTGGAATTCTTTTACTAGTATATTGTTTTCCATTTTCTATCTATCTGGACATTTTTTGGGACTTCTTCAGTGATGGCAAGTTCATATGCATCCACACTGCACATTTGCCATGTTTTTTTATTGGTAAACAACAAAGATTGCCATGGCAAATTCATACATTTTGACATCTTTGCAAACAAGATCTTTCTGGTTTATTCATATTACAGCGGTATAGATCTCATGGTTCATTCATACATTTTTTTGCATCATTTTGTGACTTTTCATTGCGTGGCAAAATCTAGCCTTTATTAGTCACATCCAATAGTGGGCTTTTTTGGTCACAGTAAAAATTGGCACAATCTGGGCTTTTCCTAACTGTTCTTTTTTCACAACAAAAAGGCCTCTAGGCCCCCGCCGAGGTAGGTGTTCGGGCTGGGTGACTCTCGTCCCGAACGCATGCGTTCCATCGGTGTCTCCCAAAGGACCGAACGAATCATTCGACCTGGGGCTCTCCCAGACCGAACGTTCGGCAGTTATCGGTGTCCAACAAAAAACGAAAGGAACGCGTTTAAATACGCCGCTTGACTTCAGGCTTGATAGGATAGGAGACGAGAACGTGTAGTCTCTCTCTCTGTGTTTCCTTTTTTCCCTTGCTCAACTATGATTGACACGGAATAATATTTTAAGTAGCCGGCTATCATTATTCCGCAAGGATTGTCTACACAATACCGTACTAAATCTTTCTGTCATTAGTGTTCAAAATAGCGCTCCACTTCCCCTGCTTCTAAGCTATTTGTGGCTCAAATTCCATGATCCTGGGTAACCCCACAATAAAACAGGGTTGTAAGCAATAAAGTAGTTCTCCGGTCCGGTCAAAAACATTTGTTAAATGATGTTTTAAGCAAAATTTTCAAAGGGTACAATGGTCATGAGGAATAGATAATTGTTTTTCTCTCCGGTCTCTCCATCAGCATGCGCTTAGAGAACAACTGAGTTGCTTGGGGAAGAAATGACTCCTTGTGATTACTTCGCACTAGTATGATGACGCGGCCTTGGGTCAGGCTTTTCTCTTTTGAGTAAAGTGATGCCCGTATTCTTTTGAGCATCCATCAACTTCGACTGGACTTACTTTCTTGGGATAGACGGGTAACTTAACGCCAATCTGATAATTTACTGGGGTACATGAGCCAACCAAATAGATGTGCTAGTAATTGCATCATTTACTTCTCAACTAAAACATTTCATAGCTTCTCTCGTCTTCCTTGTTGGAAGGTTCACATAAGCCATCGCAAGAACAACGGAAATGAGCAAGACATTCGAGTTTCCTTTATGCACTTCTAGCTAGGTTAAGATCATGGAAAGAGTCGCTAATTTGCACGGATGAAGGACACCATAAGATACTAAAACTAGTAGGCTTGGAAGGCATTAGGACGACCATCTCTGGTTGAAATAAGAACCTTAATTGCTTCATATTTAAATCACAACAGTTCTCATAAAAATAGAGCTGACACAGGGCAATGACCTGTACCACCCTATTAGATACAGGAATTCGTTGATGATAGAAAGAGGCTTGTTTCAACCTGCTGGATGTCCAGTCTTGACTCCCTAGCTAATCACTGGATAATTTTTCTAACCGGTGGACCACGCGAGGATGTAGGACACGCGGGGCCGGCGTGCGATTAACAAGGCGGTCTGGATAGCCATGGTGCGATGGTTGTTGTCTGGATCAGTTGTTCTGTACTGGTGTCGAAGCGGGCGGTGGTGGCATTCGCAAGGAAAATAATTTTGTCAAAATGACCAAAATTTTGATGATTTCTTGGGTGAGCAAAATGTTTGTTTTTTATTTAAATATTTTTGGATTTTAATTTCCTTGTTTTAAAGAACAGTGTCGCTATTTCGATATAACCAGCTTCACAACCTCATGGTAGGTTGTTCTGGTCTCATATTACCGGTCTACTGTTCGTAACCCCTCACTGCCTTTTTTTTCATTTTTATTTCAATTTTTCCTACCACATGTATTTTTTCATAAAATTTGGTTCAGCTTTATTTGGAAGCTTGGTTAAATAAAAACTAATAAATGTATACAGCGACTCAGTCTGATGGCTTAGGGGTCTTCAATGAATATAAAACTGGGTCGTAATCAATAAAGTAGCTTTAAGATCCTGCAAAACTCTTTGTGAAATGGTCTTGTAAGAAAACAAAATCGAATATTATGATGGTCATAAGGAATATAAATTTTTTTCTGTCCTCTTTTACCATCAACTGTTGGAGCTAAACCCTAAACCCTAGCTCGCCGGTGCCCTATTTCTCTCACCGCTCACAGAAAAAGAAGGGAGGAAGAAGATGACACTATGGACACGGGAGGATTTCCAGCGCATGAATGCCCACCGCACAGACGGCCTTTTTCTTTCCTCAAGCACCAACTCGAGCCCCTCCGCTGTTACAATGATCACCGCACGACTTTATACCCCGAGCCAGTGCCCTGGGCACGCACCGACGCTTCCACTCGCTGATCGAGCCCTCGCTCCGCCCGCTCTGCCGCGCCCGCGACGCGCTCCGATGCGCGTGACTTGCGATGAGCATCAACAGAACGTGCACCATCGCGCTGTGCGGCATGCCAACAACCTATGCCTACACACACGAACATGGTGTACTCGTGCACGGACACCCCCGTGCAGCACACACTGGCAACCAAGCCAAGCAGAGCTCTCCCTCCCTCCCTCCATCCATCCAGGCTTGTCATCTATCTATGTGTTTAGATCTGCTCATACTCTTCCCTGTTATGCAATACTAGTATAATCTGGCATTAGATTGATTTTGCGTAGGTCAGGAGCAAGTGATAATCTAGCTAGCATTCGTCATGGTGAATTAATGGTTTGGTTTAGTCTAGCTAGTAGGATAGGCGTACGGCGGCAGCAAGCTAATCCTATATATTCGTCATGGTTAATAACTTAGTCCATTCTGTTACGATCTGTTCGTGTGTTGCCTTCATGTAGGCAGATTGATGAGACGACCTCCATAGCAAGGTCAGGATTGGATCAGTTCGTTTGAGTTCCTCCTGTTTTCTTCTCTAAAGGCAATCCAGCTATTCGTACTTTATACTTTATACTTCGATCAGTCCAGAATTAGATAAAGCATGTTCAGGTATCTGCATTAGAAAAAGGTTTCTGCTCAGATTTACTACAGTGTGCCATTAAAGAAAAAGATGTGTATTCCATAAGAACAGATAAGCATGTTCACGTACGTGCATTAGATTTTTGTGATTCTATATTGATAAATTTTTTGTTGCAGGCTGAAGGGAAACCAACTTCAACTTTAGATTTGTGCAGGGTGGGATGTTTTAACTTCACATTTGTGCTCAGAAGTAACACGGAAAAAAAATTCAAGAAATTGGAATTACTATGCCGGATTTTTTTTTTAACATCATTACAGATGCAAGCGCTCATACATAGGTGCATACACTCACCCCTATGAATGCAGACACGCACACTACCCCTATGAGCACCTTATCATGAGATTTACGAAGTCACCGTAGGCGCTTCGTCGTCGACGGGAACATCTCCTTCAACTGAAAGCGCATCGCTGAAAATCCTGAAATAAATCCGGGAATAATGCGAGCACCAGGACTTGAACCCTGGTGGACTGTGGACCTCTAAACATCCAACTACAGGTTGGTTCGCACTATGCCAGAATTTGATCCCACAAACATACATCCATCCTTCCCCTAAAAAAACATACATCCATCCTCCCAGGAAGGCACACATGAAGCACCCCCTCCCTTATTGATTTACCTTTATCACTATGCTACATCAGAAGTACAAAACTTCAAATAAATATTTTTTGGTTCAGCAACACATTTCAAGGAAAAGACTACCAGATATAAGGTACGTACTTCTTTCTTACCTTTTTTAGAGCAAACTGGGCTGGCTTTATACTACACTACACCACGGTAGAGCTTACGTGACACATTTTTGTGGGCAAAGGTCCAATAATCTCCACAAAATAACTGTCGGCATAGGTTTTAAGTTTTATCTTTGGATCATGTGTCCGCAGAGGTACATCAGAGTGGACACACTAAGAGTCAGCAATCTTGTAGCATCAATGTATCTGTCAGTAATTGGTTAATAACATGCTATGTGTCGGACACACTAAGAGTCAGCAATCTTGTAGCATCAATGTATCTGTCAGTAATTGGTTAATAACATGCTATGTGTCGGCATATATCTAGACCTTGACAGTTTTTCTGTCGGCATAGATGGGTACTTAGTGACTTAAAATGTGTCGGTGTATGTAGGGTGTATGGACACGAACTAAGTGTCGGCGTAGGTGGACACGTGTCAATGGACTGATGGTTGGAAACTTGTGGCGCGTGATTTCGGCGCGAGGGGAAAAATTTCGGGTGTTCGTGCAAAATATCCTCCACCCCCGTGCAAAATATCCCCAACTCCACAACCCTAACACATGCCTGCCGCCGCCTCGTGCTCGATCCAGAGTCCTGCCGCCGCCTCACGCTCCACCCGTCGTCAAGCCGTCCTCTCGAGCTCGTGACTCCCCGCCCCGAGCTCCGCCACGACATCCACCGTCATTGCACTCCGCCCCCTCCCGGGCTCCATCCCGAGATCGAGCCGCCGTCCTCTGCAGATCTAACCGCGTTCCTTGCCTCATCCCCTGACATCCAGCCGTCTTCCTCGCCAATCCCAGTCCTCGCTACTGCCGGGCTCCATCTCCGGCTCCGTTCATCGTCGCACCCATCGTTGCCGGGCTCCATCTCCGTGCTCGTTGCTACCGGATCTGCTGGTCTGGACCTGCTCTGGCGGGCTCCATCTCCTTCGAGTTGCGCCCCCGAAGCGAGCCGACGCCGTGCCACGAGGTAAGCACTAACTCGTCCTGAGATTTCCTTCTCTGTACCTGAGGTTGAATTGAATGAACCTGAATAATGTGGACCAATTTCTTTTCATTAATTTTTCATTGTTCACTAGGTATGTAGTTCTTTTCGTTCATGTCTAAGAGATTCATGTTAGGCATCGCAGCATCCCAAACCTCCTCTTCTTCAATCAGTAAACTATATTCCACTGCATTTTAATGTTTCTCACAGTTTTAACTTGGTTTGGACAGATTCTTTTTTGAGACAACATCAACTGATACTCTCATATGGAATTTCTGAGAGTATAAGTGAAGAACTCAAGATTGATGAAGGAATTTCCGATGCAGTGCTTCGGATTGTTGTTCCCAACTCATGTCCTCTTATTATGCCCGCTATCACATTAGTATTTTTTACCACAAGGCTATATGAATTTACCTGCATATTCAGTAAATGATTTCAAGATTTATTTATGGACATAGCAATGAGAAGGTAACATATTGTCGCAAGTAGGATATATCTGTTGTATTATATAACTGAAGGAATGTTCTGGAGATTAAACTAATGCTGGGGTCAACAATTACTATATTTGATCTCTCATTAGATGTGATGCAAAATGATTATGTAACATGCAAATGCCACAATGTTTGAAACAAGGTCTGCAGTTTTCTTCAAATAGGTTTGGCGTCTATCTACTGTAGTAAAAACTACTTTGATTTGATCAAATTGATGCATAGTAGATGTGTGTAGCGCGTGTATTAATCATTGCATACTTTACCCTCCCAATCTTCATGGTTTTATGATTAGTTTTAACTTTAGGTCCATGCTTTGATCCAGAGGGAGATGCATGTGTGTGTATTTCTAATTTTGAGATGGTGATGCCAATATTTGTTTCATAGTCAGCTGACCTGACTCGAATTGTTAGGCCTCATTTTCCACTGGATGCATTTTCAGGCCTCTTTGCAGGAAAAACTGGAAACAAAGAAACACTCAGGCTAGGCAGTATGTGTACCCAGAGCACATTTCATGTGAAGTCGTTGGTAGTCAAGCTACCAGATAATTCTGGGTGTTGCTACTTTAGCGTTGACCTTTTGCTTTCTCAGTTATATTTGGCATTGCCTTATTGTTGCCAAGGTTCTGTCTTTTGCTATTTGATTGAGCTTACGCCCACCATCTTCATCACAATCTCAGGTTGGAGCTACTACATCTGTTAGATCTAATTGTTCTTTTCAAGAGGATTACGTGTGGTAGTTGTTTCTTTCCCCGAGCCACAAAAGTCACTCACACGTCCCTCGTGAAGACATTTAAAGGGCTTTAATTGATTGAAGATTTTGTTATCGTGCTTGTTAAGTTTGTCTATCATATCCCAAAAATCAACCAGAAATTGACACTAAAATGGAAACATATATCTTAGTGTGGGATTCTTGTGCTTTTTACCAATGTTATCACATAATGGAAAAATATGTACAAATGATTATTCCAACTGAGTTCAAAACATGTGGGAAGAAAATAAAGTTCGAGATGAATTCAAAGATAGCCATGTTTTCTTGATGGGCTTACATGTCTGGCCTACAGTATACTTCAATCGGTCTTGTGTAAATGAAACTTTTACTACTCTGGTCTTGTGTAAATGATATTTGCTCACTACTGCTGAAGCTGAAAAAAAGGCGCATCAAAGTGCGCGTTTGCCTTATGATTTCAAGTATAGGATTTGCTTTATCTGTTTGGTTCAGTTATTTCAGTTCAGCACAATGTTAGAAAGAGCAAGCTTTATGATTCCATAACATAGTTGCTCAGTCATTTCCTTCTGATGAACATTGCACATTTAAGAATGAACTTTTGAACTTGCTTAATATATATTGCTCTGTCCTGTACTTTATATGCTTAAATTCAATTTTTCCACCTTGATATGCCAATGCCAATTGCACATAATTACAGTAAAAAATAGATGCAAATAGTGTAGTTACATACAGTTGTCATTATTATAATGCCTGTTGAGAAACAAATTACTAATTCATTTAGTCTTGCCGACAATAGCTGGGAACCGTGATCGCAAGCATGCAGCTTGGGCAATGGGTGGAGAACGGACGGTTACCTCGCTAGGAACCATGGTCGCGCACGTGCAGCAGAAAACAAATAGTGGATGGAAAGGCTACCTCACCGGGAACCAGGGCCACGACTTGTAGCGGGCAATTGCTGGCGAATGGAAGGCTACATCGCCAGGTACCTCAACTACTAGGTACATTTTTTCTTTCCGTAGTAATTACCTCACATGCTATTGCATAAGAACAGTTTCTAAAATGTCGCTTTACAAGGTTGCTGGCCTATGTGTTAACAATAAATTGCTTGCATACAAAAAGTCTTGTATCTTTTGAGCTTTGAACAACTTGACCTGATTCCACTTTCTTGACAATTTTTTGTGAATTTTTTTCAGGCACTTACTCAACTGGTGCACATGGACGTGATGACTTTGCAGCATTTATGGACCAACCAACTTGTACTCATGGATCTGTTGTGTCTTCTAGACCATTTGGTGTTGCGGGTATTTTGGAGCTTGCACTTTGTGCATGTGGATACAGACTTGTGTTTTCTGGACCATCTAGTTGATGTCTCTCATACCAGCAAATAGTGCTCATTCTTTTGTGACTTGTGTGTTCTTGGTGATTGTTAAGATGGTCAAACTTTGTCAAGGTTGATGTGTTTGTCAACTTGTGTTCAATGTATATGCATGTTTGTGAACACATTTTCATTGTTGTACAGTATGTGTTCATCTTGAACCTGCTTGTGTATGTGAGGATAATAATTGAATTTGTTTGAGTTTGTGTATATAGATAATAATTGAATCTATTTAGAACTAGTATATATATTGTTTTGGCTGCACATCATTGACATCACTGTACCAACAATTTATCTGTCGGCAAAGGCAATATCTGTCGGTGTAGGTAGGGTCTATGTCGATAGAGTATCTGTTGGCATAGATATGGTGTACGTGGCTAATAAAGTGTCGGCACAGGTAGCGTGTATGTGGACAGGCTATCAGTCGGCATACGTAGGGTGTATGTTGTCTGATAAAGTGTCGGCGTAGGTAGGGTGTATGTGGACATACCATGTGTCGGCGTAGGTAGGGTGTATGCTGACTGAAAAAGTGTCGGGAAGTAGATAACTGTCGGCAATACCTTTGCCCACAGCAAGTCCTCCGACTCTTTCATCTTCTGTCAGCATTGGTGTTAGATACAACTTATCTGTCGGCAAAGGTACCCTATGCCGACACATTGGTGTGTCACGAAAGCTCTACCGTGGTGTAGTGCTATGAGAGAAGAGCAAATCATGTAGCAATTAAATAAACGAAAAAAATTGGCTTGCTACCAGATCATTCATGTTATGCATTGCTTACTATAAACAGTTAATGTTGATGGGCTACATATGCAATGGTTGTTATAAATGTTATCTATTTGCAACAAATAAAAAATAGTAACACACTAGATTTCTGCATTTGTTGCAATTCATTATACGTTGGCCTAATGATTTTCTTTCTTTTTAGAGGAACCTGTTAAACTGTGCTTTCTTTTTAGAGAAACCTGATCTTTGAGTGAAATGCTTGTGTTTGGGCCAAGTCCAACTAGTAGGAAAAAGACAGGAATAACCAAACAGCAAACATTCTCTAAAAAAATCAACATAGTAAAACCCCACTTCAATGTACCACTACTCTTTCATCCGATGATAATGCCATGCTAAATGAGACATCACTGGAAGACACGAATGCAGCTTCGTCAATTTTTTTCAATGGAAGACATCAAAATCACACCATCACAACACAAATGATTTGGTAAAAATCATGTGACGTTTTTTTCTTTTTCCGATGCAACGCATGGCCACATTGAATTAATGCATGCAGAGGTTTAAGGATTTTTTTGGAAACACGGTATAGATGGACGTAGATGCTCACATACATATATACACACTCATCCCTATGAATGCACATCATATCCCTATGAGCACCTTTGAAGTACTGTGCTGACGAGTTTTAAAATTGAGGATGTCACCACAAGCATCTCACTATTGACGAGAACGTCGCCTCCAACTAAAAGAATGTTCCATCTATAGAAGGCACCAAATCATCAAACATGGGGTTTTATCTAATCCGTGCATGTAAACTTCCCTGTTTATTTAGTGGTCATGCATGCATGCACTACAGTAATGAACATTAAAGAATGATATGAATTTCTTCTATAGCTCAGCACCCGCATCCTTGCCCCATGGTGCGTTGATAGGTGTTTTTGCCAGACAGTTTAATTTTCTCTTTCATTACAACGCACGGGCATATATGCTATTAAACAGAAAGGACATAAAATATGCATATTTTAAGCAAATGCATGATTCATATTTTTTTAGAATCAAATAATGCACGATGCATCTATCTATGCTGGAAAGACGCATCAGGACAATGTATCCTTTTTTCTTGCGGTTGGTCCAAGCCCAAATAGTGGGAAAAAAACTATTAGGAATGAAATGAAATCTTACAAATCGAACAATCTTCAATAAAAACAAAAAAACTGCATAATAAAAATTCTTTAAATGAATTAGATTGCATGTTTCTCCCGTACAGACTATTTCATGCATCACTATTCTTCACTCCGATGGCAGTGTGGAGCTTAAATATGTGCCCATAAAGGACTTTGGGGTGGCCTCTTCACAACAAAACTTCATGATCCAAAGAAATGATATGCAACCCGTGGCAACACACGCGCATATGTACCTTACAGACACGAGTGTAACCTTATCTCAACGTTTATCAAAATTGGATATATGTGGTGCGTAATGGTACGCGAAGTAGGTTTTGTTTTTTTCACTCGTCGCAACGAACGGGCATATGTAGTAGTTAAGGACCAATTATATACAGGTGACCCAATGATCCACATGATTGTTTGAGGCAGGAATGACATGTTAGTGTGCAAAAATAGAAAACTCAACAAAAGTCGTCGGATCTTTGCAACGTAAGTGGTGCTTCCATTGTAATTTAGCCCCGGCCGTTTTCCTCCATTATTTAATCCCCGATGCACATGGCTAGTTCAACTGCTAGTCAGCCATCCACAGTCACCCATCGTTTCCAGGGACGCTGTGTCTAATCCACCGGCCTACAGCTACCACTCCGGCGTACAAGCTCCACCGTATGGGAAACAACAAGGGATTCCCGGGATAGGATCCTCTGCCACCACGACATGGGCCAATGGTAGAAGCGACACAAGGAGGCAAGGGCAGAAGGGTGGTGGTGTAAGTCAAATCTTCACCCTGTGGTATCTGGGTAGACAATTTGGCCGTTGAGCCGCCATTTTTCTAATTCACCTCTGTGAGTAAAGTGAACACCTAGACTTCTTATTGAACGTCAACCGGGGAAAGACTACAATATATAAGTACCTTGTTCTAGACATGCATTTAGACAATCAATGGTGGAGGACAACAGAAACCTATGAGATAAATATCCAACATTACATCAATCTGGAAAAGACTATGTCGTAGATAAATACACACATCAATTAATTGTACACATAGAAGAGTAGGAGAGACAATCAAATATATGAGCCATTAATTGTATACTTCACCTGTCAACTAGAACACTTTGTAGATTTCTCTCCTCTTCTTGGTATCAACGTCTATATAAACTGTTGCAAGAACAAGAACTATAAAAATGTACTACTGAGGTTTCTAAGCACTTATAATTCCCTTCTAGCTAGGCTGAGATAATGGAAAGAGTAGCCAATTTACACTAGTGCAGAAGTTCAAAGAATACTAATCTGTGGGGTTGAGAGGCATTAGGATGACCAGTCCCAGTTGCACTGACCAGTTATGTTGCTTCATGTGGAAATGACCACACTTCTAGTGGAAACCTGGGTGCCGGCGGGTGGGCTCGAGGAGCTGTTCGTAGAACTGGTCCTCACAGACTCTGCACGTCGGCGTGGCTGTGAAAGAGGAGGCAACCCAATGATGACTTTAAACTGCGCTGGGTCACCTCCCATGGCTCACCGGCCATCTCAGGCCACGGTCGCCAACCCGTAGTGGGTTCAGCTCGTCTAAAGTGGTGCTATTACTACACATCATGTTGTAGCTAGCACAATGCGGCTCATGGCAATCCAGAGGCTCTGCTTTCTCTCCCTACATCTCCAGCACAGCGCCGTTCCTTGCATCTAGCAGTACTGATGTAGTATGGCATGCTATACTACGTACATATGTGTTAGAACTCGGCCTCGGCGGTCATGTATGTACTCGACGCGCACCAGCTGGGGCTTCATATGGAAATGACCACAGTTCTCACGGAGATCTAAGTGCACGATTGGGCTGGATGAACCTTTTGTAGACTTGGTCTACACGGATCCAGAAATTCCATTTTGGGTGTTCAAATCCATTGTGGGTGTTCAATTCTTTTTTCAACCCACATTTGTTATTTTGTGCTAATGAAATCAATCAAATCCTCACTCCTTATTGACATACAAACCATATCTCTCTGAATATGAATAGAAGCTACACATTCCGTTGGAGCCAATTGTTGCACTTGTACGCTGCCCTCCATGCATCGACAGCGGCGCGCTACATCTACCAGCCCGGCAGCGCTGCCGCGCCCCTCGCTCGATTTGATCCCACAACCAAGTGGTAGGTTCTTAATCGAGGAATGCTACCAGACCAGCCTTCTTTACCATGGCAGTGCAGGTGGGGGAGTACCACATCGACTGCTAACCATGGAGGTCAAAGGTGAGTTCGACCTCTTCATCTTCAGCTCTGGCAGGCGAACTTGGACCGTCAAGAGGCTCAACGTCCAGTTATCGATCGACCGATGGGGGACCATTGACTTCGGTGGTTCCATTGATTGACAAGGCCTTTGTCCTTGACGGTGTTCCATTGCATTCGTCGACTTGTGAAACCAGTGGCGAAGTCACGTTCTGGCTATATACATTACCAGCATCCGACTTTGTTTTCTTTGCTCCACAATCTCTCACTCTGCCCAAGCATGGTAATTAAGGAGAAATTATTTATATGTGACACAATGATAAACATGATTGCGTTGGGGAGGAAGAACCTGTTAGTGTGCAAAAATACAAAACTAAACAATAGTTGTCGAATCTTATATGTATGTCTTAGATGAATCCCATGGGAGCTGGTGGAAGGAGCTTATTCATATATAAATGATAGCCAATTTTGTTTCAGAAAATGAACATGAAGTTCCACTAGCTCCCGTTGAATCCCTCTAAGAGACATCCATCCAAGCTAGTCAGGGTGTTTTTGCAAAATGAACATGAAGCTCCACTGGCACTTGTTTAGATTTTTTGTTTTTTTGTTTAACTTTTGCAACCCAAGTGATGCGTCCATTGAAGTCTTCCCCAAACCGCGTTCCCTTGAGTATTCAATCCCCCATGCACATGGCTTGTTCTACTGCTAGTCCGCCATGCCACGCTGTAGTCAAGCATCGTGTCCAGGGAGGATGCGCCTAATCTACCGGCAAGCGGCCACCAATCTACCATAGAAGATCTGTTATGTGGGAGAGAACAAGATATTCCGGGGATACGACCCATTCCCATTGGAGCAAGGGTCAGCGGGTAGGAGTGGGATGAGGAGGCGGGGGGTGTGTAAGACAAATCTTCGCCCAGGTGGCTGGGTCTACAATTTCGCTGTTGGGCCGGATTTTTCTCGTTCACTTCTACGAGTAAAAGTGAAGACCTGGTCTTCTGACTTCTTATGGAGCATCAATCGGGGAAAGACTACACTATATGAGCACCTTCATCTGGTTACATATTTAGACAATCAGTGGTGGAGGACAACAGAAACATATGTGTTAAATATGCAACATTACTTCTATCTCGCAAAGGGACTGGCGTAAATAAATAAACACATCAATTAATTGAACACATACAAGTACCTGAGCCATTCAAATTAATGAGCCAATAATTGTATACTTCACCTATCAACCAAAAAAACTTTGTAGGTTGCTGTCCTCTTCCTGGTAGCAACGATTATATAAACCATTGCAAGGTCAAGAACTATAAAACTTTACAAGATATCTAAATATTTTAATGCCTTTTAGCTAGGTTCAGATGATGGAAAGAGTAGCTAATTTGCACTGGTCAGGAGTAGTAGGTTTGAGAGGCATTAGGACAACCATTTCCAGTGTGATTGAGCATTAATTTCCGTTGCTTTGTGTGGAAATGACCACACTTCTAGTGGAAACTGGGTTGCGGGCGGGTGTCTCGAGGAGATGTTGGTACACGTGGTCTCCACCGGCATGTCCGTGTGGCCGTGCAAGAGGAGGCGACCCAATGATGAATTTAAACTGCGCTGACGCGTCCTCTGCAGCTCACTGGCCATCTCAAGTCTAAAACCACCGTCGCCCACCACAACCTGTTCCGCTCGTCTACAGGTGTCATGTCACACAGTGTTGTAGCTAGCACAATGCCGTTCATGGCCATTCAAAGCTTCTCCCTACATATCTATCAACGGCGTACTTCCCTAGGAACAGCGTGTGCGCCAACAGTATTGATGTAGTATGCCTAGTTAAAGTACGTGCATATGGGCTAGAACTAGGCGTCGGCAGTCATGCACTGAACGCGCTCCGGATGGGCTTCATCTGAAAATGACCACAATTCACACCGAGATGAGGTGCACGATAGGGCTGGAGAACTTTTGTAGGCTTGGTCTGCACGAATTCAGAAATTCAATTTTCGGTATTTCAATTCCTTTTTGACCCTACCAAAAAAGCCAAGTGGTTCATTTATTATTTTTCTGCTAATGAAATCAATCGGGTCCTCACTCCTCATTGACATACACAGCCATACAAAGCCATATCTCTCTGTATCCGAATAGCAGCTACACATTCAGTTGGAGCTAATCATTGCACTGGTACACTGCCCTCCCCGGCATCGACGACCGCTACGGCCTACATCTACCAGCCCTGCAGCGCTTCCGGGTCCTCCCTCAATTTGATCCCACAGCCGAGTGGTCGAGGAAGGCTACGAGACCAACCTCCTATACCCTAACAATGGTGGCAGGTAACCGTGGTAACCATGGAGGCCAAAGGTGAGTCCTGCGCTTTCTCTTCAGCTTTGAGATCAGGGGGTCTCAGGCGACACCAGCCCTTACAAGTGAGCTTCGTCCCTTCTCGTCAGCATTAAGTGGTGATCATGGCAGGTCTATCTCCTCTTCTTGGCCATTGGTTGCCAAATTGGAAAAAGAATGTGATTTGCATGACATAATGTAAAAAAGTGTAGGGGGCTTTGCCCCCCCACTTACTCCGACGAAGTACTAGTAGTGAAATATATAAATCTACAATGTCCTACGCGGTGAAGAAAATGACTATGATCAGGCCATGACCTTGACGGTTATATATGACCCCCCGTAAACAAGCCATTTTGTGACTAACCTGCCCACATGAGGGAGTTTTCGCTCACATCGTGCCGCGGGCAAATCCTAGTTTATGCAATTCGCGTCAAAATGTCATCCAACTGAACATGGCGACGCGATAGGTGCCCGTCCTAGTAGGCTATGAGCGAACATTTAGACTCTTTTCTGGAGTGGTTTTCTTTTTTATCATCTTTCTTCTGGTTCTTCTGTTTTTTCTCATTTGTACTTTCGTAATTTATATGTTCTTTATGATTTATATTTTTAGGTTATTTTGTTTAGTTTTGTTCTAGTTGATTCTTGATTTGTTTATGAAAATTAGATAACAATTTTAAAATTCTGGAGTACTTTTAATTTATAGAAGTTATGGGATATTTGGAAAATTCAACAATTCTATTTAAAATTCTAAAACTCTAAAATTATTGCAAGAAAAATACTTTTGTAAACATTTTATAATTCTAAAATATTATAATTTCACATATACATATATTTGCCAACATTTTTTACATTTTTCAAAAAAAATTAATTCATGGATATTTTTTATGACGCAATAGTTTCCTTAAGCGATAAAGATAATACTATACGCTGTAATTCAAAAGAAAACCGACTAATAAACAGAAGAAAATCACGATAAAGAGGACAGCTCCATGCATGCTACCCGGCCAGCTCGATTCCATCTCCCATACTCCCTCCATCCATATATTTAGGTTGTTGGAATTGTGTCGAATATAGTGTACAAGGTAGGTTACAGTTGGACTATGAGTTGTATTGTGTTTACATAGGATGTGGAGTCGTGTCCTAATAGGACACTTGTATCCTAGGCCTCTCATATATAACGGGGATAGATACATGATGTAACCTATGCAACATAATAGCACAGGCGCGCAAGGGGGAGCCGGCGGCTTGTGCCGGCACCCGGGTGGCCGGTGTGCGGTATTGTGACGGTGTCACGGGGAGGAGCGCCCGTAGTCAAGCCCCGGGGATGTAGCCATATCGGTGAACCTCGTTATCAATTCTCGGTGTTGTGCTCGTGTGATTGCTTGGTCCTCTGATGATCGACGGTATGCCTCGGATTTATTCTAACAAGTGGTATCAGAGCCACGTTCGAAGAGGGCGTTGATGTTGATCTAGAGGATGGATCGTTGTCAGTTTGGTGCGAAGGCGATACGTGAAGAAATCAGTATCGATGTCGAGGACGTTCGATTGGGAATTCTTACGCGGAAGCCGTCAGGTCACTGCGATCAGACGAGATTGAAAAGAGCAATCTGGGACAGAACTCGGAAGGTGAGCCAGCAGCTGGAAGCAGCGAGGCGGCAGCGGTACGTGGACGTCAGGGGATACATCATGTGGAGCGGTATGCGTGCAGACCAGCGTGATGGGCTGTGCTGGCCGAACCAGGCCCTGGCGGGGCGCACGGCTGGACGAGATCCAGGCTGTTGTCAGCGCCCGCGTGGGTGGAGCTTGGAGCTGAGAACGAGATTTGTTTGGACAAAAATATTGGCGCAAGGACCAAGGATCAGGCATGATGCTATCTGGAAAAAAGGGAAAGAAATACAAGCCCATAAGCTACGTGTGACGGGTTGGAGTTTGACTAGCTAGCTTGTCATTGATCTCCTTTGGTACGTGCACACAGGAAGGCTACACGGGATTTTATTTTGGTCTCCTTTGTTTGGTACACTATTTGTGTTTGGATGGTAGTCAGGGTTGAGGATTTGGGAGCCTAGAGCGCGTCATACAAGATCATGCAAATACAGGGTGTCCAAGATATGCACAGATGTGCAAGCAGTTGTGATGCACGGTGGAGCATGATTGCAATCGGATATGTTCGGCTGGGTCGGACTAGGCAGTCTGACGGATCGACGTGAGTCGGTTGGAACAGAATACGGTGGTGGGATCGGCGACGACGACACAGGGCGTGATGCTGATGGTGACCGACTTCTGGGCGTGGAAACACGTGGCGCAGGCCTCGAGGGCTTGTGTGGCTTCGACAAGACTATGGTGCGGGGTTGATTCAAGACGGTGCACATGAGAGATTGAAGTCGACGGGACGCGTGGATGGACTGATCGTCTACCATGGAGGCTTGTTGAAGGTGGAGCTGGAGTCTGGAGGACTTCACTCGATGCTGATTGAGGGGCTACGGCGTAAGTGCACAGAGAGTCGAAGCCTATTCAGCGGGAAAAGCGAGTGACATGCAGTTCGGACTGGTGCCCGGTGGTCTGATGGAAGCGTGAAACGCGTCATCGGTCGGTGATGATCGGTGGTACTCTACAGTGGGGGTTGAGTGGTGTGGTTTCACGACCCTTGATACTCGACCGGGACAACGGAGGCTCGAGGCGGATATAGCGGCGAGGTGTGCGGTATGCACGGGACATGGAGACGGGCCAGGGCTCTGGTGGTCATACATGTGGTGAGACAACTGCGAAATTGACTCGGGATGACTACAAGCAACGGTGAAATTCTTTCAAGTTTCAGACAAGCGGTCAAGAAAGGAGCGGTGATGTTGAGTTCAGATCTCTGAAAGTTGGGAGCACAAACTAGAGCAAGGGAAACTTAATTTCGCTAGAGCATTGAGTATGGTAAAGAAAAGAAGGGACTATAAGTTGCAGGTGTAGTCATATGGAGTCTTTGGAGTAGCAGTGATGCTCACGGGATAAACTCAAGTCCAATGTACATGAAAGTTTGACGCATTGACGGATTCAGGGTGGTGGAGAATATTTGCCAAGGTGGAGTTTGTTGGAATTGTGCCAAAAAATAGTGTACAAGGTAGGTTATAGTTGGACTATGAGTTGTATTGTGTTTACATAGGATATGGAGTCGTCTCCTAATAGGACACTTGCATCCTAGGCTTCTCATATATAGCGGGGGTAGACACACGATGTAACCTATGCCAATATAATAGCACAGGCGCGCAAGGGGGAGTCGGCGGCTTGTGCCGGTGCCCGGGTGGCCGGTGTGCGGTATTGTGATGGTGTCACTGAAGGAAATATGCCCTAGAGGCAATAATAATGTTATTATTTATTTCCTTATTTCATGATAAATGTTTATTATTCATGCTAGAATTGTATTAACCGGAAACATAATACATGTGTGAATACATAGACAAACATAGTGTCACTAGTATGCCTCTACTTGACTAGCTCGTTGAATCAAAGATGGTTAAGTTTCCTAGCCATAGACATGAGTTGTCATTTGATTAACGGGATCACATCATTAGGAGAATGATGTGATTGACATGACCCATTCCGTTAGCCTAGCACATGATCGTTTAGTATGTTGCTATTGCTTTCTTCATGACTTATACATGTTCCTGTAACTATGAGATTATGCAACTTCCGTTTACCGGAGGAACACTTTGGGTGCTACCAAACGTCACAACGTAACTGGGTGATTATAAAGGAGTACTACAAGTGTCTCCAAAGGTACATGTTGGGTTGGCGTATTTCGAGATTAGGTTTTGTCACTCCGATTGTCGGAGAGGTATCTCTGGGCCTTCTCGGTAATACTCATCACCTAAGCCTTGCAAGCATTGTAACTAATGAGTTAGTTATGAGATGATGTATTACGGAACGAGTAAAGAGATTTGCGTAACGAGATTGAACTAGGTATTGGATACCGACGATCGAATCTCGGGCAAGTAACATACCGATGACAAAGGAACAAAGTATATTGTTATGCGGTTTGACCGATAAAGATCTTCGTAGAATATGTAGGAGCCAATATGGGCATCCAGGTTCCGCTATTGGTTATTGACCAAGAATAGTTCTAGGTCATGTCTACATAGTTCTCGAACCCGTAGGGTCCGCACGCTTAACGTTTGATGTGAGTTCATTATGAGTTTATAAGTATTGATGTACCGAAGGTTGTTGAGTCCCGGATGTGATCACGGACATGACGAGGAGTCTCGAAATGGTCGAGACATAAAGATTGATATATTGAAGCCTACATTTGGACATCGGAAATGTTCCGAGTGAAATCGAATTTATCGAGTACCGGAGGTTACCGAACCCCGGGAACTATATGGGCCATAGTGGGCCTTGGTGGAAAGGAGAAAGGACCAGCCCTAGGTGGCCGCGCGCCTCCCCCCTTCCCCTAGTCCTACTAGGACTAGGAAAGGTGGGCCGGCCCCCTCTCTCTCTTTCCCCCTCCGGTGAATCCTATTCCAACTAGGATTGGAGGGGGAATCCTACTCCCGGAGGGAGTAGGACTCCCTGGCGCGCCTCCTCTTGGCCGGCCGGCCCCCTCCCCCTTGGCTCCTTTATATACGGGGGCAGGGGGCACCCCATGACACACAAGTTGATCTACGGATCGTTCCTTAGCCGTGTGCGGTGCCCCCTTCCACCATATTCCACTTCGGTCATATCGTCATGAGCTTAGCGAAGCCCTGCGCCGGAGAAGTCATATCGTCATGAGCTTAGGCGAAGCCCTGCGTCGGTGGAGCATCATCATCGCTACCACGCCGTCGTCTTGACGGAACTCATCCCGACACTTTGCTGGATCGAGTCCGGGATCGTCATCGAGCTGAACGTGTGCAGAACTCGGAGGTGCCGTACGTTCGGTGCTTGGATCGGTCGGATCGTGAAGACGTACGACTACATCAACCGCGTTGTTATAACGCTTCGCTTTCGGTCACGAGGGTGCGTGGGACGGACTCTCCCCTCTCGTTGCTATGCCATCACCATGGTCTTGCGTGTGCGTAGGAAATTTTTTGAAATTACTACGTTCCCCAACAGTGGCATCCGAGCCTGGTTTTATGCGTTGATGTCATGTGCACGAGTAGAACACAAGTGAGTTGTGGGCGATATAAGTCATACTGCTTACCAGCATGTCATACTTTGGTTCGGCGGTATTGTGAGATGAAGCGGCCCGGACCGACATTACGCGTACGCTTACGCGAGACTGGTTTCACCGCTTCGAGCACTAGTTGCTTAAAGGTGACCGGCGGGTGTCTGTCTCTCTCACTTTAGTTGAACCGAGTGTGGCTACGCCCGGTCCTTGCGAAGGTTAAAACAGCACTAACTTGACAAACAATCGTTGTGGTTTTGGCGTAGGTAAGAACGGTTCTTGCTCAGCCCGTAGCAGCCACGTAAAACTTGCAACAACAAAGTAGAGGACGTCTAACTTGTTTTTGCAGGGCATGTTGTGATGTGATGTGGTCAAGGCGTGATGCTATATTTTATTGTATGAGATGATCATGTTTTGTAACCGAGTTATCGGCAACTGGCAGGAGCCATATGGTTGTCGCTTTATTGTATGAAATGCAAAAGCCATGTAATTGCTTTACTTTATCACTAAGCAGTAGCGATAGTCGTAGAAGCAATAGTTGGCGAGACGACAACGATGCTACGATGGAGATCAAGGTGTCGCGCCGGTGACGATGGTGATCATGACGGTGCTTCGGAGATGGAGATCACAAGCACAAGATGATGATGACCATATCATATCACTTATATTGATTGCATGTGATGTTTGTCCTTTATGCATCTTATCTTGCTTTGATTGACGGTAGCATTATAAGATGATCTCTCACTAAAATTATCAAGAAGTGTTCTCCTGAGTATGCACCGTTGCTAAAAGTTCAGTAGTACCCGGACACCACGTGATGATCGGGTGTGATAAGTTCTCGTCCATCTTCAACGGGTGCAAGCCAGTTTTGCACACGCAGAATACTCAGGTTAAACTTGACGAGCCTAGCATATGCAGATATGGCCTCGGAACACGGAGACCGAAAGGTCGAGCGTGAATCATATAGTAGATATGATCAACATAGTGATGTTCACCATTGAAACTACTCCATCTCACGTGATGATCGGACATGGTTTAGTTGATTTGGATCACGTAATCACTTAGATGACTAGAGAGATGCCTATTTAAGTGGGAGTTCTTAAGTAATATGATTAATTGAACTTTAATTTATCATGAACTTAGTCCTGGTAGTATTTTGCAAATTATGTTGTAGATCAATAGCTCGCGTTGTTGCTTCCCTATGTTTGTTGCTTTTATATGTTTGTTTTGATATGTTCCTAGAGAAAAATTATGTTGAAAAATGTTAGTAGCAATGATGCGGATTGGATCCGTGATCTGAGGTTTATCCTCATTGCTGCACAGAAGAATTATGTCCTTAATGCACCGCTAGGTGACAAACCTATTGCAGGAGCAGATGCAGACGTTATGAACGTTTGGCTAGCTCAATATGATGACTACTTGATAGTTTAGTGCACCATGCTTAAAGGCTTAGAATCGGGACTTCAAAGGCGTTTTGAGCGTCATGGACCATATGAGATGTTCCAGGAATTGAAGTTAATATTTCAAGCAAATACCGAGTTGAGAGATATGAAGTCTCCAACAAGTTATATAGCTAAAAGATGGAGGAGAATCGCTCAACTAGTGAGCATGTGCTCAGATTGTCTGGGTACTTCAATCGCTTGAATCAAGTGGGAGTTAATCTTCCAGATAAGATAGTGATTGACAGAATTCTCTAGTCACCATCACCAAGTTAGTAGAACTTCGTGATGAACTATAATATGCAAGGGATGATGAAAATAATTCCCAAGCTCCTCGCGATGCTAAAATCGGCGAAGGTAGAAATCAAGAAAAAACATCAAGTGTTGATGGTTGACAATACCACTAGTCTCAAGGAAAAGGGCAAAGGAAGAAGGGAACTTCAAGAAGAGCGGCAAGCAAGTTGCTGCTCGAGTGAAGAAGCCCAAGTCTGGACCTAAGCACGAGACTAAGTGCTTTTGCTGCAATGGAACTGGTCCTCGAAGCGGAACTACCCCAAGTATTTGGCGGATAAGAAGGATGGCAAAGTGAACAAAGGTATATTTGATATACAGATTATTGATGTGTATTTTACTAGTGTTCGTAGCAACCCTCGGTATTTGATACTGGTTCAGTTGCTAAGAGTAGTAACTCAAACGGAGTTGCAGAATGAACAGAAACTAGTTGAAGGGAAGTGACGATGAGTGTTGGAAGTAGTTCCAGGATTGATATGATCATCATCGCACACTCCCTATACTTTCGGGATTAGTGTTAAACCTAAATAAATGTTATTTGGTCTTTGCGTTGAGCATGAATATGATTTGATCATGTTTATTGCAAAACGGTTATTCATTTAAAGTCAAAGAATAATTGTTGTTCTGTTTACATGAATAAAACCTTCAATGGTCATACACCCAATGAAAATAGTTTTCAAAACGGTTATTCATTTAAAGTCAAAGAATAATTGTTGTTCTGTTTAAATGAATAAAACCTTCGATGGTCATACACCCAATGAAAATAGTTTATTGGATCTCGATCGTAGTGATACGCATATTCATAATATTGATGCCAAAAGATGCAAAGTTAATAATGATAGTGCAACTTATTTGTGGCACTGCCGTTTGGGTCATATCGGTATAAAGCGCATGAAGAAACTCCATAAGGATGGATTTTTGGAATCACTTGGTTATGAATCATTTGATACTTGCGAACCGTGCCTTTTGGGCAAGATGACTAAAACTCCGTTCTCCGGAACAATGGAACAAGCTACTGACTTGTTGGAAATAACACATATATACCGATGTATGCAATCCAATGAGTGTTGATGCTCGTGGCAAGTATCGTTATTTTTCTGACCTTCACAAGATGATTTGAGTAGATATGGGTATATCTACTTGATGAAACATAAGTCTGAAATAGTTGAAAGGTTCAAAGAATTTCAGAGTGAAGTGGAAAATCATCGCAACAAGAAAATAAAGTTTCTGCGATCTGATCGTGGAGATGAATATTTGAGTTACGAGTTTGGTCTTCAATTAAAACAATGTGGAATAGTTTCACAGCTCACGCCACCTGGAACACCACAACATTATGGTGTGTCCGAACGTCGTAACCGTACTTTATTTTGATATAATGCGATTTATGATGTATCTTACCGATTTACCACTATCGTTTTGGGGTTATGCATTAGAGACAGCTGCATTCACGTTTAATAGGGCACCATCTAAATCCGTTGAGATGACACCGTATGAACTATGGTTTAGCAGTAAACCTAAGCTGTCGTTTCTTAAAGTTTGGAGTTGTGATGCTTATGTGAAAAAGTTTTCACCTGATAAGCTCGAACCCAAATCGGAGAAGTGCATCTTCATAGAATACCCAAAGGTAACTATTGGGTACACCTTCTATCACAGATCCGAAAGCAAGATATTTGTTGCTAAGATGGATCCTTTCTAGAGAAGAAGTTTCTCTCGAAAGAAGTGAGTGGGAGGAAAGTAGAACTTGATAAGGAAATTGTACCTTCTCCCTTATTGGAAAGTAGTTCATCACAGAAATCAGTTTCAGTGATTCCTACACCAATTAGTAAGGAAGTTAATGATGATGATCATGAAACTTCAGATCAAGTTGCTACCAAACCTCGTGAGGTCTTCGGAGTAAGATCCGCACAGAGTGGTACGGTAATCATGTTCGGAAGTCATGTTACTAGACCATGATGAACCCACGAAATATGAGGAAGCGATGATGAGCCCAGATTCATAAAATGGCTTGAGGCCATTAAATCTGAGATGGGATCCATATATGAGAACAAAGTGTGGACTTTGATGGAGTTGCCCGATGATCGGCAAGCCATATTATATAAATGGATCTTCAAGAGGAAGACAGATGCTGATAGTAGTATTACTATCTACAAAGCTAGACTTGTCGAAAAAGGTTTTAGACAAAGTTCAAGGTGTTGACTACAATGAGATTTTCTCAACTGTAGCGATGCTTAAGTCTGTCCGAATCATGTTAGCAATTGCCACATTTTATGAAATCTGGCAAATGGATGTGAAAACTACATTCTTTAATGCATTTATTAAAGAAGAGTTGTATATGATGCAACCAGAAGGTTTTATCAATCCTAAAGGAGCTAACAAAATGTGCAAGCTTCAGCGATCCATCTATGGACTGGTGCAAGCATCTCGGAGTTGGAATAAACGCTTTGATAGTGTGATCAAAGCATATGGTTTTATACAGACTTTTGGAGAAGCCTGTATTTGCAAGAAAGTGAGTGGGAGCACTACAACCTTTCTGATAAGTATATGTGAATGACATATTGTTGATCGGAAATAATGTAGAATTATTCTGAAAAGCATAAAGGAGTGTTTGAAAGGAGTTTTTTCAAAGAAAGACCTCGGTGAAGCTGCTTACATATTGAGCATCAAGATCTATAGAGATAGATCAAGACGCTTGATAAGTTTTCAATGAATACATACCTTGACAAGATTTTGAAGTAGTTCAAAATGGAACAGTCAAAGAAAGAGTTCTTGCCTGTGTTACAAGGTGTGAGATTGAGTAAGACTCAAAACCCGACCACGGCAGAAGATAGAAAGAGAATGAAAGTCATTCCCTATGCATCAGCCATAGGTTCTATAAAGTATGTCATGCTGGTGTACCAAATCTATTGCATACCCTACCACTAAAGCTTGGCGAGGGAGTGCAATAATGATCTAGGAGTAGATCAATGAACAGCGGTCAAAATTATCCTTAGTAGAATAAGGATATGTTTCTCGATTATGGAAGTGAAAAAAAGGTTCGTCGTAAAGGGTTACGTCGATGCAAGTTTTAACACTAATCTAGATGACTCTGAGTCTCAATCTAGATACATATTGAAAGTGGGAGCAATTAGCTAGAGTAGCTCCGTGCAGAGCATTGTAGACATAGAAATTTGCAAAATACTTACGGCTCTGAATGTGACAGACCCGTTGACTAAAATTATCTCACAAGCAAAACATGATCACACCTTAGTACTCTTTGGGTGTTAATCACATAGCGATGTGAACTAGATTACTGACTCTAGTAAACCCTTTGGGTGTTGGTCACATGTCGATGTGAACTATGGGTGTTAACCACATATAGATGTGAACTATTGATGTTAAATCACATGGCGATGTGAACTAGATTATTGACTCTAGTGCAAGTGGGAGACTGAAGGAAATATGCCCTAGAGGCAATAATAAAGTTATTATTTATTTTCTTATTTCATGATAAATGTTTATTATTCATGCTAGAATTGTATTAGCCGGAAACATAATACATGTGTGAATACATAGACAAACATAGTGTCACTAGTATGCCTCTACTTGACTAGCTCGTTGAATCAAAGATGGTTAAGTTTCCTAGCCATAGACATGAGTTGTCATTTGATTAACGGGATCACATCATTAGGAGAATGATGTGATTGACATGACCCATTCCGTTAGCCTAGCACATGATCGTTTAGTATGTTGATATTGCTTTCTTCATGACTTATACATGTTCCTGTAACTATGAGATTATGCAACTCCCGTTTACGGAGGAACACTTTGGTGCTACCAAGCGTCTGGCGTAACTGGGTGATTATAAAGGAGTACTACAGGTGTCTCCAAAGGTACATGTTGGGTTGGCGTATTCGAGATTAGGTTTTGTCACTCCGATTGTCGGAGAGGTATCTCTGGGCCTTCTCGGTAATACTCATCACCTAAGCCTTGCAAGCATTGTAACTAATGAGTTAGTTATGAGATGATGTATTACGGAACGAGTAAAGAGATTTGCCGGTAACGAGATTGAACTAGGTATTGGATACCGACGATCGAATCTCGGGCAAGTAACATACCGATGACAAAGGGAACAAAGTATATTGTTATGCGGTTTGACCGATAAAGATCTTCGTAGAATATGTAGGAGCCAATATGGGCATCCAGGTTCCGCTATTGGTTATTGACCAAGAATAGTTCTAGGTCATGTCTACATAGTTCTCGAACCCGTAGGGTCCGCACGCTTAACGTTTCGATGACAGTTCATTATGAGTTTATAAGTATTGATGTACCGAAGGTTGTTCGGAGTCCCGGATGTGATCACGGACATGACGAGGAGTCTCGAAATGGTCGAGACATAAAGATTGATATATTGGAAGCCTACATTTGGACATCGGAAATGTTCCGAGTGAAATCGAATTTACCGGAGTACCGGAGGTTACCGGAACCCCCCGGGAACTATATGGGCCATAGTGGGCCTTGGTGGAAAGGAGAAAGGACCAGCCATAGGTGGCCGCGCGCCTCCCCCCTTCCCCTAGTCCTACTAGGACTAGGAAAGGTGGGCCGGCCCCCTCTCTCTCTTTCCCCCTCCGGTGAATCCTATTCCAACTAGGATTGGAGGGGGAATCCTACTCCCGGAGGGAGTAGGACTCCCTGGCGCGCCTCCTCTTGGCCGGCCGGCCCCCTCCCCCTTGGCTCCTTTATATACGGGGGCAGGGGGCACCCCAGGACACAAGTTGATCTACGGATCGTTCCTTAGCCCTGTGCGGTGCCCCCTCCACCATATTCCACTTCGGTCATATCGTCGCGGAGCTTAGGCGAAGCCCTACGCCGGAGAAGTCATATCGTCGCGGAGCTTAGGCGAAGCCCCGCGTCGGTGGAGCATCATCATCGCCACCACGCCGTCGTCTTGACGGAACTCATCCCGACACTTTGCTGGATCGAGTCCGGGATCGTCATCGAGCTGAGCGTGTGCAGAACTCGGAGGTGCCGTGCGTTCCGGTGCTTGGATCGGTCGGATCGTGAAGACGTCGACTACATCAACCGCGTTGTTATAATGCTTCCGCTTTCGGTCTACGAGGGTACGTGGACGGACACTCTCCCCTCTCGTTGCTATGCCATCACCATGGTCTTGCGTGTGCGTAGGAAAATTTTTGAAACTACTACGTTCCCCAACAGTCACGGGCAGGAGTGCCCGTAGTCAAGCCCCGGGGATGTAACCATATCGGTGAACCTCGTTAACAAATCTCGGTGTTGTGCTCGTGTAATTGCTTGGTCCTTGGATGATCGGCGGTATGCCTCGGATTTATTCTAACATAGGGCCTAATAAATTTTTCGAGGTTGTCTTTGACTATTAATAAAATTAAGAATATATCAGATATATAATGTGAAAGTTATATCATTAAAAGCTCCTTTCATATACGAATTGGAAGATGTGCTTTCTGTAATTTACAGGTCATATATTATTGCTCTAACATATGGTTAAATTTAGCCGTGAAAAACGCATTAGGCCTTATACAAATGGATAGAGGGAGTATGATTTTGAGGGACAGGTTCCTGACCGGTTGATCAGGACCAATGCAGAAAGAAGCGAAGCAACAAAGAAGCAGCCTTGCTTCTCGACGTACAAGCGGCGACCTTGTAACCTTCGGATTGTGCAGATTGGAGGAATCATGGGCATAATTCGCTGCCACGGAGGGTTGGTCGATGTGCATTCAAGTTTTAGATTGGTACAGGTCGCATGTTAAGAAGTTCAAGTCCTAGCTAGCTAGAAGCGTAGGTTCAACTTAAGTACAAATACTAGCGTAGTTACCATGTTGTTGTTAGCCAAGGTAAAAGTTTAATTGCTTCGTCGTACACAAATGACACTTCACTTCATAATGTAACGTTCACGTCCATGGTACTGCAGATACGTCTGGCCAAACGAGCTCATGCCACGCGTGACAAACCACATTTGCTCCCGCGCGCAGTGCTGTGGTGCTATCAGCACGGGTGAAAAGGGATTGTGCAAAGCCGCTTTAGTGTGCGTTTGGATCATAGTCAATTCGAGTCTTGGCCACCGACGCTACCTAGCTGTTTGTAAAGACAAAATAACTAACTTTAGTAAGCAATCTAGCCAATGCATCCGAGCACCCCAGAGAACCCTTGCATCAGTGGGAGATGGCTCTCCTCCGTCGACAAGAAACGAGTGGAAGCAAGATATGAAAATGAGATATCTCTCCTCCGTGGACAAGAAATGCAGTGGAAGCAGGCCTGAAATGAAAACAAGTGCCACTGAAAAACATGCTTGACTATGTAGATTGCTAGCTAGGTTGAACGGATCCAACATTAAACTACCCACAGTGGGAGTAATATAGATGGTAACATCACACATTTCTAGACAAAACGGATGATGTGATGAATAATTAATGAGGAAAGAGGGGGCATGAGGTAACATAGCTAGTTACTGTAACATCACACATACCAAGACAAGATAAATCTATAATCTAATAAATGAAGTGTTGCATGACACCACATATATATTACTCCTCACTATAGAGGTAGTAACATAGACTAGTAACATATGCATGTTACTAGTCTAAGTTATTACCTATTGTGACTAGTCTTACAGGCTAATTTGCCTCCTTAATGACAATGTCAAGATTTTCACGGCAATTGCTGCTAATAGACTCAATGCGGTTATCGAGCATGTTGTCTGGCCATCCAAGCAGTTTTCATGGAAGGTAGGAATATCCTTGATGGTGTTGTCAGCTTTCATGTGACCGTCCATGAGATGCACCAAAAAACAGACGAGTGGTGTAATCTTTAAAATCAACTTTGAAAAAGTGTATGAAATAGTCAAATGGTTCTGGTTTGTGGTGCACTCAACCTGCGGCACCTCCGGCTTCCCCCACGCGGTTGCGCCACTCCCTGCGTCTACCTGCGACGGCGCCTACCCTCCACGCCCCGGCGACGGCCCGACCTCCCCCGCATGGCCACACACCATCCGCGCCGCCTTCTGCAGCTACCTCTGATGTCGCCTCCCCTCCATACCCCGGTCAAAGCCCAACTTCCCCTGCGCGGCCGCGCCACAACCTGCGCCGCCCCCTACAGCTACCTCTGATGCCGCTGACCCTCCACGACCCGGCTTCGGCCCCGGCCTGGCTTCCTCAATCGCCTTCATTGTCAATGGACTCCGCGTAGCTCCAGCAACGGTGACGGTATGGAGGTTGCCAGGAGGTGCGGCGTTGTTTCTACCGCGTCAATGACGACGAGTATTCGCGGAATGGTGCAGCTGGATATCGACGACAGTTGCGGCTGGATGGACGAGCTCAGGGCGGCGGCACTGCCTGGCGCCATGGTGGCATCGACAGCTGACCTAGCAAGGTCTTTGTGTCGATACCTGCTCTAATGATGGTTCGGTGGATGACGGCTGCGGTAGCCTCCGTGAGTACGCCGGACCAGTGTGTGACCCACTACCGGTGTGTGGCTGGATGGGGCAACCGGAATCAGATGTTAGGTTTTGGTGCGATGTTTGTGTGGTATTAGGTTCGGACATTCGGCACCCTTGCATCAATGAGATAGGAGTAGCGACAGGTGTCGCCAAGATGATGGCTTCAGACTTATTGATGTAATGCTTTGTAAGGACTCTGAGAAGAATTAATAAAATGGTTGCATGCATCACTCACATGCAGAGGCCGGGGGTAATATCCTCATTTTCAAAAAAATAAAATAAAGAACCGAGAGAGTACAGTGGAAGAACTAGTCTGATGAATATACAGAGAAGATAATATTCGGACTGATGTGTATGCTCTATGAGGTAGTACTACCGAGTGACGATAGGGAGTACTGACGAGTAGGCGAGCTGAAAAAAGGAAGAATACAAGGAAAGAGATGGCCGCGGCTGGATGGAAGCAACCGGACGACCGAATTTTCCCACTAGCCCGCTGGGTCTAGTCCAACAACGAAGGTTGACGGGTCGAAACAATGAGATTATTTCTGTTCGTCGACACTGGCTTTCCTAGGGTCCAGGCCACACCTACCAATCCCCTGATCAACGAACAGAAAACTTCCTCACATTTCTTTAGACGTCTCCAACAACCAGGGGGTTAGCGTGTGCGCCATGGCAGCCTTAGATTATCTCCAGGAGAAAAAGAAACAATTAGCACGCGTAGCCATGACAACGTTTTTCCAAACATGGACATGCTTATATTATTCAAAGTTGCTATGGTACCCAATCACTGAAAATTCGTAAAGTTTATTTTGGGACGGAAGGAGTACTCGATATTGAACAAAAAGTTTTCCCACAAAAAAAGTTTATCGAACAAGAATTTGATACCACGGTTTTTTTTTATGCTTGGATCAATTTTTTTTATTTCTCTATATCTCTTAGTTAAGGCCTGTTTGGTCAATGGATATTCAATGGAACTTTGTGGGATTCCAGTCCAGAGATTATTCTTTACAGTCTGTTTGGTTCAAAAGAAGTATCATCCGAATCACCCATGGATTGTTTTCCAAATGCACTACATTTCTATAGGGGTCCTAGCAAGGGGTTAGACCACTTGGAATTTGGTTTTTCTGAATCTCTACGTCAACCAGTCAAAATTTATGCAAAATTTCTAACAGTTTGCCTCTGGTGCAGACAAGCATCTTCAATTTTGTATTTCTATGTTTGTACTGTATGATGTTTGATGAATACTCAAAAGTTTAAAATAAACTATTTTTATGTTTTTTTATTCTTATATTCTAGTACAAATCTTGCGAATCAAAGAGGCGCTGCTTAGACCCTGCATCGCCATTTATTATATTAAGCATCTGTTTGGCTTCACATGTGCAAAGAATCTGGCACATGCAAACTAGTGTCATCACCAATCTCACTCACGTTGTAAGTTGTCAAAAACAAAATACTTTTTCTATACAATATACTCCATCTTCTCTCGAGAAAAGAAAGGAAAAAGGTAAGGGCATGTACAATGCTTGATAAGATAGTTTATCTTAAGTTTTGCATGTAATTTTGAGATGATAAAAAATTTATCTATAATGGGTCATCTCTTAGCCTTATCTTCAGTAAGCAGCAATTCCTAAAAATTTGGTGAAGCATGTTATGCTAAGAGATCATCCCTTGTCTTCTCTTAAATAAGAGAAGACACACCTTTTCTTATGAATTCTCTCTCGTCCACCTCACCATTTATCCTATATGGCAATCCTAAGATAGCACCATTGTACATGCCCTAAAACTGAGTATGGACACCGCCCATGCTACAACGGTTGGCTCTGTTGGCGCCGCCGCTGCGTCTCCCAATGGCCGTAGGCCTCCTGCAGCCGTCGCCGGAACTGCACCATGTCCAGCAGAACATTCTGCCCATCCAGGTACACATTCTTGGTGACCCGCCTGCCAGACAGGGGCGGAGCTAGGATTTGAGTATGAGGGGGGGCCAAAAAAGTCAATGACCAGAAAATCAAGAAGTAAATGGCCGAATAAGCATTTTGAGTGAATAAAATCCACCATTTGTCGAAAAATGACAAAATAAGCAAAAACAAATGTAGAAATATCACAACTCTTAAAATAATGTCAGTATATTATGTAACCACATCTATCTTGTAATCCAATGGAAAAACCATGTTGGCTATAGTTCTATAGCCATATTATTTTCTTTCATCCATCATGTGAAATAACTATTATCTGCAGAGAATCATCACATCAAAGATGTTCCCTTAATGCCTTTAAAACATACCAGCTAGATGCAAAGTATTTTTTAAGCTATCAATAAATTTGTTGGAGCTGATCAATCTTTCCTTTCTTCTCTTGCAAAAAAAGACATTTCCTTTCTTCAGGAGGCTTTTTATGGTACACAATCTACTAATTGTGAGAGGGAGTGCACCTTTATAGTTAGATGTATATCTTTTTAACTAGCTGTTGTTAATTTTGAGTTGCCTGAATTTTAAAAATGTACTCAGCCGACTAAAATTGAAATTAGTTAGTAATTCATCTTTGAAAGTTCACCATCCAAATGGACTATTGGTAAATTCAGTCCGGGTTTAATTGTAAGAAAGGAGATTGTGACGGTTGGATGTTTTTTCTTTGAATTGTGATGGTTGGATGTTAATCCAAAGGACTAGAAAAGTATCCGAGATAAAAACAATTCAACTGACAAACTGAGACTTGACATATTGTGGTGTTCCAACCATCGCAATCTCATTCATTACATATAGTTCATCTTTGAAAGTTCACATTCCAAATGGACTGTTAGAGTAACTTTAGTCCGTGTTTAATATGCATGGGAAAACTGATACTGCGATGGTTGGATGTTAATCCAAAGGAACAAAAAAATATCCGAGATAAAAGATATTCAACTGAGACATGATATATTGTGATCTTCCATCTACGGCATGATCACATCTTGGGTCCCTTAGAAAAGTCCAAGTTAGACGCGAGCGATCTTCGCTGTACGTACGTATGTATGTATGAATGTATATATGTATGGATGTACACAATGGGCGAGCTATTCTGATGGAGATATAGAAGTATAATATTCAGAGTAATGTGCTTGAGGTATTTCAGTGTGGCGGTAGCCCAAACTGAAAGGAAGACGACGACTTAGCTCTGAGCGAGACGCGGCGATAGGGATCGATTGGAGAGAGCGAGGAAATGGAATGACCGAGGCTGGAAGGAAGCGTTGGGACTCCGGAGGAACGATTTTTCACTCCGGCCCAGTTGTTCACCCCACGTGTGCCGCTGGGTCACACCAGGGATGTTGTGATTTGACGGTGTTAAAACAACGAGTGACCCAGACGAGCGCACCTACCAATCCCCAAATCAACGAACCGAAAGAAGCATCCTCACATTTGTAGTTTGGACGTCTCTAGCAGTGAAGTTAGCGTGTATGCCATGCCAAACTAGATTCTTTTTCCATGAAAAGAAACAAACAACTACGTAGGATACACGGGTACGAGCCGTGGCAACCTTCTGCCAGATGTAGATAACCTCATGCGAGACTATGTAGCTACTTTTTTTTTTGGTCACAAGACGTAGCAACTGTATTTTGAAAGAAAAACATTTGATTTGTTTGTCAATTGTCAAAGTAGTACTAAGAACATTAGAAAAAGAAAAATCGATCCAGGTCCTTTTTTCAAAAATCAAATCACATCTAGACTACCTAATTAAGCACGACTATAAGCACTAAGGGCTAGTCAAAGGCGTGCAGCCATCATCGCCTCTCCCTCGGTAAAGCCAGGTAAACTTTATTGTAGTAGATAGTTCCGTGTGCTTATCATAACATAACCTATAGTCCGCACTAATGTAATGCAGCACATGCTTGATGGCAGCTAGATGCTGCAAGCTTTGAGCCTCCACGTACCTGCTGACAATGTCCACGTAATCAGCGATGTCGGGTCTCATGTTGACGAAATACCTAAGACTAGCCACAATGGAGAGTAACATACACTAGTAACATCCCATATCCCTATACTATGGTACTACCTTCATAGTGGGGTAGTAACCTAAGTGTGGTAACATGCAAAGTTTCATTTATTAGGTTATAGACTTATATTGTATTGGGACATATGATGTTACAGTAACTAGCTAAGTTACTCAAACTACCTTTCTTCTCATTAACTCATTGCCACATAAGCAAATTTGCTGAGTTGGACTCGATGTTACTGCTGAAATTACTCCCACTGTGGCTAGTCTAAAAGTGCCTACAATGGTCCAATACACAGTGGCGTCCACCAGCGCACTGCCATCTTGCTTTTAAATGCTTTAGCCGGTTCTCCATGGGCGTAGCTGACCCGGCACAATGTGATGGCGGCACAGGTCTGCTCCACCTTAATTTTAGGGGGTAGTAGGAGAGCAGTCCAAGATCGCTCATGCTGAACACTTTTTTTTTTCAGGTCTGAGCCTTGAACTCGATGATCTAGTCGACGTGGCTGCCTGTGATGATCAACTCATCTACGTACAGCCCCACAATCAAGGAAGCTTGTACCGTTGTCTTCCGGTGGACGGCGTTCTCCAATAAGTGGTGTCCAAATCCCAACTCCAGTAGTGTAGCGTTCGGCTTTGAGTTCCAGGCCCGCAGTACTTTCCATAAGCCATAGAACACCTTGCAATGCCAAATTATGTTCCGGTCATGATGGGCGTTGACATGTCCTGGTGGTGTCTGCATGTAGACTTCCTCAGCGAGATCACCATTGAGGAACGCGGACTTTGCACCCATATGGTGCGTTATCAAGCCGCCGTGCGCAGCGAGCGTGATCAACAATGTACGGTCTCCATCCCCGCCACCAGTGTGAATAATCCGTCAAAGTTGACGCCCTGCCATTCTCGCTCGGGAGCGCTGCAAACTCCCATGTTCCACCATGGTCGCTCTTGAACGCCAACAACTTCATGTCGTGCTCTTTCTCGGCGATCGCTTTTATGTTGCAGAAGAACGCCATCGCCTGATCCTTTGTGCGAAGCATCTCCACCCACATGAACCTGCTTTAATCATCTACAAAAAGGAAGAAGTATAGATTACCGGCAGGAGTTGCCGGCGAAATAAGACGACAGAGGTCTCCATGAATGGTTCCAACGGGCGATCCGCCCCGTACGACAAGGCTGCTGAAAACGGAGTTCCGTGCATTTTGCTAATGGTGCACCTGTAGCAGAGCTGATCCACACGCTCCACCACTCTCATGACATTGACCATGCCCTTCACACCAAAGTCATGGAGTGCGCGGAAGTGCAGGTGTCCAAATCGCACGTGTTACTACCATGCAACATTGACCACTTTTCCCAGCAGGCACACTGGCTCCGCGATCTATGTAGAGCGGGTTCCTGGCCCGCTTGACACGCGCCAGAAGCAGCCGCTCACGATCAACGATATCGTGCTATACACCAATTGAGCAAGGTGGAAGATGATGAATGGCTCAAGGACACAAGGAACTACTGATCGCAAGTTTTTTTGTTTTCTCTTCATCTTATTAGTCGCTAACAAAGCTGGTTTGATCACTAACACTACACCATCGTCACACCATACATTGACCGTACCAACCCAAGATTCAGTCGACGTGGCTCAACTAAACCTACGCAAAACCCTCACCGCAGCATGAATAACACATTCTTGGCCTACCCTTGACTTTGACTAAGCTCAAATTGAAAAACTAATAAGTCCCTGGCAATGTGATTAACTCAACAGTCCTCTCGGGGTCGGGGTGGCATATTATCGCCCCCCCTCTTTGGATATTGCGTTACTCTCCACTGCTGATTAGGTCGTTGTTGGCCTAGTCTTGGCCAGTATCCCTTTGATAAACTGACCAGTTCTCGTCGTACGTACCTCTTTTGTCATTGGGATCGCTCTCCTTCAAAGCTAAAGAAGCTTGTATGTATGTGAGAGAAGAGTACAATACAGTGGGCAAAAGCTAGTCCAACAGAGACGCCGAGAGATAATATTCAATGACGTGCTTCGATGAGATATTTCAGAGCAACAATGCTACACCCACTTAAACCTACAGTCTCCTTACGTAATCTTTCTAAACAAATTTCTCCATCCCCTGAATTCAACTAGGTGGGCCTCACTCCACTAATTTCGTCAAACAAAAAGATGCCACCAAGGCTGGCTGTTAAGTTAATCACACATGATTCCTGACGTAGGTGTAGCATTGCTCATTTGAGAGTGACGGCATGAGAGAAGTAGGGGAACAGGAAAGGATCAAACAAAGAGGGCGAGGAAAACGAAAGGCCGCGGCTCGATGGAAGCAACGGAAAGACCTTCGCGTGCGTCCAACAACCACGGAGGTTGAGGGGTCGAAACAATGAGATTATTTCTGTTCGTCGACACTGCTGGCTTTCCTAGGATCCATGCCGCACCTCCAATCCCCAGATCAACGAACCCAAAGCATCTTGACATTTGTTTAGGCGCCTCTAACAACCAGGGAGTTAGCGTGTGGGCCATGGCAGCCTTATGTTATGTCCAGGAGAAAAAGAAACAATTAACACGAGTAGCCATGGCAACGTTTTGCCAAACGTAGACATGTTTATATTCTTGAAAAGAAAGGTAGTTGTTGCTATAGTACGCTACCTGTGATGTTTCAGTCACGTTTTAATTCAATAGAGTTTTTGCCGCGCTTTATTTGTTTAAACCATTTCTTTGTTTTTAAAGAACTTTTACATTTTAACTTTGTTGTGATAGCACTTCTAATTGTACTTGTGCAGTTATACTCTAACGATGGGCACATATAAGAAAATATGCTGTCACCTGCACCATTGATAGTCGTGGAAGAATATGAGCTTTGCAAATAACGATTCTATATGGAACAATAATTTGATGCCCGGCTCAGGCTTTTCCCACCTCAATATCTCCTAGTTAGGGCCTCTTTCTTTCAAAGGATTTTCAACGGAATTTCGTAAGATTCGGAGCCACATATATATTTGCTTTAGAGTTTGTTTGGTTTAAAGAAATGTTTCCTCCAAAATATCCATACATTTCTTTTCTGCACCCATTTCTGTAGGTTTCCTGTCAAGAGGATTTACGGCTTGGAAACGTAAAAGCATGACAGCTATGATACCATCAATATCTATGCAAATTTGTCATGTCTTCTACTCCCTCTGTCCGTATTTGTTCGGAACCCTCTTGTTCTGGACTAAAATTTCACTATAAATTTAAATAATAAAATGTAAACTATATGTCACAAAAATTATACCTTTGGAAACCTCTTTCGAACAAATCCAACAATATAGTTTTTGTAGTGTACTCCCTCCGTCAAAGTGCATAAGTCACATTAGGAGTAGCAGCACGACCTAGATGGCTATAGATTGGACGAGGAGGAGCACCGCGATGAGGGAAACTTCCTATCACAGCGGTGCTTTAAACGGAAGCATTATCAACATTTAATCACTAGTTACTAGGACGCCGTTTGACCTCTCCATGCAGGCCCGTAAGTGATCGCATGCAAAACCGTCTTCAATCTCTTGACTAATCAATGCTCGCGAACGAGGCTGGTAGGGGATTGAAGAAAAGCTAATGTTCCACGCCTAAAGGTTGTGGGAAAACCTGGTTTTCATAAGGTGACTTTTGCACTTGGACGGAGGGAGTATATTTTATATATATTTTGGCAAAATGATAACTAAAGTTCGACCCAAAATACTGGGGTGCCTAACAAACCCGGATGGAGAGGCTATGTTTCTATTTCAGTTAGGATAGGATAGTTGTAGCAAAAAGTTTAGTACCATACTGCTCGTGGTGAGCATGGATGACCAATATATAAGGGGAAGCCTCGCATACCTCTAGAAACGCTAGGAGCACACATACAGAGAGTATTGCACACAGAGTGAGTGTGTTTGCGTGAATATATGCGTGAACTTAGGATTTTGGACGCTTGGCCGTCGCCCGCCTCCTTTTTTGTTTATGTCAAAAATGTATTTTTCACGTCCTGGCGTTCGTCGTGCACCATGGTGTCGTACGTACACAGGCAAGCAAGCTACCGAACAAACGACACGAATGCATGCATCATGCCGTCATCAAGTCGACCCAAATTGTGCAGCTAGGGTCCCTCTACAAATTTCTGAAGTTTATAATGTGAATATAGCACAACAAAAATCCGAAAAATAAATGAGATGTGGTACATGTGATCTACAAGGCAGGCTCGATTCCCCGTCGCTGCGGTTGCTGGCCGGTTGATCAAGACCTATACAGAAACAAGCGAAGCGAAGCAACAAAGAAGTAGCCTTGCGTCTCAGCGTACTACAAGCAGTCGATCTCCGGATTGGTCCATGTACTTTAAGTCCTAGCTAGATAGAAGCGTAGCTACAAATCAAAGTACAAATACTACAGAGGTGGTTCCGTTGTCTGTCGGCGCCATGTATCTGCGCTTTGCGTCTTGGGAGGACAGGAGGGAGGCTCTCCGGCGCCAGCCTTTCATGCACGAGGGGGCTCGCATCGACCTCTTCCCTGAGGAGGAGTACGACCGCGTCTCCCCTCCTCTGGACGTGTGTGCGGTGCTGGCCGCCACCGGCTTTCCGGCGGAGTTCATCAACCCCACATGCATCCCTGCCATGTTCTCGGGGTTCGGCAAAGTGCTGGAGATCGATCTGCTGGTGCTCTCCGGCAAGGAGCTGGCCACGGTTCGCGCCGTGGTCCTGCTGAAAAACCCGCGGCGGGTGCCCTGCGACGTCTGGCCTCTGGGCGGTCGCTGGGGGCGCGCATCATCGCTGTCCGCCTCGTCCGTGTGTGGAGCCGGGACGACTCCTTCTCTGCGGACAGGACCTACGTCCCTTTCTTCGCCGAGCCGCCTCCTCCGTTCGCGCACAATCGGGCGGTCCTCCTCGGGCAGCCAGTGGGCGCGCGGGCTGGGGGCCCCGCTCCCATGCACGTAGGCGGCCGCGGGGGCGGATTCCAGCTCTCCTCCAAGCTGAGGCTCTTGGGTGCCCCCCCGCTGTCGTGAAACACGCTGCAGCGCCTCCCAGCTCCATCTTTTGGCGCGGCGACGACGCCTGTCTGCGCGGCCGCGGGCTCGCCGGGGCAGGCGTCCGTGTCCAGTGGCCGCTCTGGCGTGTCTCTGGTGGAGATTGAGGAGCCTGCTGAGGTTGTGGCTGTGCCCCCCCCTCCCGGCGCCGCCGGAGCGACCGGATTGCCCGGGGCGAGCCGTCCAAGTGGATGGGGATGGAGGAAAAGGCCATGCGTCTAAGGGCTCTTCATGACGCTCTTTCTGGCTGCTCGCCTCGCCTCAAGTCCAAGGTGGCGAAGGACAAGATGCTCGACGGCGTCCTCAAGCCGTTGAACTCCGTGGAGGCGGCTGCTCTTCGCGTGTCGGCGGCGATCCCGCGCGCTCCGGTGCCCTCCCGTGCTGATGATTAGGGCGCCTCTCGGTGTCGATTCGGTGTCCCCCGTCGCGTCTAGCATCGTTAGGATGCATGGGCGGCATATTACAGCGTTTGTGCTGCCCCGCCCTGCCGTTTATATCTGTTCTGCCGCTTATGGCATGTCCCTGCGGTCGCATGAGGGCCGTTATGTTATCGGTGTCCCGTTCTGTAATGGATAATTCTCCCCGCGTTAAGTTCTCCTTCTTGTGCTGGAATGTGCAAGGGCTCGGGGACGTCGACAAGTGCGACGTAGTCCGAGATTCCATCAACACGGTGGATCCTGTCATCGCTTGTATTCAGGAGAGCAAGTTGTCGGAGTTGTCTATTCCTAAAGCTCGTTCGTTCCTTCCTTCCCGCCTTGACACTTACGTGGTCAAAGATGCCGATGGGAGCCGTGGAGGGGTTGTGACGGCTTGGAGCAGCCGTGTTTTCACGCTCACTTCTTCCTCCACGTCTCGCTTCTCTGTCACTTCCAAGCTAACCTCTACGACTAGCGCGCTCTCTTTCACGATCACCAATGTCTACGCGCCCGCGGACCACGCCCCGACGGCTGATTTTGTTGATGATCTCATCACGGTTGCCGAGGGCGTGTCGGGGCCGTGGCCCCTGCTCGGGGATTTCAACTTGATCCGGTTCCCTCACGAGAAGAACAACGATCGGTACGACGCCCCGCGCGCGGCGACTTTCACCTCTTTGATCAATACCCTTGCTCTCCACGAGCTGGCTCTGTCTGACCGTCGGTTTACCTGGACGAACAAACGCGACCACCCCGGCTCGCCTGGACCGGGTCTTCTTTCACTCCGCCTGGGACACGGCCTTTCCGGACTCCGTTTTGTCGTCTCGCCCCCGCCTGGGATACTTTAAGTCCTAGCTAGATAGAAGCGTAGCTACAAATCAAAGTACAAATACTACCGTAGGTTCGGTACCATGTTGCTGTTAGCTAAGGTTTTGAGTATAATTGCTTGAGTACACATTGTGCCAAGATGCTGTTACAGAGATGATGACACGTCACTTCATCAGGTCACGCTCACGATGTTTTATCAAGTCAACCCATTAGCACTATGTAAGCCAAGGGTGGGAAACAAGATACCCCACTGCTAGCTGATTTGGTGGTGCAGACACGTCCGGCCAAGAAGCACAAGCCACGCGTGACAAACCACATTTGCTCCCTGCACCCGGGTGCTGGAGTGCTATCAGCATGGGTGAAAAGGGATGCCTCAAAGCCGCCTTAGTGTGCGTTTGGATCATAGTCAATTCAAGTTTTGGCCAGCGAGGCTACCAACCTGTTTGTAAAGACAAAAAATAAGTAACTTTAGTAAACAATCTAGCCAGTGCATCTGTGGATGCCTGGAAAACCTTCCTTCAGTGGGAGATGGCTCTCCTCCATCGACAAGAAATGAGTGGAAGCAAGATATGCAAATGCGACTGCTCTCCTCCATCGACAAGAAACAGAGTGGAAGCAAGAAATGAAAATAACTGCCACTGAAAATGTGCTTGCTAGCTAGATTGAATGGATCTAGCATTACTCAAAAAGGCTTTCGCCCCGCTTTATAAATAAAGCAAAATGGATCTAGCATTACGGGCTAATATGCCTCCTTAATGATAGTGTCAAGATTTTCACCATAGTTGATGCTAATAGATTCAATGTAGTTATCGAGCATGCTGCCTGGCCATCCAAGCAGATTTCATGGAAGGAAGGAATATCATTGATGGCGTTGTCATCTTTCATGTGCAATCTTTAAAATTGACTTTGAAGAAGCGTATGACATAGTCAAATGGTCTTTTCTTCGATAGCCCTAACAATGAAGGGCTTCTCCAAGAAATGATGTGTGTGGGTTGATAATTTTTTCACTTGGCAGTGTAGCTAAAAAACCCATGATGACATTGACCATTACTTCCACCGAAAAATTGACTCCCCTAGGATGACCCACTGTCCCCAATGTTACTAAAAAATAATTTTGAATTTCAAAATATATTCCCAAATTTATTAAATATTTGTGAAATTCACAAAATTTCATGAATCTAAGTAAACATTGACAAATTAAAAAATATCGTGCATTTAAAAATGTTCACGGATTTAAAATTATTCACAAATATAAAATTGTTCTCCAATTTTTAAAAATAATAATGATTTTAAAATGGAAAATTCATAGAAAAGGGAAAAAGGAAAAACAAAAATAAAAATAAAGACAATATGCTATCATAAAAATAAGTAAACATTGACAAATTAAAAAATATCGTGCATTTAAAAATGTTCATGGATTTAAAAATTATTCACAAATATAAAATTGTTCTCCAATTTTTAAAAATAATAATGATTTTTAAAATGGAAAATTCATAGAAAAGGGAAAAGGAAAAACAAAAATAAAAATAAAGACAGTATGCTATCATAAAAATAAGTAAACATTGACAAATTAAAAAATATCGTGCATTTAAAAATATTCATGGATTTAAAATTATTCACAAATATAAAATTGTTCTCCAATTTTAAAAATAATAATGATTTTTAAAATGGAAAATTCATAGAAAAGGGAAAAGGAAAAACAAAAATAAAAATAAAGACAGTATGCTATCATATAAATAAGTAAACATTGACAAATTAAAAAATATCGTGCATTTAAAAATGTTCATGGATTTAAAATTATTCACAAATATAAAAATTGTTCTCCAATTTTTAAAAGTAATAATGATTTTTAAAATGGAAAATTCATAGAAAAGGGAAAAAGGAAAAAACAAAAATAAAAATAAAGACAGTATGCTATCAACACGTTAAAACGAATTCTCCACATTTGCTCCCCTACCTTGTTTGTTTGGGCTACCGCTTCAGCTAAAGCAGTTGTAAACTTGCTGTGGTGGCAAAGTTGTCACGTTGAGAAGGCGGTTGTGATGAAGGTTAATTGTTTGACGAAGTAGGTGTGGACGCACGTGTGAGTTCTGACAGAGAGCTATGTTTTCGTCACTCGTTTGCCTGAATGGATCCACCTCAGTGAAGTGATCTTGGTGACACCTTGTGTTCATCAAAATGACATCTAGGCATGGAGTGCTATGTTGGGAAGACTCTTGGTACATATCTTCAAACCTAGGGTAGTGGGGAGTTGGAGGCACCACCAGATGGAATGAGTATGGTTCTTCACATCTATGCCAGATGGTCCGATCAACTATAATCCTAACTTGGCTAATTGAACTAGAATGAAGATTGGACTTTGAGTAAATTCTCCATGGCCAAGAAAAAAACCAATTAAATCAACCAGTAGCAACGCAGGGGCATATCTACTCGTACATACCTAAATAAATTGCGAAAATATGATTTCCAGGGCATATAATGCCAAAAAAGTGTGTAGGGGGCCTTTGCCCACTCTCCCCATTCTTACTCCTACAAAGTACTAACGGTGAAATATATTAATCTATGGTGCCCTATTCGGCTTTAGACTACTTTACGTTGCATGTAATTCCATGAATCTAATGTTTCGTAATTGATGTATTCGGTTGTTGAAGAGAAAATTTGACGGATGACCGGTCACTGTCCGCGGGCGCACCCGGGCGCGTCCGTAGACGTATAGGGGGTCGGACTTGCCAAGTCGGCATGTAAATGCTATGCGTTGAGGTCACCATGAATATACAAGGACCGGATTGCATTTTCTTCGTTTTCCCAAGGCCCGTTTCCTAGGTCCATCTTTTATGCAGCGTTGTATCAGTTCAGTTATATTAATTCCATTCCTAAAAAAAAGGCTATATTAACTCCAGCTCCAGGACCTTCTGGTGGAAAAAAAAACATTCTCCACGAATTTTAAATGGCACGTGTAGCTGTCTTCAAAGTCCAAAGCACTTGTTATTACCTGTGGACAGCCAGTACCCGCATGCATTCCCATGCAACCTCTGACGGCAACCAAGTACTCCCTCCGTTCCCAAATAATTGTCTTTCTAGAGATTTCAATAAGTGACTACATACGGAGCAAAATGAGTGAATCTACACTCTAAAACATGTCTACATACATCCGTATATTGTAGTCCATTTGAGATGGCTAGAAAGACAATTATTTGGGAACGGAGGAAGTACGTAGCAATTTCATTCATGGTTCCAACGGCAAGAGTTCACGTGGTTCCAACTTCCAACGGCAGGCCGACTGCCGCCGCCAACCACGCCAAGCAGGGATGCTGAGACTAACTACAGTGTTGAAACATTCAGAGACACAATCGAGCGCACCTACCAATCCCCATATCAACGAACCGAAAGAAGCATCCTCACATTTGTAATTTGGAGGTGAAGTTACCTTGTATGCCGTGCCAACCTTGGATTATTTTTCCAAGAGTAAATGAGTTGTCGTACATGCAATCTACTGAAAAAAGAAAACTATTTCTCTTCTGATTGTCTGTATCTCTCCTTGCAGCAAAAAAAGTAAACTATCTATATGTCGATTCCATGTATCTCTTACTTTTCTGGACTAACTGATTTACTTGCCACTAACCAATAAATTTGCCAAGGATAATTTCGTCCTAACAGGTCTATAATTATGTGTCTTGTTCACCGTGTCAAAAATAATACACCTTAGATAAAGGAAAGGAGGGAGTAAATGGCAGTCGTCTCTCATATGATCGCTGCATCTGCGGTTGCTGGCCGGTTGATCAAGACGTATATAGAAAGAAGCGAAGCGAAGCCACAAAGAAGTAGCCTTGCATCTCAACATACAAGCAAACGACGTTGTAACCTCCAGATTGTGTAGATTAGAGAAATCATAGGAATAATTTGCTGCTAAGGGAGGTCACTCTTTCACAAGTTCAAGTCCAAGCCAGCTAGAAGCGTAGCTATAAATCAAGTACAAATACTACCGCAGGTATGTTGTTGCTGTTAGCCAAAGTTTGAATTTAATGGCTTCGGTACACATTGTGCCACTTCACTTCATCAGGTCACGCTCACGACCATGCTTTGTGCGCCACTTTGTTTCCTCAAGTCAACCCATTAGCACCATGTAAGCCAAGGTTGGGACACAAGATACCCCACTAGCTGATTTGGTAGTGCAGACACGTCCAGCCAAGGAGCACAAGCCACGCGTGACAAACCACATTTGCCCGGGTGCTTGCTATCAGCACGGGTGAAAAGGGACGCTGCAAAGCCGCTTTAGTGTGCGTTTGGATCATAGTCAATTCGAGTCTTGGCCAGCGAGGCAAGCTAGTTGTTTGTAGAGACAAAAATAACTTACTTTAGTAAGCAATCTAGCCAGTGCATCCGTGGATACCTGGAAAACCTTCCTTTTCACTGGGAGATGGCTCTCGTTGACATAAAACGAGTGGAAGCAAGATATGAATATGAGATGGCTCTACTCCGTGGACAAGAAACGGAGTGGAAGCAAGAAAGGAAAATAACTGCCACTGAAAATGCGCTTGACTACGTAGATTGTACCTAGGTTGAACGGATCCAGGATTACCGGCTAATATGCCTACTTAATGATAGCGTCAAGATTTTCACTACAATTGCTGCTAGTAATAAACTCAATGCGGTTATCGAGCATGTTGTCTGGCCATCCAAGCAGATTTCAGGGAAGGAAGGAATATCCTTGACGGTGTTGTCAGCTTTTATGTGACCGTCCATGAGATACACCAAAAATAACACGAGTGGTGTAGATATTCGAGAAAAAAATACGAGTGGTGTAATCTTTAAAATCAACTTTGAAAAAGTGTATGAAATAGTCAAACGGCTCTGGTTTGCGGTGCGCCCAACCTGCTGCACCTCCGGCTTCCCCGACGCGGCTGCGCCACCCCTTGCATCTACCTCTGACGGCGCCTCCCCTCCACGCCCCGGCGACGGCCCGACCTCCACCACATAGCCACGCCACAACCCGCGCCGCCCTCTGCAGCTACCTCTATTGTCGCCTCCCCTCCATGCCCTGGTCATAGACAAACTTCCCCCGCGCAGCCGCGCCACAACCCGCGCCGCCCTCTGCAGCTACCTCTGATGCCGCTGGCCCTCCACGCCCCGGCCCGGCTTCCCCAATCGCCTTCGTCGTCGATGGACTCCGCGTAGCTCCAGCGACGGTGACGGTGTGGAGGTTGCCAGGAGGTGCGGCGTTGTTTCTACCGCATCGATGACGACGAGTATTGGCGGCTTGGTGCAGCTGGATATCAACGACATATGTGGCTGGATGGACGAGCGCAGGGTGATGGCGTTGTCTGGCGCCATGCTGGCATCGAGAGCTGACCTGACAAGTTCTTTGCGTCAGTACCTGCTCTGAAGATGGTTCGGTGGATGACGGCTACGATAGCGAGTGCTGATGAGTAGGCGAACTGAAAAAAAGGAAGAAAGCAAGGAAAGGCATGGCCGTGGCTGGATGGAAGCAACCGGACGACCGATTTTTCCCGCTGGCCCGCTGGGTCTAGTCCAACCACGGAGGTTGAGGGGTCGAAACAATGAAATTATTTCTGTTCGTCGACACTGGCTTTTCCTAGGATCCATGTCACGCCTACCAATCCCCTGATCAACAAACCGAAAGCTTCCTCAGATTTGCTTCGATGTCTCCAACAACCAGGGGGTTAGCGTGTGGGCCGTGGCAGCCTTTGATTATCTCCAGGAGAAAGAAAAACAATTAGCACGGGTAGCCATGGCAACGTTTTGCCAAAGTTGCTATAGTACCCAACCACTGAAAATTCTAAAGTTTCAGTCACGTTTTCAGCCAGTAGTGTTTTTGTCACTCTTTCTATTTTAAACGATTTCTTTATTTCTAAAGCACTTTGTAGGGGTATGTAATGCACTTTTTTGGTTTTATATTTGCTTTTCTTGTGGGGGTTTTATATTTGTTGTAATATCACTTTTAATTTTATTTCTACAGTTGTCCTCTAATGATGGGCACATATGAAAAAAATTCAGTAGACATTAGCTGAAGAATATGAAATTCAGTAACATGGATTTAGTTCAATTTGAACTAAAACTACGTCACTTTATTTGAACCAAAACTACGTCATTTATTTTGGGACGGAGGGAGTACTCGATATTGAACAAAAACTTTTCCCATAAAAAAATTGTTGAACAAGAATTCGATACCGCGGTCATTTCTTTAATGCTTGGATCATTTGTTTTTACTTCTCTATATCTCTTTGTTAAGGCCTCTTTGGTTCAAAGAATTTTCAACAGAATTTTGTAGGATCCCTGGGATTGCCATGGTGGAATCGTTGCGGTGATCGCGCGTTCACAGCCGTGCCGTGCTGGCTGGGGGCGTGGGATCGATCTAGGCCCTCGCGGGCCTGCAATGGGCGCGCTTCTGTTGGTCGGCATCTGGCGGTGCTCGGTAGTCAGCGCTGGCGTTTGGCAGCGCGGCGCAGAGCCCGGCAGTGGTGCTATAGGGGGATGGTGAGGAGTGTGCAGCGTTGCAGGTGTGATGGCTTGATCTGGGCCCTTGCGGATACAAAAATTATTGTACCACTCATCATCTACCTTGATTGATGGAATTTTGGAATTGATCCATGTAAGCCGGAAGGGAGGTAGTAGTCAAGTGGCACTTTCTTCAGTGGCCCTAATAAATGAAGGGCTTCTCCAAGCAATGATATGTATGGGTCGACAATTTTGTCACAAGGTAATGTGGCTAAAAAGCATGGGAAAAAATTGACCATTCGGTCCATTGAAAAATGGAGTCCCACAAAACGACCCTCTGTCCCCAATGTTTATAAAAATATAGGTAAATTTCAAAACATATTCATATTTTTTAAAAATATTCACAAATTTCGAAAACATTAGAGAATTTCCACCTCCATAGAGAGGCCCTTCACGGGGTTGTTGTTGGAGACTGATCGCCGTTCATAAGGACCGGATTCGGCTTTCATGCAATTGCTATAATAATAATTTGAAAAAAAAATCTCTAGGACCTTCTGATGGAAAAAAACAATTCTACAGTATTTTTAAATGGCACGTGTAGCTGTCTTCAAAGTCCAAATCACTTGTTATTAGTAGCTGTGAACAGCCCGTGCCCGCATGCATTCCCATGCAACCTCTGACGGCGACCAAGAAATGCCAAAAGAAATTAGTAGCAATTTCATTCATGGTTCCAACGGCAAGCGTTCACGTGGTTCCAACTTCCAACGGCAGGCCGACTGCCGCCGCCAACCACGCCAAGCAGTTTCGTTCGGTGCTGGCGCCAACGCCCGCCACGCCGGATTGCGTTGCCAGACCATTATATTTCCAGGCTTCGAGTCGGTCAGCGGCGTAGCAACCATCTTACTTCCTCGACTTGCCTTGCGCCACGCTAGCTCCTGCGTAGTAGTATTAGAGCGTGACCACCATGATTGGTTCTAATAAAATAGTTAGAATATATTTCTCAAAAAACAAAATTTCTCTAATATTTGCTTAGCATCTACTACTTATTAATTATTGGCCCGTAGGTTGGCATATTATATTTCCTCACCATATGGTCAACTCTTTCTTTAGAACCAGGTGTGTGTACTAGACTAATTGTAGGAAAACATTTGAAATACCATCGATATGCCCATATTTGCACCTTCATCTACTACAGTTGGCTCTGGAAAAAAAAACCAAAAAATAGCACCAAGTTTATACCAATATTAGCTACCAAGAGCCATTTGCATGAATAGCAAAACATACGATTTATATGATACAAAAAAATACTATAGATTTATTTTCAAAAAATAATTTTTCAATCCTATCATTTTTGTGAAATACAATTTATATTTTTTAATTAAATGTATGGTCAAAATTAACCCTAATTATGGGGGCCTAATAAACACATGCGGAGGGAGTATGAACCAAACAACAAGTTTAGCGAGGTTTTATAATAATTTTTTGTCTGTTTATGTAAGGCCACTTCATGGTTTGGGACTGAAATTGACAACAAATTTGACCAATGAACATATATTAAATGCCAGAAAAAAATTATGTTTGTATCTGTACTGAAGAAATTTTACCATGGTATGATTTCTAATAAATATATTTTATTTGTATATTGATGGTCAATCTTAGGCTTAGATATTGATCTAGTCTTTGGAGTACAAGCACATAGCCCCCGCATCGCTCATCTTCGAGACGACACTGGCACACGATGCCAACACCACTAGTCCACGACCCCCACCTTTTCTCCCCATCCACAATGCCATTGAAGGGTGTTGGCGGCCAAAGCCTGTGCAAAGTTTGTTATAGACAAGCCATTTCCCTTGTGCGGTGTTGCAGTCTCCACTGTTGCAAGTGATGGCCCTCTCTGTGGTGGGTGTAGTTTGGCAGCGAAGGGTGGTGGCCAGGCGGGGGGTTAGGGTGGATGATCTTCGGGCCTTCCCTACCCAGATCCAACCTTTGGCATCCGTTTGGATCCTACAACTCAATAACCGACACATGTAGACGCTTTAGATGGGGCACATTGAACTAGTCATTTCTAGAGTAGTTGTCGCGATGAAGGTGCCTTTGTTGATCGCGACGCAACCTAGTTGCTCCGTGTCCTATCTTGTTGCCTTTTCTTGGCTGAAGATTGGGTAAGGCGATTCTTCTTGTTTCGATCTTAATGGATTTGGTTGTAATGTCACTGCCAACCGTGTGTAGTAACTCCAAGGTTGTGTAGTCATATATATATGTACTCCCTCCACTTTTATTTACTTCAGATATTGCCTTTGTCTCGAGTCAAACTTTGTAAACTTTGACCAAATTTACACAAAAAGTTATTAAAACCCACAATATCAAATCAAATACCATTGGAATCGTCATTCAATATATTATTGTGAAAAAATAATAATTTTTTTTAACAAAACTTGGTCAAACTTTATAAATTTTGATGTAGACTTGAGCTATATGTGAAGTAAATAAAAAAGGAGGGAGTAAATAGTTTCTACTTCACATATGACGTAGATTTTTTGTAGTTGTGTAGTCAATTGATCACACGTCTATGCATGCATGGCTTCCCCACTGCTTGGTTGCTAATCCGGCAATGCTACACGTACAAACAATTTACAGGCTTTTACAGGATGGTTAACCTTGATTGGTCAATAGGTGAGCGGGGCGGCCCACCCCCCTGAAAATCAGGGGGGAGAGGTTTGTGATTGGTTGTTAGATGGAAGGAGCGTGTAAAAGCGTGTAAGTCTTTGTATGTCTAGCATTTTTGGTTGCTAATCCCAGGGAGTAATTTGTGTCATATGCCAAAAGGCATTGTGTGGTGACTGCCGAGTACTCCCCAGCCTCTTCTTCTTCCATGGATATATTATTCTATGGAAAAAAGATAATGATCAGGTGGTGTTGGTAGAGAGGAGAGGAGACGAGACGAGTAGTCGCTAGTCGTTATTACCTGTGTACAGCTAATACCTCCACGCGTTCGTTGCCATGCAAAACCCCTGACGGCGACCGGAAAAAGCCACAAAGAAATCAGCAAGCAAGCAAACAGTTTCGTGCATCCGACGGCAGGGACGACGCGGACTGCGGCCGCCAACCACAGCCACGCCATGAAGGTTCCTTCCCCCGCCGTCCACCAACACCCAGCCCAGGCCGGATGGATCGCGTCGCCAGTCCATTTCCAGTAGGTCGGTCAGCGGCGCTTCCTCACCAAGCTCCCTTCTCCCTTCCTCCTCAATCCACCAGCCCGCGCCCCAGCGACAACTCACCGGCCGGAACGCGGTTTTACCTGGCTACCGGCGCACTCCCACGCTTAAAAGACGCCAGCCAGCCACTGAACCACAACGCAACACCGCCACGCAACGCATCCCACTCCATCCATCCATCACCACTACATCTCTGCGTGCGTACGTGCCGAGCCCTGACCGGACGGCCATGGTGCACCACCACCGGGCGAGCCTCCTGCCGCACCACGACCAGCCGAAGCTCGACGAGGAGAAGCAGCAGGCGAAGGAGGAGATGAAGGAGCTCCGGGGCCGGCTGGCGGACTACGCGTGCCACCACCGGAAGCACGGCCACGACGCGCTGCTCCTCATGCTCGCCGGCTTCGCCTTCGCCTCCTTGCTCCTGCTGCTCCTCCCCAACAGCCCCTTCTCCGCCGCCATGGACGACCTCCTGCAGCTGGGCCGGACGCGCCGCTGCGACCAGGAGATGGCGCCCACGCCGCCGGCGCCCTGCGCGGGGGTGCCCAACGGCACCGTCTGCTGCGACCGCAGCTCCCCACGTGCCGACCTCTGCGTCATGCGCGGGGACGTCCGCACCCACGCCGCCTCCAACACCCTCTTCCTGCTCGCCGCCGCCGCCCCGGCCGACGAGCGCATCCGCCCCTACACCCGCAAGTGGGAGTCCAGCGTCATGAGCACCATCGACGAGCTGCGCCTCCGCGCCGTGCCTGAGGCTGAGGGGTCTGCTGCTGCCGGTGCCGGCCCGGCGCGCTGCGATGTCCGGCACGACGTCCCCGCCGTCGTCTTCTCCACCGGCGGCTACACCGGCAACGTGTACCACGAGTTCAACGACGGCATCATCCCGCTCTACATCACCGCGCGGCGGTACAACAGGAAGGTGGTGTTCGTGATGCTCGAGTACCACGACTGGTGGATGACCAAGTACGGCCACATCGTGGAGCAGCTCTCCGACTTCCCGCCCCTCGACTTCTCCAACGACACCCGCACGCACTGCTTCCCGGAGGCCGTCGTCGGCCTGCGCATCCACGACGAGCTCGCCATCGACGCGTCGCGGATGCCGGGGAACCAGGGCATCCGGGACTTCCGGCACATGCTCGACGACGCGCACCGCGGCCGCATCAACGCCATCATCGAGGAGGAGAACGCCGCGCCACAGGCGGCGCCGGCGGCGGCGGCACTAGCGAAGAAACCGCAACCTCGCAGTCGCAGCGACACAGAGGACAAGCCGCGGCTGGTGATCGTGTCCCGGAACGGGTCGCGCGCGATCGAGAACGAGGCGGAGCTGGCGCGCGCGGCGGCGGGGCCGGGTTCCGGGTGACCGTGCTCCGGCCGCGCCTGTACACAGAGCTCGCGCAGATGCACCGCGTCCTGAACGGCTCGGACGTGATGGTGGGCGTGCACGGCGCCGCCATGACGCACTTCCTCTTCATGCGCCCGGGGTCCGTGTTCATCCAGGTGGTACCGCTCGGCACCGACTGGGCCGCCGAGAACTACTACGGCGAGCCGGCGCGGCGGCTCGGCCTGCGCTACATCCCCTACAAGATCCTGCCGTCGGAGAGCTCGCTGTTCCGGCGCTACGCCAGGGACGACCCCGTGCTCACCGACCCCGTCGCCGTCAACGCCAAGGGATGGCAGGTCACCAAGAAGGTGTACCTCGACGGGCAGAACGTGCGGCTCGACATGGCGCGCTTCCGGCGACGGCTGCGCGAGGCCTACGGCCACTGGGCGGCGCAGCGGCGGCGCCAGCAGAGCCAACCGTTGTAGCATGGGCGGTGTCCAATGTCCATACTCCATACGTTTTTCTTTGTTCTTTTTTTTTTCTTCCAGAGAGAAGATGCATGATATTGTATAGAACAAAAATATTTTTGTTGTTTAGGAGGCGAGTGAGATTGGTGATGACACTAGTTAGCATGTGCAAGATTCTTTTTCACATGTGAGGGCCGAACTTACGATGTACATAATAAATGGAAATGAGAGTCTAAGTAAACGCTTCTTTAAACGAAAATAGGTTCGTAAATTTGGAATTCTAGAGAACGAACAATGTTCATGCAATCAACTTACACGTCATTATAATCGTTACTGGCAGTGGCGGACCTAGAAACTTGGTGCTAGGATGCCACAGTTCACCTAGAAACTTAGTAGTGGGATTCAACATAATTTTAATACGTCAATTCAAAATTTATGAAAATTACGCTACAAATAGTCTATTTTCATCGAAACATCATTATAATCCGAACAAATAGTCATGAAAAAGCATTAATTTGTTAGAGAAATAGCGCCACTTCGGTGCCCAGGCTCAAATGAGCCCGGTGAACAGTACAATGATTAAAAATAGATTTTTTTAAAGAAAATTCCATTTTTTTTTGCAAGCAAGATGTCCATGTGCGTGATGTTCGTACAAAATTTGGTGAAGTTTGAACATTGAGGAGCGCACGGCAAAAAAGAGAAATTCAGGCATGAACACTGTTGATTTCAAATGTTTCTCACATACCTGTTTTTTTTGTTGCCACGAGCTACTCGAATGTCCAGACTTTATGAAATTTTGCATGAGTATCACGCACCTGAGCATCTTGCAGCACAATCTTTTTTATATTTTTTTGAAATGTTTTGAATTTTTTACGATTTACTGTTCATGCCCCGGCTCATCTGAGCCTGAGCACCAAATCGCCGCTATCAGCTACTTCCAGTCTTTAGACTGGGTGCCATAGCACCCATGGCACTTCTAACTTATCCGCCCCTGGTTACTGGATTTAAGTTTACGGTGGTGTGGGTGTTGGTTAGTGATGCATACAGAACATCAGCCGACAACATGAAAAAGGCCTGGTAGTGTCGCATCGTAGTTGCGTTTTTCAAAACAATATGAGAATAGGAAAAACACATGAATATGAGGCCAACACATTAGGATTCTAAGGTAAACACCCCACAAAAAAAGGATTCTAAGGTAAAAACAATAAAGAAATTAATAATAGAAACATACTCTCTCCATCTGGGCTTATTTGGCCCCCTAGTATTTTGAGACAAAGTTTTTTTTACTAACAAAATTTGAAGTATACACCACAAAAAATATATTGTTTGATTTGTAATTGAAATATGTTTCCAATGATTTAATTTTTGTGACATAAAATTTACATTTATTAGTTAAATATATACTCAAACTTTAGCTTGAAGTAAGTGGGGGTCTAAGAAACCCGAATGAAGTTAGTAGTAAACATGTCAATTTTGCATAGAGATTGATTGGATGACATAGTTGTCATAGACTTATTTTTGCAAGTACTATAACCTCTTGCCAGGTAACTAGAAGAACGTCCGTGCGTTGCAACGGGGCCACATTAACTTTAAGAGTTTAATATTACGACATTGGCGACCTTTTTTACCATCAAATCCGCACACACACACTCTCTCCCCCCTCCCTCTTCCTCACTCTCTCTCCCTCTCTTTCTGTAACACACACACATAGCCTATTCTCCCCGTCAATAAGACTTACTCAATTGGCAATAATGTGTGGACTTGTGATGAGCTTGACTGAACTAATGGATAGTGTGATATATTCCCCAATCATTTAACAATGAAATTTCAGAAATGGGAAGATTATGTAGCACCTCAAGTCGTTAGCTACAGTGACCTCCCCCTAATGATGCCATGTCATCAGGCTTGCTAAGCCAAACTGCCACTTGATAAAAATCAAATCCCAATTCAAATTTAAAATAAAGTCAAATAAATTATTTCGTCAAACAGTAAAACTAAAATGTTCACCATATTCTATAAATTCCACTGATCTTTGACATGTTGAGCCCAACATTATTTGACCCAAAAATTAAATCTTGTCAAATTAATAAGAGGTCCAACAGTAGTTAAAATAACCAATTAAATATAAACCTAATTTTATGTATTTCCTTTTGGCCCCAAACTTTTTGTGCCACCTAAAAATATTGTGCTCGAATTGTGTGCATAGTTTCACAATTAACAAAATCCATTAGTTGATATAAGAATAAATAGAAAATGGTGTTAAAAAGGAGAAACGGGTTAGAATACATTAAAAACCAAAAGGACGATGAAAAAGGGGATCCTCCCTACCCCCGGGCCTTGCCACCGAACCGGCCTAGTGGTCCAGTCCCCGTACGGTCGTCTTCTCCTGTTCCCCGAGCCCGTCGCTACAGAGCTGGGCTCCCGCCCGACCACCTCGCCGGCATCGAAGGGGAATGGATAAGGGTGACGCCCTGCCTCCCCTGCCCCCATGACCTCACTCCTCCTCGACGCCCCCTCCCAGATCCACTTCTCCTCCTCGCTCGCTCGATCCCGGTGATCTGGACGAAGTCAGATGCCACGGCCGCATGACCGACCCCGTCCGCACGGCCACTGCCCTCCCTTCTGGCTAGGAGCTTGTCGAGGAGCTCTGAATGCCTCCGCTACTTCGTCTGCGCCAACGAGATCAAGTCCAGCACCCCCAGATCGACGTCGTTGTCGTCTTCCTCAACCTTCGGCCACCGCGACATTGCCGTTCGATCAACGCCGCCCCGAGCTCCCCTGTCTTCCCCTAGGGTGCCATTGACACCGTCGTGATCTCCTCTTGCTTTCCCCAGTTTCCCCTCTCGTTTTCTCTCGTTAGGTATTTCGCCGTGGCCGAGAACCGCCGTCCGCCATGGCCATTGCAGGGGTAGCCACTGAGCTCCTCGGATTGACCCCGTGGCACATGCCCGCTCCTATGTGCGCCCATGCCCGAGCCTTCAGCTCTTCTTCCACGCCCGCGGGGCCACTCCCTCTCTGGCTCTCCATGCCCACGCACGTGCCACACCACGTCCGTCGCGCCTGCCGTTGCCATCACGCTCGCCACAGCCTCCGCACCATCAGTGCCCCTTTCAGACGACGCACACCGCCGCGTCACACTCTCGCTGGCTGCGCCGCCCGTCTGCTGCCGCCTATCCTTCTTCGCCCATTGTCGCACCGCCTCTGTCATGCCATCTTCGCCGCCGCCCCCTCAGCCACGCCGCCGCATCTCCGCCCTCCACCGTCGGCCGCTCGCCTCGCCTGCTGCGTGCTTCTTCCCGCTCCTATGCGCTGCTCTACCACTGGTACGCTGTTGCGCCATGCCCTCGACACCGCCGTGGACAAACGTGGCGGATGGATTGTCAATGGAGTACGAGGAGGAGGTGGCGGAGAAGGTGTGGAGAGGCAAGAGGTCTAGGGTGGCGTCAGCTGGTTGTGGTGGAGGTGATTATGCGAGAAGGAGCCGGAGCGGAAGGAGAGGTCACAATTGGAAAGAATCGCAAAAAAATCATAACCCGGAGATCTCATTCCAAAAAAAATGCTAATATCGATGGAGGGGTGATTTCCTTCAATAGGTGGAAAACATAGGAAATATTGGATGTCATCGAGGAAAGGTAAAAATTTAGGAAAGTTAGGATTTTGAACTGATTTTTATGCAAATGGGGTTTTATTGTTTGGTAACATGATATCAGTACCTGCCCGTTTGTAACGTGTCTGATTAGGAAAGTTTGCAAATGTTAAGAAACTAATTATTGGGAGGAAAGTTTGTGACGTGTCTGTTATTTGTTTTTTTAAAAAAAATTCACTAATGAGAGAAATCGATTGATTTAGATAAGTTACAAAAGTTAGATTCAAATCTATTATTTGTTTCTTAAAAATTTGTTATTTGTTTCCTAAGACAAATTGAACCAATAAAAGGAATGATTGATATGAATAATTTAAGGAAGTTAAATCCGTGATTTGTTATACGTTAGGAAAGTCCTGGTTGTAATAAAGAGTGGAGAGAAAAATAAACTGATGGACTAGGATGAGAGGGGGTGGTGGGAGGAGAGACGAAAAAAACCCAGCGAAAATAAACCATGAAGACTATTCACCAACTGCTTCATCAGGAGTAGAGATGTATTGCAGAAAAGCAATGTGTGGATATTTTGGAGGATATATCCCTTTAAAGCAAAGCAACTCTAATGTAAAAATATGTGGTTCCGGATCGTGCAAAATTCGGTTGAAATTCCTTTGATAGAAAGAGGCCCTAACGAGGAGATACTGAAGGAAAAAAAAGCCTGAGCCAGGTATCAAATTTTTGTTCAATATAGAATAATTATTGACAAATATCATATTCCTCCACGACTATCATTGGTGCAGGTGACTGTATACTTTCATATATGTGCCCATCATTGGAGTACAACTGCACAAATAAAATTAAAAGTGGTACCACAACAAATATAAACCATTAGGTGCTTTGAATTTAAAAGAAATAGTTGAAAATACAAAGAGTGACAAAAGCACAATTGAATAAAAACGTGACTGAAGCATCACGATCAGGGGTTGCGTACTACAGCAACAACTACTACGTTTCTTTTGAAGAATACATAGGCATGTCTAGGTTTGGCAAAACGTTGCGATGGCTACCCGTGCTAATCGTTTCTTTTTCTCCTGGACATAACATAAGGCTGCCATGGCCCACACGCTAACCCCCTGGTTGTTAGGGACGTCTAAACAAATTAATGTGAGGAAGCCGTCGCCCGTCGGTTCGTTGATCTGGGGATTGGTGGGTGTGGCATATGGATCCTAGGAAAGCCAGCACTGTCGACGAACAGAAATAATCTCGTTGTTTCGACCCCTCAACCTCCGTGGTGGTTGCACGCGCGCGGTGGTCTTTCCGTTGCTTCCATCCAGCCGCTGCCTTTCGTTTTCATCGCCCTCTTCATTTTCCCCTACTCTTCTTTTGCCGTCACTCTCAAATGAGCAATGCTACGCCTACGTCAGGAATCATGTGTGATTAACGCAACGGCCTAGGTGGCAATTTTTTGTTGGACGAAATTAGCGGAGGGGGGCCACATAGTTGAATTCAGGGGATGGGGAAATTAGTTTAGACATAAGATTACGTAAGAAGAGTGTAAGATTACGAAATTAGCGGTGGAGCATGTGGACCAGCTCTGCTCCGGGTGCACCATTAGCACAATGCATCCACCTTCATACCCAGCAACCTCGTCGTACAGGGAAGATCGCCCGCTGGAACCGTTCCATTGAGGCCTCTGTGATCTGATTCCACCGATAACTTCTGCCGGTAATTGATACTTCTTGCTTGTCGTAGTTGATTACGACGGGTTCATGTGGGTGGATATGCTTCGCACAAAGGATCAAGCGATGGTGTTCTTCTGCAAGATCAAGGTGATTGCCGAGAATGACCATGACATGAAGTTACTAGTGTTCAGGAGCGACCGTGGTGGCGCGGTTCAACTCAACTGTGTTCGCGAGTTTCTGCAATGAGCACGGCGTGAAGCGGTACAAGGCGGCGTGTCTCCGACTCGCTACTGCTTATAGTTCTCGTTAGGCGTTCTACGGACCTGGACGCATTTTTTATTTCTGATGTTCTTTGTACTATTTTGATTGACAATCGACAAACAAACCAAATGTTTTTAAATACAAACAAATCAAATATTTTTTTAAAATACAGTAGCTACGTCTTGCTACACAAAAAATATCCACGTCTCGCATGAGGTTGTCTACTTCTCGCAGAAGATTGCCACAGCTCGTAAATGTGTTTCCTAGTTGTTGTTTTTTTCTTTTTCTTTTTTGTTTCCTACTTAGTTGTTTGTTTCTTTGCATGGAAAAATAATCCAAGGTTGGCACGGCATACAAATTACAAATGTGAGGATGCTTCTTTTTCGGTTCGTTGAATTGGGGGATTGGTAGGTGCGCTCGATTGTGCCGCTGAATGCTTCAACACTGTAGTTAGTCTCAGCATCCCTGGTGGGACCCAAAGGCACACGTGAGACGGAGTGAAAAATCTCCTCCCGGGCCCAGTGCTTCCGTCCAGCCGTGGCCATTCCATTTCCTCGCCCTCTCCAATCCATCTCTGTCGCCGCGTCTCGCTCAAAGCTAAGTCGTCGTCCTCCTTCGGAATATATGATGCACGTCACTCGGAAATATGATGCACGTCACTCTGAATATTATCCCTCTACATCTCCATCAGACTAGGTCGTCTCTAACTTAGATCTTGGGTTAAATTGTGATCACACAATAGATGGAATATCACAATATATCAAGTCTCAGTTTGTGAGTTAACTGATTTTTTTTACCTCGGATACTTTTCTAGTCCTTTGGATCAACATTTGTTCGCACATGAACACGTCATCGTGTACCCTCGACACTGAAAGTGATACACCACAACTTATGTCGAAGAAGACCCAGCCGGAAGGGTGGTACACAAGCAATCCGACGGACGCTTTTTGTAGACCCGAAACCCCACACAATCGGGAGCGACCTACCCTACACTATACGTAAAAAAAATTAGGGTCAAAAATTCTCTTTTGAGCATAAATCCAATAATATATATTTGTATTATATAAATCATACTCCCTTCGTTCCAAAATTCTTGTCTTAGATTTGTCCAAATAACGGATGTATCAAGTCATATTTTAGTATTAGGTACATCTGTATTTAGACAAATCTAAGACAAGAATTTTGGGACGGAGGGAGTAGTATTTTGTTAGGCATGTAGATGGCCAAGGTTTGAATGAAAATACTACAAGGTCCCATAATCCCGGATGGAGGAAGTAGTCCACAATCAAGGTCTTGATAGCTGAGTTAAACACTACAGTTACCGATGAAAACCAGAAGTTTTGGCACCCCTAAATGGTTTTACCGTACTATGAAATTTTATGAATTGGTTCAAATGAATGTAAATACTTGAAGCGCCGTGGCATATAAAAGCACACCAAATATTGGTCTAAATTTGGTGCTAATTATTTTTTCAACGCTGTTATGCACACGATAATCCTCACACGATTTTGGTACGATGCCACATATGCAACCATCCATCTATAAAACGAAGTGCACCACACCACCGGATTGACAATCGTGGGAGATTGACACATGAAAGTGTTCGGTGGAAAGTAATTTTGATTTTTTCCCCGGAACCAACCAAATCAGGAGCTGAGTTATTGGAGCACCATGGCACTGAGGTGTTTTTTCACCATTGCCGAATCAGCTTCCTGCTGGGGATTATATCGGTGGTGGCCCACCTTTCATCTGCCACTGTAGTATACTAGTAATAATATAAGTGCAATGCACGTTTATATTAGGTAGGATATCAGTTGCACGTTATATTAGGTAAGATATATTTGTTGCACGTTGGTTTTTGATAAGATATCAATTACTTTTTCGCAGAAATGGTAAGATATTAATTACATGGGATAGCGTTGAGTCAAAACGTGTTTATAACCAATGGCAGTGTTGGGTAATTAGAGCGTTAAACGTGTTTGGTGCTCAACATTAGAGCGATTTGAACCGCTAGATAACATGATTTGACGGTCGAGGTGGATTGGATCTGCCCCTTGGGTCTTTTTATATAGGTATAGATGAAGGTACAAATATGTACATAAAACTGGTATTTTAAATGTTCTCTTGCAATCGGTCTAGTACAAACACCTGGTTCTAAAGAAAAAGTTGACCATAGGGTGAGGAAAATTAATATTCCACTACATGGGTCAATAAAACAGAAGCTAAGAAAGAAAATATGAGAGCAAATTCTATTTTCTTTGTACCAATCATACTGGTCACCCAGCCGGCGGCATACTCGACTCTGAGGGCGGTTGGGCACCCAGCCGTCGGCCCCAGGCGCCGATTTTGGCCCATTATTCGGCCCAATTTTGTCCAAAAACGGTCCGATATTTGCGTGAATCGGCCCATATTCGGCGCGGTTCGGCGTGTTTCGGCATGAATCTTTTCATACAAATAGAAATCAATTAGTTCATCACATAGTTCGCCGTGGTTCGGCGTGTTTCAGCGTGTTTTTGCCTCCATATCATCACAGAAAATCAATATAAATCAAATAATTCAATACAAATTATATAGTTCAACAAATAAAAACTTAAGTTTCATTTTACGTCATTCCCTGCGTCGCCCCGGCCTTGCCCTTAAGCCTCCATAGGTGCTCCACCAGATCGTGTTGCAGTTCTTGATGCACCTGTGGGTCTCAGATCTCCTGATGCATATTGAGGCAGTCAGTCCAGGTTGCCGGTAGCTGGTGATCAACTTGGGCAAGAGGACCCTGCCTATAATATGGTTCAGTGTCGAACACGGGCTCTTCCTGCTCGCTCTCAATGATAATGTTGTGCAAGATGACACAGCAAGTCATGATTTCCCACATTTGATCTTCCGACCAGGTCTGAGCAGGGTACCGGACAACAGCAAATCGAGATTGGAGCACACCAAATGCCCGCTCGACATCCTTCCTACAAGCCTCCTGAACCTTCGCAAAGAAGGCGTTCTTGCCTTCTGGCACGGGGTTTGAGATAGTGTTCACAAATGTCGACCATCTCGGATAGATGTCATCAGCTAGATAGTACCCCTTGTTTTAGTGCCGCTCATTAACCTCGAAGTTCACCGGAGGAGAATGACCTTCAATAAGCTTGGCAAAGACAGGGGAGCACTGCAGGACATTGATGTCATTGTGAGTTCCTGGCATCCCAAAGAAAGAGTGACAAATCTAGAGGTCCTGTGTGGCCACTGCCTCAAGTACCACACTGCAACCGCCTTTCGCGCCTTTGTACAACCCCTGCCAAGCAAATGGACAGTTCTTCCATTTTCAATGCATGTAGTCGATGCTTCCAAGCATCCCATGAAATTCTCTTGCTGCATTCTGTGCTAGGATCCGAGCAATGTCTTCCGCATTGAGTGTTCGCAAGTATTGCGGTCCAAACACTGCCACCACTGCCCCACAGAACTTGTAGAAACACTCAATGGTGATGGACTCGGCCATGCGCCCATAGTCGTCGAGTGAATCACCGGGAGCTTCGTATGCAAGCATCCTCATAGTTGTCGTGCACTTCTGGATTGAGGTGAATCCAAGTGTGCCGATGCAATCCATCTTGCACTTGAAGTAGCTGTCGAACTCCCGGATGGAATTCACAATCTTGAGGAAAAGCTTTCGGCTCATCCGATAACGGCGCCGAAATGTTTTCTTGCCGTGCAATGGAGTGTCGACGAAGTAGTCCGAGTAGAGCATAGTAGCCTTCCAGACGATGTCGGTTCTTTGCTTTCACCCGCCCAGGCGCCGAGCCACCTCGCCGCGGCTTTTCACTGCTCGCGAGCAGGCCGGCGAGCACCATGAGATGTTCCTGCTCCTGGACATCGGCTTCGGCTTCCTCCTCCAGCAACGCCGCGAGCGTCTCCTCATCTTCGGAGTCCATCGCCGGGCCGGGCAAATCACCGAACACCTTGCGGGCGAGGTGGGCGCAAACCCGCCGGTGTACAGGTCCTGCGCGGCCGGAACGCCGGAAAAGTGGTCCGGACGGCGGCGGAGAGGCTGCCTCGGCGAAATTTCTTCTTTTTTTCGGCGGGGAATGATCTATCTAGCTGTGGTGGGCGGTGGATGGCGCCAGGATCGGCAGGGTGGCGGCCGAGCGCGGGGGGTCGGAGGCGAATCTGGACGGGTGGCTTGACTTTTCGCCTGGCAGTGTGGCCCCAGGTGCGCTTTTCCCTTGCGCCGGAGCCCCCGAGCGCCCCCAAGTGCGCCGGGTTCGGCATGCGACTGTCGGGCAAAAAAACGGACCAAGCCGGCGGAATTCGACGTTTTGAGGGCGCGACTGGACCGTTTTTTCGGCGCCGGTGTGAAAAAAAAGTCCGAAAAGAGCCTGTTGGAGGCGCGGCTGGACATGCTCTAATACGCAGGAGCTAGTTTGACGCAAGGCAAGTCGAAGAAGTAAGCTGGGTGCTACTCCGCTGACCGACTCGAAGCCTGGAAATGCATGGTCTGGCAATGCAATCCGGCGGGGCGGCTGCTGGTGGCACCGAACGAAACTGCATGGCGTGGTTGGCGGCGGCAGTCAGCCTGCTGTTGGAACCACGTGAGCTCTTGCCGTTGGAACCATGAATGAAGTTGCTGATTTCTTTTGGTATTTCTTGGTCGCGTCAGGGGCTGCATGGGAATGCATGCGGGTACTAGCTGTCCACATGCTTTGGACATTGAAGATAGCTACACGTGACATTTAAAATTCCTGTAAAATTGTTTTTTCCATCAGAAGGTCCTATAGTTTTTTTATTACATTATAACAACTGCATGAAAGCAGAATCCGGTCCTTATGAACGGCGACCTCTACGGAGATTACAAGATCAGTCTCAGGGCCTCTCTATGGAGGTTGAAATTCTCTAATATTTTTGAAATTTGTGAATATTTTAAAAAAATATGAATATGTTTTGAAATTGGCCTATATTTTTATAAATACTGGGACAGAAAGTCGTTTGTGGGGCTCCATTTTTTTCGTGGACCGAATGGTCAATGTTATTACAGGCTTTTTAGCCACATTACCTTGTGACAAAATTATCGACCCATACAATATCATTGCTTGAAGAAGCCCTTCATTATGATGAGTGATGTAATAAATTATGTGCCTGGAAGGGCGCAGATAAAGCCATCATGCCTGCAGCGCCGCCCCACTCCTCACCATCCCGCTATACCACTACCGTCGGGCTCCGCGCCGTGCTGCCAGATGCTAGCGTTGACCACCGAGCGCCACCAGATGCCGACCAACAGAAGCGCACCCGTGCAGGCCCGGGAGGGCCAGATCGAACCCCCAGCCACCACCGCATGGCCACAACCACATGCTCACCGCAACGCTTCCACCATGGCAATACCAAGGGTCCTACACAATTCTGTTGAAAATCCTTTGAACCAAAGAGGCCTTAAGTAAGAGATATAGAGAGGTAAAATAAATTGATCCAAGCATTAAAAAAATATGACCGCGGTATCGAATTAGTGTTCAATAAGAAAATTGCGGATTTTTTTTCAATATCAAGTACTCCCTCCATCCCAAAATAAGTGACATTGTTTTAGTTTAAATAAAGTGACGTGGTTTTAATTCAAATTGAACTAAAACCATGTTACTTATTTTGGGACAGATGGAGTAATACCAAGCAAATCTCATATTCTTCAGCTAATGTCTACTGAATATTTTTCATATGTGCCCATCATTAGAGGACAACTGCAGAAATAAAATTAGAAGTGATATTACAACAAATATAAAACCCTACAAAGTGCTTTAGAAATAAATAAATCGTTTAAAATAGAAAGAGTGACAAAAACACTACTGGCTAAAAACGTGACTGAAACTTTACGAATTTTCAGTGGTTGGGTACTATAGCAACTTTGGCAAAACGTTGCCATGGCTACCCGTGCTAATTGTTTCTTTTTCGCCCGGAGATAATCTAAGGCTGCCATGGCCCACACGCTAACCCCCTGGTTGTTGGAGATCAGAGGGGATTGGTAGGTGTGGCGTGGATCCTAGGAAAGCCAGTGTCGAAGAACAGAAATAATCTCATTGTTTCGACCCCTCAACCTCCGTTGTTGGACTTCTCCGTTGTTTCAACCCAGCGGGCCAGCGGGAAAAGTCGGTCGTCCGGTTGCTTCCATCCAGCTGCGGCCATCCCTTTCCTTGCCTTCTTCCTTTTTTCAGTTCGCCTCCTCGCGTCAGCACTCGCTATCTCACTCGGTAGTACTACCTCATAGAGCATACATGTCAGTCTGAATATTATCTTCTCTGTATAGACTAGTTCTTCCAGTGTACTCTCTCGGTTCCTTTACTTTTTTGAAAAGGAGGATATTAGCCCCGGCCTCTGCATGTGAGTGATGCAACCATTTTATTAATTCTTCTCAGAGACCTTACAAAGCATTACATCAATAAGCTTGAAGCCACCATCTTGGCGACACATGTCGCTACTCCTATCCCATTGATGCAACGGTGCCGAATGTCCGAGCCTAATACCAAACAAACATCGCACCAAAACCTAACTGTAGAAGACTATAGGATGCAACTCAATTGTATTTCATCGGAGTCGGTTACAATATATACAGGTGGTGTCTTGCGTGACAAGCCAACTAACCCTACAATATCTCTAGAGATCAATCTATACAAGGCTAGAGATAAGAGGAGAATCAGTCGGAAATAAATACAAAGATATCACGTTTCAACACCCCCCCGCAGTCGAAGCGTCGGCATCGGCGATGCAAAGACTGGAACGGAACTCCTGGAATGCAGCGGTAGGCAATCCCTTGGTCATGATATCGGCAAACTGTTGGGTGGTCGGTACATGAAGTACACGAAGCTGACCCAACTGAACCTTCTCGCGGACAAAGTGAACATCAAGCTCAATGTCTTTGGTGCGCTTGTGCTGCACCGGATTAGCCGCGAGATAGGTGGCCGAAACGTTGTCACAAAAGACCACAGTAGCCTTCGGAAGAGAAATCTGAAGCTCACCAAGAAGATGACAAAGCCAACAAGTCTCCGCAACAACATTGGCGACAGCTCGGTACTCGGCCTCGGCACTCGACCGGGAGACAGTAGGCTGCCGTTTAGAGGACCAGGAGACCAGAGAGTCACCGAAGAAGACACAATAGCCAGACGTGGAGCGGCGAGTGTCTGGACAGCCAGCCCAATCCGCGTCAGTATAAGCAAGGAGCTCAGTCGAGGCGGATGCACGGAGACGAAGACCGTAGGTCGGGGTGCCACGAATGTACCGAAGAATGCGCTTGACCAAAGACCAGTGGACATCACGGGGTGAGTGCATATGCAAGCAAACTTGCTGCACTGCTAACTGAATGTCTGGTCTGGTGAGCGTGAGGTACTGAAGGGCGCCCACAATGCTGCGGTAAAGAGCAGCGTCGGTGGCGGGCTAGCCGGCGGTGGCGGAGAGCTTCGGCTTGGCCTCAGCAGGTGTGGCGGCTGGCTTGCAGTCAGTCATGCCGGCACGGTCCAGAAGATCAAGAGCATACTGTCCCTGATGCAGAAAGAACCCAGTGGCGTCACGTCGCACATTAATGCCGAGGAAGAAGTGCAACGCGCCAAGATCCTTCAACCGAAACTCAGAACCGAGACGACCAATGATGTCGCGAAGAAGATCCGTGCGGGAGGCAGTGATGACAATATCATCAACGTAGAGCAGAAGCATAGCCACATGATCAGCCCGATGCAGCACGAACAACGACGTGTCAGATGTGGTGCTGTGAAACCCGAGAAGACCAAGGAATCCGGCGATGCGCTGGTACCAGGCGCGCGGGGCCTGTTTGAGGCCATATAATGACCGGGACAACAAGCAAACATCATCCAGTCGCTGAGGGTCAACGAACCCAGTCGGCTGCTGACAGAGGACTCGCTCCTGAAGATGGCCGTACAAAAAGGCGTTGTTGATGTCGAGCTGATGTACGGGCCAGTTGCGAGATGCAGCCAGCTGAAGAACCACGCGAATCGTGGCGGGTTTAACGACCGGAGAGAAAGTCTCAGAGAAGTCAACACCAGCACGTTGTGCAAACCCTCGGACAACCCAGCGAGCCTTGTACCGATCCAGAGAGCAATCCGGGTGGAGTTTGTGACGAAAAACCCACTTGCCCGAGATGATGTTCGCTCCAGGGGGACGAGGAACAAGGGTCCAAGTCCGGTTGGCGACAAGAGCATCGTACTCAGCACGCATAGCGGCGGTCCAATGCGGATCACTCAACGCAGAACGCACCGATCGCGGAACCGGAGAGAGGGCCGTGACGCTGAGGTTGTGGTAGCGCGGGTTCGGCTGATGCACACCGGCCTTGGCACGCGTCACCATATGATGGTGAGGCGGCGGAGGAGGCGGGTGCGGACCGCGGCGCCGAGGCGCTACAACAGCCGGCTCGGATGACGAAGAAGAGACTGGCGATGCCACGGGTGTTGATGTCGAGGGCCCGGCCGACGGGGCCGAGAGGGTCGGCTCCTCCAGAGCCGATAGAGAGCCGGGAGGCGCTGGCTCGATCGTAGACGGCGATGAGGGCGTAGATGAGCCCGAAGAGCCCGGCTCCGCCTGAGCCGAGGCGCCTGATGGCCCGGCTGGGGTCGCGCCCGACTCCACAGAGCCGGGAGGGGACGACCCGACGAGGCCTGGGAAACCGGCTCCTCCAGAGCCAGGAGGCGGGGGCCTGGCGTGGTCGGGTAGGCCGACTCCACCTGAGTCGACGGAGGAAACGCCGAGGGCGTCGAGGCAGCGGGCGACGACAGCGCAGCCGCGCCCGAGCGGCGAGGCGGTGGGAGCGCAAGAGCTCCACGAGGCCGGCGAGGAGAGGCGTCCAGAGGTGGCGAGGGCCGCGATGCAGCCTGCTGAAACGGAAAAACAACCTCATCAAAATACACGTGCCGAGACACGATCACACGATGGGACTCCGGGTCGTAGCAACGAAAGCCTTTTGTGTTTGGTTGGTAGCCAAGAAAGACACAAGCGATAGAGCGAGGCGCGAGCTTATGTGGTGTCGTGGCGGTGATATTAGGATAACAAAGGCAACCGAAAACATGAAGATCATCGTATGACGGAGGTGCCCCGAATAAAAGGTGATGAGGGGTGTAGTTCCATCGGGGTTTGCAAGGCCGGATGTTAAGGAGAAGAGTAGCTGTGGCGAGAGCATCGGGCCAAAACCGAGCAGGCATGTGTGCATGGAAGAGCAATGCGCGAACACTCTCGTTAAGAGTGCGGAGAACACGTTCGGCACGACTGTTTTGTTGAGATGTGTATGGGCATGTGAGGCGAAAAATGGTGCCATGAGTGGATAAAAGAGTGTGAATGGCGAGGTTATCGAATTCCTTTCCGTTGTCGGTTTGGAGATGAGCAATGGTGCGGTGAAAGTAGGTGGCAACATAGGCATAAAAGGCATGAAGGGAGGAAGCGACGTCGGATTTGCGGCGCAACGGAAAGGTCCAAGTGAAGTGAGAAAAATCATCCAAAATCACAAGGTAATATGCTAAACCCGAGTTACTAGGCACGGGAGATGTCCATACATCACAATGAATAATATCAAAAGGAAAAGTAGCAATGGATGATGAAGTTGAAAACGGCAAACGAACGTGTTTTCCTATGCGACAGGCATGACAAGTGTGTGCTGCCGATTTATTACATGAAAAAGGAAAAGTCTGCAAAACTTTATGAAGAGCGTCGGCGCCGGGATGGCCAAGGCGAGCATGCCAGAGAGACACATCGGCGTGGAGTGCGACGGGACCACTGCTTGTCGTTTGGCCACACGGGTAAAGATCGCCGGGGGAATCACATCGGTGCAGAACCTTCCGGGAGTGGGCATCCTTGACAGAAAAACCATGTTTGTCAAACTCAACAGTAACAGGATGTTCACGAGTAAGAGTGCGGACAGAACATAAATTTTTGATTATGGATGGAGACACAAGGACGTTATTGAGAGGGAGGGAAGATGAGGAGAGAGGGAGGGAGGATGCACCGTGGTGGGTGATGGGAAGAGTAGATCCATCACCGACAACGATGCGAGAAGAAAGAGGGTACGGAGAAACACGAGAGAGGATACCGGGGTTCGACGCCATATGAGCAGCGGCGCCTGTGTCCATATACCAGTCCCCGCCGCCGGAGTAGTTGCTTGGAGAAGGGGCGGCGTGGAGGGCGGCTAGGAGCGCCGGGTCGTAGGTGTAGCCGGTCGGTGCAGCGCCGTAGGGTGGTGACGCAGCAGCGCCGGGAGCCATGGTCCCGGTGTACGCCAAAGAGCCGCCGTGTCCGGGGCCACCTGGCGTGGCCAGGAGAGCCTGATGAAGGCCCAGGCGAGGGCCAAGTAAGCCCGGAGCAGGTGCCCGCGGAAGGGGCATCGAGTAGGCGTGCACCACCCCGCCCGGGGTTGTACCCGTGAGCTGAGGCGGGGTGCCGCGGCCTGAGCAGGAGCGGGCGGAGGCGCCTGGCAGGGCTGAGAGCCGCCGTTGCGGCCACGGCCGTCGCGACCTCCCCGCCTCTTCTGGCGGCTCTGGTCAGGGGCGGCGGGCGGCTGTGGAGCTGGCGCGCGGGGAGGCTGCGGGAGGGCGGCGGTTCCCTTGGTGGTGCCGGCATGGAGGGCGGCGAGAGGAGCTTGCCGTGCCGCGTGACGAAGACGCTTTTCCTCCATGCGAAGATACGTGAGTGCCTTGGCGTACGTCGGCGTGATGAGTGAGAGGTTGGCGGCGGATTGGCCGAGGTCGGGGTGGAGGCCGCGAAGAAGGTTGGTGAGGAGGATGGAGTCGTCGATGGTCATGCCGACGTCGCGGAGTTCGTCCGCAAGAACCTTCATCCGCGTGCAGTACTCGTCGATCGAGAGATCGTTTTGCTGCATGGTGAAAAAGTCACCTTGGAGGAAGACACGGCGTTGGAGTTGATTGTCGAGGAAGAGATCGCACAGCCGTGTCCACATAGTGTACGCCGACGGATCGCGGGAATTCACCATGTTGAAGAGACCTGGAGAGATGGTGAGAAAAAGCCACTTGACGATGCAGGCGTCCACAGCGAGCAACTCGTCGTCGTCCTTCATGTCGCGGTGGTCAACGCTCCCGTCAACATGCTCGATGAGACGGTAGGAGCGGAACAACAGTGCGAAGTACGTGCGCCATGCGTTGTAGGACGGCGAGTCGAGGTCGAGGATGACCGGGACGTGGTCCTTGATGTGGATCTCGTTGAGGCGATCGGAGGTGAACATGGCACCGGAGAAGGAGCCGGCGTCGGAGGCAACAGCTTTGGCCATGGAGACGGAGGGTGGTTAGGGTGTGGGGTGAGAAGGGGAGGGCGGCGGCGGCTACAGGAAGTAGGGAGGAGCGGCGGCGGCCCTTAGGGTTTTGGGAGGGAAGTAGTGGCGGCAGGGGGAAGGGGAGAAGGAAGCGGCGGCGGTGGCTACAGAGGGGTAGCGACGGCGGCGGCAGGAGGAGTTGGTGCGGCGGCGGCTAGGGCTAGGCGCGGCGGCTGAGGGGTGCGGAAGCGAGAGAGGATCACGGTAAAACTGATACCATGTAGAAGACTATAGGATGCAACTCAATTGTATTCCATCGGAGTCGGTTACAATATATACAGGTGGTGTCTTGCGTGACAAGCCAACTAACCCTACAATATCTCTAGAGATCAATCTATACAAGGCTAGAGATAAGAGGAGAATCAGTCGGAAATAAATACAAAGATATCACGTTTCAACACTAACATTTAATGTCGGTTGTCCCATACAGCCACATACCGGCAATGGGTCACACACCGGTCCGGCGCACTCACCGAGGCTACCGCAACCGTCATCCACCGAACCATCTTCAGAGCACGTACCGACACAAAGACCTTGCCAGGTCAGCTGTCGATGACACCATGGCGCCAGACAGTGTCGCCGCCCTGCGCTCATCCATCCAGCCGCATCTGTCGTCGATATCCAGCTGCACCATACCGTGAATAGGTTTTTGAGCTCCGCGAAGGCCGAGATGCTTCAAAAGGACGAGACGGAGATAAGATGTTGTGTCGAAGATGCAAGCTGAGGAGCCTTATGGACCTGGATTCCAGACAGGTGCGGGACCAACTGCTCATGCGTGATTTCATGGATGGCTATCGGTTGCAAGGTGATGAAGATGATTATGAAGTCGTGCATGAGGGCCGGGCAAGAAATAAGGAAGGGCAGCAAGACAATAGCGGCGAGGGCGGGCAAGAAGACGAAGAATCTCCAGGACATGATCACGAAGCAGATGCAGGACATAGTCATCATGTAGAAGATGCCGGACATGAAGATGAGGAAGATCAAGACGAAGGGCATGATCATGAAGATGAAGATGCCGGAGCAGACGACAATGGACCATCGATGGGCTGGGTGCAGGACCCTCATATTCAAGAGCTGCTTCTCAAGCAGATGGGTAACGTAAGAGCTGCCGCCCGAGAGAAAGCCAAGATGGATCAACTGGAGATAGACGCGGTTACTCCATTGTATGAAGGATGCAGGCCCGAGGATACCCGCCTGAAAGTAACGCTCATGGATCTGGAGATGAAGGTAAAACACAAAATGACCGACGTATGCTTCGACGAGAACATGTCATTCTGACACGAACGTCTTCCCAAGGGGAACAAGTGCCCGACCAGTTTCGAGGAGGCAAAGAAAATCGTGTGTCCTCTGGATTTACCGCACGTGAAATACCATGTGTGCATGAACGATTGCCTCATTTATCGGGACGAGCACACGGAGTCTACCATATGTCCGGTGTGCGGCGTCACTCGATACAAGAAGAGGAAGAAAGCTCCTCGAAAAGTGGTGTGGTACTTTCCGATCATTCCTCGTCTGCAGCAGTATTTTGTGGACCCTAAGCTAGCAATGCTCCTGCGTTGGCACGCAGATAGGGAGGATAAGAAGCGAGAAGATGAAGGAAATGATCCAAAGATAAATAAAAAAGACAAGATGTTGAGTCACCCTAAGGATGCGAGCCAGTGGCAAGCGTTGAACTTCGAACACCCAGAATTTGGGGATGATCCAAGGAACATCGTGCTGGGCGCGAGCACCGTTGGAGTCAATCCGTTTGGCAGCCAGAGAAGCACACATAGCACCTAGCATGTGTTTGTGTGGATGTACAACCTTCCCCCCTGGATGTGCATGAAGAGGAAGTACATTCACATGAGTATGCTAATTGAAGGGCCGAAACAACCAGGGAACGACATCAATCTGTATTTGGGGCTGCTGAAAGAGGAGCTAGACATGCTGTGGAAAACGCCAGCCAATAAGTGGGACGCCGCAGCGAAAGAATATTTCCCTATGAGAGCCGCACTGCTCACGACGGTGCACGACTATCTCGGTTACGGATATGTCGTAGGGCAGGTGGTCCACGGATTTTGTGCATGCGTCAGGTACATGGATGACAAACCGTATCGCCAGCTAGATAGAGATCTCGGGTCTTCGAAAACCGTGTTCATGGGACATCGAAGGTGGCTTCATGATAATGACTCATGGAGAAAACGTAAGGATCTGTTCGATGGTGAAACCGAACCCCGAAGACCCCCACGTACAAGGAACGGCGAGGGAATATACGAGCTGTTGAAAATTGGAAAGAGTGCCTACCGCCGGGAAAGAAGAGAAAGGCGCCAGAGCCGTTGCTGAAGGTATGGAAAACGAGGTCTGCTTTCTGGGACTTGCCGTACTGGAAGATCCTCCGTGTGCCTCACAGCCTTGATGTCATGCATATCACGAAGAATGTGTGCGAGAGTCTGCTTGGTACCCTCCTCAACATGCCAGAGAGGACCAAAGATGGGCCGAAAGCAAGGGCAGACTTGCAATCAATGGGCATCAGGGAGGAGCTTCATGCAAAACGCCCTAATGATGATGATGATGATGATGATGAGGCGACGGACACGAAAGTCGTCGCAAAGGCAAAAAGGCCAAGAAGATCGAATATGACTACCCTCCCGCGTGCTTCACTCTAAGTTAGAAGGAGATCGAGCAGTTTTTCACATGCCTCGTAGGAGTAAAACTTCCTTACGGTTATGCGGGGAAGATAAGCAGATACCAAGAATCAGCGAAGCAGAAGTTCAGCGAGATGAAGTCTCACGACTATCACGTGCTGATGACGCAGATACTTCCAGTTACAATCCGTGGGATCATGGACACACACGCCCGTGAAACGCTATTTGGCCTATGCAACTTTTTTGACGTCATCTCTTGGAAGTCGGTTGGCGTGAGGCAACTCAAAAGGCTACAGGAAGAGATCGTGGTGATACTATGCGAGCTTGAGATCTACTTCCCGCCCGCATTCTTCGACGTTATGGTGCATCTACTAGTCCATATCATGGAAGATATCATCCAACTCGGGCCGACGTTTCCTGCACAGCATGATGCCGTTCGAAAGGTTGAATGGTGTCATCGAAGGATACGTTTGCAACAGGGCACGTCCGGATGGAAGCATAGCCAAGGGCTTTCTGACCGAAGAGTGCATCTCCTACTGTACGAATTATCTAGGCATCGAGAACCCCGTTGGTCTGTCCATCAACTGGCACCTCGGCAGGCTCGCTGGATGGGGTCACCGCGAGGGTCGCCGCGAAATGCATGTCGACTTCAAGGGTCGACTCGCCGACTTTGAAAGAGCAAACCTAGTCGTGCTACAACACATAGATGTGGTCGATCCTTGGGTGGTAGAGCACAAAACCTTTATTGAGAAGATGTACAATGACCGAGGCCAACAGAGGACGGACGGAGATATAATCAAAGAGCACAACTCATGTTTCACGCGTTGGTTCAAGGAGAAGCTTCTGTCGTACCCTTTACATGAGGATTCATCCGCGGCAGAAAAACTCATATTCACCCTGTCACAGGGCGCCGAGCACAACTTGATGACCTATGAGGCGTACGATATCAACGGCTACACATTCTACACCGAGGAAAAGGACATGAAGAGCGATTATCAGAACTCTGGGGTAACGATGGAATCCTACACCAGTAACGACAAGGCCAGATACTACGGAAGGATCGAGGAGATCTGGGAACTGAGCTACGCTGGAGAGAAGGTCCCGATGTTCCGTGTCAGATTGGCCAAGAGCGTCCTAAAAGAAGACCAGTATTTCACCACCATGGTTATACCCGAAGATAAATCCAAGACCGCTGGCGCAAACGTCACCGCGAAAAATGAGCCATGGGTACTGGCTTCCGAAGTGGACCAATGCTTCTTCATTACCGACCCGTCAAAGCCCAGTCGTGTTGTCGTCAGGAGAGGCAAAAGGAACATCATCGGAATGGATGGAGTCGCCAATCACTAGTAGAAAACAGGACTTTATTACCGGTTCATAAGGGCCTTTAGTGCCGGTTCTGCAACCGGCACTAAAGGGTGGAGACTAAAGCCCCCCCCCCCCCTTTAGTACCGGTTCAGCACGAACCGCCACTAAAGGCCCACCACGTGGCGTGAGCTCGCGTCGTGGTATGGGGGACCTTTAGTACCGGTTGGTAAAACCAACCGGTACTAAAGGTTTATTTTTTTAATTCTTTTTTTTTGAAAATTTTGGAAAAAAGTTGATTTTTTTATTTTTAATTTTCTGAATTATTTGATGATTTAGTCTCTAATCACCCATCTTAACTGCTCGAGTGTGGATCACTCATTCCAAATCGTCTAACTTCCCGGCTAGTCACCCATCCTCTCACTACTCCAGCCTGAGCACGCTTAACTTCCGGGTTCTATTCTCCCTCGTTTCCAAATCTGCACTTGTTGTTTTCCTGACAATAGTAAGATGTGAGTCCTATTAACCCTCAGGAGTTTAGCTTGGGCATGAAGTCACACGTTTCACTGTTTGGGTTTGAAACTATTATTCTAAAAAACAATAATTATGTAGTAACACTAATATTTCTTGAATAAGTAGTTTGACCACATTTTGACCAGATTTGACCAAAATTCGAAAAAACTGAGATACTTATTTAGTAACACTAATATTATTGCGTAATTATTTAGCAACACTCTATATTTCTTGAATCAGTTGTTTGACCGGTTTGACAAGATTTAACCAAAATTTTAAAAAACATAAATTAGAGCATATCTTTTTTTCCTTTTACAATTTTGTCATTTCAAAAATTGTCCTAAACCCTAAACCCGGGAATTAAAACGTCGGAAACTCTATGGTAAATAGTAAAAACTAAGGGTTTAAACCATAAAACCTAACCCTAAACTCTGAAATCTAAACCCTAGCACTAAACGGTAAAAACGTCTAAAAAATGTCTAAAACGTCCAAAAACTCTATTTTCCCTTTGGAATTTTGAGATTTTAAAAAAATGTTGAAACGGAAAATTGGTTATGTTCAGCGGATCAATCCTTTTGTTCTGCAAATTTTGATATATTATATGTATTTTTCTGAATTAGGATGATTTAGTTATGATTTTTCCAAGTTTAAAAATTGCCCTATGATCCCGGTTTGTGTCTCCAACCGGGACTATAGGTTAGACCCCTTTAGTGTCGGTTCGTGGTATGAACCGGTACTAAAGGTTGGCCCTTTAGTACCGGTTTGTGCCACAAACCGGGACTAAAGGGGCTCGTGGGGCCCCGGCCTGACGCCAGCCTGCCACCACCCCTTTAGTACCGGTTCGTGGCAGTCGCCGGGATATAGCTAGCGGTGGCCGAGGGCGCGGGGGGTGCGAGGCGAGTCGGGGGAAGAAAACCTTTACTTTTCCCCTGTCGGTGTGGGCCAGGCGTGCTTTTCCCTAGTGCCGGAGCCCCCAACGGCTCCCCAACGCGCCGGGTTCGGCCTGTGATCGCCGGGCGGAAAAAAAGTCCGAACCGGCGATTTTCGGCATCCTGGGGGCGCGACTGGGCCGTTTTTTCGGCGCCGGCGCCAAAAAAGTGGCCTGGGGGGACCCGTTGAGGGCGCGGCTGGAGATGCCCTAACACCCCAGCAGCCGGGTGCAGGGAGCAAAGCAAATGTGGTTTGTCACGCGTGGCATGAGCTCCTTTGGCCAGACGTATCTGCACTACCAAATCAGCTAGTGGGGTATCTTGTGTCCCACCCTTGGCTTACATGGTTGACTCGACGAAACAAAGTGGCGAATTAGCTAGGCGCACAAAGGATGGTCGTGAGCGTGACCTGATGTAGTGAAGTGTCACATTTTCTGTAACAGCATCTTGTCACAATGTGTACCGAATTACCGATGCAATTAAACTCAAACCTAGGCTAATAGCAACACGTACGGTACCTACGCTAGTATCTACTTGATTTGTAGCTATGCTTTTTTTTTTTGCAGAAGGAGGATGACCCCCGGCCTCTGCATCTGGGAGATGCGTGTGGCCATTTTATTGATTATTCTTGAAGACCTTACAAAATAAAACAACAATATGCCTGAATCCTTCATCTTGGCAACATCTGCGGCTACTCCTATCCAAATGATGAAGGAGTGTAATCTGGGCCACATACCCAGACCTCTTACCTAAGCCTAACATCTAAAGCCGGTGGCCCCGACCGAGCTATCTGCCGGGTCCGGGGCTCAAACCGGTCCGACGCACTCACATGTGTCGTCGCGCCATCTTCCACTGGTCCATCTTCAGAACAGATTGATGTGACAACCTTGGCAGGTCCTCTGCCATCGACGCCATCATGACGCCAAAAGACGACCTCCACCTACACGAGTCTTGGCAGGTCCTCCGCCATTAACGCCACAACGACGCCAACCGACGACCTCCACCTACGCGAGTACATCTCCAAGCGACGGACGTAAATCCATGCTAGGATAGGGCCGCACCATCGCCGTCCCCCACCACCCACAAGCGCCACCCAATCCAAAGGTTCCCAAAGCGGCGTCTTCAAGAAGGGAACGGCGCCGTGAGTGCCGCCGCCGCCCAACAAAGTTAGGGCTTTCACCCGGGAGACCAAGGGGAAGGTGAAGTGAGGAGATCAGTCCATACCGACGCCTCCAAGGAGGGGAACGGCGCCCTCAGGCGTCGCCGTCGGCGCGACCGGTCATGGCCGGCCAGGTATTTCGCCCGAGCTAGATCTCCGCCACCAGTAGCGCCTCCTGTATAGAACCGGTGGTCAAGAGGAAGCGCGGCCCGACCAGGGCAAGAGGGGAGACGCCAGATCGCATGCACCGATCGCCGCAGAAGCCGCCGCCGGCCGCCAACCACCAACAACCACCAGATCCCGCCTCCCGCGCGGCTGTGAGACCGGATCCACCGCCCCGCACGGATGCTAGCCCGCCGTGCCTTGCCAATGGAGCCGCCGCTCCAGATCCCGGGTTCCCCACGCAGAAGCAGGGCAACCGAGGCCCCGCCGCCACCATCCTTGGTGCCCCGGGCTTGCCCGGCTGCTACCTCAGACGGCGGCGAGAAAAGGAGGAGGGGGAGGGGTGGGGGGGTGGTGGAGGAGGGGTGGCTAGGGTTGGGAGGAGGGGGGGCGAGGAAGCATAGCTATGCTTCTAGTAGCTAAGTATGACTTGAACTTGAGAATAGGCGACCTCCCGTGGCAGCAAATTATTCTTATGATTCCTCTAATCTGTACAAATCCGGAGGTTACAATGTCGGTTGCTTATACGCTGAGACGCAAGGCTACTTCTTTGTTGCTTCGCTTCACTTTTTTCTATATACGTCCTGATCAACCGTCCGGCGAGCAACCACAGCGACAACGTTCATATGAGAGATGTAATCGAGCCTGCCGTGTAGATTTTGGTTGGGCTATATTCACATTATAACTTGTAATGTAATAAATGAAGAGCCCCCCGCTCTTAATTTGACGCTCTGCATCAAATTGACGGCAAATCAACCGGAACATAGCTCGTGGACCGGACCATGAAAGACATGCATAGAGATCTCCTTCTTCTACTGCCTTTCTTCTGCTATTCTCAGTTTTTTTACTGCTTTTGTTGTGAATAGTCGCATGCCGTAATATGCTTATCGCTATGAAGAAATAGTTATGCGATAAAAATTATTCAGAAAATATGAACAATGTTGGCGAATACTTTTTTATGAATTTTAAAATATTCCAGAATTTTTAAAACTTTAGAGAAATTTAAATATCTATGAATTCTGAAAAGTGCTAAAGAATAATAAATATGTTCACTAATTTTGAATTTTCTTGCAATAAAAATAATTACAAAATTATCTTTTTGTGAATATCTAAAAATCTTCAAAAAATCGAGAATTTTATTTTATCTCCCAACAAAAATATAGAATAAACCATAAGAAAACGAGAGAAACAATCTAAAAATGCAAATCATAAAAAATGGGAAAAAGGAAAGAGAAAAACCGGAAAACCCTGAAAAAATGATTGAAAAAGAAAACCACTCATAGCCTACTGTGCCTGACACATATCACTTTGCTAAGTCCGGTTAGCTGACAGTTTGACGGAATATGCGTCAAATAGGATTTGCTCGCGGGAGGGTAGGAGCGAACACATCCACATGTGCGCACTTCGGCTGGTCCCAAAATGGCTAGCTTGTGCGGGTTATCTTCGATTTACTATTTTAGAGATTTAAAAGATATTATTTTGGTTTCAAAAAGTTAAAAAAATCACAAAAATGAGAAATATTAGTGTTGTGCTTTTAAAATGGTTGTCAAGAAATTTTATATTTTTCATGGAAACTATGAATTTGATAACACTTGAAAAATAGTGTCTAATTTTAGAAAAAGTTCGAAATATTTCCAAAAGAGACTATTTTTTAAATATTAATTTTTTTAATGATTGTACATGTTTTTATTAAAAAGTCTTAACTTACTATTTGTAAAATGTTAATGAATTTACTAAAATATATTTACTGATTTTAAAGAACAAAATAAGAAATGGCCACAACTTTATTAATCCTTCATGAATTATTTTTAAAATGTTTATAATTTTTTATTGGTAAATGAAAATGGGAAAATAAAATTATTAAGAAAGAAACAATATAGCCCAAAAGAAAAACAAGGAACTCCAAGAAATAAAGAAAAATATATAAAAAAAGAACTACACATGGGGTGGGCCCATTTCCTTTTGGTGTGTGCATTCTCTCTTTGTTGGTTTCGGCCTTCCCTTTACATTGGGTTCAGACCCATGAATTGGAGCACAACATGGAGGCAAATTTGCAAGTAAGAAAGAGTGCATCCTAACTTTATAGCATGACGCTTGTATTAAACATTTGCCGTGTTGATATTGGTTCTCTTTTGTTGCTTTGGCCCATCCAAACTGTAAACAATCGAACTTAGTTGTTCAAGCATTCACAAGTTAAAAAGGATCTGAATTCTTGGTCAACTCAACTACCCAAGGCATACCACTAGTAATTGTTGACTTAGTAAGCAACATCCATCTTCATCACTTGCAAAGATATAAATTCAGAATCACATTCAATTCATCACACACTTGTTCTAGGAATTAGGATTACCCCCCAAAAAAAACTTTGTCATCATAGTGGAGGAAAGAACTCTCTCGGTCCACCCCTGTAACCACTAGAACGAAGTGTCATCCTAACATCTTCCAAACCCACAGATGTCTAAAAATACATGCAAACCACTTATCTAGACAAAATATTACCTCCTATATACCCCTATTTAATTTCATTCACTCCCTGTATAGTAAATTAAAGATTCCCATCTGGCACGCTGGTGTGCTCTGGTCCTTGGGTCACGGCGACTGGCGGATGGGCTTGTCGTCAAGTGGATGGTGCGCTAGTGCAACTGGATGGGCAAGCGTGGCACGTTTGCACCGTCTCGGCTAGATCCATGCACACAGGCCGCTGTGGCTCCAGCTACGACCAGGGTGCACGTACATGTCGGTTGGCTGGAGCCTCATCCTTGGGCGGTGTGCTGACAGAGGCACTACGGGAAATTGGTAAGTTGTTGTCAGGGGGCGTCTTTGTGGTCACCTTTTCATAAGGCAAACAACGAAGAAACGGTTTGTCGCCATCAATAGACGGCAAAAGATTACCTCACTCATGTTTTCCCTGGCTGAATTGGAATTGAAACCAATACAATACAGAGGCCTTCAATACAGACATCCAAACAAAGTGTAAGGGACATTGAGCTGCTGCCCAAAGATACTTTCTTTTATTGCTTATATATTTCAACCACTTACTTATGTTGTCTCTAAACCATTTCCGTCGACTCAGATTGACCATACTATTGTGAGAATCTCATTCTTTATATCATGTTGGATCATCTTGGAATTCGTAGATCCATTTATCTTCGAAGGATGTACTCACAGAACGCAATCAGTCTAATTGGGCATTTCTACACTTTTGCCCAGAGCAATGGGATATCTATTCTGTATATATGGCTACCCTCTAATGCACTACTCAGACTCCAGTCTATCTCTGTACAAATGACTTGATCTAATTATCATGAAAGATCTGTGGAGTGTGTTGCTTTCTATATAAATAACTCGCTATAATTCTCATTTATCATACTGCATAGGTTTTGAGCTATTTATTTTTGCCAAACTTGATGTGTTGAGCTTTGAGCTACTATACTGTTTTGGATCTTGCGCTTGGGCCGCGCAACGCATGCCAAGGCGCGCTTCCTATCTAGTTGGTTCTTATTAAATGAGGGAAACACTATCTGCTGTCGTGCTACATGACCTTTCCGCTTTGGGGAATCCAATAACTTCTATGACAGTAGCAATACTCACCTTATTGCACCTCATGAGGGTGGGATGGATGTAAAAGAAGCTCACGGGCGAGGCTATGGACCCTATGGGTTTGCCGCTGACCACCAACGGCGGACATGGAAAAGCAAAAGGAAAAAAGCTTGTTGCCTTCTGGTTTTTATAAAGGTTTTCGACCATTCTGGCCGGGTTTTTTCCTCCTTTTCTCTCTACCAGCTTACAGATTTCACTTTGCCCTTTTTTATTATGTCTCTTATTTTTTTCTGCTTCCTTTTATATGGGGTTTTCCATTTTTAAATTTGTGAATACTTTTTAAATTCAGAATCATTTTTACATTTTTTGAAATTTCTAAACCCATGAAAGATAGATTATAGATTATGAATAAATGATATTTTTTTTCTTAAATTCATGATTTTTTAAATACATGAACATTTTTAAAATTTTGTGAATATAACTTGGAATTTCCAAATATATTTTAGTATCATTGTGGACAGTGGGTGATCTTTCGGTGTCCATTTTTGTATGGAAGTATTGGTCAATGTCACCAGGGGTTTGTTAGCACACTACCAAGTGACAAAACTATCGACCTACACACGTCATTTCTTGGAGAAGCCCTTCATTCTTAATCAGGGATATGGCAGAGAAGGCCATCTGACTATGTCATACGCTTTTCCAAAATTCCCTTTCAAAGATTACCTCACTCATGTTTTTTTAGTGCATCTCCTGGATGGACACATTAAAGATGACAACGCCATCAACGATATTCCTTCCTTCTATGAAATTATTTGGGATGGCCACGACATGCTTGATAAACCGCATTGAGTCTATTAGCAGCAATTGTGTAGTGAAAATCTTGACGTTATCATTAAGGAGGCATATTAGCCTGTAATACTAGATTTGTTCAACCTACCGAGCAATCTACATAGTGAAGTGCGTTTATCAGTGGCAGTTATCTTCATTCCTTGCTTCCTCTCCATTTCTTGTCTACGGAGGAGAGCCATCTCATTTTCATATCTTGCTTCCACTCGTTTCCTATCGACAGAGAAGAGCCATCTTCCACTGAAGCAAAGGGTTCGCGGGGATTCTCATATGCACTAAAGTTAGTTATTTTGTCTTTATAAACAGCTAACTAGCCTCGCTGGCCAAGAGTCAAATTGACTATGATCTCTTTTCACCCGTCTTGATAGCACCCGAGCACCCAAGGGGCAAGTTTGGCTTGTCACGCGTGGCTTGAGCTCCTTTGGCCAGACGTATCTGCACTACCATAGTGGGATATCTTGTGTCCCTCCTTGGCTACTTGGTGCTAATGGGTTGAATTGGGAAAACAATGTGGGGGAATGAACGCGAGCATATGAAATGGACTGTACAGATGCTATCGTAATTACACGTGTGAACGACAAGACTTCACCAGAATCATACCATTTTACCTTTTTGAATAACAAGCCGAGCGAACTAACATGATCTTACGCGGCGGTCATTCTTTCATCACGAGTATTTTCATCTTTGAATATAACACATTTTGTTGTGACAAGCCTCAAAGCTCTCACGCACACACTCAACCTAGCCACCTTTTGGATGGGCCTCGCCCCGGACGCAACCCTCAAGGCAGCCTCGGATTCTTCATCCTCGCCATCATGGAGGCGGAGTGCTACCTGTAGATTGCAACGCAGCCACCAGCTCCACTACGTTGCATAGCTGGGCACACACCATTGAAGCGGGAGAGCGGATGGAGGGACCACCGTCCATTGTTGTTGTTCTGTCTAGAGATTGTGAATTAGTCTAGTAAATACAACATTTTCGATCTTAACAGGGAAGGGGGGGCATTGCCCCCCCCCCTATCCCTTGTGTCGAGGTAAGAGCAACTCCAACAGCACCCCTTGCAGTTTCTCTCGCTTGCAGGCCTGAACTCGCCATACATACGGGTACTTCTCGACACCTCCATTGGTTTCCACCGACTCAAACGCCTTGATGCACATGGTGGGGACGGGAGGGCTGGCGCAGTCGAAAACCTATTGGCTCGATAGGGTGACAAGGCTTGACTAGTGTGCAGCCCCTCGATGGTGCCTACCGGCTACCGCCGTGACAGCCCATCGGCCCCTGCATGTGTAGGAACAGGTAGATACGTTGGCTAAGCGACAAAGGAACGCCAAGATGAAGGATGCGTAGTAGCAGTAGTTCATAGGCAAGTAAATGAGCAAACGATGTGCGAGGTCTCCCAGGTCCATGGGTGCCGTGACAGGCCCAACCAAGCGCCAGTCCACCACCGCGCGAGGGCATCATCTTTATATATTCACGTTATATCACTGATAGCTATGATAAAATATCATACAATAAATATCATTAATTTAGATTTAGATTTGGCTATTACGTCATTCCAAGGAACGCCTTTGTATAGACTGGATGAATGCATATAATTAAGATTAGATTGCAAGATAGCATGTTATTTTTGTATATATAGCTATGCACGATGATTTAGCATTGATTGTTAGTCATTAATATTATATGTACACTTCCAGAAATATGTATATTGTGATGTATATAATTATTATGTTTCACCAAAACAGTGGTCAAATATGTTATTCTATTATTTGTGTTATTTGAAATATGAATGTAGTGTGTTCTGTTTGAAATGGTGTAATAATCGTCATCTCTAATAGGTATAAGAGTAGGATGTTATATTAATTTTGTAGTCCAATTAATAACCCAGTAGTCTGATATATGCTTGTATACCATTATAAATCAATAAACTATAATACATCTAAGTAAAAAAGAACTATGACACATCCCCTCATTCTTATTAGTTATGAATTGTTTAGGCACAAAAACAAAGATTTATCAGATGTGGTATGCTAACAAATATATGGTCCACCAGATTGATGACCAATTTTTTTCTTGTATTTGGTGCTCCTCTTTTCCTATCGTTTTGTGCTTTTCAATAAAGAAACTTATATTTTAAATTGAAGGTATCACTATCTCTTGGCTTAATTTTCTATTATTTGTTGATGAAGATCTAATGGTTACAATCTATTAATAAATGGATGGTTCACTAGATTGACGGTTCAAAGTTTTGTTCTCGGCTTTAAGGTTTAGGTTTAGGGTTTAAGGTTTATACTATGAGATTGTTCCGTATATACTTTCTATCAAAAAGGAATTAGCATGGTAATTTTAAACAACTTACCCTCAGAAGAAATTCGAGTCATCTAGACATATGGTTTAGAACAATGGAAAAACACCTTCACGCACCTCCCTTAGCTTACAGGCACCAGGCTTCCAGGAAAAAAAACAATATATGTATGCTTTTACAGGAACAATAAATGTATGTTAGTTATGGCACAATATGGCATTTTATTTGAAACATATGACGTGGTAAGTTTGTTATGTAGACTTATTTTTATCCTTGAATAATTATTGAAAATGTTAATGTTTTTAAAATTTTTGTTAAGAAAGATTATAAGTTTTCATTTTCCAGAAAAATGTTTTTTCAGTTCATACGAACCGTCACGTGGACTTAAAGGGAACAATCTATTAAATGTGCTTTTAAATGCATGATGTAGTATCTATTTTTACGCTCTAATTAGTATTAGTACTACTACTATCTGAAATTACTTGTCACTCAAATGGACTTGTCTAGCATAAAATATGTCTAGAGCATCGTCTGAGCGATAGATAATTTCGGATGGAGGGAGTAATAAAAATTAATAATATTGCATATTAGATTTTTCAAGTTATGTTTGGTTATTTTTCTATACTTATTAATTATTTATATTCATTATACGAAGCACGTATGTGTTTGTCCCTCAACCTAGTGTACACGCAAAGCTAATCGAAAATTGAGACGCGTATTTTGGGACGGAGGCAGTATATTCTTTTCTTTTGAAAAACACCTTAATAGTTGTTGAATGCATCGTGCATCTATAATAAAAATATATGTCGTCGAGGTGAGGAAAGAAAGAAGACAAGCATGGAGTCCAAGTTCAATGCAAACTGGATTTAATTTAACATGCGCGTACATGTCAGGGACTCTACAGTACAAAAGAATATTATGTCTTCCCGAAAAAAGAGAATATTCTATCTGTAAATCTTAATCATAAATTATACTAGATCCAACCATCAATTTAATTTAAATGATCTGAACTAACGTGGTGCCTAAAAAGAATTTAGTTTATTTTTTCATGTGTCCATATAAGGAAGAATGCATGCGTGCATGCATAAGCTAACGCATCAGCCGACGTCAACCTAGATCTGTTTTTATGAATGTCCCGGCTTAATGCATGTATGCATACACGAAGAACCATAGTTTTCTTTTTTGAGGTTACCACAGCTATTTTTGAGGACGCTGCCTACATCACGTTACCTTTATTTTTTTAGGGCCCACGGCAACCTTTTTTCTGTACAAAATGTTTTTTTTCCTTAATTTCAATGGTGGGTAACTTTTTCCACTTAAAACGTGTGTAATGGCCATAAATGCTTAGTCTATTAAATAAAGTATCTAATGGCCATAAACGTATCTAATGGTTGCATGTTTCTAATTTTTGTGGGTTTTTTTACCTATTTCTCTTTTTTCTTTTTTTGCGTAGTAATACGTGTCTCATTTATATCATAAGGATCATAGTACAAGCCACGTACATACCGACCTGACAAAACTGAGAAAACAGCAGAACGCTAGCCTTTGCACACAGGAACACCAGCCAAGAAGTAAAATTACAAACAAGACTGAAGAATCCTCTGAACTTGACACCAACGCCCGTCACCTGCCTCTGGCACCACCATAGCAGCCGTCAAAGGAGAACATGACGGATCACCTCCACACCCGAGCTCGACGCGGCTCCATCGCTGATATGCAGCTTTGCGGACCTTCAAGGTGGCTCGCCAATAATGGCGAAGCCATTGCCGTTGAACGAATCAGACCGGGGCAACACCCCTGACACGCCATCGAACTCCAGATCTGGCATCCCCGCCCAACTAAGATGTTAGAGGAGGAAACCATACCTGCCTGCCACGAACAACGAACCCAGATCCACCATCTTCTAGATGCCGTCGATGCAGACTACAATCTGCATCCGCTCCTGGACTACCTCCCAAGCTCCACGCCGGCACTGGAGCAAACGCGTCGCAACGGCGGAGCCCGAGGACACATGTCCACCACGAGGATGCCGCCGCCGCCGCACCATCCTTGCTTGAACAGTCTGGTTTCCAAATCTACCCCAAAAGAGGATCGCCTCGTTGGGGAAGGATCTGAAGATTTATTAGTCGGCGCCGTCATCGCCACTGCCGAAGCCATGACAATGAACAAGCCAAAATTCTAAGAAACTAATGCCTAAAGCAATCCACACGCGTGGATCCGGCGACCCCCCTCACCACCGACGACCGAGGTCGTCAGCGGAGGGGAGCCGCCGGAGGACGGCGGCGGCGGAAGACGCCTTGGCGACAGGAGGCGAGATCGCCTTTCTTTTCTTCTCCTAGAAGAAAGAAAGCGACCCGTCACGCAACCCTGCTATTTTTTATTTATAATAATAGAAACGATGACTAAACGGTGCCACTGTATATACCGTATTAAGCACGAGAGAAAGATGGTGACGTTTTGTGTAGGCAGGGAGGAGAGGACGGTTTTGAGCCTTTGACATATTTAAAATGGTCGGCGTAACGTTATTAACACATCAGGCACAAATGTTGCTACATTATGTACCGAAGCAATAATAAACTCAGACATGCTCCAACTTGTATTGTCCTGTGATAGGGTGGTACGCGAAGCTGTACGAGTCGCCCAACCCCCCCTCCCCTTAAAAAAAACAAAAACCCCAGCCCCTGAAATGCTGACGCGTGGATGCCTTTTGGTCCCGGTTGGTGCCACCAACCGGGACCAAAGGCCCTCCTGCCTGGGCTCGGCGCACCGGCCATGTGGAGGCCCATCTGTCCCGGTTCGTGTTAGAACCGGGACTAAAGGTCTAGGGCATTAGTAACGACCCTTTAGTCCCGGTTCAAGAACCGGGACAAAAGGCCCTAACGAACCGGGACGAATGGGGGTTTTTCTACTAGTGTGAGTAGTGAGTTTAGTATTAGACTAGTACGTAGCGTGTTCTGTTAGTTTAAGTTAGAGTTGTCTAGGATTGGCCAATGCACATGTTTAGATGAGTACTAGTTCAGGTGGGTTTCCAGATGTCTACGTCTAGATTATTTTGCGTCGTGTTATTGTGTGTACATATGCACAGCACGGCTACCGGTTGTATTACAGTGAACATTGAGAAAAGAAATAAAGAGAAGAGAGGCAACACAAGGGCCCTTGACTAGAATCTTTTTGTGTTTGTGCGTTAAAACAATTTCTAGGTAATCTATCCTGAGGGCGAATCTCTTTTTTTCGAGGGTACGCCAAAGGCGTACCATAGCTTTATAGAAGAAGAGAAAGTTATGTACAAGCCTGAGGGCGAATCTCAATAGATGATTTGTACTGCTGTAATATAGTTGTGGAATTTATTTTCTAGGAAAGGCCGCCTTAAATAACTTATAAACATCACTTTCATATGGATCATGATACCTACACCAATCAAAGTACAAAGGCATTATGGTGATTAAAAACAGTTATCTAATGGCCATACGTGTAGCTGCAAAATACGTTTTTCCATGGACAGCTGGAATATAATTGTAAAAATTATGTGGCAGGCTGGAAATTTCTCCAATCTGACCATAATGAATGGGCTTGGCTTGCTATATAGGTAAGCGTAGTTGTGAATCACTAGAGTTCCGCAAACTAAAAAGATGTAGTATGTTGCTGTCCTCCACTGTCCAGTGTTGTGTTCAAGAGAGCTCCACACACATGTAGCATGGATGAACATTATATAGTGGTGCATGACAGAATGAGTAAGCTTGAGAGGCATCAGGTAGACACATTTTTAAATGTTTCTTTTTGTACTAGGAAAACAGGGTGCTTTCACCTTGCTTGATTATGTAACCACAAGGTCTTGGAGTACTACAGAACCCAGGATAAAATGACTAGGTAATCCGGGTTTAGGGAAAGTGACAACTAACAGCGCAAAAAGTAACATCTGCCACTTGAGCAGAAGTAGGTATTAGAGCATGCGCACTGTATTCTTTATCCATTCTCGATCCTGAACGCTGCATCTTCTTGAGATGCTATCTCCATAACAGAGGAGATGCTACAACCGGGCAGCAGATTGGAAGGAACGGACCCAAACCTTGATCGTCTTCACTGGCCTTTGTGTTGCATCTCTTCTCTTTATTTCCTTCCAATCTGCCCAGTGAAGAGGACATAAGGAGGAGGCAAGGTGTTGGGCTAGTGCCGGCGCCACTGGCTTAGACAAGATATTACCTGTAACCTGAGCCCGTGTACTTGGGGTTGAGCACCCCCTGTCCCATCTGCTCATCGGCACCCTAATCACCGCCTGTGTGTGTAAAGTGTGTGTGTGTGTGTGGGCTTGCCCAACTGTATTATTCTTTTCACCTTCTATCTATGCGCCTAGCGTATTCGCGAAAAAGAAAAGATTGGAAGGAACTGCCCAGCCAATCCTCAAGACCTCCGTTTTCCTTTGCAGCGACGTATTGTTCCTTCCAACCCGGCTTCACTGTATGTCCTTTGATATATAGCAACTTTCAGTGCTCCAGGTTTGCCACCACTCTTCAGCAGATCTTCTTCATACAGGGCCAAGTTTTTCCCTAAAGTTACATATATTTTGAAATTTCCAATACTCCAAAGATAATTACAACATTCTTCTAAGTATTAATGCATTAGTGAGTATTTGATAAAAAATCAGCACCCAGATCAAACAAAATAATTTCAGAGACGAAAGCCCAAAAAAGTCTGGACAAAATAGGTAGATCAAAGCCATTAATTTCACATGTCTTTACTTACAAAGGTTATCTCTAGCGAACAACATATTGTTGGCCAGCAACAAAAGGAAATAATGAATTCTAGGACTAGGGGGGACATACAATTGCCAAACAACTGTCACATTTGTGATCAACTATTTCTGTCAATGGCGAGAAAAGGAGGAGGGGTGGAGGAGGGGCGGCTAGGGTTGGGAGGAGGGGCTGGCGAGGAAGCATAGCTATGCTTCTAGTAGCTAAGTATGACTTGAACTTGAGAATAGGCGACCTCCCGTGGCAGAAAATTATTCCTATGATTCCTCTAATATGTACAAATCCGGTGGTTACAATGCCGGCTGCTTATACGCTGAGACGCAAGGCTACTTCTTTGTTGCTTTGCTTTGCTTTTTTCTATATACGTCCTGATCAACCGGCCGGCGTGCAACCACAGCGACAACGTTCATATGAGAGATGTAATCGAACCTGCCGTGTAGATTTTGGTTGGGCTATATTCACATTATAACTTGTAATGTAATAAATGAAGAGCCCCCCCCCCGGCTTAATTTCACGCTCTCTGCATCAAATTGACGGCAAATCACCCGGAACATAGCTCGTGGACCGGACCATGAAAGACATGCATAGAGATCTCCTTCTTATACTGGCTTTCTTCTGCTATTCTAAGTTTTTTTACTGCTTTTCTTGTGAATAGTCGCATGCTGTAATATGCTTATCGCTATGAAGAAATAGTTATGCGATAAAATTATTCAGAAAATATAAACAATGTTGGCGAATACTTTTTGTGAATTTTAAAATATTCCAGAATTTCTAAAACTTTAGAGAAATTTAAAATATCTGTGAATTCTGAAAAGTGCTAAAGAATAATAAATATGTTCACTAATTTTGAATTTTCTTGCAATAAAATAACTACAAAATTATCTTTTTGTGAATATCTAAAAATCTTCAAAAAATCAAGAATTTTATTTTATTTCCCAACAAAAATATAGAATAAACCATAAGAAAACGAGAGAAACAATCTCAAAATGCAAATCATAAAAAATGGAAAAAAAGGAAAGAGAAAAACCGGAAAAACCTGAAAAAATGATTGAAAAAGAAAACCACTCCAGAAAACAGTCTAAATGGTCCACTCATAGCCTACACATATCACTTTGCTAAGTCCGGTTAGCTGACAGTTTGATTTGAATATGCATCAAATAGGATTTGTTGGCGGGAGGGTAGGAGCGAACACATCCACATGTGCGCACTTCGGCTGGTCCCAAAATGGCTAGCTTGTGCGGGTTATCTTCGATTTACTATTTTAGAGATTTAAAAGATATTATTTTGGTTTCAAAAAGTTAAAAAATCACAAAAATGAGAAATATTAGGGTTGTGCTTTTAAAATGGTTGTCAAGAAATTTTATATTTTCATGGAAACTATGAATTTGATAACACTTGAAAAATAGTGTCTAATTTTAGAAAAAGTTCGAATTTTTTCCAAAAGAGACTATTTTATAAATATTCAAAAATTGTAATGATTGTACATGTTTTTATTAAAAAGTCTTAACTTATTATTTTTAAAATGCTAATGAATTTACTAAAATATATTTACTGATTTTAAAGAACAAAATAAAAAATGGCCACAACTTTATTAATCCTTCACGAATTATTTTAAAAATGTTTATAATTTTTGATTGGTAAATGAAAATGGGAAAATAAAATACTTAAGAAAGAAAAAATATAGCCCAAAAGCAAAACAAGAAACTCCAAGAAATAAAGAAAAATACGAAAAAAAGAACTATTCATGGGGTGGGCCCATTTCCTTTTGGTGTGTGCATTCAATCTTTGTTGGTTTCGGCCTTCCCTTTACATTGGGTTCAGGCCCATGAATTGGAGCACAACATGGAAGCAAATTTGCAAGTAAGAAAGAGTGTGTCCTAACTTTATAGCATGACGCTTGTATTAAACCTTTGCCGTGTTGATATTGGTTCTTTTTTGTTGCTTTGGCCCATCCTAACTGTAAACAATCAAACTTAGTTGTTCAAGCATTCACAAGTTAAAAAGGATCTGAATTCTTGGTCAACCCAACTATCCAAGGCATACCACTAGTAATTGTTGACTCAGATTGACCATACTATTGTGAGAATCTCATTCTTTATATCATGTTGGATCATCTTGGAATTCGTAGAGCCATTTATCGTCGAAGGATGTACTCACAGAACACAATCAGTCTAATTGGGCTTTTCTACACTTTTGTCCAGAGCAATGGGATATCTATTCTGTATATATGGCTACCCTCTAATGCACTACTCAGACTCCAGTCTATCTCTGTACAAATGACTTGATCTAATTTAGATACATTATAACTGAGCACCTTTCCTGCCCTATCAGGCCATTAGCATTTGTACCCGTTGGATCGTCACTTAAGGGCGTTTTCAGCCTTCCGATTGTCTCTTAATCCCATCCCGAGTTGCTTCGTTTGATCCTAACGAGCGGTAACCCTTCTTGGGCCGCTACTCTGGTGGCATTTTTCAGCTTCTCGGATTAAATTGGGCCTACTGGGCCTGTAACAGCCAACCTCCAAACGTGCAATCCAAAAGAAAAAACACTCCTTTCGTCCCTCGCGTGAGGCTGGCGAGACTCTCTCACGCGCGACCTAACCTTGCTGCCGCCGCCATGTTCTCCGATCTCGCGCAGCCCCAATCGTGGTCGACTGATCGGACACCACTGCAAATCACCAACTCTCCCGCGACCTCAATTGCGTCTTATTCGACCTTGACTCCCCGCATCCCTCCCCGCGACGTTGTCTCGCCGCCCTCGGCCTCACTATCATCTGATGCAGGTGAGTGACACCCACGTCCATCTCCCCTTCCCCTGCCTCTAAACGCCACCGAGCAGAAACTCCTCTCTTCCCCTGTCCCGTGGCATCTTCTGTTACCCTCCCTGCACAACATCTAATCATGAATTTCCTCTTTCAGGTCATCTGGATCTGTAGATAAATTTAGGTTTGCAAACCACTCCGGGACTGAGGTAATTCATCGGCAGATCATTTTTTTCATGCTTGTGTAGTTGTGTTGTATTTTATATTTGTTGTCCCTGCTTGCAGTGTCCTTCTCTGTCTGTATTTCTCTTTTCTAAGCTCACTAGAAACATTATTGTGATGATATAGTTGTAGACTTTCTCGCTTAAGAAATAAGTAAAGTCTATTTTCTAAGCTCACTAGAAACACTATTGGGATGATATAGTTGTAAAGTTTCTTTCTTAAGAAATATAAGTGAAGGACCACATGCTTGACAGTCAGATCACAATTTGATATGAGAGAGTCGGATGCGGGCGCGGATGGTCCTCTCAAAGAAAGGGGAGGACTCATTGCAGCATCACAAGGACACAAACAACGGTGCTACTGCTGATGGTAGAGAAGAGATCAACGGCAAGGGAGGTAAGGGAAAAACTGAGGGTGTGAAATTAAGTTTATTCTAGGTATGTCTTTTTTTGCTGATCAACTCCATCTCAATCCCCATCCATCTTTTGTTTCTGTACAGGTCAGGTCAAAGAGAGTTTACAACTAGGTACAAAGTGTCATGAGGACTCATCTTCTTGGGATGGAAGATGATCAATTACTGTTAAGTTGTAAAAATTTTATATTTTGGTGATGGTACCGACTGGGAGTTCTTTCAGATTTACTTCTATCATGCATAGTAAAACTTACCTTCAGCTTATGTGGATGATGCATGGGTACTGCAGTAAATACATTACCTATAAACTTAACTGTTGATTTAGTATAAGTTGAAGCAAGAGGCTATTACATTAAAAAACATTTTCATTTGAATGTAGGCATCAGATAGAAATGGCCATACATACATTGTGTACATGAAACTAAAATGTGTATAACATGTCTAGCTTAGTATTATCATCGTTTTGGTTATACGTAGTATTGTCCCTTTCAAGACAAAAGAAACTTTTGCCTAACAACTTTTTTAAGCCTATTTTAGAATTTTTAATAGTTTATATTTCAATTGTGTTTACCTCTTGTCACCTTATATTTATGGAAATTCCTATCAACCTATTGACAAAACAGATGGGCGTGGCAACGCGCGCCTTCGACGATCTAGTTATCATGAAAGATCTGCGGAGTGTGTTGCTTTCTATATAAATAACTCGCTATAATTCTCATTTATCATACTGCATAGGTTTTGATCTATTTCTTTTTGCCAAACTTGATGTGTCGAGCTTTGAGCTACTATACTGTTTTGGATCTTGCGCTTGGGCCGCGCAACGCGTGCCAAGGCGCGCTTCCTATCTAGTTGGTTCTTATTAAATGAGGGAAACACTATCTGTTGTCGTGCTACATCAACTTTCCGCTTTGGGGAATCCAATAACTTCAATGACAGTAGCAATACTCACCTTATTGCACCTCATGAGGGTGGGATGCATGTAGAAGGAGCTCACGGGCGAGGCTATGGACCCTATGGGTTTGCCGTTGACCACCAACGGCGGACATGGAAAAGCAAAAGGAAAAAAGGTTGTTGCCTTCTGGTTTTTATAAAGGTTTTCGACGATTCTGGCTGGGTTTTTTCCTTTTTTTTCTCTACCAGCTTACTGATTTCACTTTGCCCTTTTTTATTATGTCTCTTATTTATTTTTCTGCTTCCTTTTATATGGGGTTTTCCATTTTTAAAGTTTTGAATAATTTTTAAATTCAGAATCATTTTTACATTTTTTTGAAATTTCTAAACCCATGAAAGATAGAATATAGATTATGAATAAATGATATTTGTTCTTAAATTCATGATTTTTTAAATACATGAACATTTTTAAAATTTAGTGAATATAACTTGAAATTTCCAAATATTTTAGTATCATTGTGGACAGTGGGTGATCTTTCGGTGTCCATTTTTGTATGGAAGTATTGGTCAATGTCACCACGGGGTTTGTTAGCACAGTACCAAGTGACAAAACTATTGACCTACACACGTCATTTCTTGGAGAAGCCCTTCAATTCTTAATCAGGGATATGGCAGAGAAGGCCATCTGACTATGTCATACGCTTTTCCAGAATTCCCTTTCAAAGATTACCTCACTCATGTTTTTTTAGTGCATCTCCTGGATGGACACATTAAAGATGACAACGCCATCAACGATATTCCTTCCTTCTATGAAATTGTTTGGGATGGCCACAACATGCTTGATAAACCGCATTGAGTCTATTAGCAGCAATTGTGTAGTGAAAATCTTGACGTTATCATTAAGGAGGCATATTAGCTTGTAATACTAGATTTGTTCAACCTACCGAGCAATCTAGATAGTGAAGTGCGTTTATCAGTGGCAGTTATCTTCATTCCTTGCTTCCCCTCCATTTCTTGTCGACGGTCCTTGCTTCCCCTCCATTTCTTGTCGACGGAGGAGAGCCATCTCATTTTCATATCTTGCTTCCACTCGTTTCCCATCGACAGAGAAGAGCCATCTTCCACTGAAGGAAAGGGTTCTCTGGGATGCTCATATGCACTAAAGTTAGTTATTTTGTCTTTATAAACAGCTAACTAGCCTCGCTGGCCAAGAGTCAAATTGACTATGATCTCTTTTCACCCGTGCTGATAGCACCCGAGCACCAGCCGAGGGAGCAAGTTTGGCTCGTCACGCGTGGCTTGAGCTCCTTTGGCCAGACGTATCTGCACTACCATAGTGGGATATCTTGTGTCCCTCCTTGGCTACCTGGTGCTAATGGGTTGAATTGGGAAAACAATGTGGGGGAATGAACGCGAGCATATGAAATGGACTGTACAGATGCTATTGTAATTACACGTGCGAACGACAAGACTTCACCAGAATCATACCATTTTACCTTTTTGAATAACAAGCCGAGCGAACTAACATGACCTTACGCGGCGGTCATTCTTTTATCATGAGTATTTTCGTCTTTGAATATAACACATTTTGTTGTGACAAGCCTCAAAGCTCTCACGCACACACTCAACCTAGCCACCTTTTGGATGGGCCTCGCCCCGGATGCAACCCTGAAGGCAGCCTCGGATTCTTCATCCTCGCCATCATGGAGGCGGAGTGCTACCTGTAGATCGCAACGCAGCCGCCAGCTCCACTACGTTGCATAGCTGGGCACACACCATTGAAGCGGGAGAGCGGATTGAGGGACCACCGCCCATTTTTGTTGTTCTGTCTAGCGATTGTGAATTAGTCTCGTAAATACAACATTTTCGGTCTTAACAGGGAAGGGGGGCGCTGCCCCCCCCCGTATCCCTTGTGTCGAGGTAAGAGGAACTCCAACAACACCCCTTGCAGTTTCTCCCGCTTGCAGGCCTGAACTCGCCATACATACAGGTACTTCTCGACACCTCCATTGGTTTCTACCGACTCGAACGCCTTGATGCACATGGTGGGGACGGGAGGGCTGGCGCAGTCGAAAACCTACTGGCTCAATAGGGTGACAAGGCTTCACCAGTGTGTAGCCCCCCGATGGTGCCTACTGGCTACCGCCGTGACAGCCCATCGGCCCCTGCGTGTGCAGGAATGGGTAGATACGTTGGCTAAGCGACGAAGGAACGCCAAGATGAAGGATGTGTAGTAGCAGTAGTTCATAGGCAAGTAAATGAGCAAACGATGTGCTAAGGTCTCCCAGGTCCATGGGTGCCGTGACAGCCCCAACCAAGCGTCAGTCCACCACCGGCGCGAGGGCATCATCTTTATATATTCATGTTATATCACTGATAGCTATGATAAAATATCATACAATAAATATCATTAATTTAGATTTAAATTTGGCTATTATGTCATTCCAAGGAACACCTTTGTATACACTGGATGAATGCATATAATTAAATTTATATTGCAAGATAGCATGTTATCTTTGTATTATGATACAGCTATGCACGATGATTTAGCATTGATTGTTAGTCATTAATATTATATGTACACTTCCAGAAATATGTATATTGTGGTCAAATATGTTATTCCATTATTTGTGTTATTTGAAATATGAATGTAGTGTGTTCTGTTTGAAATGGTGTAATAATCGTCATCTCTAATAGGTATAAGAGTAGGATGTTATATTATTTTTGTAGTCCAATTAATAACCCAGTAGTCAGATATATGTTTGTATACCATTATAAATCAATCAACTATAATACATCTAAGTAAAAAGAACTATGATACATCTGGGCATTCTTATTAGTTATGAATTGTTTAGGCACGAAAACAAAGATTTATCAGATGTGGTATGCTAACAAATATATGGTCCACCAGATTGATGACCAATTTTTTTCTTGTATTTGGTGCTCCTCTTTTCCTATCGTTTTGTGCTTTTCAATAAAGAAACTTATATTTTAAATTGAAGGTATCACTATCTCTTGGCTTAATTTTCTATTATTTGTTGATGAAGATCTAATGGTTACAATCTATTAATAAATGGATGGTTCACTAGATTGACGGTTCAAAGTTTTGTTCTCGGCTTTAAGGTTTAGGTTTAGGGTTTAAGGTTTATACTATGAGATTGTTCCGTATATACTTTCTATCAAAAAGGAATTAGCATGGTAATTTTAAACAACTTACCCTCAGAAGAAATTCGAGTCATCTAGACATATGGTTTAGAACAATGGAAAAACACCTTCACGCACCTCCCTTAGCTTACAGGCACCAGGCTTCCAGGAAAAACAACAATATATGTATGCTTTTACAGGAACAATAAATGTATGTTAGTTATGGCACAATATGGCATTTTATTTGAAACATATGACGTGGTAAGTTTGTTATGTAGACTTATTTTTATCCTTGAATAATTATTGAAAATGTTAATGTTTTTAAAATTTTTTGTTAAGAAAGATTATAAGTTTTCATTTTCCAGAAAAAATGTTTTTTTCAGTTCATACGAACCGTCACGTGGACTTAAAGGGAACAATCTATTAAATGTGCTTTTAAATGCATGATGTAGTATCTATTTTTACGCTCTAATTAGTATTAGTACTACTACTATCTGAAATTACTTGTCACTCAAATGGACTTGTCTAGCATAAAAATATGTCTAGAGCATCGTCTGAGCGATAGATAATTTCGGATGGAGGGAGTAATAAAAATTAATAATATTGCATATTAGATTTTTCAAGTTATGTTTGGTTATTTTTCTATACTTATTAATTATTTATATTCATTATACGAAGCACGTATGTGTTTGTCCCTCAACCTAGTGTACACGCAAAGCTAATCGAAAATTGAGACGCGTATTTTGGGACGGAGGCAGTATATTCTTTTCTTTTGAAAAACACCTTAATAGTTGTTGAATGCATCGTGCATCTATAATAAAAATATATGTCGTCGAGGTGAGGAAAGAAAGAAGACAAGCATGGAGTCCAAGTTCAATGCAAACTGGATTTAATTTAACATGCGCGTACATGTCAGGGACTCTACAGTACAAAAGAATATTATGTCTTCCAGAAAAAAGAGAATATTCTATCTGTAAATCTTAATCATAAATTATACTAGATCCAACCATCAATTTAATTTAAATGATCTGAACTAACGTGGTGCCTAAAAAGAATTTAGTTTATTTTTTCATGTGTCCATATAAGGAAGAATGCATGCGTGGATGCATAAGCTAACGCATCAGCCGACGTCAACCTAGATCTGTTTTTATGAATGTCCGGGCTTAATGCATATATGCATACACGAAGAACCATAGTTTACTTTTTTGAGGTTACCACAGCTATTTTTGAGGACGCTGCCTACATCACGTTACCTTTATTTTTTAGGGCCCACGGCAACCTTTTTTCTGTACAAAACGTTTTTTTTCCTTAATTTCAATGATGGGTAATTTTTTCCACTTAAAACGTGTGTAATGGCCATAAATGCTTAGTCTATTAAATAAACGTATCTAATGGCCATAAACGTATCTAATGGTTGCATGTTTCTAATTTTTGTGGGTTTTTTTTTACCTATTTCTCTTTTTTCTTTTTTTGCGTGGTAATACGTGTCTCATTTATATCATAAGGATCATAGTACAAGCCACGTACATACCGACCTGACAAAACTGAGAAAACAGCAGAACGCTAGCCTTTGCACACAGGAACACCAGCCAAGAAGTAAAATTACAAACAAGACTGAAGAATCCTCTGAACTTGACACCAACGCCCGTCACCTGCCTCTGGCACCACCATAGCAGCCATCAAAGGAGAACATGACGGATCACCTCCACACCCGAGCTCGACGCGGCTCCATCGCTGATATGCAGCTTTGCGGACCTTCAAGGTGGCTCGCCAATAATGGCGAAGCCATTGCCGTTGAACGAATCAGACCGGGGCAACACCCCTGACACGCCATCGAACTCCAGATCTGGCACCCCCGCCCAACTAAGATGTTAGAGGAGGAAACCATACCTGCCTGCCACGAACAACGAACCCAGATCCACCATATTCTAGATGCCGTCGACGCAGACTACAATCTGCATCCGCTCCTGGACTACCTCCCAAGCTCCACGCCGGCACTAGAGCAAATGCGTCGCAAAGGCGGAGCCCGAGGACACATGTCCACCACGAGGATGCCGCCGCCGCCGCACCATCCTTGCTTGAACAGTCTGGTTTCCAAATCTACCCCAAAAGAGGATCGCCTCGTTGGGGAAGGATCTGAAGATTTATTAGTCGGCGCCGTCATCGCCACTGCCGAAGCCATGACAATGAACAAGCCAAAATTCTAAGAAACTAATGCCTAAAGCAATCCACACGCGTGGATCCGGCGACCCCCCTCACCACCGACGACCGAGGTCGTCAGCGGAGGGGAGCCGCCGGAGGACGGCGGCGGCGGAAGACGCCTTGGCGACAGGAGGAGAGATCGCCTTTCTTTTCTTCTCCTGGAAGAAAGAAAGCGACCCGTCACGCAACCCTGCTATTTTTTATTTATAATAATAGATACGATGACTAAACGGTGCCACTGTATATACCGTATTAAGCACGAGAGAAAGATGGTGACGTTTTGTGTAGGCAGGGAGGAGAGGACGGTTTTGAGCCTTTGACATATTTAAAATGGTCGGCGTAACGTTATTATCACATCAGGCACAAATTTTGCTACATTATGTACCGAAGCAATAATAAACTCAGACATGCTCCAACTTGTATTGTCCTGTGATAGGGTGGTACGCGAAGCTGTACGAGTCCCCCCCCCCTTCAAAAAAAAACAAAACCCCAGCCCCTGAAATGGTGACGCGTGGATGCCTTTTGGTCCCGGTTGGTGCCATCAACTGGGACCAAAGGCCCTCCTGCCTGGGCTCGGCGCACCGGCCATGTGGAGGCCCATCTGTCCCGGTTCGTGTTAGAACCGGGACTAAAGGTCTAGGGCATTAGTAATGACCCTTTAGTCCCGGTTCAAGAACCGGGACAAAAGGCCCTGACGAACCGGGACGAATGGGAGTTTTTCTACTAGTGTGAGTAGTGAGTTTAGTATTAGACTAGTACGTAGCGTGTTCTGTTAGTTTAAGTTAGAGTTGTCTAGGATTGGCCAACATGTTTAGATGAGTACCAGTTCAGTTGGGTTTCCACATGTCTACGTCTAGATTATTTTGGGTCGTGTTATTGTGTGTACATATGCACAGCACGGCTACCAGTTGTATTACAGTGAACATTGAGAAAAGAAATAAAGAGGAGAGAGGCAACACAAGGGCCCTTGACTAGAATCTTTTTGTGTTTGTGCGTTAAAACGATTTCTAGGTAATCTATCCTGAGGGCGAATCTCTTTTTTTCGAGGGTACGCCAAAGGCGTACCATAGCTTTATAGAAGAAGAGAAAGTTATGTACAACCCTGAGGGCGAATCTCAATAGATGATTTGTACTGCTGTAATATAGTTGTGGAATTTATTTTCTAGGAAAGGCCGCCTTAAATAACTTATAAACATCACTTTCATATGGATCATGATACCTACACCAATCAAAGTACAAAGGCATTATGGTGATTAAAAACAGTTATCTAATGGCCATACGTGTAGCTGCAAAATACGTTTTTCCATGGACAGCTCGAATATAATTGTAAAAATTATGTGGCAGGCTGGAAATTTCTCCAATCTGACCATAATGAATGGGCTTGGCTTGCTATATAGGTAAGCGTAGTTGTGAATCACTAGAGTTCCGCAAACTAAAAAGATGTAGTATGTTGCTGTCCTCCACTGTCCAGTGTTGTGTTCAAGAGAGCTCCACACACATGTAGCATGGATGAACATTATATAGTGGTGCATGACAGAATGAGTAAGCTTGAGAGGCATCAGGTAGACACATTTTTAAATGTTTCTTTTTGTACTAGGAAAACAGGGTGCTTTCACCTTGCTTGATTATGTAACCACAAGGTCTTGGAGTACTACAGAACCCAGGATAAAATGAATAGGTAATCCGGGTTTAGGGAAAGTGACAACTAACAGCGCAAAAAGTAACATCTGCCACTTGAGCAGAAGTAGGTATTAGAGCATGCGCACTGTATTCTTTATCCATTCTCGATCCTGAACGCTGCATCTTCTTGAGATGCTATCTCCATAACAGAGGAGATGCTACGACCGGGCAGCAGATTGCAAGGAACGGACCCAAACCTTGATCATCTTCACTGGCCTTTGTGTTGCATCTCTTCTCTTTATTTCCTTCCAATCTGCCCAGTGAAGAGGACATAAGGAGGAGGCAAGGTGTTGGGCTAGTGCCGGCGCCACTGGCTTAGACAAGATATTACCTGTAACCTGAGCCCGTGTACTTGGGGCTGAGCACCCCCTGTCCCATCTGCTCATCGGCACCCTAATCACCGCCTGTGTGTGTAAAGTGTGTGTGTGTGTGTGGGCTTGCCCAACTGTATTATTCTTTTCACCTTCTATCTATGCGCCTAGCGTATTCAAGAAAAAGAAAAGATTGGAAGGAACTGTCCAGCCAATCCTCAAGACCTCCGTTTTCCTTTGCAGCAACATATTGTTCCTTCCAATCCGGCTTCGCTGTATACCCTTGGATATATAGCAACTTTCAGTGCTCCAGGTTTGCCACCACTCTTCAGCAGATCTTCTTCATACAGGGCCAAGTTTTTCCCTAAAGTTACATATATTTTGAAATTTCCAATACTCCAAAGATAATTACAACATTCTTCTAAGTATTAATGCATTAGTGAGTATTTGATAAAAAATCAGCACCCAGATCAAACAAAATAATTTCAGAGACGAAAGCCCAAAAAAGTCTGGACAAAATAGGTAGATCAAAGCCATTAATTTCACATGTCTTTACTTACAAAGGTTATCTCTAGCGAACAACATATTGTTGGCCAGCAACAAAAGGAAATAATGAATTCTAGGACTAGGGGGGACATACAATTGCCAAACAACTGTCACATTTGTGATCAACTATTTCTGTCAATGGCGAGAAAAGGAGGAGGGGTGGAGGAGGGGCGGCTAGGGTTGGGAGGAGGGGGTGGCGAGGAAGCATAGCTATGCTTCTAGTAGCTAAGTATGACTTGAACTTGAGAATAGGCGACCTCCCGTGGCAGCAAATTATTCCTATGATTCCTCTAATATGTACAAATCCGGTGGTTACAATGTCGGCTGCTTATACGCTGAGACGCAAGGCTACTTCTTTGTTGCTTTGCTTCGCTTTTTTCTATATACGTCCTGATCAACCGGCCGGCGTGCAACCACAGCGACAATGTTCATATGAGAGATGTAATCGAACCTGCCGTGTAGATTTTGGTTGGGCTATATTCACATTATAACTTGTAATGTAATAAATGAAGAGCCCCCCCCTCCCGGCTTAATTTCACGCTCTCTGCATCAAATTGACGGCAAATCACCCGGAACATAGCTCGTGGACCGGACCATGAAAGACATGCATAGAGATCTCCTTCTTATACTGGCTTTCTTCTGCTATTCTAAGTTTTTTTACTGCTTTTCTTGTGAATAGTCGCATGCTGTAATATGCTTATCGCTATGAAGAAATAGTTATGCGATAAAATTATTCAGAAAATATAAACAATGTTGGCGAATACTTTTTGTGAATTTTAAAATATTCCAGAATTTTTAAAACTTTAGAGAAATTTAAAAATATCTGTGAATTCTGAAAAGTGCTAAAGAATAATAAATATGTTCACTAATTTTGAATTTTCTTGCAATAAAAATAACTACAAAATTATCTTTTTGTGAATATCTAAAAATCTTCAAAAAATCAAGAATTTTATTTTATTTCCCAACAAAAATATAGAATAAACCATAAGAAAACGAGAGAAACAATCTCAAAATGCAAATCATAAAAAATGGAAAAAAAGGAAAGAGAAAAACCGGAAAAACCTGAAAAAATGATTGAAAAAGAAAACCACTCCAGAAAACAGTCTAAATGGTCCACTCATAGCCTACACATATCACTTTGCTAAGTCCGGTTAGCTGACAGTTTGACGGAATATGCATCAAATAGGATTTGTTGGCGGGAGGGTAGGAGCGAACACATCCACATGTGCGCACTTCGGCTGGTCCCAAAATGGCTAGCTTGTGCGGGTTATCTTCGATTTACTATTTTAGAGATTTAAAAGATATTATTTTGGTTTCAAAAAGTTAAAAAATCACAAAAATGAGAAATATTAGTGTTGTGCTTTTAAAATGGTTGTCAAGAAATTTTATATTTTTCATGGAAACTATGAATTTGATAACACTTGAAAAATAGTGTCTAATTTTAGAAAAAGTTCGAAATTTTTCCAAAAGAGACTATTTTATAAATATTCAAAAATTGTAATGATTGTACATGTTTTTATTAAAAAGTCTTAACTTATTATTTTTAAAATGCTAATGAATTTACTAAAATATATTTACTGATTTTAAAGAACAAAATAAAAATGGCCACAACTTTATTAATCCTTCACGAATTATTTTAAAAATGTTTATAATTTTTGATTGGTAAATGAAAATGGGAAAATAAAATTATTAAGAAAGAAACAATATAGCCCAAAAGAAAAACAAGGAACTCCAAGAAATAAAGAAAAATATATAAAAAAAGAACTACACATGGGGTGGGCCCATTTCCTTTTGGTGTGTGCATTCTCTCTTTGTTGGTTTCGGCCTTCCCTTTACATTGGGTTCAGACCCATGAATTGGAGCACAACATGGAGGCAAATTTGCAAGTAAGAAAGAGTGCGTCCTAACTTTATAGCATGACGCTTGTATTAAACATTTGCCGTGTTGATATTGGTTCTCTTTTGTTGCTTTGGCCCATCCAAACTGTAAACAATCGAACTTAGTTGTTCAAGCATTCACAAGTTAAAAAGGATCTGAATTCTTGGTCAACTCAACTACCCAAGGCATACCACTAGTAATTGTTGACTTAGTAAGCAACATCCATCTTCATCACTTGCAAAGATATAAATTCAGAATCACATTCAATTCATCACACACTTGTTCTAGGAATTAGGATTACCCCCCCCCCCCCCCCCCCCAAAAAAAAACTGTGTCATCATAGTGGAGGAAAGAACTCTCTCGGTCCACCCCTGTAACCACTAGAACGAAGTGTCATCCTAACATCTTCCAAACCCACAGATGTCTAAAAATACATGCAAACCACTTATCTAGACAAAATATTACCTCCTATATACCCCTATTTAATTTCATTCACTCCCTGTATAGTAAATTAAAGATTCCCATCTGGCACGCTGGTGTGCTCTGGTCCTTGGGTCATGGCGACTAGCGGATGGGCTTGTCGTCAAGTGGATGGTGCGCTAGTGCAACTGGATGGGCAAGCGTGGCACGTTTGCACCGTCTCGGCTAGATCCATGCACACAGGCCGCTGTGGCTCCAGCTACGACCAGGGTGCACGTACATGTCGGTTGGCTGGAGCCTCATCCTTGGGCGGTGTGCTGACAGAGGCACTACGGGAAATTGGTAAGTTGTTGTCAGGGGGCGTCTTTGTGGTCACCTTTTCATAAGGCAAACAACGAAGAAACGGTTTGTCGCCATCAATAGACGGCAAAAGATTACCTCACTCATGTTTTCCCTGGCTGAATTGGAATTGAAACCAATACAATACAGAGGCCTTCAATACAGACATCCAAACAAAGTGTAAGGGACATTGAGCTGCTGCCCAAAGATACTTTCTTTTATTGCTTATATATTTCAACCACTTACTTATGTTGTCTCTAAACCATTTCCGTCGACTCAGATTGACCATACTATTGTGAGAATCTCATTCTTTATATCATGTTGGATCATCTTGGAATTCGTAGATCCATTTATCTTCGAAGGATGTACTCACAGAACGCAATCAGTCTAATTGGGCATTTCTACACTTTTGCCCAGAGCAATGGGATATCTATTCTGTATATATGGCTACCCTCTAATGCACTACTCAGACTCCAGTCTATCTCTGTACAAATGACTTGATCTAATTATCATGAAAGATCTGTGGAGTGTGTTGCTTTCTATATAAATAACTCGCTATAATTCTCATTTATCATACTGCATAGGTTTTGAGCTATTTATTTTTGCCAAACTTGATGTGTCGAGCTTTGAGCTACTATACTGTTTTGGATCTTGCGCTTGGGCCGCGCAACGCATGCCAAGGCGCGCTTCCTATCTAGTTGGTTCTTATTAAATGAGGGAAACACTATCTGCTGTCGTGCTACATGACCTTTCCGCTTTGGGGAATCCAATAACTTCTATGACAGTAGCAATACTCACCTTATTGCACCTCATGAGTGTGGGATGGATGTAAAAGAAGCTCACGGGCGAGGCTATGGACCCTATGGGTTTGCCGCTGACCACCAACGGCGGACATGGAAAAGCAAAAGGAAAAAAGCTTGTTGCCTTCTGGTTTTTATAAAGGTTTTCGACCATTCTGGCCGGGTTTTTTCCTCCTTTTCTCTCTACCAGCTTACAGATTTCACTTTGCCCTTTTTTATTATGTCTCTTATTTTTTTCTGCTTCCTTTTATATGGGGTTTTCCATTTTTAAATTTGTGAATACTTTTAAATTCAGAATCATTTTACATTTTTGAAATTTCTAAACCCATGAAAGATAGATTATAGATTATGAATAAATGATATTTTTTTTCTTAAATTCATGATTTTTAAATACATGAACATTTTAAAATTTTGTGAATATAACTTGGAATTTCCAAATATATTTTAGTATCATTGTGGACAGTGGGTGATCTTTCGGTGTCCATTTTGTATGGAAGTATTGGTCAATGTCACCAGGGGTTTGTTAGCACACTACCAAGTGACAAAACTATCGACCTACACACGTCATTTCTTGGAGAAGCCCTTCATTCTTAATCAGGGATATGGCAGAGAAGGCCATCTGACTATGTCATACGCTTTTCCAAAATTCCCTTTCAAAGATTACCTCACTCATGTTTTTTTAGTGCATCTCCTGGATGGACACATTAAAGATGACAACGCCATCAACGATATTCCTTCCTTCTATGAAATTGTTTGGGATGGCCACGACATGCTTGATAAACCGCATTGAGTCTATTAGCAGCAATTGTGTAGTGAAAATCTTGACGTTATCATTAAGGAGGCATATTAGCCTGTAATACTAGATTTGTTCAACCTACCGAGCAATCTACATAGTGAAGTGCGTTTATCAGTGGCAGTTATCTTCATTCCTTGCTTCCTCTCCATTTCTTGTCTATGGAGGAGAGCCATCTCATTTTCATATCTTGCTTCCACTCGTTTCCTATCGACGGAGAAGAGCCATCTTCCACTGAAGCAAAGGGTTCGGGGGGATTCTCATATGCACTAAAGTTAGTTATTTTGTCTTTATAAACAGCTAACTAGCCTCGCTGGCCAAGAGTCAAATTGACTATGATCTCTTTTCACCCGTGCTGATAGCACCCGAGCACCTGGCAAGGGGGCAAGTTTGGCTTGTCACGCGTGGCTTGAGCTCCTTTGGCCAGACGTATCTGCACTACCATAGTGGGATATCTTGTGTCCCTCCTTGGCTACTTGGTGCTAATGGGTTGAATTGGGAAAACAATGTGGGGGAATGAACGCGAGCATATGAAATGGACTGTACAGATGCTATCGTAATTACACGTGTGAACGACAAGACTTCACCAGAATCATACCATTTTACCTTTTTGAATAACAAGCCGAGCGAACTAACATGATCTTACGCGGCGGTCATTCTTTCATCACGAGTATTTTCATCTTTGAATATAACACATTTTGTTGTGACAAGCCTCAAAGCTCTCACGCACACACTCAACCTAGCCACCTTTTGGATGGGCCTCGCCCTGGACGCAACCCTCAAGGCAGCCTCGGATTCTTCATCCTCGCCATCATGGAGGCGGAGTGCTACCTGTAGATTGCAACGGAGCCACCAGCTCCACTACGTTGCATAGCTGGGCACACACCATTGAAGCGGGAGAGCGGATGGAGGGACCACCGTCCATTGTTATTGTTCTGTCTAGAGATTGTGAATTAGTCTAGTAAATACAACATTTTCGATCTTAACAGGGAAGGGGGGGCATTGCCCCCCCCCTATCCCTTGTGTCGAGGTAAGAGCATCTCCAACAGCACCCCTTGCAGTTTCTCTCGCTTGCAGGCCTGAACTCGCCATACATACGGGTACTTCTCGACACCTCCATTGGTTTCTACCGACTCAAACGCCTTGATGCACATGGTGGGGACGGGAGGGCTGGCGCAGTCGAAAACCTATTGGCTGGATAGGGTGACAAGGCTTGACTAGTGTGCAACCCCTCGATGGTGCCTACTGGCTACCGCCGTGACAGCCCATCGGCCCCTGCATGTGTAGGAACAGGTAGATACGTTGGCTAAGCGACAAAGGAACGCCAAGATGAAGGATGCGTAGTAGCAGTAGTTCATAGGCAAGTAAATGAGCAAACGATGTGCCGAGGTCTCCCAGGTCCATGGGTGCCGTGACAGGCCCAACCAAGCGTCAGTCCACCACCGGCGCGAGGGCATCATCTTTATATATTCACGTTATATCACTGATAGCTATGATAAAATATCATACAATAAATATCATTAATTTAGATTTAGATTTGGCTATTATGTCATTCCAAGGAACGCCTTTGTATAGACTGGATGAATGCATATAATTAAGATTAGATTGCAAGATAGCATGTTATTTTTGTATATATAGCTATGCACGATGATTTAGCATTGATTGTTAGTCATTAATATTATATGTACACTTCCAGAAATATGTATATTGTGATGTATATAATTATTATGTTTCACCAAAACAGTGGTCAAATATGTTATTCTATTATTTGTGTTATTTGAAATATGAATGTAGTGTGTTCTGTTTGAATTGGTGTAATAATCGTCATCTCTAATAGGTATAAGAGTAGGATGTTATATTAATTTTGTAGTCCAATTAATAACCCAGTAGTCTGATATATGCTTGTATACCATTATAAATCAATAAACTATAATACATCTAAGTAAAAAAGAACTATGACACATCCCCTCATTCTTATTAGTTATGAATTGTTTAGGCACAAAAACAAAGATTTATCAGATGTGGTATGCTAACAAATATATGGTCCACCAGATTGATGACCAATTTTTTTCTTGTATTTGGTGCTCCTCTTTTCCTATCGTTTTGTGCTTTTCAATAAAGAAACTTATATTTTAAATTGAAGGTATCACTATCTCTTGGCTTAATTTTCTATTATTTGTTGATGAAGATCTAATGGTTACAATCTATTAATAAATGGATGGTTCACTAGATTGACGGTTCAAAGTTTTGTTCTCGGCTTTAAGGTTTAGGTTTAGGGTTTAAGGTTTATACTATGAGATTGTTCCGTATATACTTTCTATCAAAAAGGAATTAGCATGGTAATTTTAAACAACTTACCCTCAGAAGAAATTCGAGTCATCTAGACATATGGTTTAGAACAATGGAAAAACACCTTCACGCACCTCCCTTAGCTTACAGGCACCAGGCTTCCAGGAAAAAACAACAATATATGTATGCTTTTACAGGAACAATAAATGTATGTTAGTTATGGCACAATATGGCATTTTTATTTGAAACATATGACGTGGTAAGTTTGTTATGTAGACTTATTTTTTATCCTTGAATAATTATTGAAAATGTTAATGTTTTTAAATTTTTTTTGTTAAGAAAGATTATAAGTTTTCATTTTCCAGAAAAAATGTTTTTTTCAGTTCATACGAACCGTCACGTGGACTTAAAGGGAACAATCTATTAAATGTGCTTTTAAATGCATGATGTAGTATCTATTTTTAAGCTCTAATTAGTATTAGTACTACTACTATCTGAAATTACTTGTCACTCAAATGGACTTGTCTAGCATAAAAATATGTCTAGAGCATCGTCTGAGCGATAGATAATTTCGGATGGAGGGAGTAATAAAAATTAATAATATTGCATATTAGATTTTTCAAGTTATGTTTGGTTATTTTTCTATACTTATTAATTATTTATATTCATTATCTGAAGCACGTATGTGTTTGTCCCTCAACCTAGTGTACACATAAAGCTAATCGAAAATTGAGACGCGTATTTTGGGACGGAGGCAGTATATTCTTTTCTTTTGAAAAACACCTTAATAGTTGTTGAATGCATCGTGCATCTATAATAAAAATATATGTCGTCGAGGTGAGGAAAGAAAGAAGACAAGCATGGAGTCCAAGTTCAATGCAAACTGGATTTAATTTAACATGCGCGTACATGTCAGGGACTCTACAGTACAAAAGAATATTATGTCTTCCCGAAAAAAGAGAATATTCTATCTGTAAATCTTAATCATAAATTATACTAGATCCAACCATCAATTTAATTTAAATGATCTGAACTAACGTGGTGCCTAAAAAGAATTTAGTTTATTTTTTCATGTGTCCATATAAGGAAGAATGCATGCGTGCATGCATAAGCTAACGCATCAGCCGACGTCAACCTAGATCTGTTTTTATGAATGTCCGGCTTAATGCATGTATGCATACACGAAGAACCATAGTTTTCTTTTTTGAGGTTACCACAGCTATTTTTGAGGACGCTGCCTACATCACGTTACCTTTATTTTTTTAGGGCCCACGGCAACCTTTTTTCTGTACAAAATGTTTTTTTTCCTTAATTTCAATGGTGGGTAACTTTTTCCACTTAAAACGTGTGTAATGGCCATAAATGCTTAGTCTATTAAATAAAGTATCTAATGGCCATAAACGTATCTAATGGTTGCATGTTTCTAATTTTTGTGGGTTTTTTTACCTATTTCTCTTTTTTCTTTTTTTGCGTAGTAATACGTGTCTCATTTATATCATAAGGATCATAGTACAAGCCACGTACCACTGGTGGAAAAATAGCCTTCGGTCGCGGTTCGCAACGGCCATTAGTCGCGGCTGCGCAACCGCGACCAGCAAAGCGCGACTAAAGCCCGCCACCTTTAGTCGCGGCTGCTTACGAACCGCGACTAAAGGCCCGTCCACGGGCGCCAGCGGCCGTCGAAGCGGAGGACCTTTAGTCGCGGTTCTTTGGCCAACCGCGACTAAAGGCGCCGCAGGTTTAGGGTTTTAGCCCCCTAAACCTGTTTTCTGTTTAATTTGTTTTGTTTTATTTCTTTTGTGCTTTATTTTAATTTTGAAGGAGTTTCATATATTCTACGGTACTACATACATGCAT